>CM056060.1:41620094-42225725 GCA_029574335.1 Rana kukunoris | reverse complement strand
GGGGGGGTCGCTGTACTGGGGGGGTCACTGTGCTGTACTGGGGGGGTCACTGTGCTGTACTGGGGGGGGGGAGGTCACTGTGCTGTACTGGGGGGGAGAGGGTCACTGTGCTGTACTATGGGGGGAGAGATGTGGATATTACAGTGGGGGAGATTTTTAATTTTTTGTTTGCTGATCCGATCCGTGACTCTCGATCCGAGGATCGATCTGATCTGTGAGTTTTTTGATCTGTTGCACCCCTAATTACAATAATATAATGTAAGGGATGCCACAACCCCCCCCACTCTCAACAGTGCAAAGCTCAACCTTTTATTCATACACCCCACACATGCCTATAGCAAGTGATTGGGGGGGGGGGGGGGGCGGGGGTAAGTGGGTGTATGAAAATTAGAGCGAGTTTTGCACTGTTGATTGGGGAGCTTGTGGCATCTGCCCCTTACACGATATAATTGTAATACACCCTCCCCCCTTGCAGAGTGGAGCGAGCATCGGGAGCGTGCGTCAGTGTGTGGCACTATATTGTGTCCAGGCGATGCACAGCTGTGTTGAGCTTCGGCAATTTTCGGAGGTCAGCTGTGCCTGCGCAGGACAGAGCGGGCAAAAAAAATTAAGTCGGCAGCTACAAAAACAAGCTGCTGACTTTAAAAAAAAAAAAAACTTGCCTGTCCCACGATCCAGCAGTGTGCTCACCCCTGCTGGTTTCACCTGCTGTCTTCTTTTCTTGAGGCCAGGTCAAGCAGTCTGCGGGGGACGGGGGACAACTTCCATTTCCAATCACCTAAGCGGTCGGAGCGGGGGTGGGTATTTGTCAACATTGGGTACCCACTCCTCAAAAGTGCCAATTCTTCAAGAGGAGCAGGGGGGGGACACATGTTTTAAAGCGGAACTTCCCCTTTTGAGTGGAGCTCCCCTTTAACAACCAATGACTGCTGTCAGGGATGGGTCACTGGTTGTTAGGATGCCAGCGCGTGCCGATTTCTAACAAGCAAAAACTCACGTTTACGTTTTTGATGCTACTCTATTGAGGTCTATGGGGGGGGCACAGAACCACACTGCATCGCACAAAAGTAGCACAGGTACTTTCCCAAAAGTCACATCACAGTAGTGTAAAGGAAGGTATCTCTGTGACCGCACATCCATGTCATCCTAAAGTGCAATGGTAACTGGCAGAGCCCCAGCCTGAAATTCGGCCAGGCCCCCAATGCTTTTTATGCTGCCCCTCGGAGTGAAACTTATTGGGGGCGTGGCCTGGCCGGAGTCCAGGTTGAGTTTGCCAATTACCATTGCACTTTGGGATGACATGGCTATGTGAGAGTGGAGAACTTATATAGCGCAGCACATGCAAACTAAATCGCCTCTGGGCGCTCGTTGTTCCTTTCTCCTTTTGTATTCAAAAGAGATGAGTTTTGATCTTACTTCTGAAGGCCAAGTGGTTCTCCTCCAACCGAATGCTGGTTGGTAAAGCGTTCCATAGTCTGGGGCCTTGTGCTCACAGGGATACCTTCCTTTACACAAAGCGATCTTAGGAGTTGGGTGAGCTCCCTCCCAACCAGCACTCCCAGTGGTGGACTAGTACCCCCTTCAGTAAGAATGAACGGCACACGATACAGGTCTTTGGGGTCACATCACAGTAGTGTTGCATTGATGTGAAAGGGCACTGTGGTAAACAATGTGATTTCCATTGTCCCCTTGTGAAAGGGGAAGTTCTGTGCAACTAAAGTCACATCTGAAATTCCAGCACTAAAAGAGGCCTAAGGCCCTGTTCACAGACTACTGTGACTTCAAAATCACGACCTTTTACCGCAAATGCCTGTGTAAGTGCCATCAAATTTGCACCAAAGTAGTGCAGGGACTACTTTGAAGTCGTACTAATATGAATGGTTGTCATTGGAAACGACGTGTCATGCTACTTTTCCATCACAAATTGTGGAACAAGTCGTAGAAGTGCGAACGGGGCCTAAAAGGGTTACTCTCATCTCCTGTCCTGGTGACAACGCTAAAATGTTGAGTTTCCAGATATATTATATTATATTATATTTTAATAGTAAGAATAAGGAGGCAAATCTACCTTGTGGGGACCTGACCAGCAATAAAATCTGTTCTAACCCCTTCCATACACCATCAGAAGCTAAAGAGAGGTTCTGACTAATCGCACACTTTAAGTACTCGGTGTTATCATTTATCAGCTTTGGAATTCATTTACAAGTTGGTCATTTGACCTATTTGGTAAAGTATAAAGGGTGTCTTCTGTTATTGATCATTAATCACATGGGTAATAACCAATAGTGCTGTATTGACTCAGATGGTTTCTGTGCGTATCTAACCATTGTTCTGTTTCTTCTTCTGCAGAGCTGTACAGAACATGGTCCTCTTGTCGGACAGTCAGCTGCACCTCTTCCTGCAGAGCCAGCTGCCTATACAAGAGATTGAGGCCTGTGTGCAGGGTCACCGCTCATACACTGCTACTGAAGCCATCCTAAGCTATGCTATATCCAACAAAGGATGGACCCAGGAGGAAGCTCTTTCCAGATAGTGGCAGTAGTTCTAGAAGAGGAATTGTATAGGCTTTACGCATTGAACTGTAGCTATGTATTGATTGGTAAAGGGAAACCATGCCTTGGTCAGAAAACAATGTGCACTTTATATTGGACAAGCCCTTGTGGTATCGCATCATCCTGATTCCAAATGTGACACAAAACAGGACCCATGATATGTAAACAAATCCTAACCCCAATGATACTTGAATCCTGGTGGATATGTCTGATGTTTGCCCTGACAATGGTCTATCCAGTATACATTATCTGTTTAAAAACAGATTAGGCGTGTTATTCTGTATTGACTGACGACCTGGCTAGAAGACAACCCCTCAGTTTAAATGCACTCTGTGCATGTAGACAGTATTGCACTTTAATATGCCCAGCACTCCCGTAAATTCAAATCATTTTACATACTGTGGGCTCAATTCACGAGAGGTATTTTCCTCTTTAAAATATGGGATAAAATAACTCCTAGCTTTTTTTTCAAACTTTTTTTTGCAATTCACAAAAAAATAAAGCTACTAAACTAACTTACAAGTTGCATCAAAATAAGTTATTTATCTCATAAAACCATGCAGTATTGTATCTCATCTTGTGATATCCAATGGAATGAATACAGTGGAGAAGGATTAGAACCTCTGTCAGATTTTAGTGTTAATAGAGGTAAATTGGGTTAAACCATAGAAATGCCAACTTACCAGTGTAGTCACTGCAGCAGATGTTTTAACCACTTGCCAACTACAATACATGTATATACATTGCGATTTGTAAGTGGTTTATATGTTTATTTTTTGCAGCTGGCTTCCTTAATAAAAGCAGTACGCGTGGCTCATTAGCCACTGGAATGCCCCTTACCGCTCTCATTGGCGTGCATGAGAGATGGTGTGGCCTTCTGATCACAGAGGTGAACAAAGACCAGATCGCCTCTATGGCCTTGGAGGACCAAAGTGACGTCATGACGCCACGTCTAGGGTGACCCCAGATGTCGCCATAAAGATGACCTGCTACCCTTCTTTCTATTACAACGCATATGTTTACATTCTTTGTAAAAAAAAGTGTAAAATAATTATTTAAAGCACCCCATCCCTCTGTGCTCGCGCGCAGAAGCGAACGCATACGTAGGTCGTGCATGCATATGTAAATGGTGTTCGCACCACACACATGAGGTATCGGCATCAATGCTAGAGGGGGATCAATAATTCTAGAGCTAGACCTCCTCTGTAACTCTAAAGTGATAACCTGTAAAAATGTTTAAAGAGAAGTTCCGGGCCCCCATGAAAAAATATTAGGACACTTGCCTGTCCTGGGTTCCCATGATGTCGGCATCCCAGCCGATTTTTGGATCGGCTCTCGGGTGCTGCTGCCACCATTAGTAGTAAGGAAACCTGGCAGTGAACCCTTTCGGCTTTGCAGCTGGTTCCCTACCGCGAATGCGCAAAGTGCGCTACACTTTCTAATTGGCCCAGTGAAAGGAGGAAGGGGGCCAAACTTCCGAGAGGTGGTGCCGTCTCCCGGAGGTGGAGACGGGTACCTGCCAAAAAGAGGTACCTAGGAGAGAAAAAACAATCCTGGGCGGCCGCACACCGTAGAAGGCATCTTTATTCAATCTTGAAAAAAAATGATTAAATCTACATATATAGCAGAGGCAGAAAAATATATCTGACGTGTTTCACACCATGTGTAGGTGCTATGACTAAGTGCCTACACATGGTGTGAAACGCGTCGGTTGTATGTTCTTTCCTCTGCTATATCTATATATGTACCGACTGTTTTGGATTTTATCTATTTTCAAGATTGAACAAAGATGTCTACTACGGTGTGCGGCCATCCAGGATTGTTTTTTCTCTCCTAATTTGCAGCAGAACCTGCGCCTAAAGGTTCCATAGGGCGCGTGCTTTTTAGGGCTTTGGCTGTAGAGTGGCAATTTTTTTCTAACAAGAGGTACCTGTCTCCCCCCCCCCCCCCCCCCCCCCTTCTCGAAAGGTGCCAAATGTGGCACTTGATTTAGTTAAGCGGAGGGTCTACTTTTGGTTGGAACGCTGCTTTAAAGCCTTTTTTTCCCCACAAATAGAGCTTTCTTTTGGTGGTATTTGATCACCTCATGTGGTTTTTATTTTTTCCCGCTATAAAAGAGCGATTTAACTTTCTTCCTCGGTTTAGGCCGATATGTTTTCTTCAATAAGCGTATATTGATTGGTTTGCAAAAGTTATCGCGCCTACAAAATAGGAAATAGATTTATGGCATTTTTCTTTTTTTTGTTTTCTAGTCATTGCGGTGATCAGAGATTTTTAGCGGGATTGCGACATTGCCGCGAACAGATCGAACCCTTTTTTTGGGACCATTGACCTTTATACAGCAATCAGAGCTAAAAATAGCCACTGATTACTGTGTAAATGTCACTGACAGGGAAGAGGTTAACACTAGGGGGCGATCAATAGGTTAAAGGTGTGTCTTAGGGAGTATTTCTAACTGTGGGGGGGATAGGACTGCCTGGAGGAGACCGATCGCTGTTCATAATCAGTATGAACAGCTGATCTGTCCCCCCTCTCCTGACAGAACGGAGATCTGTCCATTTACATGGACAGATCCCTGTTCTGTCACTCTCAGAAGCGGTCACAGCCGCTGGGCACACGCATCTGCTCCATCATCATGCTGCGGGCACGCCCCCTAGAGCGTAGCGCCTGACATTCAGCAATGCCGATTCGCCCAGGGGAGCCAACCTGCCGCAGTATATATAAAAAATAAATAATTAAAAATGCAATAAAACTATCCCTTATTTTGTAAACGCTATAAATTTTGCGAAAACCAACCGATAAACGCTTATTGCGATATTTTTTTTATTTTTTTTTTGACCAAAAATAGGTAGAAGAATACGTATCGGCCTAAACTGAGGAAAAAAAAATTATATATATTTTGGGGGGATATTTATTATAGCAAAAAGTTAAAAATATTGCATTTTTTTCAAAATAGTCGTTCTATTTTTGTTTATAGCGCAAAAAATAAAAACCGCAGAGGTGATCAAATAAAACCAAAAGAAAGCTCTATTTGTGGGGAAAAAAGGACGCCAATTTTGTTTGGGAGCCAAGTCGCACGACCGCGCAATTGTCAGTTAAAACGACGCAGTGCCGAATCGCAAAAAGGGGCAAGGTCCTTTACCTGCATCCGGGTCTTAAGTGGTTAATGTGTATTTTTTCCCCCAAAATAATTGCGTTTGAAAAACCGCTACGCAAATACCGTGTGACATAAAATTGTGACGAACGCTATTTTATTCTTTAGGGTCTCTCTACTAGAAAAAAAAAAATGTATGTTTGGAGGTTATAAGTAATTTTCTAGCAAAAAAATACTGGAAGACCAATCACTGTTTTCACGGGTCGCACAATGGCGTATCAAAAATTAAGTGAATACAAAATATCTTTATAAATGTATAATATTAAATGATAATATTAAAAAAAATCACACGCATAAAAATACCTTTCTTCCACAAAGTCAAAATTGTCATTGGGGAGTTTTGCCCTCACTTCTGTCCTATAGCCAAAACAGGAAGCGAGAGGAAATCCCTGCAAATTAAAGGGAATTTCTTGGGCCCCCTGGTCACCAGAACTAATGTTCCCCTCCTTTTTTTTTTTTTTACTTTTCTGGGGACAAGATTTTGAATTTTCTTTCACTTAAAGGTGTTGTAAAGGTACAATTTTTTTATTTTTTTCCCCTAAATATCTTCCTTTACCTTAGTGCAGTCCTCCTTTACTTACCTCATCCTTCCATTTTGCTTTTAAATGTCCTTATTTCTTCTGAGAAATCCTCACTTCTGTCTAACTCCACACAATAATGCAAGGCTTTCTCCCTTGTGTGGAGTCTCGTGCTCGCCACCCTCCTTTGAGGGGGGAAGGGGCGAGCAGGAGAGTCAGGACGCTCTCTACTTTGCAGATAAAGGAGCTGTGTGTTAGTGGGCGTCTTGACTCTCATGCTTGCCCCCCACCAGGGAGGGGGCGAGCACGGCACTCCACACCAGGGAGAAAGCCTCACATTACTGTGTGGAGTTAGACAGAAAAACAGGAAGTGAGGATTTCTCAGAAGAAATAAGGACATTTAAAAGCAAAACGAAGGATGAGGTAAGTGAAGGAGGACTGCACTAAGGTAAAGGGAAGCTATTTAGGGAAATAGTTTTTTTTACCTTTTACAACCCCTTTAATGATCATGATAAACAGGACAAGTAGAGAGGGTGAATCTCCATAACGGGGACACAGATGGTGATAACAGGTGTCTAATCACTCTCCACTCTATCCAAAACTAAAAACAAAAATATGTTTGCCTTTAGTTATATTTTTGGTAAATCAGCCCTGATTATTCTATGTTTTTCCATATTTAGGTTTCTATGCATTACTTGATCCAAAAAGGTAGAGTACTCCTCCAAATTGGCGATTTTATATTTTTACATTCCATAAATATTGCATGCCTGAACCCTCTGCTTATTTAACTTGTGCATTTATATATTTCTATTAGTGAATTGACTTTAACACCTTTTTTTATGAGTTATTTACCAACCGTTTTGGGGTTGTGAGGTAAATAACTTGGTAGGTTATAATGAATTGACATTTTCAGCCTCTCATGAAATATTTGAAAAAAATGTGTCGCATGATTCTATTATCTTATGAGATATATTTAGTGGATTGAGCCCTGTGTATGTTCTTAAATTTATTTTTGAATTATGTTCTATTTCAGCAAATTGTGTAAAAATCTGCTTCTATTTTTGTTTATACTTGTGCTTCCTATAAGTGTGCATCTTTCATATTTTGTTACATTACAGTAAAAAGTAGCAATGTGCACAGTTCATATACATACTTGTGTGCTGTCTTGCCTACTAGAGGATTTGTACTTTTCAACAGCAATTCTCTGATCTTTCTAGGCCATAGTATCATCGGGCGAGTGAAAGAAAAAAAAAATTGAAAGGTTGGAGTAATATGGCAGGAGTCGGTAATCCATAGGCACCATTACCACTTGCTGTCCATAGCCCGTTATCGGTCATTTTCTCTTATTGTCCATGGACGGACACAGCTCCTTAAAGCAGAGGTTCACCCTGAAAAACAACTATATGCCATTAGATCCAGCATACTGCTGACATCTGCAGTATGCTGTTTTTTTTTTTTTTTCTGTACTTACTGTGTTATCGTTGTTCTCATCCGGCTCCGAGCGGGGATTCCTGCGGGGGAATAGGCGTTCCTAAGACAAGACTGACGTGCGGGAAGGCGTGTCACGCCTTCCGAAAATAGACGAAGTGGGACTCGGCAATTTACGGCGCCTGCCGTGTACAGCCGACTGTGCAGGCGCCGTAAAAAACCGAGTCCCACGTTGTGTATTTTCGGAAGGCTTGACGCGCCTTCCCGCACATCAATCATGTACGCCTTGTCTTAGGAACGCCCACCCCCCCGGGGGGGTCGAGAACCCAGAAGCTGGGTGAAAACAGCTGTAAAACAGGTACAGCTGCAAAAAATAAATAAAAAATCCAGCATACTGTCGATGTTAGCAGTATGCTGGATCTAAGGCGGCGTACACACGATCGGATATATCCGATGAAAACGGTCCGCGGACCATTTCCATCGGATATGTCCGATCGGGAGTTTGATCCGATGGCGTGTACACACCATCGGATCAAATTCCCCGCCGCCGGACGGCGCGGTGACGTTGACGCCGCCGCGTCACCGCCACGTCACCGCACCAGGAAGTAAAACACTTCCGCGCATGCGCCGAATCCATTCGGCAGCGGCGCGGCGGCGGTGGGACCCGACATGTCTGCTGGTAAGTGTACTAACCAGCAGACATGTCGGGCGGACAGATTCCCACCGGATAGATTTCAAAGCATGCTTTGAAATCTGTCGGGTGGAGAAATCTGTCCGCTAGCCCATACACACGAGCGGAGATGTCTGCTGAAACGGTCCATCGGACCGTTTTCAGCGGACATATCCCCTCGTGTGTACGCGGCCTAACGGTATATAAATGTTTTAGGGTGAACCCCCGCTTTAAATCTTGACAAGTGGGATATGTTCCCTGTTGACAGGAGAGGACTAGGCAGAAACATGTTAGATAATTAAATACATGTTACATTAACGGAGTTGAACAGCACAGCCCAGGGGGTGGTCCCTCCAGACATAAGCCTCCTCACTGCAGCATGCAGCCTCAGTTGCGTTCTGCCTAGCAAGGAGAAGGGTGTATGGCTCCCTTTGGGCCCAGTGCCTTGAGGAGAAATTTTATTTAACTTTTTCTTGAAGAATCTTCTTTCAACTGTCGACACCAGCGTGGGAACACCTTTGCAAAGAGGCAGGAGCTGCCACACCATTCCCCAATGACTCTGGAGGGGCCGGTGATCTTTGCTTTGAGGTCCACATATGTATGACTGGGCTATGGTGTTGTCTCACTCAGAGTGGACCGGGCCGACAGCTACCTCCATTGCGGTTGTAGTTCTGTCAGTCCTCGTCCTCATTTGTAAGGGTAAGTACAGTCCCTCCCGCTTCAGTGGGTTGGTACGGCTGGGCATTCCTGGGGTTCGGGGGTCCTCTTCTCCTCCCTTCCCTGCTCCTTTTCCCTTGCTGCATTGCTAACATTGCCACTGTTGGGGGGGGGGGGGGGGGGCTTCCTGAGGGGACTGTGTTATCTGGCCTGTGTTTTTTTCTTTTTTTTGTATGGGGCTTTCCTGTGAGGGGTTTTTCACTGTTAAAAAACCCTAGAAGGCTTTTCCTGTTTAAACGTGCCATTTTGCCGTAATTTGGCCGACGCTGGCACCATTTTTTGGGAGGTTTTTCAATTACATTGGAAACTCCCATTGGCAGCCATTTTGTCGTAGCCACGCTTACATTGTGGTCGGCCATTTTCCTGTGGTCATTTTCAGCGGCAATTTTGGAGTAGTCCTGACCCCCTAGTGCTGTATACGGCGCACACAGTTTACCTTGCAGTTATTTTCCTCTCACATGCTGTGAGCGGACGGCAGCACTGGGCAGTCTCCTCCTGAGGTGAGTCTTCTTGGTACCCCTGGTCAGCGCAGCAAGTGGGTGAGAGGCCCTGAATAGGGCTCTAGGAGCTTCTGTTTATTTGTAAGGACAGGTGTGCATATTATACATACTATGTAAATATTATTAATAATTGGAGTCAGTAACTGGGTCCTTCCCCACCTCCTGGTGGTGGTGGCAGCAGGTGTTAGCACCTGGGATTCCCACAGAGGTTTTATTGTTAGTCCTGGACACGTTTGTGCAAGGGTGGGGGTGGACTGCGGATGGGCGGTAAAAGAGTGCCCCCTTCCCCCGTTATCCCCTGGGGAATGCTCTGTTATGGAGCCATGGACTAGGTACCTGGGTAGTAAAAGAAATAAAAACAAACAAACAAGATAAGGCATTTATGGGTGCGCTTCTCACTGCTGCAATGGACTCTCTTAAGCTGGATAGTGCAGCTGGGTTTCTGCCGAGGGCTCGGTCTTTTTTGGATCATACAAATCAGACCGCTCTGTGTAGGTTATTTCCTTCTGTGCCCTTTTTTTGATAATTTCTAAGAGGCGGAATGAGGAAAGCTGCTGAGGGCTTTTGTAGTCCCTCACCTCCGGGCAGTTCAGTGCCCCTTTGAGGAGAGTTTTCAAAAGGTGGGCTTCTTCTCTGGTGGTGGACCCTCTGGGTGTCATGTATAGGTGACCACTCTCCCTATTGCGGGAACCCCCGCTTGTATGGATCTGACTGATAGAAGATCCGAAGTACTGACCAATTTCATGTTTACCATGCTGGGGTCTGACTTGCGGCCTATTGTGGCCACTACTCTGGGGTCTCAGTCACTCACGGAGTGAGCATTTTGCACCAGAGAGTGGAGGAGCACTGATTCTCTCCCGAAGTTATTAGGCTAGCGGACCAGCTGATCCAGGGACTCATATAGGTCTGTGATGCTTCATTGAATGCTGCGCCATTGTTATCCAGGGCTTCTGTTTCAGAATGGTTTTATGCACATGGTGGTGTTGTGATTAACTCTATTACTTACGAATCTGGACAATGATGCCAATCTGCCTGGCGCTTGCATTGTTGCTCCCTGTGTCTGCATGGGTTTCCCCCTGGTACCTTGGTTTCCTCCAAAGGCATGTGTGCATACACCTACATAATATACATACACACTGTGTGTGTTTAATTTAGGGGCAACCCTCCCAGGCTGTCAAAGGCCCAGCTGGGGGACTAATCCGTCCCTGGGTGCGTAATCCGATCACGCCGGAAATCCAAATCCTGTATGAAGCCTTCCCTCCCTGTCTCTAGGTGGGAGGGGTGGGTGGCTTGCTGGTTCACAATTCGGTGAAACCTCCCTGCTCTCTGACCAGTGGGTCTCTTCGGAGTCCCAGATAGGGTTTCCTCCTATCCACAGAACTAAGTTCTTTCCTCGTGTATTCCTCTCCTGGCCCGTCGGTCTGTCTTGGGCAGTGTGGGACTTGCTAAGCTGCAGGGTAATTTAAACTTTCCTGCAGGACGAGAGGTTTGGGGTTTTCTATGGCCCTGAATACCTTTGTGAATGTCTGGTAGTTCCGCATGGAATCCATTTGTTCGGTGGTAGCTGCGCTCCATCCGGGGGATGTCCTCGGACATCAGGGACGCATACATGCATGTCCCATTTTGTGCATGTTGCAGTATTTTTTCTGTGCTTCGTGATGAGAGAGGGTCTCTGTCAGCCTGTGGCCCTCTCTTTTGATCTGGCGTCAGCACCATGGGTTTTCAGCTGGGAGCTTGCACTTATCCTAACTTTGTTGGGACAGCGAGGCTTTGCCTCATTGGCTACTTGGACGACTTTCTTCTGAGAGCAGCTTCTGTCTCAGACCTAGTGGATGTGCAAGTCCAATTCAGAACCTCCGAAGATTTGGGTGGGTGTTAAATGCTTAGGCCAGAAGGTGTAGCTCAGTGGCAGTAAGCCTGCCTTTCATGTGTGCGACCCAGGGTTCAAATCCTGGCTGAGCGTTGATCCGAACTCCTCGGTGGTGAAGGTCCTTCTTCCCCTGGAGAAATTGCAAACTCTTCAGTCTGCGGTGAAGGTATTGGCATCACAGAATCGATCTTCTCTCCGGGCACCTATTGGTCCGGGGCCTGTGGGTAGCCTCCTTTGAGGCGGTATTGTATGCCCAGTTCCACACCTGGGTTTTCCAGGGGAAATACTGTCCAGGTGTTAAGAAATCTCTTGTCTCTGAAATCATCAGATTCAGGTGCCCACCTAGTAAGAGTCTCTCTGAGTTGGTGACAGAGATCCCCCGACTCTTTGGTCTAGGAAGTTGTTTCTGCCTTCCAGTGGTCGGTGTTTACGACCCTGAGTCACTGGACTTGCGTGGACCTACGGCCACACCTCCCCTGAATGTGCTCTCGTCTCGACTCAGGCTAGTGCCTGGGTGGGAGACCGCCTGGGAATACCAAGTGCTGTCCACCGTTCATTGTCCTACTATTTTAGGTGATCAGGCTATGCTTCTCCTCGTGGTCGAGTAGGTTGCAAGGTCGTCTGATCTGGTTTCAGCCGGACAACACCACGGCCATGGCTTTGGTTTACCATCAGGTATACCGGCTGGTGGACTACTGGAGTCGCCAGATGCTGGACCAGGTCTTTGTGCTTGGGGTGTTTTCGGCTCCCTTGCAGGAGGTGAGTCTCACAGGGCATGGCTCTCCTGGCCGCTCGTCTCGCCGGCAAGGATGTCGAAGTTAGTGGCCAGGTCTAGTGATCTGGTACAGATACGTCAGTCGTGCTGGAGGACCTGTAGGTTCTATATCGGCGACTTTTGTTCCTCCATTGTAGTTGCTTCCTCGGCTGCTTCACAGAGTGGAGGCTGAAGACATCCCGATGATTCTAATCGCTCCAGATTGACCTCGGCGCCCTTGGTATATTGGGCGCCTGGTAGCGGAGGTACCCTGGCGGTTGCCAGGGCGGGAGGTCCCTCTGTCTCGAGGTCCCATACTTACATTCTGTTGTACAGTCACTGACTTGCTCTACATGGCTATAGGAAGCCAGACTTTAAGTGACTCTGTCATCTCAACAATGCTGAGGGCACGGTAGTCTTCTTCCGGAGGAACAACCGTCTCTTGGCCCATCTCTTCCCCCATGAGTTTTGACTCTGGTGCTCTCGGTTCTTCAGGAACTTTCCTTTTGGAAACATCAGAGATTTTCTCTTGACACGATCTCAGAAGGTGGCCCCTTTAGTGGCCCTTACCTCTGTTAGAGGGGTTTCTGAGTTGGCAGTCTCGTCTTGCAAGCCGCCATGCTTAATCCTCCATTAGGATTAGGCGGTGGTGCGCCCACGACCTTCCGAAGGTGTTTTTCGGCCTTTTGCCGGAATAAGGACATTGTTCTTCCATCCTTCTGTCCTCGGACGGCACGTCCTACGGAGGTTGCCTTTCATACTTAGGCATGGTACGCGCTTTGCGGGTGTACCAGCCTGCTACGGCTACGTTTCGGAGTTCTGACACTCTTTCGTGTCGGTGTCTGGTCCACAAAAGGGCCTGGTGGTCTTGATTTCTTGGTGGATCAGGCAGGCTGTCATACAAGCCTATGCTCTTAAGGGGCAGCCCCCCCCCCTTTCCGGTCACGGCACTTTCAATCATGGCAATTGGTGCTTCCTGGGTTTTTTTTTTTCCCCGACATCATGCATCGGTCTCGCAGGTGTGTGAGGTGGCGACTTGCTCGTCCGTTCATGCTTTTTCATGGTTGCTGTGACTGCATCGTCTGATGCCTTTTTCGTCCGCTAGTTTTTGCAGGCAGCTGTTTAAAGTTGCACCTCCTCCGTTGAGGAGCTCTGCTTGTTTTGGGGTGAAGTTAAAATTGGTTTTACTGATATTTCCCACCCATCGTTTTTGACACTGCTTGGGGACGTCCCACTTGTCAAGATTTAAGGAGTTGTGTCCGTCCATGGACTCAGACAAAAGGATTTTAAGGTTAGTACAAAAATCCTATTTTTTTTACAGACATTGCGCAAAAACCCCTATGATATAAAAAAAAAAATTACAGATGCTGCCATTTAATTCTACAGGGTCTCTGCGTTCAGATAATTGGAGGACGTAATTTTCTAGCAAAAAAAAAAAATATGCAGAGTTCAAAGTGTGTGAATTTTTTTTTGTTTGCCCTGGACTAAGTGATTTAAGCATACTATGGCAGGCAATTTAGTAAGACTAAACAGAGGACCATTATGGTCCATTACAGCAGTAAGGGTCCTTTCACACGGAGCAGACCGTTTTTCAGTCGGCTCCGTGTGTGTCCGTCGGCTCAGCGGGGATCCCCGCTCAGCTGTCGGCGGACAGGGCGGTCCCCGCACACTGTGCAGGAACTGCCCTGTCTCTCCTCCGCTCTCCCCTATGGGGAATCGGATGAATACGGACCGTGTGTCCGTATTCATCCGATCCGATCCTTCAGACGGAAGAAAAATAGGGTTTTCTTCAGTCCGAAAAACCGGATCCAGACGGACGCGGATCTTTGTGGACGTTAGCGGATGCATCACCTGCTAACGGACGCGATCCCATAGGGATGCTTTACAAGTCCGTTTACGGACTTGTAAAAACGGACGAACAGAGGCGGACGAACAGAGGCGGACGTCTGAAAGGGGCCTAACAGGGGTTGCATGAAAAAAACCTGACAGCTCCGGTCAGAAGTCACTATGCTAACCATGCGAGGTTAGTCCAGTGATCTGCCCCCACTAAGCTATTGTGTTCTGACAGGGGGGACGGCCCCCCTACCAGAACACTCCTATCAGCGCTTTCTGCCATTGTCAGAGCACTGATTGGGAGTCGGTCGGCTGCTGGTTTTCCAGCATGCATGTCTAAAAGAAATCGGCCAGTTGCACGCACGCACATTGTCCGGCCAGCATTTTTTGTACCGGCAAATGTATCCTGACATTCTGGGGCCAATACTTATGTTAAGGGAAATCCTGAATGTAGGAAACCATTTAAACAATTACCTGTGTTAGGCCTCTTTCACACGGACGGATAGAATGGTGCTTTTAGCTGCGGATTCTCAAGTTATCTACTGCAGCTAAACGCACACAATGCTTTCCTATGGCCCCATTCATACACTGCGTTTAGCTGCGGTTTCATTACATGCGGTTTGGTGCAGATAGGAAAAATAGATTTCACTGCGTCCAGGAACTGCAGGTAATCGCAGTGCACTGTGGATAGCAGCGTGAACAAAAGAAAAAACAGGAAGCACATCAAAATAAAAACGGTTGCTATGGGGATGACAATAATGGCCAACCGCAGCTAAACGTAGCTGCATGTAAATGCAGCTAATCGCAGTGTACAAATGCAGCTGATCGCTGTGCCTAGAGTCTTAAATTTCAAAAGAAAGAAACATGCTTTTAACTGCGGCAGACCAGCCGTCCGTGTGAAAGGCGCCTTAAAGGAGTTATAAAGGAAAAAAAATGTTCTGCCTAAAATTAATGTCTGCAAGGTAGACAGACAGAATAGTGTAATGATTCTGTTAAAAAACAAGTAAATACCTTCATCTATATCACCTCCGGCTTTCTGTTCTGTTCATGTAAGAACTACATTTCCCAGTATGCATTGCGGCACACCCAGTAATTCACAACCTTGAAGTCTCTAACACGTAGAGAGCGTCCTGCCGCACAGATGTAGTTCCCAGGAGGGGACAAGCACGTTACTGACCACCGCAGTAAAGCCTCCCTTCACGGTGGTGAGTAGCAATCGGACAAGCAGGAAGTGAACAGAACAGAGAAGAAATAGAGCAACTTCTGAGCAAAAACGAACAATGAGGAAGTGAAAAGAGGAATGTCTGCAGGTAAAGGATGCTTATTATGAAAAATAAATTTCCTTTACAACACCTTTAAAGTCTTCTTCAGAAGTAGATGACCAAAAAAAACAGGTTCTAGTTAGACATGTGCAGAACTGAAACATTTTTAAAATTTTTGATAGATTTGTTATGTTACTAATTTTGTTTCAGAATTACCGTATTTATCGGCGTATAACACACACTCTAACTTTAAGTGGGAAGTTTCAGGAAAAAAAACACTTTCCACAGCCCCCTGTGTATAACACGCAGGCACAGTTTACCCTCTATTTTCAGGGTAAAAAAAAGTGAGTGTTATACGCCAATAAATACAGTAGTTTAGTTTAATTTCAAAAATCCATCCCAGACACTTATCCGAGCATGCAGGCCACAAAAGGGTTGGACAGATGGGGGGGGGGGGGGGGGGGGGGTGGATCTTCCTCACAAACCCTGTGCGGTGGTTCTGGGGGGGGGGTCTGCTCGGAATCTGGAAGCCCCTTTTAACAAGGGCACCCCCCCCTTTTATATGAGTGAGTATGGGGTACATACTCCTACCCATTCATTAAAAAAATGAATAAAGACAGCAGCACACGTTTTTGACAAAAGGCCTGGTATGGGGGGACCTTACGCTGTGTTTCTTTTTTCCCTAAATTTTCTATTGCTGGTGTTTTGTTGAGACAGTATCCCTATCGAATAGGTTCCGGCCTTGAGTGCGCAGGCGCCGTGCATACGCAGACTGAGGCTACGGAAATCTCGGACCTCGAGCAGCTGTTCGTCAGCTGTAAACGGAGCATGTGCAATGAACACTGCGCTCGCTCCCGACCCGATGCTTGGGGCTGGTTATATACACGCCTCCTGTGCGCGCTGGTTATACACGCCCCCTTTGCGCACTCTTTACAGCAAAGGACAGATACTTTTCTCTAAGGGCTGGATATGCTTATAAGAGGCCGCATGATGGCCACTGCTTTAGTGTTTTTTTTGGGGGCATGACTTTATCAATAAACTACACGTCTGCGGGGTGTGTTTACACAACTCAAGGGCTGCCCCCCTTGCTGTATAGAGGGAGCGGAGGGGGCGTGTAAAACCAGCCCCAAGCATCGGGTCGGGAGTGAGCGCAGTGTTACGTTTACAGCCGATGAACAACTGTTCGGGCTCAGAGATTTCCGTAGCCTCAGACTGCGCAAGTGCTGTTGAGGCCGGACCCTATCCGATAGAGGAACCATATCATCGGCATTCTTTTGTTTACATTTCTGCTCTCGGTGCAGAAGTACACCGACAGCTGATGAGTCATTGGTAGTTGCTAGCTGGTCCACTTTTTAACAACCAGCTATTCATACAGAATTCGAATCGGTCGATAATTTTCCAACTGATTTGATTGGTCCAAAAATTTGGAATTAAACAAATTTCAATGAAATTCATTACTATTTTGTTACATCGTTGAATCTCCAAATAACTAAAAATTTGTCTGAATTTACATTCAGACCAAAACTATTTACACATGTCTAGTTCTAGTGTTGATGGGTAATTTTTAGGGTTTTATAAGGAGTGATTACCAGCGAATGATCAGCCCTGGACCCAGACAGTCGTCATTCAGGGAGGATCATTCGCAGGTAATCGGTGCTCGAGCAATTTTTATGAGAGTGGCCGCAATAAGCTATGGGAACGATCAGATTTCTATTGCTTTCAAAAAGCATGGCCCATGGCTTTTGCCCTCAGCTAATCGGCAAGAACCCCTGCCTGGTCTACTGCATGTAATCGCCAACAGCCTCATTTGAAATTGTAAATGAGGCCTAATACAGCACTGGGTTATAACAGAGAACTTTGAGCCATACATACAGACACACACTCTTAGGGCCAGATTCTCATATAATTTCGCTGGCGTAGCGCAAGTCATTTACACTACGCCGCCGCAACGTAACAGAGCAAGTGCCGTATTCTTCATGCACTTGCTCCGTAGTTTGCGGAGGCGTAGTGTAAATGGCCCAGCGTAAGGCTGTGTAATTCAAAGGGGGCGGCCTGTATTTAAATTAAGCGCGCCCCCGCATCGATCGAACTGCGCATGCGCCGGCCGGGGAAAAAGCCCAGTGCACATGCTCCAGCTCACGTCGGAAAGCGTTGTTGAAACCGACGTGATCGTCACTACGCAATGCCCTATTCGCGAACGAGTTAGTAAAACGACGTAAGCGACGGAAAAAGCCGACGCTGACCCGACGCCATACTTAACATGGCATCCGACGGCAGGGGTAACCTTATGCGGACGAAAACGACGTACGCAACGACGGGGCAGCGTAAAAGCGTTCGGGAATCTGCGTAGTAGCCTCATTTGCATAGGCAAATGAGAAAACAACGTAAAGGCCACCTAGTTGCCGGAGTTGTCATTACAACTACGATCCGCAAGTGTAATGGTATTACACTTGTCGGATGTTCAGGCGTATCTATGCCAAAGTGATTCTAGGAATCACTCGCATAGCTACTCGACAAAAAAAACGGCGATACGACGGGGTATCTGAGATACTCCGTCGTAGCGCCTCTGAGAATCTGGCCCTTAGTGTTATGCCACGTACACACAACTGTTTTTTTTTTTCGGGATGTAAATTTTTTTTATTTTTTTTAATGTCATTAAAAACGATCGTGTGTGGGGCTCCAGAGCATTTTTTACGACGTAAAAAATGGGCATTAAAAATTTAGAACATGCTCTAAATTTTCACGTTGTTTTTAACATTGTAAAAAATGGGCGTGTGTAGGCTTGAACAGCGTGAAAATAATGCGCATGTTCAGAAGCAAGTTATGAGACGGGAGCGCTCGTTCTGGTAAAACTAGCGTTCGTAATGGAGATCGCACATTCATCATGCTGTAACAGACAGAAAAGCGCAAATCGTCTCTCATCAAAGTTTTACTAACACAAAAGCAGCCCCAAGGGTGGCGCCATCCGAATGGTACTTCCCCTTTATAGTGCTGTCGTATGTCACCACGCTTTGCTAGAGCATTTTTTTTTTCACGATCGTGTGTAGGCAAGGCCGGCTTAACAATAATCAGGTTGAAAAAAAAAAACTTTGTTTTTTCTAGAGTAGACCATTAAAAACGCTTGTGTGTACGCGGCACTACAGGGTTGGCTAGAACTACAGAGGAAAAGATTGGTGGTGATTATAAGGTAAATAAGCAAAGGACATACTCTGGCAGTAGATGCCTAACCAACTGCAGGCTTGCACACCACACCCTGATTAATCAGGTATGTATGTGTCAGTGTGTCAACTTATGAAACTAGTACTAGAAGGTTTCCTAAGTACAATGAAAATACAGTTGCACCATATACATAAAAAGTATACTAAACATATAATGATAAAGTGCAATAGTGCATAAACATGTGATTATTATTAAAGTCCATAAATTCAAAATATAACGATGAAAAATGTGCAGTAATCCGAGATACGTAATTTCATCAGATGTGTAGAAAGGTGGTATCGCTGTGGTCCGGTGCTCCCCCACCAGGGCCAATCACCCCTACAGGGGTACCGAGTGTGTAATCACAGAGGGATCCCGATGTCCTCCAATGGTGCTGTCAGCCCAAGTTGGATGTATCCACTGGATAATAGTTATAAGGTCCTCACTCCTCCGAAAAAAAGGAAAAAACAGGCTCCCATAGTGTGGTAAAAAAAATTGTTTATTTTGCACAAAACAGGTGCAATAAGTAAATAAATAAAATAAATATAGACAGGTAGCTAAATGTGCTGTCCAATATGTATGAAATAGTCAGCAGAGTGGTATGAAAGGTCATGCACCACAAGAGAAAAAAAAATAAAAATAATAAAAAAGGTATGAAGTCCAAAAAGTATGTATTTGCAGCAGCACCTTCCACGCTGCATCAGTCACCACCGTCGGAAGTGAGGCGCTGGCGTGCGTTCCAAACGGCTCAGACGGCAAACCAGAAAAATGCGTGCGTGCGGGCTTGGCACTGCCATCCAGATCCAGCTTTATTTACTTGCCACCCTCACGTGTTACAACCACAATGCACCACAGAATGACACAGGAAATAATTTTTGCCTGTAGCCATAAAATGATTAAATTATTCTCCCTGAATGCTAGATGTGAAGATTTATTATGGTTTATTATCCAGCTTCAGCGCAGGCCAGGCTTGGGAGGGGGGACAGTAAGATCCTATAATTTTGATGTCTTCTGTGCCCCCAACAGGCAAACCAAAGCTTCCATGTTGCTCCTGGTAGGAGAGAGGGGGCAGTGTAGTAATTTTTTTTTGTTTGCCTGCGGTTTACTAAGCTGGCAGAGTGAGGAGAGAGCAGTATTCAGATGGGGTGGTCTAGATCTTCCACTGTCAGAGTGGGCCTACAAGAATGCAGAGGAGTGCTGGAAGTATTCGGGCCCACTGTCATGTAGGCTCCGATGAGGAAAGGCAGGGTGCGCCGAGCTGTGCAGGGTGGGTCAGGCGAGGGGGTGCCTGGTGGAGAAGGAACAAAAGGACAAGGTTAAGGCGATTGAAACAAAGGTTTCCAAAGCAAACTGGGGTTTCAAGATGTGCTGCTTAAGCTCTTTTGAAGAAGCACAAAGAAACATGCACTGTTCAGGACCATAAACACAGTGCCAAGAGAACAATGCAGCAGATGAAAGACACATCATGCTTATGTGCATGCATCAGCACAGAACTGGTGGAAACCAGTGAAACCCAGGTACACCGGAAGTGGTGTTCATGGAGAAATTGTGGCCAATACCTCTGATGTGGGAACAAGGCAAAGCAATTATGCACAACAAAATAGCAACTGGGGTGCAGAAAAATGGCAGCGGGTGCTCTGAACTGATGAGTCAAAATAGGAAATATTTGATTGTAGCAAGAGGCAGTTTGTTGGTGAAGGGCTGGGGAGCAGTACAATAATAAATGTTTTCAGGCAACAGTGAAGCATGAAATAGTTTCCTTGCAAGTTTGGGGCTGCATTTCAGCAAACAGTGTTGGAAATTTAGTCAGGATCAATGGTATCTTTAATGCTGAGAAATACAGGCAGATACTTATCCATCATGCCATTCCATCAGAAAAACGTGATTGGCCCGAAATTTTTTCTGCAGCAAGATAATGACCCAAAACATACAGCCATTGTCATTAAGAATGGTCTTCAGCGTAAAGAAGAACAAGGAGTCCTGAAAGTGATGGTATTGCCCCCACAGAGCCCCTGATCTCAACATCATCAAGTCTATCTGGAATTATGTGAAGAGACAGAAAGATTTGAGGCAGCCTACACCCACAGAAGAACTATGGTTATTTCTCCAAGATGTTTGGAACAACCTACTTGCCAAGTTCCTTCAAAAACTGTGTGCAAGTGCACCTAGAAGAGTTAAAGGGGTTGTAAACCCTCAAGGTTTTTCACCTTAATGCATTAAGATGAAACACCTTCTGCATTACAGCAGCCCCCCAGCCCCCTTTTACTTACCTGAACCCAATCATTCCAGCGACGGGGATGAGCACAGCAGCTCCAGGATTGATTTGATTTGGATTTCTCATCTATTCATTTACGTTCCATTTTGTTAATTGATAAAAATATATATATTAACTCTTCCATTTCTGAAAAAAAAATCATTTACAGCATTTTTTCACACCTGCTTAAAACTTTAACACGGTAGTGTATGTTGGGTTTGTGTGCCTTAAAATAACTTTAATTGAATGAAACCTGTAGAATTCCTGTTCAACTATACTCCTACACTATGATATTTGTGTAATCCTATTGTAAATAATGGGAAATGAAATATGAGGTGGGACTAAAAGGTCTTCATATTTTAAATGCAGTTATGCAATATACTTTTTAACACTGAAATTATGTGAATTTCAAAAACATTTTTCATGAGATTTGACATATGTATTGACTGGTACCGTTAAAATCCCATCTAAAAGTACACATGTAGCTGCAGTGATTTTTATTTGCAGTCAGATACCCTCTCACTTCCTGTCTGGAAATCACTCTAAGTGATTTCTTCTGTAAAACGAGGAAGGGCTAGAACCTCTGTCAGGTTCTTAAAGTTTGTGTTGTCCTGTTCAAATGGGATATGCTCTCCTTATCTCTTATCCTCCTATCACAAAAACTTTGACAAAAGTATTTACTGTTCCATATCTAAACCCCACAAAAAATAGAGTTGTTATGCGTTAAATTTAGCACTTTTAACATTATAGTGACTTGGGCTGTGCACTTACATAGCTTGCTATCTAGTGGTCACCAAGTGACTAGAATAAAACGGTGACGCAATTCATATATATTTATGCACAAGCACATTTTTTTTTATTTAAATTTCATCTCAGGAATAATTGGTACAACAAATTCTGTCTATTGGAACATTTGCACCTTCAGATATTTCTCATTTCATATGCTGATTGTAGATAATCCCTGGGCACAATACCGATCATGCCTTGTAACTCTCCAACCCACCAGCCATAGGCATTGTATTCCTGTAATGAAACATATATATTAGTGAATAAAATATAACAGCAAAAATCAGAATACATAAGTCTGGTACTAAGTGATCTCTAAAATGTACTGGCATTTTAAATAAAGATACAGAGGAATATGGCGAGCTTTGGTGAATCAGTACACCAACCCATAGAAGAAGCATATTGCAATGCCAAACTGAAATAAACACCTCTAAACCCAAAGATTAAGCACAAGGTTTTCAGTGTTGATCCCTCATATCCTTTTCCTAACCTTAAAGTAGTTCTAAAGGCTCAAGGGCATGAAGGTAAAAAACTTTTTTTGAGCAGCAACTTTCCCAGCCACCCCTAATGCCACGACTGTTTTTCATGATGAGAAAAATGCAATTTTTTTAATTGGTCATTAAAAGCGATCATGTGTAGGCTCCAGAGCATTTTTCTCAACGTGAAAAATGGGCATTAAAAATTTAGAACATGCTCTAATTTTTCTCGTAGTTTTTCATGTCTTCGTTTTTCACGTCATGAAAAACTGTCGTGTGTGGGCTTTAACGCCAGGAAAAAAAATGAAATGTGCATGCTCAGAAGCAAGTTATGAGACGGGAGCTCTCGTTCTGGTAAAACTAGCGTTTGTAATAGAGATGGCATATTCATCACGCTGTAACAGACTGAAAAGCACGAAGACTGAAAAGTGTGAATCGTCTCTCACCAAACTTTTACTAACACGAAATTAGCAAAAGCAGCCCAAAGGGTGGCGCCATCCGAATGGAACTTCCCCTTTATATTGCCGTCGTACGTGTTATAAGTCACCACGCTTTGCTAGAGCATTTTTTTTTAACGATCGTGTGTATGCAAGTCAGGCTTAACAAGAATCACGTTGATAAAAATGTTTTTTCTGTGATATTAAAAACGGTCGTGTGTACGCGGCAATAATACTTATAAAATGGAGAAATTACCGTGCTAACACATATTGAGCATTAAATCAACATATACATTAACAAATTAAATAAAGCTGCAGCTCTACTGTGAGATACACACAGAAATACAAATAAAGAGAAAAGAGAGCTGCGCTAACCCTAATGCATTAAATTATTAAATGTTCATAAAAATAAGTGAATAGTTCATATAGATGATCAAATCCAATGACCAAAAATATAGGTGAGTGTCTTAAGTGTTCATTGTGACAATTAATGAATGTTGTGACACCACGACAAAACAGTGCACATCCACCACATAGAAGACACGCTTACTAGATGGCAAGCTTAAGAAGCTGGCTATTGCCCAACCAAGGCTTTGATCCTGAGGGGAACTCTGATGTCAGCTCATGGACAGATCTCACTTCATGCGGGAAGAAGCCAACCAGACATCTCACAGGAACCAAGAAGTCAACTCAGCATTCAGTGGACAATATGCCAGGATACCCAAAAAGAAAAACTCACTATGGTATAAAACCAACTACACCTTTAATTGTAAAAAATGGTATTGCACTTACAGCATGTCCCTGGGAGGAAGGACGTATTGATGTTGCTGCATTGCTACGATCCTAGAAGAATGGGTAGTCTATGCAAGTCTGCTGGCTTTTTATTCTTTGCTTTTAGTTCTGCTCTTTGCTGTAAGTGCAATACCATTTTTTACAATTAAAGGTGTAGTTGGTTTTATACCATAGTGAGTTTTTCTTTTTGCTTATCCTGGCATATTGTCCACTGAATGCTGACTTCTTGTGAGATGTCTGGTTGGCTTCTTCCTGCATGGAGTGAGATCTGTCCATGAGCTGACATCAGAGTTCCCCTCAGGATAAAGGCCTTGGCTGGGCAATAGCCACAAGCTTTTTAAGCTTTCCATTTGGTAAGCGTGTTTTCTATGTGGTGGAGGTAGGTGCACTTTTTTGCCGTGACAACATTAATTTAATTGTCATGGTGAAGACATTCACCTATAAAATTTTTGGTCAATGGATTTTATGATCTATATGGACTATTAATTCATCCCTAATATTTACCATGGCCCCATCTTGATCCAGCGATGTGCATGAGACCAATACAGGGACTCTCCCTCTGCTCAGTGAGCCAATGAAGAGAAAGGGAGGGCGAGGCAGAGCAGTGGCTCTGTATGTAAATGGAAATGCAGAGCCACAGCTCGGGAACAAGCCTGCTTAGGTGCCCCCATTTCCAGCTGCTTGCTCTTGGGGCAGGAGGGAGGGAGGGAGGGCAGGAGGGAGGGAGGGAGGGGTCAAAAGCACCAGTAAGGGACCAGAGAAGAGGGAGATGTGGGTTGCTCTGTGCAAAATCACTGCACAGAGCAGGTAAGTATGACATGTTTATTATTTTAAATTGAAAAAAAGGCTTTAATATCACTTTATTATACAATTTTCCCTCTGTTTGACTGTTTACACCAACCCATAATTCTCTCTGAGCTGGATTACAAGAATAATGACCGCCTACTCCCTACTTGTATACAGGTAGAAGTAGGAAAGTGGGCAGAATTTCAAAAAATAAGTGGTATAGTGATGAGGGAGGTGTGGTCCAGAGATGTAAAACACACTCTATTCTGTGCTGCAGTAAGTGCATGATGGGATATGAGGTTCCTGGTGGGCCACATGATGCTACAGCAAGCAGGGGGGGTCAGAATGCATCCTTTGACATTTTGAAATATGAGGGTGCAGATTCAGGGCTGCCACAGACTAGGTAAATGAGAGAGATGTTTACTGGGATAGCTGGCGTAGAAAAGGTTTCCATTTATGAAAAGTGATTTTAGCCTTTAAAATACAACAAGGAAACCTTTAGTTTAGCAAAGATTGCCTCAATCAAAAATGTAATTAGCATGGCAAGTTATAAAAACAGGTTTCACCAACCCGTATTTGTGAAACATGCTCTCAACGTTCGACACTTTCAAGGCAAACAGCATTTTGAGATGCTTTCCATTATTTTTTTTTTAATCAAAACTTCTGTCAGACCGGCTGCCGCATACATGGATTTCCATTGAACCAGTCGATGCCCCCCGATATTCGGCCTGATGTACGACCCTTATGCAAGACCTCAGAACATGTATGGCCATGTTTTTCTCCCAAAAATAAGGGCTTTGTTTTACTCAAGCTACTCTTTCAGACACTTTAGGATCTGTGCAGATAACGATTGGTTTAACCAGTTAAGGACCGCCGCATGTACATTTACGTCGGCAGAATGGCACCGACAGGCACATCAATGTATATATACGTTGGTGCCTTGAGGGGGTTCGGGGGTCCGATCGGACCCCCCCCCCGTACATGCGGCGGTTCCTTTAGCTCCGGGAGCGATCCGGGATGAGGGGGCGGCTACTCGTTTTCAGCCACCCCCTCGCGATCGCTCCCAGCCAATGCGCGCGCCCGCCCGCCTCTTCCTGTGCTAAGTGTAAACACAGGAAGAGGGAAGTGCTGTGTTCCTCCTCGTGTCGGTCTTTTCGTCCGACGCTGAGGAGAGAACACATCACCAAGTAAGTTGCACCAAGCATCACACTGACACAGGTACACATAGGCACACTTAACCCCTTCCTGTCACCGCCGATCGCCCCCCCCAGTCCACTGTAACATTGTGTCACTGAATGCAGTTATCATTTATTTCTGATAACTGCATTTAGTGTCAGTGTTACAGTAAAAAGTGTCAGGGCAGTTAGTCTTAGCCCCCTTTAGGTCTAGGGTAGCCCCCTACCCCCCCCCTAATAAAGGTTTAACCCCTTGATCACTGCCCTAGTTAACCCTTTCACCCCCTATTGCCAGTGTCACTAAGCGATCGATTTTCTGATCGCTGTATTAGTGTCACTGTTGCCGCTAGGCAGTTAGTTTTTTTTGAGGTTCGCCGCCAGGTTTATATAGCGCTAGGTACCCCCATAAATAAAGTTTTTAACCCCTGATTGCCCCTAGAGTTAACCCTTTCACCAGTGATCACCATATAAGTGTCACTGGTGACGCAGGTTAGTTAGTTTGCTGTTTATAGCATCAGCGCACCCGCCGTATATTACCCAATAAAGGTTTAACCCCCTGATCGCCCGGCGGGTGATTTAAATTAAATTTTAGCGCCAGTTAGGGTGTGCATCGCCCCAGGCAGTGTTAGGTTAGTGCCAGTAACGCTTACACCCACTCGCAAAGCATACACCCCCCTTAGTGGTATAGTATCTGAACAGATCTATACCTGATCTGATCAGATCTATACTAGCGTACCCAGCAGTTTAGGGTACCCAAAAACACATTGTTAGCGGAATCAGTCCAGATACCCGCTAGCACTTGCGTTTTGCCCCTCTGCCCAGCCCAACCCACCCAAGTGCAGTATCGATCGATCACTGTCACTTCAAAAACACATCACACACAACTGCAGTGTTCGCAGAGACAGGCCTGATCCCTGCGATCGCCAACAGTTTTTTTTAAGCGTTTTCTACATTTGCCTTTCTATAGCCAGGTGCTTTTTTTACCCGTGAATCATCACCAGTCTACAACTAAATTTAGAGCCCAAAATGGCAAAGCGGATGTACACTGGTGAAGAGGCTGTTAGGATCATGTGCATGTCGTCAGATGATGATGAGGAGGTCACGCATCTGACAGATTCGGGCTCAGAATATGATCCTGTTTACGACAGCGGCTCCATGTCAGATAGCTCGGATGACGGAGTAGTGGTCCCTGCTAAGGCCAGGCGCACCCGACCCCGTTCTAAGGTTGTTGAGGAGCAAGAACCGCAGGACCCTTGTATGGAGCAGAGAGCGAGTACTAGCGCCGCTATTCCTTTTGGTGGATTGGCAAGCACCAGCGGCCTAGTACACCCTGGTCGTTCATCCAGCACTGCAGTAACACTTGGTGACGTGGCGAGTCCCATAAGTGCAGTTCAAGCTGGCGAGGTGGCAAGCACAAGTAGTGACCCACTGCCACCAAGAAGTAGTGACCCACTGCCACCAAGAAGAAGACAAAGACAGGCCCGTCGTGCCCATAGTGCCCTTCCTGCAGAATTTGCCTATCCTGATTGGGTCCCCACCACTTCTGCAGCACCCGTACTTCCCCCATTCACTGGCAAACCCGGAATTCAGGTGGATACAGCGAATTTTATGCCACTTGATTTTTATTCGCTGTATTTCACAGAAGATCTCTATAGCTCTATTGTGGACCAGACTAATTTATATGCTGGTACCTACATCGCCGCTAATCCCCAGACCCTCCTTGCCAAAGAATGGAGACCTCTTACGGTTTTCAATTTAAGTCCTTTCTGGGCCTTACCCTCAATATGGGCATACATACATTTCCTCAATTGCGCATGTATTGGTCCACAGAGCCAATTGACCAAATGCCCATATTCTCTGTTCACATGGCCAGGAAACGATACGAGGCGATCCTGCGGTTCCTGCATTTCAGCGACAATGCACTCTGTCGTCCACGTGGAGACCCTGAATTTGACCGGCTCTACAAAATTCGGCCCCTCATAAACCATTTCAACGAACGTTATGCAGCCTTGTTTAATCCCCAGCAAGTTGTCTGCGTTGACGAGTCCCTGGTTAAATTTGCTGGCCGCTTGTCTTTCAAGCAGTTCCTTCCCAGCAAGCGTGCCAGATACGGGGTCAAGCTCTATAAGCTCTGTGACAGGGCAACAGGCTACACATGGAGCTTTAGGATTTATGAGGGCAAAGATAGTCACGTAGAGCCGGAAGGATGCCCAGATTACATGGGGAGCGCTGGCAAGATTGTCTGGGACTTGGTGTCACCCTTATTCGGAAAGGGGTACCACTTGTATGTGGACAATTATTACAGCAGCGTGCCACTTTTTAGTCACTTGTTTGATCATCAGATTGGAGCATGTGGCACCGTGCGACCTAATCGCCGGGGCTTTCCCCAGCGGCTTGTAGATGCCCGTATAAAGCTGGGGGCGAGAGCCTGCTGCAGATGTAATAATTTGCTCGCTGTGAAGTGGCGGGACAATAAGAATGTTTTCCTTCTTACCACCCTTCACGCAGACACGACAGTACAAATTCGTACGGCGACTGGTGTTGTGGAGAAACCCCTCTGTGTCCACGAATATAACCAAAATATGGGAGGGGTGGACCTCAACGACCAGTTGATGGCGCCGTATCATATTGCCCGTAAATCGAGACGCTGGTACAAAAAAGTGTCTCTACATTTATTCCAATTGACTTTGCTGAATGCTTTTGTCTTATACAAAACTTCAGGACAGAATGTATCCTTCCTCCAATTCCAGAAGGATATCATCAACGGACTCCCGTATCCAGGCGGTTTTCCACCTCACCATCCCCTACCAAATGCAGTAAGCCGACTGCATGAGAGGCATTTTATATATGCCCTCGAGAGTACCCCTACCCAACGAGCCCCCCAAAGAAGATGTCGTGTCTGTAGCAAGCGCGGATTTAGGTGTGACACCCGTTATTTTTGTCCCCGATGTCCTGACGATCCTGGTCTTTGTATTGGTAAATGTTTTGAACGCTTCCACACAATAGTGAAGTATTAGCGTAGGGCAAAACATATCACAGGCTAGGCACACGTACACAGGGTCTCCCAAGATGCCATCGCATTTTGAGAGACCCAAACCTGGAACCGAAAAGTTGAACAGTTACAGTTACAAAAAAAAGTGTAAAAAAAAAAAAAAAAAAAAAGTAAAAAGTAAAAAAACACAAAAAAAATATAAAATAAAAAAAACAAAAATAGTTGTCGTTTTTATTGTTCTCTCCCTCTCTATTCTCTCTCTATTGTTCTGCTCTTTTTTACTCTATTTTATTCTGCAAAGTTTTATTGTTATGTTTTTTCATGCTTGCTTTTCAGGTAAGTAATTTACTTTACTGTTTTCAGGTACGCCATTCAGCTGTTGCGCGGACTTATTTATCTTGACAGCAACAGCGTTTGCTCCCACGATATATATAAAGCCGTGACTCCAGTGCTGTAGGAGGTGATTTCACCACCACAGTTAAAAAAAGAGCATATATGCCGAAGCATGGGGGCACTAGGGGTGGAGGAGCGATTTTGCTCCTAATGCCGCGTACATACGGTTGACATTCCTACGGAGGCTTTCCCGTGGAAAAGTCTGATCATGTGTACACGGCATAGAAAAGTCCGACCGTGTGTACGCGGCATAGAAAAGTCTGACCGTGTGTACGCGGCATAACTTTTTTGCGGGAGGATGCCCCCATGCTTCGGCATATATAAATTCACTCCTCACTACCTATCACAGTTTCGAAGGCCATAAAATGTCAAAATAGCACAAAAAAAAAACAAATGACCCCATTTTGGAAAGTAGAAACCCCAAGGAAACTACTGAGAGGCATGTTGAGTCCATAGATTTTTTTTTTTTGTCCAAAGTGATTGAATAATGACAAAAAAATAAATAAAAAATCAAAAATTTGTCACTAAATGATATATTGCTCACACATGCCATGGTTATATGTGGAGTTGCACCCTAAAATACATTCTGCTGCTTCTCCTGAGTACGGGGATACCACATGTTTGGGACTTTTTGGGAGCCTAGCCGCGTACGGGACCCCGAAAACCAAGCACCGGCTTCAGCATTTCTAAGGACGCAAATTTTTGATTTCACTCCGCACTACCTATCACAGTTTCGAAGGCCATAAAATGCCAAAATGGCACAAAACCCCCCCAAATGACCCCATTTTGGAAAGTAGACACCCCAAGCTATTTGTTGAGAGTCATATTGAGTCCATGGAATATTTTTTTTTTTGCCCCAAGTGACTGAATAATGACCAAAAAAAAAAATAAAAAAATAAAAAATGTACAAAACATTGTCACTAAATGATATATTTCTCACACATGCCATGGTTATATGTGGAATTGCACCCTAAAATACATTCTGCTGCTTCTCCTGAGTACGGGGATACCACATGTGTGGGACTTTTTGGGAGCCTAGCCTCGTATGAGACCCCGAAAACCAATCACCGCCTTCAAGATTTCTAAGGACATAAATTTTTGATTTCACTCACACAAATCTTGAAGGCAGTGCTTGGATTTCGGGGCCCCGTACGCGGCTAGGCTCCCAAAAAGTCCCACACATGTGGTATCCCTGTACTCAGGAGAAGCAGCAGAATGTATTTTGGGGTGCAATTCCACATATGCCCATGGCATGTGTGAGAAATATATCATTTAGTGACAAAGTTTTGTAATTTTTTTTTTTTGGTCATTATTCAATGACTTGGGACCAAAAAAAAAAATATTCCATGGACTCAACATGCCTCTCAGCAAATAGCTTGGGGTGTCTTCTTTCCAAAATGGGGTCATTTGGGGGGGTTGTGTGCCATCTTGGCATTTTATGGCCTTCAAAACTGTGATAGGTAGTGAGGAGTGAAATCAAAAATGTATGCCCTTAGAAAGCCTGAGGCGGTGATTGGTTTTCGGGGCCCCGTACGCGGCTAGGCTCCCAAAAAGTCCCACACATGTGGTATCCCCGTACTCAGGAGAAGCAGCAGAATGTATTTTGGGGTGCAATTCCACATATGCCCATGGCATGTGTGAGACATATATCATTTAGTGACAAAGTTTTGTAATTTTTTTTTTTTGGTCATTATTCAATGACTTGGGACCAAAAAAAAAAATATTCAATGGACTCAACATGCCTCTTAGCAGTTTCCTTGGGGTGTCTACTTTCCAAAATGGGGTCATTTGGGGGGGTTTTGTGCTATTTTGGCATTTTATGGCCTTCGAAACTGTGATAGGTAGTGAGGAGTGAAATCAAAAATTTGCGCCCTTAGAAATGCTGAAGGCGGTGCTTGGTTTTTGGGGTCCCGTATGCGGCTAAGCTCCCAAAAAGTCCCAAACATGTGGTATCCCCATACTCAGAAGAAGCAGCAGAATGTATTTTGGGGTGCAATTCCACATATAACCATGGCATGTGTGAGCAATATATCATTTAGTGACAACTTTTTGTAAACATTTTTTATTTTAATTTTTTTTGTCATTATTCAATCACTTGGGACCAAAAAAAAAAATATTCAATGGACTCAACATGCCTCTCAGCAGTTTCCTTGGGGTGTCTACTTTCCAAAATGGGGTCATTTGGGGGGGTTTTGTACTGCCCTGCCATTTTAGCACCTCAAGAAATGAGATGGGCAGTCATAAAATAAAAGCTGTGTAAATTCCAGAAAATGTACCCTAGTTTGTAGACGCTATAACTTTTGCGAAAACCAATAAATATACGCTTATTGCGATTTTTTTTACTAAAGACATGTGGCTGAATACATTTTGGCCTAAATGTTTGACTAAAATTTAGTTTATTCGATATTTTTTACTTGTTGTTATAAGAAAAATCTTTTTTTTTTTAAATTTTCGGTCTTTTTCCGTTTATATCGCAAAAAATAAAAATCGCAGAGGCAATCAAATACCATCAAAAGAAAGCTCTATTTGTGGGAAGAAAAGGACGCAAATTTCGTTTTGGTAGAACATTGCATGACCGCGCAATTACCAGTTAAAGCAGCGCACTGACAAATTGTAAAAACACCTTGGGTCTTTAGCCTGCATATTGGTCCGGGTCTTAAGAGGTTAACTTGTTTTCCAATGGACAGGCTAGGCACCATTCAATTTTATTTAAATATACAGAACGCCCTTCACCCGAAGATCTCTTCACCAGTTTTACTCCTCATGCTACCGTCCGTAACCCAACATTCTGATTGTTCAATAAAACAAATAATTCTGACTAAATCTAGCACTCAGTGGTCATTTTGCACTACTATTGTCATTGTTTCCAGCTGATTTTGCAGGACTGAATCAAAGATAGAATTGAATGACTATCACAACTCTATTACCTCATTGGCCTACCTCTATTTAGGCTACCCCCCCCCATTCAGTCTATCATGAATGCCTGATGCATCTACCTTGCCAACATTCAGTGTCCACCACTCTGCCAATCCTTCCACTGGCTTCTAATTGTGCAACAAATACAATTCAAAATACTACCAACATACAAAACCATTTACAACTAATATATTACCCAAATTGTCCTCTCTGCTCCTCCCAGGACTACCTGCCCTCTAGTTCCCTTGTCTCTTCCTCCCATGCTCACCTCCAGTGCTTCTCCAGATCCTCTTCCATGCAATGGAACAACCTACCTTTATCTGTCCAGCTATCGCCTACTCTAACCACATTCAGACAATCTCTGAAAACTCATCTTTTCAAGGTAGCCTATCCCACCCCCTCCCGAACAACTCAACCTTTAATTCTTTCATCAGCTCATCTCTCACAGCTATGTATCATACGCCCTTCCCTATTGGATTAGAACCTCTCACAAGCAGGGCCCTCCTAAACTTCTTGCATTAAATTGTGTTGTAACTGTACCGTCTCCCTTGTATTGTACATTTTTTTCCAAGAAACTTTTGACACCTGAAAGTGACTGAACTGATGCACAAATTTCATAAATCTAATCAGTTAAGGGCCCGTGTCGACAGGGTTTTACATTCCTATGCAAGTCCACAGTAATGCAAAATCCTCTTCAAGCAGGCCATCGGCTGGTCAGATGGAGGTCAACTGCAGGTCAACTGCACCGGCCAATGAATTCTGAATGATCTTAGAAGCCTTTCAAACAGATGTCAAATTTATGACATTGACAAGAGTCCATAGTGCGTCAACACAGGCCCTAAAACAATTGAATTAAATGGTTGATCACATGAATGATCCATGCATTTATAGCCAGCTTTATAGACTTTGTGCCACAGCCTGTCTCCAGAATATTCAGACTGTCGTAATAATAATTGTAACATTACAGTTCCAAATGTGCTGTAAAGGCTTCTAGGCTAAAAAAATAAAAATTATAGTTCCAATCAAATAACATTTTCCATATTTTTACATTTTAAGTCACTCTCATGCAGAAAGTACATTTTTACAGGCTTGTGTTAATCACTATTGCATAAATATGTCATTAAAGAAAAAAGCCAACAGAAAATATGTGAATTAAAATTGTTAATATAACGCTTATAAATCTGACTAAATTGATGAGGTAAGAGTTGAAGAAAAATCTAAAAAATAGTGGAGCTAATTGATAACCTCCTTGGGGATTCACAATTGGGCACATAACAGCTGTGTTGTTATATTGCTGCCAATTTTTATTAGTTGTTTTCTCCCCCCCCCCCCTATAGGTCAATTTCTCTTATTGTGGTGGGTTCTACCGATTCAAACACTTAAATATTGTGTAAAAGATGGCAGATGATATGATTGAGGTTTGTATCATCTTCTCTTTTTATACATTTGCAAACTAGAATTATTGTTGCGTGGTTGAGCATATAGAAATAATGCTCCATTATCTTCATCTACAGTATCTCCTTTGTCATGCTATGTATATGTATGTACTTTGTATAAGAATAAAATAATATTTTTGTTCAATGTGTATTGTCCCAGTGAAGAAGCAAGCATAGATGGCAAAGCTAAAAGGTGAAAGAGAGTTGCATGTAAGATGATGGTGGTGCATGAACCAATTGTTAGGAGGCATGGAGGCCGACTGTGGAGGCGTGTAAAGAAAAGTAGACAACAATGAAGAAGGTGGTGTGATGGGTGGAATTAGGAGTTTATAGGAAGGAGAAAATGAATGATGATGAGAAGAGGTATGATAGCTGATGCCACCCTTTCAGTGTGGGGGAGCTTTTTTTGAAAGATGTGGGCAGAGAATGCTTGGAATCTCATCTTTGGGGTCGCGGCAAAGTAGGGCATATGCGTGATGAAAGTAGAGGCGAGAAGGTGATTTGAATGTAGTCTCAACAGGGAATTTAATGATGCTTGGATGGGGAGGAAGTGTAGGACAGGGCCCACAAATCACAGGGAGACAGCAGGGTTTTTGTTAAGGACAGCAGCGGAAAGAAAGCTGAGATATTACAGGAGGGAACCAAGGCATGGGTGTGGAGGATGGGGGATAGAGAGGGAATGGTAGAGTATAAACCTGACCAGATTGTGGAAAGTCTGTGATGAAAGTAGTGTAAGTATACCGCTCACAGGACCAAAGAGATGATAAAAGGATGTAGAGAGAAGACAGTGGTAGCAAATCACAGATAGGAGGAAAAGAACAGAAATCAAGAGAAGGTCATAGCTGAAAAGGGAGTAAGAGAGGCATTGGGATTGGGCCCACCCGATCACCATATTATTCTGCAAAGTCATGCTGACAACCAAGCTCCCTATCTGGTATCATTCCCAGAATTCGGGTACAGGTTTCACCGCTGAGTGAGGTGGGTTGGGGGATAAATTTATTGACAGGTTAGTTCTAAGAAATTTGTAACAGGAGACTATTTTCCTTCAGTCCACCTACTCTATAGCAGCCACAGAGCCTTCACTATAAAGACTTTAGTACTGTCAGTTGTAAGGTTTTGCTTATATCTCAAATGTAAAAGTGAACTGGCTAAAAAAAAATGGGGGTAAATAGACATCTAGAATTGGAAGATTCTAGTTAAAAATCTCAGGAGGTTGTGAATTTAGGAAGCACCACATCTGTCACCAGCAATTATTCCATGGCCAAGCAACTAGATTATACAACACCTCGTAATCATGCACTTGCATGATTTGCTGTTTGGTGATTTACATAATGAAGTGACTATAGAGTGTACACAATATTAAAATGTTAGCATAAGGCAATGTAACACTGTTCCCTGATGGATAAAACCTATAACAGAAAGGCTGTAATTCCAGTGCTTCCCAGCGATAATGCTGCGTTAGGCTTTCTTTAGTTTCTACACAGTTTAATGTTAATATTTGAATATTAAATCCATATTGGGTAAAAAAATAGTACAGTCAATGTTTAACCACTTCCCGCCCATGGACGTCATATGACGTCCTGGACTTTCAGTGGGGATATCTGAAAGATGCCTGCAGCTACAGGCATCGTTCAGATATCCATCTCTTCTGCCGGCGATTCTGTGCACCATAAGAACGATCATAGCGGTGGTTCCACCACTTGTCGTTCTTATAGGCGCCATCCGGTGCTTCTCCGGGCTCTCCCTTGCCATCGGAGACCTGGAGAAACGACACGCCGGCGTCGGATGGAAAGCATAGAGTAGACTGGTGACCAGATGGTCACCAGTCATCTCTATGATCGTCGGAGGCCCGGACGCGATGTTATGACGTCACGCCCGGGTACCGGAATGTTAACACAGCCGCTAAAAAAATTTGATCCGTGATTTTTTTTGTCACAATCTAATGCTTTCCAGCCTGGAGGAGAGATGTGGGGTCTTATTGACCCCGCATCTCTCCATAAAGAGTTCCTGTCACAAACCATTTCTATTACAAGGGATGTTTACATTCCTTGTAATAGGAATAAAAGTGATAAAAAAAAAGTGTAAAAACAAAATAAATTGGATAATTTTTTTTAAAAAAAAGATTATTTTACCCTATCCCGGTAACTCGCGCTTAGAAGCGAACACACACGCAAGTCCCACCCACATATGTAAACGCCGTTCAAACCACACATGTGAGGTATCGCCGCATGCGTTGGAGCGCCAGCAACAATTCTAGCACTAGACCTACTCTGTAACTCTAAATTTGTAACTTGTAAAAAAAAAAATAAGCGACGCCTATGGAGATTTATAAGTACTGAAGTTTGGCGCCATTCCATGAGTGTGCGCAATTTTTAAAGCGTGACATGTTTCTATTTACTCGGCGTAACTTCATCTTTCACATTATACAAAAAAATTGGGCTAACTTTACTGTTTTGTTATTTAATTCTTGAAACCGTTTTTTTCCCCCAAAAAAAGGCGTTTGAAAAATGATTGCGCAAATACCGTGCAAGATAAAAAGTTGCAATGACAGGCATTTTATTCCCTATGGTGTCTGCTAAAAAAACATATATAGTGTTTGGGGGTTCTGAGTAATTTTCTAACAAAAAAATTATGATTTTTGCATGTAGGAGAGAAGTGCCAAAATAGGCCCAGTATGGAAGTGATTAAGGTAGAACACACACACATAGTTAAAGTGTACCTGAACCTAAAAATGTAAATTGTGCCAAAGCAAAACCATAAAAAATTATACCAAATGTCTTGAATTTTTCCTGAAAAACAGCTGTGCATATTGTATGCCTAAAAAATGCTGTGCCTTCAAGTGGTTCTAAATGCTGAAGGTTGTTTACCTTAAAGCATTCTCTGTGCAGCCCCTCCCAGCGACCCCTTATACTCACCTGAGTCCGATCTTGATCCAGCAATTTGCATGAAAGGAGCATCTCTCTCTTACTCCTTATTGGCTCAGAGGCAGCAGCAGGAGCCAATTTGCTGTCAATCACAGCCAGCGAGAGGGGAGCAGGGGTGGAGTTGAGCCACGCTTTGTGTGTCAAATTGAACACAGAGCCGGCTTGGGTGCAATCCTGCATGAGTACCCCCATAGAAAGCAGCCTGCAATGGTGGGCACTCGGTGGGGGTGGAGGAACCAGGAGCACCGGGGGAGGCCCCGAGGGGAGGATCAGGCCGCTCTGTGCAAAACTACTTCAAATCAGGCAAGTATAACGGCCCAGATTCACGTAGGGTGGCGTATATTTGTGCGGGCGTAGCGCATCTCATATACGCTACGCCGCCGTAACATAGAGAGGCAAGTACAGTATTCACAAAGCACTTGCTCCATAAGTTGTGGCGGCGTAGCGTAAATTGGCCGGCGTAAGCCCGCCTAATTCAAAGTAGGAAGGAGGTGGGCGTGATCTATTCAAATTAAGCGTGACCCCATGCAAATGAATGGCCGATCAAACGGCGCATGCACGCGCATGCTCAGAATCACATCGCATATGCTCCCTAAGATAACGACGGCTCAATGCCTACGACATGAACGTAACCTACGCACAGCCCTATTCACGTAGTACTACGTAAACGGCATACAAGACGTAAAATTCGACGGCGTCGTTCCCTGGCCCATACCTTTGCATTACCTGCGCCTCATATAGCAGGGGTAACTTTAGGCCGGACATACGCCTTACGTAAACGGCGTAGATTACAGCGACGGGCGCAAGTACGTTCGTGAATCGGCGTATCTTGCTCATTTACACGTTCGGCGCGTAAATCTATGGAAGCGTCCCTTGCGGCCAGCGTAAATATGCGCCCAAGATCCGGCGTAGGAGACTTACGTCAGTCGGATTAAGCCAAAATTCAGGAGTATCTAATTTCAAGAATACGGCGCATAGATACGACGGCGCATCCGTGGACTTACGCGGCGTATCAGGAGATACGTCGGCGCAAGTCCTTTCTGAATCCGGGTCAACATGTTTGCAATTTAAAATAAAAATCAATGCTTTACAATCACTTTCAGTCTCATAGTTGCATATCTTTTGCTATTGTTTTTTTTTTATGGTTTAACTGGATGGACTTGTATCTTTTTTCAACCTAACTATGTGACTATCTGAAGTGTGAGATTCTAAGGTACTGTAAACCTGTGACTTCTAGTCTCATGAGATTTTTGAGTGGGATTAAAGCGGTATTAAACCCAAAACCAAAAATGCATACAGTATTACAGCTTGTCAATCATTAGCTATGGTGGCTGTAGTAGTTTTCTTTTTTTTAGACTTTTTTCCCCTCAGTTTTAACCTGGTGATCTGACCAGAAATATACATGATTAAGCACTTTGTGGGAAACGTGTCTGCTGAACAGCGTGGACCCCTTGTGTGTCATGTTTTTTAAACCTTCATCTCTGGATGTGCTGCTTTTTCTCTTTGTTGCATGGCCAGTAATACACCTCATGTAATAGAGTGCCCCCACCCGCTCTAGAAAAATGAGCACAGGGGACATATATTACATATACAAAAAATATTACCCCATCAGTCATCAAAACCGCAGTCAAGGGGGCAGTTCTGAAATGAGCACAGAGTCCTGCTACTATCAAGATGGCCACCCAAATACAGAAATAGTGTGTAGAACAAGACATGGCAAGTAAGTCCCAGGATAAAGATCAGTGGCTGGAAGACCACAGACAAAATTGGTGACCAGTGCTTTGCTCTCGGCTTGTCTTTTTGGGAACAGTTTCCAAAGATCAGGTTCTCTTCAATAAGGCAGTGAAAAATGTATGGATGATGTGCAAACTGCAGTAACCCACTAATGACTTCAAGGCCAGAAGCCATAAATGATTTCAAGGTTGAAATGCACTCATGCAATTACTGTAGATCGCAGGCAGCCTCCGAATAATCAAATTAGCTGTGTTGAGAGCCAATGTCCCCAGACCCAAGACTCAGATTCCTTTAAATTAAAATGAATATTTTCACTTTTATTGTTTCACTTTAAGAAACAACTTCTGTTTTTAAAACTTTTTCTTGAATTGATACATGTCCCCTGGGGCAGGACACAGGTCCCCAAACACTTTTTATGAAAATAACTTAACCTTTAAAATTAGCACTTTTGATTTCTCCCATAGACTATTTAAAGGGTGTTCCGCAGCTTTCGAATTTCGAAATTGTTCGCTATTCGGCGAACAGCCAATGTTTGGGTCAAACTCATGTTCGACCCGAACATAAAGCTCATCCCTAATTACCAAGTGCATTGCAGCAAAAAAAGTAGTAGGTTATATTTGCAATGATGCTTGGTAACCTGGATAATAAAAAAAAGCTCATGTATCATAAAAGTACAGCTCTTCTTTAACTCTTTTACTAAATTCCAGGATTGAATCACCTAAACCTGAAAAAAATAAATGAAAAACACAAATACAAAACACTCAAACATTCATTGTTGGAATGGGGACAAAGCTGGTAACAGAAGTAATACTTTTTTCTGCAGAATATGCCACCGTTCCATTTAATGTTGCCATATATGTAGCCCAGGTTTATGGTCCTCTGACCTTTGCTAAAGGGAAAGGCCATCCGATGTGAACCCTGATCATCCCCTTTAGTAGAGATTACATGACAAGACAGCACTGAATGAGCAGCATTTTCTCAATTTGCATATAACTCTATATCCCCAATATAAAGGCTGTTAAAGCTTTATGTTAGCACCTGAATATACAGTAGCTCTGCTGTGGGCTATAAAATATGGAAATATGTAAATAGCCAAGATGGAGGCAGGTAATCTGAAAAGGTCTAAGTTTGAAAGCAAGGTCAATTGTATGACAAAGATTAAATGAGCTCTGGATCCTGCAGTCAGACGGGTTAATTATGCAAGAACCGAAAGACTGTACTAGTAAGCTAATTAAACAAGTGAATAGGGACCTGCAAGTTTCTTATTATGTGAGCGGAGGGTTATTCCTAAAAAGCTCCTGGCTAGCAACTGCAAACTTCCAGCATCCTCTCTGCAATGTCAGCTCCCAGTTTCCTGCCTGCCAGCACCAGGACAGGAAGGTGTCATAAAAACCAGCCCTACTGCCTGAGCCACTCAGGGCCTCCGAATCACACACAATCAAAAGATTCATACTAATTAAATCCGGCACACTACCATCAGCACCAAACATTTCTCTCACTGCAGCGTGCCAAAAAGAATTAAAAGAACATTAAACTCTCAGCAATAACAGCTAAACTCCCGTTCCCTCTGCCAAATTGCACCACTCTGGATTATACAGATGTTTGTTAATTATGCTAATTTTTATTAAACTATTAAAAGGAAGAGTGTGCTGGCACAGCCAGTCTGGAATGTGCTGTGCTCAGGATCCTGGCTGCTCACGCTTCCCTGAGCATGAAGCTCTTTTCATCGTCTCGGAAGGGTAACCTATAGCGGGCACCATGTTAAGGCCAACACAACTCCATGGATGCATTATTTAATGCGAAAGCCTGACAAGTTCTCCAACAGAAACATCTCTTAGGCACCAGGATGCTTGATGAACACCCAGATGCACGAGGATGGCTCAGAGGCAAGATGGACATAAATCTGTCGGTAGCATCAGATCATTGAGAGCTTGATGCATGCCCTGTGCGTCTAATCAATCACAGTTATTGGTTTATGATTGCTTATTGCCAGTATTAGTGCCTGTCTGTTATACATTATTGTTTGGGAATGAATAAATTACAATATGCAGCCCCTGCCTGTTCTCTCGCTATGTGATGACAGTGATCCATCTCTCCCGAGCTTTCTGATAATACGGCGGGTAAGTGAGACGCTGTCATGACAGTGACAGGGAATTATGGCCTTGTCACGCGCGTACTCTGCTGGATGAAGACGATCGCAGGACAGAAACACAGTCAACTGGCACTAATGCATCCCAAGACCACCTCAAAATTAACTATGCATGTAAACACAAAGCCTTTTGGGGTTTCCCAAACTCGGCGCTTCATCTTTGATGGACTACAACCGTGTGGCCTGATGAAGGCGATAAACTTATTTCACAGCAACGATAAAATGAGCAGCATTATCAAACAAAGATTTACCTGGAAAGTAATTAAAATGTGCTTTATGTAGTTAAAATCACTGACCCTAAACTCTTATCAAAAAACTGGTTTTGCACTACTTGCAAGCTACAGTGAGAATACCCCATGAATAGGAACCTTATGAGCACCTCGGTCACGCATATGTGTCAATGGCTAGTATTTGTATAAATAATGAATGGCTCCTCATCAGCCCAACGTACAATAATATCATTATGTGTGCAATGCTGAAGCAGAGAGCGCTTTGAAAAAGAAAAGATGGGGGAGATAAACCGAGATTTCGTCTAGTTCTGACCCTAACCCGCTGCTAATACGATGGGCCTATGAAAAGCAGGCATTAATAGGGACTCCATAAAGTGTGCACCGTTCTGACCGCACTCACTCCCTGAGGCACCGCAGCACAATTTGGAAACAATGTGAAGGAAACGTTTAATCTGCTCAACCCATCTGTGCTTCGCATTTCTGCAGCTCTCCCTGAGAGAGAGGCGCCTCCAATCTCCACATTGCCTTTAATATTCTCCTAAATCACATCAGCCGCGTGCTGGAAGGGCTATTGCTGGTGTATCACAGGTTCATGGAAAGTGCACAGGGAGGGGGACAGGAGACGTGGATAATTTCTATTTATTAGAGAAATATCCAAGTCTCGTCTTCTTGGCCCTTTGCAGAACCGCTGCCGAGCGTGCACAGTTCCTGATTAAGCTTTCTCGTTACCAGATGGGTGGAAGTGAAGGGTGTCGTAATTTGTATTTTTTGTTAATTAGCTTTGCTGCGCGATCTGCTGCTACAGGGGATAGATACTGTGCTGCCTTCCATCTCATGGAACCGGCTGGGGCACTGACGGGAGGCATCTTCTACTTTCTGCCACCTTCTGCAAGGTGACATTGTACAGTCTGACCGGACCCCCATCCCTCCTTTTTTCTTGGAGGGTCTGCATTCCTTTATCTGGGAATAATTTAATCCTAACATGGACAGGGTGACAGATAGAAGCCGCCAGCCAGGGCTGCAGCCTGTTGGCGTGTTACCTCATCTGCACACGTGTATCTATGGTAACAGCTTCTAGCTTCATTTCCTGCATCCCCTAGAGGGGTGTCACAGTCAGATCCACCTGCTTCTCACCCTCCCCGATCCGGGGTCATGTTAAGGTCGGCACAATAAATGAATGTGAGTACTAATGATCTGTTTACTAGCTGTTTATGTTCTGTGTGTCAGGGGCACTCCAGAGCTCATTATGCTTGCAATTAGACTGCGCCACTGCTAGATATTTAACTCTTTTTTTTCTTTTAAATTAGCATTTTAATAACATTCTGTGAGCACTGAAACAAAGTGGTCATTTTTCACAGGCAAAGTTTCAGCTTCGCTTACAACTTTCATAAATGATAGGCCTGTTTTTTTGTTAGCCGAGGCGGAAGAATGTCAGAGGGACCTGACCACTGGGCATTCTAAAAGGTTTACCACCACCTCAGCCTGCGGTGGCATCATCTATGGTCATATGGTGGGACACACAACACAAACAAGTCTCCATGTACGCATGCACTCTGAAAGGGCTAACAAATGACAAGTTGGTTTATTTAGGAGAGCTTATAATGTAATGAATTACAGTGTTTTACCTTATTAAATTAGTTCTGCTAGTTCAGTATGTTCAGTGCGCAGCTCTAAACTGTAACTCTCAAATACAACCAGATTCTCACCAGGCTCCCAGCCCATCCAGACACATGTAATATATTCAATATTACTGATTTGAGGGAGTCCCCCCCAGGCCCATTATACGTGTAAAAATGATCTAGATCTCTGGCTTTCATCTAAATACAGCAGGTAAAATAAGTATTGAACACATCACTATTTTTCTAGGTAAATATATTTCTAAAGGTGCTATTGCCATGAAAATGTTACCACGTCGGTAACCACCCATGCAATCCATACATACAAAGAAACAAACACGTTCAGAAATTAAGTTCTGTGTAATAAAATGGAATGACACAGGGAAAAAGGTATTGAACACAATGCAAAAAGGCACGGAAAGCCAAGGCGCCAGCTAAAATCTATGAGTAATTACAAAGAAATCCTGCCCCTTGTCAGTGAAAATGAATATCAGCTGGTTCAGTCTCAACTGATGACCTATAAAAAGGTGTCTCATTACCAAGGTGTCACACAAGAAACATCTCATGATGGATAAAGAGCAAAGGGCTCTCTGAAGAACTTGGCAACCTTATTGTTGCGAAACATACGGAAGGCATCTGAATGTTCCAGTGAGCACTGTTGGGGCCATAGTCTGGAAGTGAAAAGAACATAATTTCACCATAAACCGGCCACGACCAGGTGCTCCTCGCAAGATTTCTGACAGAGGGGTGGAAATAATTATCAGAAGAGCTGTCCAAGAGCCAAGGACCGTTTGTGGAGAGCTTCAGAAAGACCTGGAATTAGTAGGTACAATTGTTTTAAAGAAAATAAGTAATGCACTCAACCGCCATAGCCTGTATGCACGCTCACCATGCAAGACTCCATTTCTGAAGAAAAAGCATGTTGAAGCTTGTTTAAAGTTTGTTGCACACTATTTAGACAAACCTGTGGAATACTGGGAGAATATAGTCTGGTCAGATGAGACCAAAATTTAACTCTTTGGATGCCATAATACACACCATGTTTGGAGGTCAAATGGCACTGCACATCACCCCAAGAACACTTCCATACCAACAGGGAAGTTTGGAGGTGGGGGCTGTTTATCAGCATACGGTACTGGCAAACTTCATATCACTGAAGGAAAAAAGAATGGAAAAATGAATGAAGACATTCTTGATAAAAATCTACCAGGATATTGAAGATGAAACAAGGGTGGATACTTCAGCAAGACAATGATCCCCAACACAAAGCCAAGGAAACTCCCAATTGGTTTCAAAGAAAATAAAGCTGCTGGAATGGCCCAGCCAATCACCCGACTTTAACCCAATAGAAAATCTATGGAAAGAACTAAAGATCAGAGTTCATAGAAGAGGCCAACTGAACCTTCATCCATTTGTGTGGAAGAATGAGTCGAAAATCACACCAGAGCAATGCCTGTGACTAGTTTTCCTATACAGGAGGCTTCTTGAAGCTGTCATTGCCAACAAAGGATTTAACAAAGTATTACATACATTTCAGTTAGGATTTTCAAAACTATTTGCCAGTGTCATTCCATTTTATTACACATAACTTAAAGTGGAGTTTCCACCTCAAAATGTTATTTTCATTATTGTGCTCATTAGACCTAAAAAATAAATAAATAAAATAAAATGTTTAACTCATCTGGAAATGCCTGTTGCTATACGGTCCTACGGAATCTGCCTTTGGAATCACCTAGGATTCTGACATCTCCCTCTAATGTTCCTGGAAAATGTGTGTCATCATTTCCCAGGATGCAGTGCGCTACCCAATTATCACTCCCCATCCAAGACTTCCAGGAAGTACCCACAAGCAAAATGACAACGGTGTGGACCTAGTTTTATAAACTATCTTTTTTGAATAACTATGCGCCGCGGTGGCGGATTGTAAAATAGTAAGTGACCGAAATTTATATTATAAAATCGCACGATGAAAGGATATACATTTAAAAAATGCTAATTGTGGTTGGAACCCCGCTTTAAATGTCTGAACTTATTTGTTTTGGTTTCTTTGTATGTATGGATTGCATGGGTTGTTACCGACATGTGGTGAACATTTCATGTCAATAGAACCTTATAGAAATATACTTAAAGCGGAAGTAAACCCATCGATTTAACAGTTTCAAAAAGCAGTTAAATTTCCGGCATGCCGGGATTGCCAACTGTCACATTGGTTGTGCTCTCAACCAAACGGTCAAACCATCCAATGGCTGGTGTCATAACTGATCACATGTGCAGCACCACGGCAGTTGAAGATTAAACATAGGCCAAGATGGCAGCTTCCTTGGCTGAAAATGATAGAGGGGTTTACTTCCACTTTAAGCCTCGTATACACGCACGTTTTTCTCGGCAAGAAAACTGCTGGCAGAGCTTTCTTGCCGAGTAAACCAAGCTTGTGTACGAGGCTTCTCGTCGAGAAAACTGCCCAGAATCTCGACGAGAAAAATAGAGAACCTGCTCTCAATTTTCTCGTTGTGATTCTCGGCAGTTTTTCTGCTGAGAAACCCGAGTGTGTGTATACTTACCTGTCTCCATGGAAACCTGCGCATGCTCGAAATGACTGACGCATGGGCGGTAGCTTCCAAGGCTTAGACAAACATTTCAGCTCACAGGCCATAAGAAACCACCATTTAAAAAAAAAAAAAAAAATATCAAGTCGAATTACAGGGACAATCTAGTTGTAGGCATTGTTATTAAACATGTGCGCCGTCAATATATTTGTTCCGTTCCGTTTCGTAATTTGTGTCCAAAATTCAATTTGGCATCGTACGAAATACACATTTTCGTTCGGTTCGTTAACTTTTCGTAACAATTACGAACATTCGTTATGATGAATTTAAAAAACAAAAAATACCTTTCCCAATATGGCAGTCGTTGACTCATTATGAGGGGCTCCCACCATCCCTGTGCTGTGCTGACTTCCTGGATTTGTACCCCTTGCTGTGCTCATTATAAGGGGCTCCCACCATCCCTGTGCTGACTTCCTCCTGGGGCTGTACCCCTGCTGTGCTCAGTATGAGGGGCTCCCACCATCCCTGTTAATTTATGAGGGGCTCCCACCATCCCTGTGCTGTGCCGACTTCCTCCTGGGGCTGTACCCCTGCTGTGCTAATTATGAGGGGCTCCCACCATCCATGTGCTGTGCTCATTATGAGGGGTCCCCACCATCCCTATGCTGTGCTGACTTCCTCCTGGGGCTGTACCCCTTGCTGTGCTCATTATAAGGGGCTCCAACCATCCCTGTGCTGTGCTCATTATAATGGGGCTCCCACCATCCCTGTGCTGTGCTCATTATGAGGGGCTCCTACCATCCCTGTGCTGTGCTCATTATGAGGTGCTCCCACCATCCCTGTGCTGTGCTCATTATGAGGGGCTCCCACCATCCCTGTGCTGTGCTGAATTCCTGGGTTTTTAACTTCATCCAGGGCTGATCCTAGGCAGGGTGCATTGCACCCAGGCGCCTGCAGAGGTGGGGGCGCCAAAGTGCCAGAGTTCTCCCCTCCCTCCTTCTCTGCTTGTTTGTGTACTATGTCTGCAGTCTCTGACCATCTCCTGTATCATGTCTGCAGTCTCTGACCGTCTCCTGTATCATGTCTGCAGTCTCTGACCGTCTCCTGTATCATGTCTGCAGTCTCTGACCGTCTCCTGTATCATGTCTGCAGTCTCTGACCGCCTCCTGTATCATGTCTGCAGTCTCTGACCGTCTCCTGTATCATGTCTGCAGTCTCTGACCGTCTCCTGTATCATGTCTGCAGTCTCTGACCGTCTCCTGTATCATGTCTGCAGTCTCTGACCGTCTCCTGTATCATGTCTGCAGTCTCTGACCGCCTCCTGTATCATGTCTGCAGTCTCTGACCGTCTCCTGTATCATGTCTGCAGTCTCTGACCGTCTCCTGTATCATGTCTGCAGTCTCTGACCGCCTCCTGTATCATGTCTGCAGTCTCTGACCGTCTCCTGTATCATGTCTGCAGTCTCTGACCGTCTCCTGTACCATGTCTGCAGTCTCTAACTGTCTCCTGTACTATGTCTGCAGTCTCTGTCTCCTGTACCATGTCTGCAGTCTCTAACTGTCTCCTGTACTATGTCTGCAGTCTCTGTCTCCTGTACCATGTCTGCAGTCTCTGACCATCTCCTGTATCATGTCTGCAGTCTCTGACCGTCTCCTGTATCATGTCTGCAGTCTGACGTCTCCTGTATCATGTCTGCAGTCTCTAACCATTTCCTATATCATGTCTGTAGTATGTCTGGGAGGTCTTTCTAACAGACTCTCTAACAGAAGCCCTCTCTGGTCCCAATAAAGTACTCTGCTCCTCTTCCTGTATTTTGTTTATTGTTAAGAGATCATGTTAGGATCCCAGGGTAATGAAGACTTTGTGGGGAGCATCTTTGTGGTTGAGTCGTTGCCATAGATGCATTTGTAAAGGGGAGGAGTTTGTAAAACGACAACGCCCATGTGGGGGCGCCAGAAATATTTCTGCACCCAGGCGCTTGTGACCCTAGGATCTGCCTTGACTTCATCATAACAAATAATCATAATTATTATGACAATAATAAAAGATATTAACAAACATTCTTATTTTGTCCAATTCTGAATCTCCCATCGACTACCAGTACCAGTCTCCCACTCCGATATTAAAAAAGGTAATTTTCCTAACCCTCACTCAGCAGCAGAAGAAAACCTCTGATTGATCAACAAAACACCAGTCACGTTTCCGTACCGAAATTTGGATCCAAAATTTGTCAACAAAATTTTGTATTTCATATACAGTTTGGAAGCATAGCAATTCCGATTTTGGATGCTTTCGTACAAATTTTCGATTCATACAAAACAAACTGCACATGTCTTATTGGTATATATGGCTATAAATGTTGGAGTAAAACACAGATTTGTGGAATCTTGACAGAATAGACAATTGGCTGAATTATCAGACAGGGAATAATTGTAACTTCTGCAGTTTACTGCACAGGTAGAAACTTAGAAGCAATAATGTAATACAGGTTCGGGATGGCAATAAACATGTATACACTGCAGAATAATGAAAGATGCACACAGTCTTCAGGAGCTGGGGAATCTGATTTATCGGGGTCCCCGGGCATACGATGCCGTGCCCTTCTCCACTAGGACCACACTCCGGGTTTGAGGGGTGGCGAGGAAACGGTTTTCCTGTTCTAATAAATGGTCACCCGTTACTCAACTTTGGGGTAACCCAAATCTTCTGCTCCGTACTGTTCCGGACCCCCTGGTGTGGGCTAGATATAGGATTAGGACATTGGGGGACGTCCTTGTAGCTGGCAGACTTATTTCCCTGACAGACCTTAGAGCTCGTTTCCATCTGCCTGGATGGATGACATTTCGCTATTTTCAGTTGCACCATGCCATGCGGGCTCAGTTCCCTACTGAGCCGACGCTGGAGATGGACCTGATTGAGAGTAGGTTGGTGTGTGAGCAGCTGGCCAAACCCTTGTCTACATTATATTTTGACTTACAGTCCTGCCATTCCTCCCGGATGGAGCGCCTCTGGGTGAAATGGAGGGAGGATCTGCCCGACTTGGATAGGGAAGACTGGGACGACTGTCTTGGAGATATCTTCCAGGGATAGGCTGATTCAGGTCAAGTATCTCCACAGAACCTATTTTACACCGCAGAGGCTACATGCTATTTACCCTGATAGGTCGCCGCTCTGCACCAGGTGCGGTGGGACGGTGGGCACATATATGCACATGTTCTGGAGTTGCCCTAAGGTGGCTCTGTTCTGGACTGGAGTGGTTGAGCTTATAAACTACCGACTACATTTGGACCTGCCAGTCTCCCCTGCCCTTTTGCTTCTTAGTATTCAGGATGACGACCAAAGACCCAGGTACACCAAAATACTTCTATGCTTCCTCTTCTTTTATGCCAGGAGGGAAATTGTTTTGAAATGGAACTCCCGACCCCCCCCCCTCTTCTTTTATGCCAGGAGGGAAATTGTTTTGAAATGGAACTCCCGATCCCCCCCCCCCCCCCCTTGGTGGGTTCGTGGGAAAGATCCATTACTTCAGCTCTTCCTTTGTACAAACTTACCTATATAAATCGGAATTGTCCTGAGAAATATGACAGGGTCTGGCAGCCCTGGACTGCTTAGAAAACCTTACTGTACCCTTACTACTACACCCTTGTGGTACTGTAAATTACTGTGATGCTGTTGCCAAACTCCCTGTGTGTGTTTGCCATATGTTCCATGTTTGGGTCACTATTCTGTACTGTATTTTTGTTTTGTTTTTGTCCTGTATCTCAAATTTTTTCTTTCAATAAAAGAACATTCTGTTCATGTTAAAAAAAAAAAAAAAAGATGCACACAGTACATGGAAGCAGCATAAACAGGGTAACAGCTAGTTGTGTTTATACTCGTAAAATAGTGTCCAACACAGGGAAGTCCAGGGTAGTTTTGATACTGCAGGTGAACAGCTAGAGGGATCCAAGGCCCATGGATGAAGGGCCACCCCGCTGGAACTGGCATACTCTGATAGAAATTGGGAAGCTGCAGGCTATTAGGCTCTGGCCCAGCTGCTCATATGTTGCTTCTGACAGTGGAAGGCCTCTCACCTGGCTGCAGATCACTTCCACACCTGCTTCTACCACCTTAGGTGTGGCCTCTCTGCACTGGTGTAGGAGAGAAGATGAGGAATGTATATTCCCTGGGAGTGTCCTGGAACCCAGGGATTTGTGGGAAATGGAGTGAAGGAGCCTGCACCTGCATCTGGGCATGGCAAAGTTAAGAGGCACTCTACACTACTTGAACTTGCTGTCGCCGGCAAGGGGTTGAATCTCAGTTCCATCTTCTGGTAAGAGAGATAACCAGTCTCTGTTCTCAGGTGCTTCAGCAGGTGGTGGTTCAGCGGGCTCCACAGCAGGTGCATGAACGTGAGCTGGACTGTGTAATATTGTCACAAGTCATTGCTTCTCCTGGGAGTCTTGGTGAAAATTATGGAAGAGCAGGATACAGCTTTGGTTTTTACAGTTTTTGGTGCCAGACTTTGACAGTTTCCTCAATAAATCCCTTATAAGCCTCTTTGTAGGGTTTGACCAGTTTACAGTATAGGCATCCCGATTTTTCTTTTGTACCTTCACTCTGGATACTATTGACTGGCATGCATCTTTATGTGGTCTATAACGTTTTCACCAGTTTGAAGGTCAAAGTCTGAAGCTTCCAACTCTTCTTGCTCATGACTAACCTTTAACAAACAGTTTGACAGGTGTTTCTTTTTCCAAAACCAGGATGTTGGATGTGTTCAAGTTCTTTTGTGTGCCCCCAGAGAGTACTGGGACACATAGCATGGTGGGGTAAGCAGCCTGTCAAGGAATGTACTGTATGGATTTATTTCCAGACCACTTTGGCTAAGTAGTCGACCCATTGCCTCGATTTCTCCAGAGCCAAGTCTTTCAGCAGTTATATTATGGTGCAACTGAACCCCTCAAATACCCTATTACCTTGTGGGTAAAAGTGCTGCTGCCATGTCTTTCAATTCCACTGGATATTGTAGGAAGCATTCTCTCACTCCCATTGAAGTGGGCCCTGAAGTCCTTGGCCATATAATGTTTCTAAGCAGTTTAGTGTCTTGTTCAGGTAATCTGTGTCTTCTACTGGGAGAAGCAGAATTAATATTCTTGCTTCCCCTCTAGGGCATTATTGGATGGTTCTGCCTGCTGAATGGACAGAATTCTATATGAATAACCCAATTATTCAAACCCTAATCTGGCCCTGTGTACTTGGTTATTTGCTGCAGCAGAAAACCTACTATTAATAAGGAGCCAAACGATCATAAAAATAGTAACTACAGTGAAACCTCGGTTTAAGAGTAACTTGGTTTGAGAGCGTTTTGATTTGCAAGCAACTTTATTTTTAATTCTGACTCGGTTTGCGAGTGTTGACTCACAAGACAAGCAGAATTCAAGCTAAATAGGCCTGCAGTACCTAATTTGGCCTGAGCTATGGGGGTGCAGAAGCCGAGCAGAGCCAAAAATAGGCCTGCAGTACCTCATTTGGCCTGAGGTACAGGGGCGCAGGAGCCGAGAAAAGCCGACCATTGGCCTGTAGTACCTCATTTGGCCTGAGATACGGGGGCGCAGGAAACGAGTCAAAGTGTCGGACATTTTCGGTGCTCTCTGGCGCCCCCCACCTCTGGCCGCATTCGGTATTGCACCCCATTGAAGTCAATAGGGAACAAATTATTTTAGTGTCCATTGACTTCAATGGGAAAACTCGCTTTGATATGCGAGTACTTTAGATTCTTGGAACGGATTATGCGGGTAATCCGAGGTTCAACTGTAAAACTTACAGTTTACTAAACAGATGGATACTGTAGCTAAAAGCACTCAATAAGGGTAATGTGATTGCATTGTATAGTCTCTATAAGATTTTATACAGAGTAATGCTGAGACTCACCTCAGTAAAACAGTTCAGACCACAGATACTTGCAATTTTACTCATAAAAAGCGCCCCTCAAAATGAAGTCCAAAGTAACTCTGGTAACAAAGGTGAACATCTGGAGTGATCAAAGGCTCAAAGATGAAAGGCCACCACACTGGAACTGGTAGCAACTGGGAAGGGGCTCCCATAGGAGCTGGGTCCTCTGGAGAAGCTGCATGCTGCACAGCAGTTTTGACAGTTAACCTGGCCATAGGTCACTTGTACTACCTTTGAATCATCAAGTGTGGCCTCTCTGAGCTGCACCTGCATCTGAGCATTGTGAGTAAATAGGCAATCCATTGCAGGACTTCCTATTTTAGTGCTACACTTTTCATTAATTGCTCCCTATCTTGTTACTATAACCCCTCTCTTTTTGTGGAGTGTATATTAAATTCTCCCTTTCTGCAGACCATTATTGGGAAGCGGTGGAAGTCAATATAAACTTGTTAAAGGCTTTGATGGAATACTGCACGTTTAACAACCTTCTGAAACAAATAGCAACACCTTTTAGTTTGTAGGCAAACACCACACCCCTACCACAACCCCCGGTTACACAGCCCACAAAGCTGGTTGACCAAAATTTAAGCAGTGAGTGGCCCAGCTGGCACAACCCCTGCTTTTATCAGCTGAATTTGTGTTCTAGGATAGTCTAATATTTGGGAAAGCGCTGCAACTAGCATTTTCATGGCTTCCCGCATACAGCATTTCTCTCATGACAGGTGTAGCTTAAAGGGTAACTCAAAATTTTCAACAGAATCAGGAGCAACTGCAACAGTGTAAAAGTTCTTACTGCTCTGAAAATACTATTTAGACACAAAGCTAAAGGCACACTTAATGAATATTCATTACTTTATACATATGGTTGTACATACCTGCAAAAAAGTAATAAAAAATGCAGGCAAAGTAGTAAAGCAGGGGTGTCCAACCTTCTGACCTTCCTATGCCACACTGGAAGAGGAGGAATTGTCTTGGGCCGCATTTGTTCAGGCACAGCAGCCCATTCATTTGAATGGGCTGCTGTGCCTGCGTTTCATGCAGGAAAGAGGTGCCTGCAGCGGCCAGGAAATCGCACGGGTTGCACAATGTGATTTCCTAGTGGTTCCTGCACCTAAAAAACATGCTGCATTTTTAAATGCCTAGGGGTGTCATTAAGAATGACCGGTAGCCCCACACATCTGTAAAGAACAGTGGGTTTTGGTTGTGGATGAGGGAACAGCTGCCACTTTCACACCCGCAGTAGTGTGAACCTAGTAATGGACATTCATAGACAGATGTAAAATTTGTGGATTTTGCAAACTGTCCTTAAATTTAATGATGGTTGGCAATCCTGGTATGTCCTTTGTGGGGAGATGGAGGAGAGGTCGGGGCTCCGCAGCACCGTTCTGATACAGCCATGCAGCATTTTCTTGCCTGGTGCTATGTGGCGGTGCTTTTACAAAAATGTCACCCTCATGACTTCTATTCTTGCATGCCTTTCCTCCAAACATGCCAGGGCCACATGCTGAACTATTCTCTGCCACATGCAGTCTACAGGTTGGACACTCCTGACATAGAGCAAATTAGTTCTTAATTAAGCCAGTTATCTATGGGTCTAAACCAGGGGTGCCCAACCTTTTGAAGAGCGAGGGCCACTTAACTAACTTGGCAACCAGTCAAGGGCCACAATGAGCAGAGCGGGCAGGTGACAGGTCACGTTTACGCTCTGGCCCTCCGTTCCGCCCAGACAAAAGGCTAGGAACTCCTTTCTGTTTTTCGGATTGGAGGTAGGTGGGCGTAAACAGACATCTGTCGCTCTATACAGGTGAATTGAGGGTCCCATTTGGTCGGCTGATTGTGTGAAAAGGGCCCAAGACTGCTTTCACACTGATGTTCTGTGGTTTGCTCGCAGCGTAGTGCACCTGTGTCTATCCTGCGGGTTAGCTAAATTTTGCCATAGACTCCGCTTGTGGCAAAAGCCGGCACTGTAGAAGAAGCATCGGCTTATGGGGCTCTGCTCCGCAGCCGCTTTCTTCCTCTACCACCAGCTTCATTCACAACACTGATGCTGTGGTATGGCGGGTCGGCAACATGCGATCTGGGCTTGCCAACCCACCATTTCAGAGCAGGAGGCCGCGGGCCACATCAGAGGGCTCCGCGGGCCACTGGTTGGCCACCCCTGGTTTAAACTGATTAAGCTGAAGTTTATTCCCAAAAATGTTTTCCCCCCTACAGCTGCATTTACATCACATACCTCTAGTAAAGTATGCCCCACGTCGTGCAGGCTGTTTGTGTAGACATTCTCACCCCAGGGTGCCCAGTTTCACTTCCTTGTGCTGAAATTTTGACACAGCAGGGTTAACAGCTTCAGGTCTTCAGGCTGCACTGTATTTAGGCTAGGATCACAATTGGATGCTGCCACCACCATGTTTCACAGTGGAGATGGTGGGTTCAAGGGGACGCGTGCAGAAGAAAGAATGCAGGATCGTCTGGTATGGTGCGTTCCGTGAACTTTGAAGCCACCTTTCGCACAACTCGCCAGAAGCGGCTCAGGCTAGGACATGACCAGAAAATGTGTACCAATGTTTCCTCGTCTGCTCGGCAGCTCCAACAAAAATCATATGTTGCCAGGAAGAATTTGTGGAGGAGAGCTGGGGTTCTGTACCACCCTGACAGTAGATTGTAATTGGTCTCCTGGGTTTTGGCACAAATTGGGGAACAAAGTTTGCGTTTAAGAGGCTGTAGGTTAGTGAGAGCGTGTGTGTTATAGTTCCTGAGGTGTCTGAGGTCCTGAGGGTCCACAGAGTTCCTCCAATGTTGTGAGAGGTTGATCGTTGGCAAAGGGGGTTTAGAAGAATGGAGGAAGTGGCCCAGCTAACGGAACGTCAAGAAGTCTAAGTGAAACGGCCTGTGGGGTTTAGAAAGTTCTGCGATAGTGTTCCAGCATCCTCCAGTACTAAAGTGGTCCGTGTCTCCCAGCCTCTGAAAGATCGCGTCCTGCATTCCCGGTGCAAACCCGGGATTTCCCAGTATGGGATATAAAGGCGAGTTGGGGGAGGATATGGAAGTCTGGGAGATGAGTCGAGTGCAAACTCGTGTTGTGTTGCCAATCAGTGGGTGACACTTGATTTCTGCCGGCAGGGACATGTAGCACCAGGGAGCTCTGTTGAGAGGGATCGTGCTTTGATTTTGCTCCATCTGTGTCCACAGTTTGGTCTCTCGGTGGCGACACCAATCGATAAGCCTCCCTAGGTTTACTCCCTGGTGGTAGGTACGAATGTCCGTCAGTGCTAGCCAGCCATGTTGTTTAGGTAGGACTAGTAGTTTATGCGAAAGTTGTGGCCTCTTCTTGGCCCATATGAATTCTGTAAATGCGGCTTGAACCTGTTTAATCACCTAAGACCCAGACCTTCAGGCAGCTAAAGGACCCGGCCAGTTTTTGCGATTTGACACTGCGTCGCTTTAACTGACAATTGCATGGTCGTGCAGGATGCCAGGATATGAATAGGTAACGCTTGCATGAGGTAGAGAAATTTCGGGAGGATCCTAATTTTTAGGATTGTACATCGGCCTACCCAGGAATGTAGACCCATCTGCCATTGGTTTAGCAGCGTTCTAATAGTTCTCAGTGGGGGGGCGGAAAATTGAGATTGTATAGCCGCGAGAAAGTGTGAGGAATGTGTGTGCCTAAGTATTTCAAGGCGGTTGTTGTCCACTTCAATTTGAAGCTGGATTGTAGGCGTGCGAGTTGTGGGTGCGGTATGCCCACTCCCATCGCCTCCCATTTCGCAAAATTGATCTTTAAGTTGGAGAGTGCCCCATATTTTTCGAATTCCTGCATCAGATTTGGGAGAGAGACCAAGGGAGTAGTGAGTTAGAACATAAGGTCGTCCGCGTATGCCGACACCTTATGTTGGGTATGGTTAACCGTCACTCCTGAGATGTTGGGTTCAGTCGGACGTGGCATAGGAAGGGTTCCAGCGAGAGGGCAAAGAGGAGTAGGGACAATGGGCACCCCTGCCGTGTCCCATTAGTGATCGAGAAAGAGTCTGTAGTCTCCCAGTTACCCCTGACCTTAGCCGACGGGGCCACGTATGTCGCAGAGATCCATCCCAACATCTTACCTCCCAGACCTATGTGGCGTAATGTAGCGAACATGAAGGCCCAACTGACCCGATCGAACTGGGTGTTAGTGCGGTGACCGAGTAGAGCAAGTTTAGGACTTTGGTGGTGTTGTCCCTTGCTTCGCTCGTTGGGACGAAAACCACTTGATCTAAGTGTATCAGTTGGGGCAGGTGGGTTTGTAGTCTAGTGGCTATAATTTTGGTGAATAATTTGAGGTCTGTGTTAAGCAGGGATATAGGTCGGTAGCTCCCGCAGTAGGTTGGGTCCTTGCCCTCCTTAGGAATGACCGCAATCTGAGCTTGCAATGTTGTGGTATGTAGTGTTCCCCCCTTGGTGATGCCATAAAGGAATCTAACTAGATGATCACCCAGTGATGGGAGTAGCGTCTTGTAGTATTGGAGCGCAAGCCCGGCCCGGCCCGTAGCTGTAGCTCAGACAGCGTGATGGGGTTCTCTAGTACACAGGGTGGGCATGCAGGAGGAGGTTATGTAGTCTGACATACGGTCTTGAGGCAGAGGTGTCGTGGACAGGTTATATAGTGAATCATAGAAGGATTTGTATTCCTGTTATTTGCTGGGGTATACCTACTTTTCTACCCGCTGAAGAGTGTACGTACGGAACATAGGACGCCAATATCTAGGAGCGTAAAGATTGCGCCAGTAAGCTACCGCAGTTATTTCCCAATTCATACACCTTCTTGTGAGAGACTTGGAGCGCCGATTTCGCTTTAAAAGCGAGTAGGTCAGTGACTTGTGTGCGTATTGTGTCAAACAAATTTCTAAGCAGGCTTGTCAGGGTTTGCTTGTGCCCAGATTCAAGGGCCTGGAGTTTGTCAAGTAGTAGGGTCAGTTAGGCAGTCCTTTGTTTTTTAAGTCTTGCACCGTGTTTTATGAGTACCCTTCATATGACTGCCTTGTGAGCTTCCCACACCAGGCCCGCATTACTGTTAGTGTCATTGTTGGTTTGAATGTAGTTGGATATTTCCTTTGTCCTTTGTTTCTTATTAAGCCTCCACGGCTTCCTTTGACCTCTATGGAAGTCGGTAAGGGCATATCGCAATGTAAACGGGGCATGGTCTGACCAAGTGATGGACCCCAGCGAGGTGCCTTTAACTGCCTGGAGTTGGTTGTGAAGCAAAAAATAATCGATACACGAGTACGTGATATGAGGGCAAGAATAGAAGGTGTAGTCTCGCTCGCCAGGGTGGAAAAGGCGCCAGACATCAATGAGCTGTGAGGCGTGAGCCAAGTGGATGGCTTTGTGTGTGCCCCAAATGGTAGAGGAGCACCCTGTGGAGGTGTCCTCTACAGAGAGCAGCGGTATGTTAAGGTCCCGTCCTACGATGAGCTGTCCTTTGGAAAACTTCCGGAGAGGCCCACAATGGTCATCTTTATGCCACCAATCAGACCCTTTAGGAATAAAAATCTGCCCATCGGGTCAGTGAGGACTGCAATTAGAGACCATGGTAATTTTGCCAAGATCAAAATAGAGACCCCGCAGTATATGCGTAGTATTAGGAACTCTATTTCCGCCTTTGTAAGGAGGACCTGTAGCATGGCATGGAGGTCAGAGTCCAGCCGGCTCTGGCTCAAAGCAGGGTCAGTCATATCCGAGCAGAGGACAGCCGGCGTCCCTGTGAGGGGATCCGAGTCTGGGGAATTTGCCGATGTGGTCATCTGTGGCATGGTGGAGGTTGGCTCTGTGCAGGTCCCACGTGGTGCGGCTACAAGGACACCCATCAAAGGCCTCTGTGGATCCCTGAAGTAGAGGTAGATGCTGGCTTGGGAGGTCTGGTGTCGGGTCCCTCTTGTCGCTGATCGTGTCCTGTATCGATTAGGGGTGTTTATGCCGTGCCCACATGAGGTAGAGGTCATCTGATGGCCGTAATAGGTTAGGTTAGGCCAGGGAGCTCCTCTAGTGCACGTCCATACTCGGCCATTGCTAAGCCATGCCCCGTCACCGTTGTATTTTTATGCTTTGCTGTTTTGAATTGAAACGCAAATCAGTAATTTGTGTCATGATGCACACTGACACACAAAACAAAGAGCACTGCAATTTGTGTTGAAAACCAACAATGCATTTTAATATGTTGTGCCATGCATTTTGATGCTTTTTCACTGATTTCAATGGGAGATGCATTAAAGGGAAACACGCATATGTATGAATCTAGCCTCAGTATTTCAGTTTGAATTGCAGCTAAAATATATCCTTGGGACTTTCACATTAATTACACATTTGACTCTAATCTCCACCTATACGAAACAGATAAACATTCTAAATTACCTAGGGCACTGCTTAACCATGAACATGATTATGCAAAATATCCATAACATATTATGTTTAAAGCCCATATACCTCTAATGGTAATTTACTTAGCTAATACAGGCAATACAAAAAAGTATTCATTTGAGCACAATATATGCTTTTAATTTAGTTATGTTGGAAGATAAAACACAAAAAAGTAACATTTCCCTCCATGTTTATGGCATGAAATTGAGTCTCAGCATATATAATCCACTTAAGGAAGGTAATAAAAATGTCTGCCTAAATCAAACTAGCACTGTAATGGAGAATAAAGATCTTGTCCATGGCTAAATCAGGGCTAATTCAACTTAACATAACTGGGTTCTTGTAGAAGGCATTCTTACATATTTTTTTTTACAGTGTTTATATCTCAGAACAGCCAATCCAACGCTGTTTTTTAACAAGCCTGGTGCAGAGAGACAAAATAGATTTGCAGTCATATAAATAAACAAGCCAGGGATTTTCCAGCAAGTTTGAGACCAAACATGCATCATTTTTTATTTGTTAACACAGATATTACTCCGATTGTTGCTTGCTCTTGTCACTACTGAAAAATCGGGATGTGCATATCAGTCTAAAGTGACCATAAGCCACCATAATTGCACAAAACATGTAAGCCCTGTACACACGATCGGTTTGTCTGATGAAAACAGACCGATGGACGGACAAACCGGTCATGTGTGGGCCCCATCGGTTTGTTTTCCATCGGTGAAAAAACAAACATGTTTTAAAAAATTTCTATGGATAAAAAAAACGATAGAAAAAAACGATCGTCTGTGTGGAAGTCCATTGGTCAAAAATCCATGCATGCTCAGAATCAATTCTTTTGACCGATGGTGTGTAGGCAAGACTGATGAAAGTCAGCTTCATTGGATATCCGACGAAAAAATCCATCGGATTAGATTCCATCAGCTATCCAATCGTGTGTACAGGGCTTTAGGGTTCCTGCTTCTCAAGCAATGACTAGACCAACGAGCCATAAAGGGTTTAATACCGAGTACATTCATTTCTGTATTTGTGGGCAGTGAAAAAAGACTTAAAGCATGACTAAACTTTACCAATCAACATTATTTTTAATCCTTATTCTGCCAGATAGTAAATAAGAAGTCCATAGCTCCCAACTGTCTCTGATCGGAGCAATGTCCCTCTGTCCCTCTTTCCTCCTCATTTTGGTCTGATCTATATAGTTGTATATAAAATTCACTTTTTATCTTTCAGAAAGTGATTCCCAGTGATAAACCTTTCATCCATATTCTAAATTGCTGCATTTGTACATTTTAAAAGCCAATATAAACGAATAGTAGTTATAAAAAAAAGGCCTTGTGGATTTAACAAATCTTTTATCTTAGTTAATTCTCCTTTCAGGGGGTGTGTCCTATGCCTACATACGTTTGCTAGTAGGTGTCCCTCATTCCCATCTCAAAATGTTGGAAGGTATGAAGGTATAATACATTTACTTGTTTTAAACTTCAGTTGCTTCCTGTTTTCTGACCTAGGCCAAAATGATGTCATACAGCCCAGGGGTCAGTTAAAGTGGTTAGAAACCTCAGATGTGAAATATGAACAAAGCATCTCCATCTATAATGTGTACTTGGTTCTCAATCCCAAGCACTAAGGGCTAGTTTACACTTGCATCAAAACAAGGCTATGGACACTCTTTGATAAAGCTCTCTAAACGCCAGTCAAATTTCCTGTCACTAAATAAAATGGTTAGCTTACAGTCCTGTTTACACCTTGCTTTTGCTTGGTGCTTCGATGAGGCTTTGGTGAGGCTTCGGTGGGGCTTCAAGCAAGCTTTGCCATAGATTTCTATGGAGGCTTTGAAGATGCTTTGAAGCACCACTAAAGCTACATGGGATATCATTTTTGAAACAAAGCCAAAACAAAGCAAAAGCAAGGTGCAAACAGGACCGTAAGCTAACCATTTAGTGACAGGAGCTTTGACTGGCATTCAGAGAGCTTTTACAAGGTCTGGGGCATTCTCTTTAGAATATTAGATGTTAATAATGCAAAAAAATAATAAGGACAGCGCACTATTAACATAGCACAAGCCAGCATTGCCGTGGACCTACATCGCTGAAAGATGTAACGAACGATGGATGTACATCGGGGGATTTTTTTTTCTTTAATAAAGGACTTGTGTTTTTATTTACACTTGTAATTTTTTGGGGGTAAATACATAGGGGAACTATATACCCCATACTCATTCACAAAAGGGGAGGGTTGAGACCTGGGGGCCCCCTTACTGCTAAGGGGGGTTTCCAGATTCTGATAAGCCCCCTGCCTACAGACCCCCAACCACCGTGCCAGGGTTGTGGAAAAGAGGCGGGGACAATGTGCGTTGCCAGGGGGTATACCCCCCCATCCCCCACAGGGCCTGGTATGGATTCTATTTTTTTTCCACCATCGGCTATCAAGTTTACATACTGCTGTCAGCTGGGAATTCCTGACTGACTCCAGAATTGACTCACAGGTTGTTAAGGACGCGGTTGGTACTGGCTCCTTAATGACTGGCTATATACTGGTTGTGAAAGATGCTGGTGTCTGACAGCTCCTTAACAAACATATTTTCATTTAATACATTCGTTAAATAGTGCATGGCTAAACCACAACATAATTAACCTCCCTGGCGGTATGATTCTTTCAGATTTTAGGTGCTGAAAGTGGTACCATTATTTGCAAGGAAATTTGGCATTTTATACTGTAGGCCTGTAATTCTTAGGAATAACTTACTTAAATCTGACCAAACAAGAGTCTAATAGGCATCCCAGGTATGATTTTTTTTTTATAAATTATAATATAATAAATAATTATAACAAATAATAATATAATTATAACAAAAATTATTCAATAATGTAATCAACTCAAAATCACTGAAATTTGCTCAGTTGCAGATTTTTTTTTTTTATGACGAATTCCCCCACAAATCGCTATCGTTCAATTCTGCAAGTGATTATAATTTATTATCGCTGTTTTCTAGCTGATCTAAAACCATTTTTGACATAAAGGGACACTTTTGGTTGCTATGGACAATCTACAGTTTGCAGGGAGAAAGAACCGTTTTTATTATATAAAAGTACATGTAGGACACAGGGCACCACTAGGGACAAGGGGGGTGTGTATTTTTTTTACATACAGTACTGTAATCTATAAGATTACAGTATACGGTATGTAATGTGTTTGTTTACTTTTTTGAATATGGCGCCGTTCTCCGCCCCCGTGCCTCGTAACGTCACAGGGAACGAATCTCGGCGGCACACAGAGGCACTGTGTGAATCGAGCGAGCACCCGCTCGCTCACACAGCGCGGATGCATCGCTGGATCCACGGACAAGGTAAGTAAACCCTGTCTGTGCACTCTGCGAGGCGAGCCCGAGTCTGACTCAGGGTTACCGATTGCAGCATAAAAATCTAACCCCGAGTCAGACTCGGGAATACCGCCAGGGGGGTTATTGAATGTATTTGTTTAATTTTTTTCTTTTATTTTTGTGGTGAATTGACGTTCGCATCCATTTATGCAGAATTTACTATGCGTTTGTTATTTTTGTGGTAGATACTGCATAAATGGATAGTAATTTAACTTTTTCAAAATCGCATTTGATATTTGTAACAGATGAGTCATGTTTGAATTAATCCGGGTCCCCAAGGAATACCAATCCCATCCATAACTATGAAAACCCACACATGCACATTCTAGGGCTAAACTGGACAGTTAATCTTTGAGCATGTTATGGGTTATGGAAGCAACTGGGTTGCCCAAAAGAAAACCCTGACAAAAATAGGAAAGACATACCAAGAATATTTTTGTAGTGAGAAATTAAGACAGGGCCATACACTGATTGAAATTGAGCCAGTTCAGCAGGGACCGGCAGAATTTTGATGAGCGTGTGGCTGTCCCCGCTCGACAGAAGTTGACTGCTTGATCGACTTCTCTCAAAGGGAAATGTTGGAAGATTTTCCTCGAACTGTGACTACAATCAATTAGCTGCAGCCGTTGCTCAGTGTATTTTGACAGCGTCTGATGCCACTGTCAAAATACAATGTCCTGGCGGTGGGATTCCACCCTAATTGTCCGGATGGAGGAACCTGGTAGGATTTTTTGTTCAGCATGCTGACTGAATGAAAAACAACTGGGCATGACCAACTAACCACTTACCCAGGTGCTTTCTTCTGTAGGTTTAGTAGGAAGTTTAGGTAATACCCCAGATTTATTTAAATTTTCACATTCACACCTCCACGACTTGTACAGATCTTCTGCCTCTGCTTTCCAACAGTGCTCCAACTCCTCCTGTGTGTCTGCTTCTTTCCCTTTTTTGTTGTCATCCTGTGCTATCACTAATTTACACAAGAATTTGGACTGAATATGCACCAGGAAGTGAAGACAATGAACTACCATATTTGCCGGCGTATAAGGCGACCCCCTAATTTTACTTTTTTTTTTTAAACGATTTTTTGCCTGTACTCACCGTATAAGACACTTCATATTTCTTTCTTCTGGAGCCATATTCTTCTTCATTCTTGCTGGAACTGGAGCTTGGATTGGCAGAGGCTGTAACATCATTAGCCCATGCCTCTCTGACTCTCGAAGCAAATCTGAGCAGGCTACTGTATGTAGGCACTCGGATTGGCAGAGGTTGTTACCCCAATCCGAGCAGGCTCTGTATTCATTTGAATACATCGCTCACCGGGATTGGCTAAGCGGTATATACCGTATGTAGCCTAAGCTACATACAGTATTACTGCACATCCAGCAGGCATCCGAGCAGCTGACCCGGCGTATAAGACGACCCCTGCTTTTTGGCAGTTTAAAAGGTAGTGTTATACACCAGAAAATACAGTACTCTAATGCCCCGTACACACGACTGGTTTTCCCGTCAGAAAGAAAACAATGGTTTTCCCGACGGAATTCCTCTCAAGCCTGCCTTGCATACACACTGTCGCACAAAAGTCCGGTGAACTTTTGTCTGCCAAGAACGCGGTGACGTAAAAGACTACGACGAGCCGACAAAATTATGTTTCCTGCTTCCGAGCATGCGTCAAATTGTTTCCGAGCATGCAAGTTTTTTTTCCCATCGGAAAAGCTTACAGACGGTTTTCACCTTAGGATTTTTCCTGACGAGATCCTGCTCGCTTTTTTTCCCGGCAGTTTTCCCGTTTCCCGATGGAGCATAGGTATGATCAGAATTCCCAGCCGACGGGAAAACCGGTCATGTGTACAAGGCATAACTCATGCCCCGTACACTCAATCAGATTTTCCATCGTAAAAACCTTGGATGGTTTTTCCTGACGGAATTCTGCTCAAGCTTGGCTTGCATACACACCGTCACACAAAAGTTTTCTGAACTGTCGACCGTCAAGAATGCGGTGATGTACAACACTATGACGAGCAGAGGAAATTAAGTTCAATGCTTCCGAGCATGCATGCATTTTTCCGTCAGAAAGAAAACAATGGTTTTCCCGACGGAATTCCTCTCAAGCCTGCCTTGCATACACACTGTCGCACAAAAGTCCGGTGAACATTTGTCTGCCAAGAACGCGGTGACGTAAAAGACTACGACGACCTGACAAAATTATGTTTCATGCTTTAGAGCACAGGTCAAATTGTTTCCGAGCATGCGTCAAATTGTTTCCGAGCATGCAAGTTTTTTTTTCCTGTCGCAAAAACTTACAGACGATTTTCACATTAGGATTTTTCCTGACGAGATCCTGCTCTCTTTTTTCCCCAGCAGTTTTCCCGTTTCCCGATGGAGCATATGCATTATCATAATTCACTGCCGACGTGAAAACCGGTCGTGTGTACAAGGCATAACTCATGCCCCGTACACACAATCAGATTTTCCGTCCTAAAAACCTTGGATGGTTTTTCCCAACGGAATTCTGCTCAAGCTTGGCTTGCATACACATGGTCACACAAAAGTTCTCTGAACTGTCGACCGTCAAGAACGCGGTGATGTACAACACCATGACAAGCTGAGGAAATGAAGTTCAATGCTTCCGAGCATGCATCGAATTGTTTCTGAGCATGCTTCGGAATTGCCAAAGACAATCGGAAATTTCTGATCAGAATTTATTCTGTCAGAAAAATTGAAAACCTGCTCTCAATCTTTTGTTGGTGGAAATTCCGACAGCAAAAGTCCGATGACATCCATTCAATATGCTGCCAGCACACCTTGTATTATGTATACGTTTTTGTTTAATTGCATCAGAAAATCACACTAAAAAGCGAATAAATCTGGCCTGATACTGTGTCTTTGTGTGTGCTGGGTGAATGTAAGCATGTCTACTTACCATTTGCTGTGTGCTGTAATGCCCCATACACACGGTCGTAATTTTCGCTCAAATGCTCACATCGGACTTTTGCAGTTGGAAAATCCGATCGTGTGTATGGGGCATTACAGCACACAGCAAATGGTGAGTAGACATGCTTACATTCACCCAGCACACACAAAGACACAGTATCAGGCCAGATTTATTCGCTTTTTGGTGTGATTTTCTGATGCAATTAAACAAAAACGTATACATAATACAAGGTGTGCTGGCAGCATATTGAATGGATGTTATCAGCGATGCCAGATGTTGGTCATTACAGAACCCACGCTAGGGAGCATCCCAGTATGGTGTGTGATGTGCCTATGGTCTGAGTCTAGGGCAGACATACTCAGGGCAGGCACACACACACAGGGCAGGCACATACACACAGGGCAGACACACACACACGTGTTAGAAGAATGTGGTGGCCCTTATGTTGGGATTTTTAATTTAGCATTCATTTTTGCACCGACAGTCTTATTATGTTTAGTGCAATGATGCTCACATGTTGAAGATGTTGTATTTCAGCAAGGTGGAAATCTGGGATATAACCAATTATGATTTCTTGGTTGGCAGTGTGCTGAGTAAGTACAGAAGATGAGGAAAAACCAGCAGCATTAACCCCCCACAAACATGGACCATAATAAACGTCTAACAAAATGGCAACATTTATTCTACATAAATAAGGAAACTAACACACAGTATGTGATGCATAACAACATACAACTAGCTAAATTAAGACGGTATCTCACACAGGTATATGGGGTTGTGCATTTTAGCTTTAGATATATAGAGGCAGACAATGTAACACTGTGGCTGCCACACTCTGACAGACAACTTTGAAGAGCTGTTTGCTAACATGACTATATTACTGGAGCTTATATGCTGCAATCCAGATGGCCATGCTGACTCATTATATGTGCATGAGCAAGCAAACTCCATACTTGTGACATTCATTTGGTACCATAGTGTACAGCTGTGTGACTTTGGTGCAACCATAATATTTTACTGTCTCCCCCCCCCCCCCCCCCATGCCTTCATGTTCCTGTAGTCTTACTAAACATTATTCAAGAAGAAATATAAAACATTATGTAAAGAATGCAAAGGCTGGGACAGCGGTAATAACGGAAGATTTTAACTAGCCTGAAATTAACTGTAGAAATGGCACTGCTGAGACAGTAAAAGGGCAGAAATGTATAACTGTATTACAAGACGATTTTATGGTACAGTTTATAGAAGCCCCAACTAGATGTGATGCTCTGCTGGACACCTGGAACAATTGCTTGTTTTTTTTTTTTTTTAAGTTGTAAACAGCACATACTGAAAAGATAAAAACACTTAAAGGGGTAATTCCCCCAAAAACCTTTTTTTAACATTTATTCAGGCTCGTTATGTCAAGGGGAATCATTTTTTTTTTTTTTTAGAAATGAAGCCGTACTTACCGTTTTACAGATGCATCGTCTCCGTCGCTTCCGGGTATGATCGTCTGGTCTGGGCGTGCCTATTTGATTGACAGGCTTCCGACGGTCTCATACATCGCGTCACGAGTAGCCGAAAGAAGCCGAGCGACGGTGCGGCTCTATACTGCGCCTGCGCACCGTCGTTCGGCTACTTTCGGAAAAATCGTGACGCGATGTATGCGACCGTCGGAAGCCTGTCAATCAAATAGGCACGCCTAGACCCGGAGCCCATACCCGGAAGCGTCGGAGACGATGCATCTGTAAAACGGTAAGTACGGCTTCATTTCTAAAAAAAAAAAAAATGATTCCCCTTGACATAACGAGCCTGAATAAATGTTAAAAAAAAGGTTTTTGGGGGAACTACCCCTTTAAAGGAGTTGTAAAGGAATTTTTTGCTGAAATTACTGTTTACAGGGTATAGAGACATAATAGTTAACTGATTCCTTTTAAAAACGATTAAAAATAGATAAAAATCAATCATATAATGTACCTATCGTTTCAGTTTCGTTTTTGCATCTAGTTTCGTCTTTGCATGTTATTTCCTGCCTCTGTGCTATACAGATCCATAGAGCAGTGATGGTTTGGAAAACGAAAACGAAACTAGAAGCTCCCGGTACTGTGGTCATCAGGAAACAGACAACCAGGAAGTGTCAAGAACAGAGCAGAATTACAGCAACAGAGCAAAAACGAACAATGAAAACATTAAACCAGGACTGCAGTAAGGTAAAAGAAGCTATTTAGCTAAAACATTTTTTTCCTTTAGTGACCCTTTACCTTAACCATTTGACCTCTGAAAGATTTACCCCCCTTCATGACCAGGCCATTTTTTTGTGATATGGCACTGTGTTACTTTAACTGACAATTGCACAGTTGTGCAATGTTTTACCCAAATAAAATGTCCCTCTTTTCCCCAAATAGAACTTTCTTTTGGTGGTACTTAATCACCTCTGCAGTTTTTTTTTTTTGCGCTATAAACAAAAAAAGACAAAGAAGTTTAAAAAAAATAAAACAATATTTTTTTACTTTCTGTTATATACATACTCAATAAATAAAAAAACATTCCCAATAAGCGTATATTGATTGGTTATGTCTACAAAGATGTTATTTTGCTAGTAATGGCAACGATCAGTGACTTATAGCGGGACTGTGATATTGGGGCGGACAAATCTGACACTGACACTTTTTGGGAACCCATGACACTAAGGCCGTGTACACACCACTAAATAAATCCGATCAAAATCGGTCTGACAGACCGTTTTGATCGGATTTGTCTGCTGGGATATATTGGTTTGATCGTGTACACACGATCAATCCAAAATCCCCGCCGACAGACAGCGCAGTGACATTGACGCCGCCACGTCACTGCAACAGGAAGTAAAAAACGTCCACGCATGCGTCGAATCCATTTGACGCATGTCCGGGCAGATATGTTCGCTGGTTAGTGTACTTACCAGCAGACATGTCGGACGGACGGGTTGGGTTCCCAGCAGACAGATTTTAAAGCATGCTTTAAAATTTGTCTGCTGGAAAAACCTGTCTGCTCGCCCGTACACACGATCGAAATTTGTCTGCTGAAACGGTCCGTCGGACCGTTTTCAGCAGATAAATTCGATCGTGTGTACGCGGCCTAATACTTTGTACAGTGCTAGAAAATATGCACCATCACTGTAATAATGACACTGGCTGGGAAGGGGTTTACAGGTGTCAAACACAAGGCCTGCGGACCGAATCTGGCTCTCCAGGCCATTTCATGTGGCCCTCGTACCTCTCCTGCAGCTGCAGGGGAGCTCCAGCCCTCCTCTGCTCCTACACCAGACCTTTAGTTTCTGCTTTCAATCAATGCATCCAGCTTCTTCCCAGCAGTAGCATAAGGAAAGGGGGGTGCACTGTGATGTAAGGGAGAGTGGGGGACTCAACTTCTGATGGTGGGGTGGTCTTTCCACATACATTGTATTTGTCCACTCTTTGCAGAACTGCTCAAGATCAGTTAAATTTGATGGTGACCATTTGTGGGCTGCAGTCTGGGCTCTGACTACGCCATGCAAGGACATTAACCTTTTTCTCCTTCAACCACTGTGTGGTCATTTTTGCTGTGTGCTTTGGGTCATTGTCATGTTGGAAGGTAAATCATCTTCCCATTGAGAACTTTCTGGCAGAGGGCAGCAAATTTTCCTCAAGAATTTGACAGTATTTTGCCCCCATCCTTTTCCCTTCTATCCTGACAAGTGCTCCAGTCCCTTTTGCACAGAAACCCCCCCCAAAAGAGTATATTACACCTCCATGCTTTACAGTAGGAATGGTGTTATTGGGATGGTGAGCTGTATTGGATTTCCGCCAGACATATCATTTGGTATTGAGACCAAATAATTAAATTTTAGTCTCATCTGACCAGAACACCCTTTTCCATGTGGCCTCAGAATCTTCAAGGTGCATTTTAGCAAATCTCAGTCATGATTTGGAGCGGCTTTTTTCTTGTAACCTCCCATACAAGCCACAAATATTGTCACATGCATACACTGACCACTCAAAGTTCGGCAACTGCTTCAGAATTGCTGTAGTCTCTCTGACCAGTTTCCTCCTGGCTCTTTCATCCAGTTTGGAGCAATATCCTGATCCAGGGAGGGTCTGTGTTGTACCAAATACCTTCCACTTTTGACAGTGCCTTGCCACCCATAGTTGATTGTTTGCTTCAGTTGCACTACTAGGGACTGAAATGCTCCAGGAAAGCTCTTTTCATGCTGAGCTAATCAAATTTACCACAGCTGATCACAGTTCAAAGTCAAATGGCTTTGTGTGCCAATGAAAAGGTGATTAGCTAGACCTGATCGAGTTTACAAGCCATTTTTAGGAGGAGGTGATCCTTCTTCAAACTTGGTGATTCTGTTTTAGATTTTTTTTTTTAATCTGACATTTTGGTGTTATAACTTTCACTTGGATGTTATAAGTCATACTGAGTAAATATAGCTGAAAAAAACAAAACTGTGTTTCTTTCTTCTTTTTCAGGCTGCAAAGCAACCAAATGTGATTATTTTAGGGGGGGGGGGTGATTATTTTCTAAACCCATTGTATGTTTAAAAAAGGATCAAAGTCCACCAATTAACTACAGACCAGTTAGTTTAACTTCCTTCAGGAAGATACTTGAGAGTTTGTTAAAAGACCATAGAAGAGTTTTTTGCTAGAAACAATATTTTAAGCAATAGACAGCATGCATTTACGAAAGACTGAAGCTGTCAAACAAATCTGATTTATTTTCATGACACAGTTTGACACAGTTTCTCACACACCACTAATTTGTAAGTTAAAGTCTACAAGTAAATTCAGTTTTCAGATGGATAGAAAACTGTCTAAAAGACTGTATTCAGAGAGTAGTCTTTAATAATTGATACTCTAAATGGTCTAAGGTTATAAGTGATGTACAGGGTTGGGTCAAGGGGAGGGCAGGGGGACAGCTGCCCCAGGCACCTGTAGCATGGGACGTAAGGGTTGGGTCAAGGGGAGGGAAGGGGGACAGCTGCCCCAGGCACCTGTAGCATGGGATGTAGAGGAGGCACTGCCAGGAGAGTTTGAGCTACTAGAAGCTGACATAAGTATTGACAGCCCCACCACTACTCCTGTCAGCATAGTGTTGGATGATATATTCCTAAATCTGGAGAGAGCCAGGAGGGGGTGGGATCTGTTCCCTTATCCTCTCCAGCTTCACACTCCTGTCACTGTAGTGCTCTTCCATCGGGACTTTAGAGTTTGCAAACCCACCCCCATCTCCTCCCAGCAAACAATGTGGGTAGGGGGCATGAGACTCTGTAGTGTTCCAGGCTGACATCCAGCAGTGTCCCTGAGCCACAATCCTGTTCCCCTTCAGCAGCGGCATCTCTCTTGCAAGCTTCCTGTGCAAAGGCTTAGAAATCGGCTTGTCCTAGGCTATTCATCACCTCTGACATGTCAAGATGAGGAGGAACCACAGGAGAATGGTATCACAGAGTGATGTGCTGTGCTGTATCCAGGGGAGGACTGACAACTCATGGGCCCCCCAGGCAATAGGAGATTATGGGGCCCCCGGGCAATAGGAGATTATGGGGCCCCCGGGCAATAGGAGATTATGGGGCCCTCAAAATCCACGGGGGATTAACTCAAGAGGCGTAAACTGAAGGTTTTGCCATGGCCTTCACAATCTCCTGACCTCAACATAATTGAAAATCTATGGATAGACCTTAAAAGAGCAGTGCGTGAAAGACAGCCCAGAAATATCAAAGAACTGGAAGACTTTTGTAAGGAAGAATGGGCAAAGATACCTCAAACAAGAATTAAAAGACTCTTGGCTGGCTAGAAAAAGCATTTAAAAGCTGTGATACTTGCCAAAGGGGGCAGTACAAGATATTAACTCTGCAGGGTGCCCAAACTTTTGCAGACACCATTTTTTTGTTTTCTGTAATTTTGAAAGTGTAAATGATGAAAATAAAATCTAACTTTTTTTGACATGTTTTAAGAATGTCTAATCTGCAATTTGATGCCTTTTGGACATTTTTCCATCTTTCCTTGGCTTCGTTATGCACATTAATACAAATTTTTATCTGGGGTGCCCAAACTTTCGATCCCCACTGTATGTAGTGGAAAAATATCCTTACAGGATGCCTTTAACTTACGAGCCAATCTCAATGCACGGTTTAATTAGGCGACTATGTGGCAAATGATGTTTAATGTTGATAAATGTAACGTTACACACTTGGGGGCTATAAACATGGATTCATCATACATCCTAGGAGAACAGCTGGGGGAGTCAAAGGTGGAGAAGTATCTGGGTGTTCTGGTGAATCACAGACTTAAAATATCATGCAATGCCAAGCTGTAGTTTCTAAAGCTAGAAAAAATCTGTTCTTGTATTAAAAGAGGTATGGACAGCAGAGAGAAATATAATTTTGCCCCTGTAAGTCATTAGCAAGTTCACAAAAGTGAGAATGGAGAACTGGATACATTGCAGAGAAAAGCAACCAAACTGATGAGAGGCATTGAGGAGCTCAGCTATGTGGAAAGATTAGCTTTTTTATTTATTATTTCTTAAAAGAGGCAATTAGGAGGGATATGATCATCATGTATAAATATGTAAGTGGTCTTTATAGTGAACCAGGTGCCAAGTTTGCCTACTTTGTGGTCATTGCAGAGGACAAAGGGGCACACTTTGGAAGAAAAGAGATGTAACCTCCACATACAGAAAGGCTTTATCACAGTAAGAGCTGTAAAAATGTGGAATAGACTCCCTACAGAACTAGTTCTTGCCAGCTCAGTAGATCGTTTAAAAAAAAAAAAAAAAAAAACATGGATTCACTCCTCAATGCACAAAACACAACTAAATATTACCATTTATAAATAAGGCTATTGATTGTTGATCCAGGGAATATCTCATTGCCATCGGGGGATCAGGAAAGAATTTTGTTTTTCCTGTTAGAGAAAACTGGACCATGCTTTACAGCACGGATAGGCAATCTCGGCCCTCCAGCTGTTTTGAAACTACAAGTCCTGTGAGACCTTGCAGGACCCTGACAATCACAGGCACGACTCCTAGAGGCAGAGGCATGATGGCATTTGTAGTTTCACCAAAGCTGGAAGGGCGAGGTTTCCTACCCCTGCTTTACAGGATCTTTTTTGCCTTCCTCTGGAGATCAGCTGTGGGTTTATGGTTCTGCATAAAGAACCTTTCCATTTTTTGAAGTTTTTTGTTTTTAACTTGTTGATCTAGTTAGACTTGTGCCTGTTTTCATCTTGACTAAGTAGCTAAAGAAACTTACAGTTACATAAAATGCACTGAATTAGTTGAACAAAGACACTTTTTTGGTCCTTTATAAAACAAAATAGAATGTTTTCTGTTTGAAACTAGTGGGAACAATGCTTCCAAAAAATTTGAAACCAGTCTTGTCAGCAGGAAAGCACATGAGTATAATATTATGTGAACAGTGGAAGCAGGGCTACTGATGGAAATCACGGGGCCCCGTACAGCCTACCTGAAAGGCCCCCCCTATGCTTTGCAGCCATGGCAGACATTATACCCCCTTTGAACAAGACTCATTCAAGTGAATGGCAGCATGGAGGCAATATCAGCACCTCCACAGTGAGTGATCGGTACGGATGTGTTCATTCATGATGGCGATTCCCCCCCCTGAAAAAACTTGTGGGGGAAAGGGGAACACAGGGGTTCCAGACAGCAGGGGGAAGGGGGTACAGATACTAGAACTGATCCTCCTGCAGTGCAGTCGGAGAAAGAAAAGAAAAGTAGAAGCTAGCAGCACTGCAGTGCAGGGATGTATTTAGGTTTTGTGCTGCCCTAGGCCTGACTAAAAGGGTTACTAAAGGAAAACATTTTTTTTTTGCTGAAATGACTGTTTACAGGGTATAGAGACATAAAAGTTCATTCCTTTTAAAAATGATTAAAAATAGATAACAATCAATCATATAATGTGCCTCTAGTTTAACTTTCGTTTTTAAACTGGTTTTATGTTTCTGTGAAGTACAGAAGACACACAGAACAAAAACAAACAAATCCAGGGCAGTGTTTTTTTTTTAAATGAATCTGATTGGTTCTGAGGAGCTTTAGACACACAGTAATGACAGCTTAGACCACAGTGAAAAGCTGCCATGAGATTTTTCATAAGGAGTCAGACAAGCAGGAAGTGTGGAGATCAGAGCAGAATTACAGCAACTTCAAAGCAAAAACTAACAATGAGAACATAAAAACAGCACTGCATTAAGGTAAAGGTGGCCATTTAGCTAAAAAAAATGTTTTCCTTTAGTGACCCTTAAACTTGCGCACCCCTAATTTAAATATGACCCACCCCTTCCTGTCAAGGCCACACCCCTTGCTGTTAAAGACCTGCCCTTACCTTACCCTTACTTTATCCAAAATGAAATAGAAAAGCGTTCCTATAGTTCTAATTTAGGCACAAAATTCTGATCATTTTATGGAGAGGACTAAAAAGATATAACCATGCCAATGGTACAGCAGAAAATATATAGCACCGTGAGGAAGGTTTGTGGTCCAGGATGATAGGACAGTCAAAATTAAAAGCTCCGCCCCCCCTACAGTTTCGTGTACTAACCATCGAACATGTCCGACGGACAGGTTTCTAAGCATGTTTAGAAACTTTTGTCCGCTGGAAAACGGTCCGATAGGCCGTACACGCGATCGAACATGTCCGCTGAAACTGGTCCGCGGACCAGTTTCAGCGGACATGTTCGATCGCGTGTACGGCCTATCGGACCGTTTTCGCAACGTGCTGGCCTGGGCCTTGTTGGCAGTGTCAGCAATAATGCAGTACTCAGGGCAGGACTTAGGGTGGTGGGGGCCCCAGGGCTTGAGTGTTGAAGGGGCCCCCTGGAGCGAGGGGGGATCATGGTTGTTGAGCGCGGGGGTGCGCATTAAAGTTGTTGAGCGGGGGGGGGGGGGAATTGAAGTTGTTGAGCAGGGGGCATCTGTGCACGGAATGTGTTGGCTCTCTTCCCTTCAGCAGACAGCCCCACACCGCTCTGGTTCCTCCTGGGGGAGGTTTTGCAGTTGTTCAGCGGAGGGGGGAGTGCCTCTCACCTGTCATTAGACCAGGTGTCGGCTTTCTCCCCTTCAGCAGCCACAGTACTCCACACACCGCTCCAGTTCCTCCTGCTTCCGTGCTGCCTCCTATTGCAGTGCAGGAAAATTAACCCTTTCACGGGACTGTGGGAAGAAGCGGAAAGTCCCGCAGAATCCGTGCATGTTGGTAGGTATGCGCAGGAATTTTGGGGCCCCTTACACAGCTTAAGGCATGGGCCCCCTGGAGCAGAGAACCGGGGGTGGGGGGGGTGCTGCCGCCGCCTGAAATTGAGAAGCGGGGGGGCTGCCGCAAATTGAGAAGCAGGGGGGGACTTTACAAAAGAAAAAGAAAAAATAAACATTTATAAAAAATATAAAGAAAACGTAAAACATTTTTTTAAAAAGGGGGGTTGCCACCTGGGGGCCCTGGAGACCTCTGGGCCCTTTAATAATAGTTTATATATATATATATATATATAAATATATATATATAAACTATTATTAAACATATTTTTTTATAAAAAATAAAATAAAACAAGTGGGGGTTGCTGTCCGGGGCCATGGGGACCTCCAGACCCATAAAAAAAAAATAAAAAAAAAATAAACATTTATAAAAAATACATAAAAAAGGGAGGTTGCCATCCGGGGGCCCTGGGGACCTCTGGGCCTTTTAATAAAAAATAAAAAAATATAAACAAAAATAAAAAAATAAACATTTATATAAAAAAAGGGGGGGTTGCCACATAATAATAATAAAAATAATATATATAAAAAAATAAAATAAAAAATAAAAAAAAGGGGGCCTCCGGACCACAAAAAAAAAAAAAAGAAGCCCAGTCAAGCCCAATGGTAAGTGCAGCCCTAGCAGTACTACAGGCCGTCCTGCTTGGCAGGTGCCGGGGGCTGCTTTTTCAACTGATGATGCCTGGGCCCAGTACAGGAGGGCTGGCTGTACTGCCTTATCGTCGGCCCTGAGTGGAAGCTTAGGAATAATGCTTTATGAAAACAAGAGAAGCACAGATTTTAATAGGAAGCAAAACACAACTATACTGCCAGCTAAATGAACTGAAATCATAAACACTTCCTTTCAAGCTATCTTTCCATACTATCCAAGCTACACATTTCCCCACCCCCTACGTAATAGTGATGAAAGGGCAAGAACATGGTTGTAGTCCTAATCGGTAGAGCAGCCTACATGGCTTCTCCCAATATACAGTGAAGTGAGTGAGCGTAGCCCCCCTAGAACAGGAAGTTTATTTCCAGAATCACCAGGTTAAAATAAAAAAAAGGGAAAAAAGTCTGAAAAAATAAACAAATGCAGTCATCACATTTAAGGAATGGTAAGCTGCAATATGTTCATTGTTTTGGTCTAGATATGAAGTAACAGCAGAAAGTTGCACATGTGCACAGCCTCATTATTATAGGAGAAGCTTTAGGCCCCTTTCACACTGGGGCGTTTTTTTTCGAGCGAAGCCTCATCTGCAATCCCAATGTGCTGGTAAAGCACCGCTAAGACCCTAACATTTTAGGGCGTTTTTGCAGTGCTTCAGTGTGAAAGGGTAAGGCTTTCAATTTATTTTAATGGAGAGGGGCATTTTTGGAGCGTTTTTTTCAGCGCCCAAAAGCTGCTCCAAAGATGCTGCTTGCAGGACTCAGTGTGAAAGGGTCCATTGAGGTGCATGGAGAGCCTTTTTTGAGTGTTTTAATAGTGCTATTTTTAACACTAAAACGCTGTAAAAATGCTTCAGTGTGAAAGGGGTCTAAGTGCTCAAGCTGACAACAGCAGGGAAAGGAAGTGTGTACAGTTGCATGATGGCACAAGTTGTACAAGCTTCAACAACAGAGGTAATACAGAAGAAGTACTGTCTCATAAAAGCAAGAGAACCACATGTAAAGAATTCCCAGAGAAACCTCACTTAAACAGCTTCTGAGATTCAAGGATACCTAAGTGTATGCAGAGGAAGCACAGGTGTATACTCTATTCAGTGCAGGTAACACAAGGAGAGCATGGAAGCAAGGAAAGCAATGATCCATTAAGCCAGGGGTGCGACCTCCTTCTCTGGGATGGAATAGAATACTGTTATTAAAGGTAAGTTCATTACTAAAATCACAGTGTATACACAGGCATTTCTGTTCTGCAAGTGGTTACTGGCCTGTATTCAACTGATCCTCAGGTGCAGAGCAGTGAACCTGCGGGTTACCTGCACTGAGCCATAGACTTTGAATTACATGCATGAAAGTGCACCACACTAACAGAATAAAAAAGTCTATTGCAAAGTGCAGCTAACCTACAGGAAAGCCACAGGTAAACCCACAGTGTGGGTAAACAACAGTGCATCAGTGTGAAAGCAGCCTTAGGCCGCTTTCACGCGATCAGTCCGACAAAACAGACCCTCCATTCAACTCTAAGGAGTAGCAGATGGAATTGTGTCTGTTTACAAATGCCTACCTCCAATCTGATCCACAAAAAATAAATAAAAAATCAGTGGGCTCTATAGAGTGGGCTGCCATCCACCCGCTCTTTTCATTGTGGCCCGTGACCTGTTACCAAGTCAATTAAGTGGCCCCCGCTCTTCAAAAGATTGGGTATCCCTGCATTAAGCTGTGCAAGCAGGGGAAACCGAGGTATGCCATTTTTTTTAGATAAACTCAGATATGCAGGCTCAGAAAACCAAGGAAGCACTGGCATAAACCATCTTCAAAAGGGAAATCACAGGTTTATACCCTCTTCAGGTAAAGCACAGGCATTGAAGCAGGGCAAGCACTGCTACAGTATATAAAGCTTAGTAAGCAGGGAAAGCACAGGTATGTAATATTGCCAAATGACAGAAAGGGTAGGTGCAAAGTTTTGTGAGAGCAAAAAAACACAGTAATTGATAAGAAGAAAAACGGAATGGACAGCCGCACTCCAAAAAAAACATAAGGTTGTCTTTAATATAAAAAATGGATAAAAAGGCACTACAAAACAAGCAGAACATGGGAACAACAGTCTTACGCGTTTCACACTCCAAATTAGTGCTTAATCATGATTAAGCACTAATTTGGAGTGTGAGACGCTTAAGGCTGCTGTTCCCGTGTTCTGCTTGTTTTGTAGTGCCTTTTTATCCATTTTTTATACTAAAGACAACCTTATGTTTTTTTTGGAGTGCGGCTGTCCATCCCGTTTTTCTTCTTATCAATTGCTTTGTGCATTGCCGGCACCCTTGAATTCCTGAACCATTGCTGATTTTTCAACACACCCACCTGGAGCGGTTACTCCCTTACCTTCGTCTGTCTTGGACTTTACAAACACACAGTAGCTGGAGAAACCCACAAACAAGCAAAGAGCTGTGTAATTAGGGGAATCATGGACATGTAATGGAAAGCATAAGTTTTCGCACACATATGCAGGGGTAGAAAAAACGAAAAAATAGGAATTTGGGTGAACAGAGGAGCAGCAAATGTACAGCCCTGTAAAACTGGACAGCACAGCTATATATCTATCTCATGGACACAAGGGAAGCATATATACAATATAAAACAGGGAGGCACAGCTGTATAATCTTATGGAAACAGGGGAAGCATATGTGTAATACCAAACAGGGAATCATAGTTGTATAATGTTATGAAAACAGGGGATGCACATGTGTATTGTGATTTACAGAAGTGCAGTTGTACAATCTTATGGAAACATAGGAAGCATGCATAATATGAATCACAAAACTGCACACTCTTTTGGAAATGGGATACACTTGTATTATGAAACAGGGAAGGACAGTTTGCACTTTCATATAGAAACAGTGAAGAAGAGGTGTACACCTCTGAAGCGGGTTTAAACTCTGTTTTCAAGGACAATGATTATATTCACTAAGAGGAGGACAGTTCACATGAAGTAGAATCATATTGGAGGCTACGTAGTGAGCCAGATATTACAGAGGGGCATGGGAGCACACTTGGAGACAGAAGGGCATATTACAAGTCTCTAGATGGTACAGCATGCACGGTGGTGGGCACACGTGGAGGCACTAGATGACACAGAGCACACTGCAGAACATTTGGAGACACAGGGCACATGATATTTACAAGATGAATAAGGGCACACTTCGAGACATGGGGGCACATAGGGGTGCACTTTAAGTAATTAGATATCATGGAGACACTAGACGACACAGGGTGCACTGGAGCATATTTGGAGACACAGTGATGAATGTTAAATCACTAGATTACGAGGGGTGCACATGGAGTCACTAGATGACTAAGGGCACACTGGAAGATATGGGGGCACACTTTAGGTCATTAGATAACACTTAGTCACTAAATGACTAGGGGCACATTGGGGCACACTTGGGACATGGAAGCACACATGAGCACACTTTAAGACACTAGATAACATGGGGTGCACTTGGAGACACTACACGACACCTATGCACTGGGATGCTCATGGAGGCACTAGAAGACACAGGACATAGGGAGTCACTATGTGATGCCAAGTCCAGCATCATGGTGGATTCCTAATGTGTCCTACTGACATTAATGGCACATGTTTGTATGCTTTGTTTTTACAGATAGCCATTCTGTTGGTTAATTTGCTCACCAGTGACACCTCTGGCCATTCTTTGAATTTAACTATCTTTAACCACTTAAGACCCGGACCAATACGCTGGTAAATGACCCAAGGTGTTTTTGCGATTCGGCACTGCGTCGCTTTAACAGACAATTGCGCGGTCGTGCGACGTGGCTCCCAAACAAAATTTGCGTCCTTTTCTTCCCACAAATAGAGCTTTCTTTTGGTGGTATTTGATCACCTCTGCGATTTTTATTTTTTGCGCTATATACAAAAATAGAGCGACATTTTTGAAAAAAAAACACAATTTTTTACTTTTTGTTAAAAAAAAAATCAAATAAACTAAATTTTAGTCAAACATTTAGGCCAAAATTTATTTAGCCACATGTCTTTAGTAAAAAAAAAAATCGCAATAAAAAAAAATAGCTACCTAGCGGGAACAGCGGCACTAATACAGCGATCAGAAAAATTATCGCTTAGTGACGCTGGCAATAGGGAGTGAAAGGGTTAACTAGGGCAGTGATCAGGGGGTTAAAACTTTATTAGGGGGGGTGGGGGGGCTATCTTGAACCTAACACTAACTGTTTTTTACACTGCCTATCACACTGACACTAAATGCAGTGATTAAATCACTGCATTCAGTGACACTGTGACAGGGGGGTGGGGGGGCGATCACAAGGGGTTAATATGCCTATGTGAGTGTGTGTCAGTGTTGTGTTGGTGCACACTTACTTGTGATGTCTTCTCTCATCAGCAGCGCTGGGAAACAGCGCTGCGATGAGAGAATACATCATTTCCTCCTTCCTGTGTAAACACAGGAGGAGGAAGTGACAGGCTGGGAGCGATCGCGGGGGGGGGGCGGATATCACGGACATCCGCCCGCAGATCCCGGATCGCTCCCAGAGGTAGGGGGACCCCCGCACGCCGCGGAGGGGGTCCCGATGGGACCCCCGAACCGCACTCAGGCGGGGACGTAAATTTACGCCCTTGTGCCTGTACGTGCCATTCTGTGGCCGTATATGTGCGTGCGGGGGTCCTTAAGTGGTTAATATTCTCAGGTATGTGCTTAAAGGATCACTAAAGGAATTTTTTTTTTTTAGCTAAATAGTTTCCTTTACCTTAATGCAGTGCTGTTTTCATGTTCTCATTGTTCGTTTTTGCTTTGAAGTTACTGTAATTCTGCTCTGATCTCCACACTTCCTGCTTGTCTGGCTCCTTATGAAAAATCTCATGGCAGCTTTTCACTGTGGTCCAAGCTGTGTGTCTAAAACTCCTCAGAACCAATCAGATTCGTTTTAAAAACAAAACACTGCCCTGGGATTCAATTTAAAAACAAAACACTGCCCTGGATTTGTTTGTTTTTGTTCTGTCTCTCTCTCTACTTCACATAAACACAAAACCAGTTTAAAAACGAAACTAGAGGCATATTATATGATTGATTTGTATCTATTTTTAATCATTTTTAAAAGGAATCAGTTAACTTTTATGTCTCTATACCCTGTAAACAGTCATTTCAGCAAAAAATGTTTTTTCCTTTAGTGATCCTTTAAGGATCTGTGATTTTCTGCAGACCAGTTGTATTTACTTAGTAAAGTGTATATACAGGGGGATCCAACATTGGGGGTTCATTATTTGTTTTATGAATAATTTATATGATATCCTATATACATATTAGATTCATACTTATTTAAATTTTTTGTTACGTTTAGGATTTGGGAGCTCTACTGGCGGTTTTGCGTGCCTCGAATTGCCATCTTTGGGCTTGATTGAAGTTACTTAGGGGATCCCACTCCTTTGTGTGCCTTTCGGGGGGGGTTGTCCCTGCCACTGCTGGGAGATTTGCCAGCTCAGCCATGACTCTGTACAATTAGTGACGGGTATGATGTTTATGCCGTGTAATTGCTGTGTTCTTCTGATTTATAATATAATATAATATACAAAATCATTTTGTATAATATTTTAAAATGTGGTTATTTGTATCATATACAGTGTGACTTCACATTGATATTAGCCCCTGACGAAGGGACGAAGTCCCAAAACGCATTGGGTTCCACTGGATCATTGTGGGCAAGCTACGCACCAATGCACTAATTATGATTTTATCTTTTGTATAACTTGTTAATTATTAATAAAATTTGAACATTATTGAGTTGTTACCGTTAAAGTCCCAGTTTTTGGGGGGTTTCTCCTTTTTTTGTGTGTGCTAGAGCAACCGAGTACTAGAGGATGGCATGGAAACTACAGGTAAGCACTACAGTAAGGGGGAGGTTCAGCTTCAACGTAGTGATGCTTGAATGTCATTTTATGGTGACACTGCATCCTGACAGAGGCAGATATGACACCTGTTAGAGCAGGCCAAGCATAGTTATCCAACCTTGTGGAAATAGGGGAGGCACAATTGTAAAGCACTGGCTCAGCTGTCTGTAGACAATGTAAAGCTGAGGCCATCGCCCTGCATTTTGGGGCACTGCTGATCTCTTCCTTACATCTTCTTACAAATTGATATTATCTTTGTTCCAGTACAGGAGACACAGAATGGGCACAAGGCTCACATCTACACAGTTGCGTTATTACATTACAATGGATTCTTTGTGGAGATAATTGGAAAGACCGCCTTTAATTGCTGATTTATATACTTTGCTGCTGACAGTAACCGGTGCTGGAGGGAGCTCAGTAATGTATTTCCTTTAATAAAAGTGGCCGATTTTTGTATGCGCCCCACTTGGGGATATGAACTTGGGTATAGTATTCTTTATCCTTTTAGGGCTGGCTTGGGATTTACCCTAGCAATATCTTAGTCAGCACTATAGAAATTATAACCGTTATATATTACATAAGAGTTTACCAGTACCATCAGAACCAAAATATACACTGAAGCACATGCTATTGCAGGCATTTCCCACAACAATAATCTACTATCAATACAGTATTTTATTACGTTTGGGTGAGCGGTGGTCTAGGCTGCTGGAGAGAGACACATTTATTGCCTCTTTGCTCCCACGCCTCTGTGTCTAGCAGAATAAAAGCCAAACACCTATTTATGAAACAACAATAGTGATAGGAATGACAGTCACAGATTATTCAGAGGTATCACAAAACACAAAATATTTAGCAAAAATCTGACACCATTTAAAATGTGTTTTAACTAACCTGCAGTAGGTATATTGTATGTAAAAAAAGGAAGAATTCAAATGAACGGAGCATAACATAATATTATTTGTATAAACCTATATATGCGTGTATGTGTATATATATACACACACACACACACAGTATCTCACAAAAGTGAGTACACCCCTCACATTTTTGTAAATTTTTTATTCCATCTTTTCATGTGACAACACTGAAGAAATGACACTTTGCTACAATGTTGTGTAGTGAGTGTACAGCTTGTATAACAGTGTAAATTTGCTGGTTACTCAAAATAACTCAACACACAGTCATTAATGTCTAAACAAAAGTGAGTACACCCCTAAGTGAAAATGTCCAAATTGGGCTCAAAGTGCCAATATTTTGTGTGGCCACCATTATTTTCCAGCACTGTCTTAACCCTCTTGGGCACGGAGTTCACCAGAGCTTCACAGGTTTCCACTGGAGTCCTCTTTCACTCCTCCATGATGACATCACAGAGCTTCCCCCACCTTTCATTTGAGGATGCCCCACAGATGCTCAATAGGGTTTAGGTCTGGAGACATGCTTGGCCAGTCCATCACCTTTACCCTCAGCTTCTTTAGCAAGGCAGTGGTCGTCTTTGAAATGTGTTTGGGGTCATTATGTTGGAATACTGCCCTGCAGTCCGAAGGGAGGGGATCATGCTCTGCTTCAGAATGTCACAGTACATGTTGGCAATCATGGTTCCCTCAATGAGCTGTAGCTCCCCAGTGCCGGCAGCACTCATGCAGCCCCAGACCATGACACTTCCACCACCAAGCTTGACTGTAGACAAGACAGACTTGCCTTTGTACTCCTCACCTGGTTGCTGCCACACACGCTTGACACCATCTGAACCAAATAAGTTTATCTTGGTCTCATGTTTGTGGGCTTTCTTGTGTATCATCTTTAGGAGAGGCTTCTGGGATGACATCCATGTGGACCAATTTGATGCAGTGTGCGGCGTATGGTCTGAGCACTTACAGGCTGACCCACATTCCCTTCTACTTCTGCAGCAATGCTAGCAGCACTCATATGTCTATTTCCCAAAGTCAACCTCTGGATATGATACTGAGAACATGCACTCAACCTCTTCGGTTGATCATGGCGAGGCCTGTTCTAAGTGGAACCTGCCCTGTTAAACCGCTGTAAGGTTTCGGCCACCGTGCTGCAGCTCAGTTTCAGGGTCTTGGCAATCTTGTTATAGCCTAGGCAATCTTTATGTAGAGCGATAATTCTTTTTTTCAGATCCTCAGAGAGTTCTTTGTCATGAGGTGCCACGATGAACTTCCAGTGACCAGTATGAGAGAGTGAGAGTGATAACACCAAATTTAACATCCTAGCTCCCCATTCACACCTAAGACACTAACAAGTCACATGACACCGGGGAGGGAAAATGGATAATTGGGCCCAATTTGGACATTTTCACTTAGGGGTGTACTCACTGTTGTTGCCAGCTCTTTAGGCATTAATGGCTGTGTGTTGAGTTATTTTGAGGGGACAGCAAATTTACACTGTTTTTATACAAGCTGTACACTCTTTGCATTCTTCACTTATACATTGTAGTAAAGTGTCATTTCTTCCGTGTTGTCACATGAAAAGATATAATAAAATATTTTAAAAAATGTGAGGGGTGTACTCACTTATGTAAGATACTGTATATTTATTGCAATATGTAAATTATGTCTTTGCTTAGCACTATTGGCATAATGTGTAAAATTACTAGTACATTTAGTTGTACTTTTAACCACTTAAGGACCGCCGCACGACGATACGTCAGCAGAATGGCACGGCTGGGCACAGGGACGTACATATACGTCCCCTTTAAAAGCCCAGCCGTGGGTCACGAGGGCGCCGCCGCCAGTGTTAGGCATGTGCATTTCGTTTCGTTCCGAATCGAAATTCGGACGAATTTTCCATTATTCGGACATTCGGATGCATACGAATTCCCGAATTGCTATATTAGCGAAATATTTCGACCGTTTTCGGAATTCGTTCGTTTTCGACTGAATTTCGAAAAAAAAAAAATGGTCGAAATCGAAAATATTTCAACCAGATTAGAAGTCTCTTTTCGAATAGAATTTTTTTCGAATTAAATTCGAAAAAAAAAAATTTTTCGAATTCCGAATCGAATACCCGCGGACTAAATTCGATCGGAATTCGAAAAAAAAAAAAATATATATATTTTCGGATTTAATTCGAAAAAAAATTCTATTCGAAAAGAGACTATTTGTTTTCTAATCTGGTTGAAATATTTTCGATTTCGACCGTTTTTTTTCGAAATTCGGCCGAAAACGAACGAATTCGAAAAACGGGCGAAATATTTTAGATTTTGACCGGATTTTTCGAAATTCGGTCGAAAACGAACGAATTCCGAAAACGAATTCAACACATGTAACGAACCTAACTTAACGAAATGTATTAAATGACGAATTGAAACGAAACAAAACAAATTTTTCACTTTTGCACATGCCTAGCCAGTGTGCTCGCGACCCAGTCTGAAGCTCCGTGACCGTGCCCGCGGGACCCGATCGCCACAGGTGTCCTGCCATCGGGTCACAGGAGCTGAAGAACGGGGAAAGGTGAGTATAAACACACCTTCCCCGTTCTGTGTGGCAATGTCAGTGATCGTCTGTTCCCTGATATAGGGAACAACGATCACTGACGTCACACGTCCAGCCCCCCTACAGTTAGAAACACACATGAGGTCACACTTAAGCCCTACAGTGCCTCCTAGTGGTTAACCCCTTCACTACCATTGTCATTTTCACAGTAACAGTGCATCTTTATAGTCCCAAAAATGTATCAAAAGTGTCCGATGTGTCCGCCATAAAAAAGTCGCTGATCGCCGCCATTAGTAGTAAAAAAAAATTATTAATAAAAATGCCATAAAACTATCCCCTATTTTGTAAATGTTATACATTTTGCTCAAACCAATCGATAAACGCTTATTGTGATTTTTTTTGACCAAAAATATGTAGAAGAATACGTTTCGGCCTAAACTGAGGGAAAACTATTTTTATTGGGGATATTTAGTATAGCAAAAAGTTAAAAATATTGATTTTTTTTTTCAAAATTATCGCTCTATTTTTGTTTATAGTGCAAAAAATAAAAATCCCAGAGGTGATGAAATACCACCAAAAGATCGCTCTATTTGTGGGGAAAAAGGGATGCTAATTTTGTTTGGGAACCACGTCGCTATGACCGCGCAATTGTCAGTTAAAGCGACAGAGTGCCGAATCGCAAAAAGGGGCAAGGTCCTTAACCTGCATAATGGTCTGGGTCTTAACCTGTTAAGGAGGAATGTGCTCCTTCCAGGCTTACCTGCCCTCTGCTTATCCATTAAAATGCACGTGCTTCCATTGTGGAGACTCACAGAAGTTATACCGCGTACACACGATCGGAATTTCCGACAACAAATGTTCTATGTCAGCTTTTGGTCGGATATTCTGACTGTGAGTACGCTCCATCGGACATGTTTTGTCGGAATTTCTGACAACAAATGTTTGCAAGCTGGTTCTCAATTTTTCCCAACAACAAAAGTTCTTGTCGGAAATTCCAGACATCTGTATGCAATTCCAATGCACAAAAATCCTACGCATGCTCAGAATCATTGGACGTCTTTTTCTCGGCTCATCGTAGTGTTGTACATGACCGTGTTCTTGACGTTTGGAATTTCCGACAACATTTGTGTGACCATGTGTATGCAACACAAGTTTGAGCCAACATTCCATGGTTTTGTTGTCGGAATGTTCGATCGCGTGTACGCGGCATTAAGCTGCATTTACACTCGAGCGTATCGTTTTCAGGCAGAAAGTCGCTGGCTTTTTTTCTAAGATTTTTACAACAATTTTGCCACGATTTTTTACAGGTTAAAAGGTCACCAATGTAAAAAGCAAAAAAACATCCGTAAACTGCCTAAAAAGAAGCTTGTGTACTTTTTGAGCTTCGGCGTCAGAATACACAAATGTGAACAGGGGCCATTTAAATGAATGGGATTTTGCTTGTTTTTGAACTTTTGAGATGAGAGTTTTACAAGCTGTAAAAACACTCAGGTGTGAATGCAGCCTTATGCCCTGTACACACGATCAGTTCATCTGATGAAAACGGTCTGATGGATTTTTTCATCAGATATCCGATGAAGCTGACTGATCAGTCGTGCCTACACACCATCGGTTAAAAAAACCATCGTGTCAGAACGTGGTGACGTAAAACACAACGACGTGCTGAGAAAAATGAAGTTCAATGCTTCCGAGCATGCGTCGACTTGATTCTGAGCATGCGTGGATTTTTAACCGATGGACGTACCCACAGACGATCGTTTTTTTCTATCAGTTTTTTAACCATCAGATAATTTTAAAACAAGTTCCTAGTTTTTTGAATGATGGATAAAAAAACGTTGGGGCCACACACGATCAGATCAGAACTGATCGTGTGTATGCGGCATTAGAGTTCAGGCTACAGAAAATGGGGTATCTTGATAGGGCCTGCAGCTAACGCATGCATTTGCAAATGTGTGCAGACTAAACCCCTGTTTTTTGCGCATATTGTTAGACAGGTCAATTTGGTTGGTCTCAGGCTGGTTGGCAAGTTGAGCTTGGAGATTTGCAGGCTTTTCGATGTCTAGTGTAAATTTCCTGGTGCTTTCCCACACCCAGGAAGCCTCATGTCACGTCAAAAGCCTTCCATACAAGTGAAAAACTGTACGCAGCCCTACTCTTGTAAATGCCAGTGTGTTGGCATTTGCATTAGTGCTTACCCAAGCATGTGCATCTGACATATTTCCCAAATGCGAAACCTCCGCGAAGCATCAGCGTTTACAGCCATTCACGGAATTTCCGCCAGCAAAAGTTTGAGAGCAGGTTCCCAATTTTTCCGATCGGAAAATGTGTTCATCTGTATGCATTTCCAACGGGGGAAAAAAAAACTTGCTTGCTTGGAAACAATTTGAAGCATGCTCGGAAGCATTGAACTTCTTTTTCTCGTCGCAGTGTTGTACGTCACCTCGTTCTTAACGCTCAAAAGTTCAGAGAACTTTTGTGTGATCGTGTGAATGCAAGACAAGCTTGAGCGGAATTCCGTCGGAAAAACTATCTAACGGAAATTCCGCTCGTGTGTACAGGGCATAACTCTCTGTGTACACTGGTGCATACTGGTGCACCAGTAAAATCCCTTCCTTGTTCTGATGTTGGTATGATTCTAGTAGTCTGGGATGTGGTTCTGATAATATTAAGTCAGGACGTCCATCCGTAGCTTCTAACCCTCCATGCACATGAACCCTTAGCATAGTTGGCAACACACCTACACATCTGTGCGCTGAGATTTGCTGGGTGCATCAAGCAAAGCTAAATAAACAGGCTGCCTTAACACAACATGCCCAAATAGGTTGCCCTAACGCAAGGTAATGTGTTGCGTTAACACACTAAATTAACCCAACTCAGTGTGAATGTTAAAGATCACGTAATAACTCTGAATGACTGGTCTTGACAGATACAACTAAAGATATAATTAAAATGGCTTTAATGAATAAGGCAGGGGAGACTAGGCTGCTGTGCAGTTCATACAGAGATGTGAGCATGTCTTTGGTGATATAAACCTCAAGATATCTACGCACTTGGCTAGCCTCACAGCATATTTCTCTGCCCTTGCTCTGCCCCCCTTCTGAAAGTCGCTTGGTATCTGCTCTCATTTATAAGAATTACCTGGCAGGAATAAGGCTGCCACAGGTTGTTCTAGACGATTACTTTCTGCCTCAGAAAAGGAATGACCTGCTGAATATGACCGGCGTGTGACCGCTGCCTTCCAGCTGACCCTGGGTCTGCTTAACTCAATAGCACCTCACAAGGTTAATAAATGGGGTCAAATGCAACCACACACATGCAACCTTGGAAAGCTAGAGCACAGTGGGAGAGCCATGCATCAATTCCTGCATCTTTTCATTACTATAAATCACCTACCCTCTGCAAAAGCACACAACACTAGTCCAAGTCAAAAAATAAATAAAAAATATGGTGTGCAAGCCAGAGCCCACCAGAGGGCAGCAAACATCTTCTACACCCCAAATACATTTTATTTATGGAAAGTAAGAAAATTAACTTTTGCATTTTATGGAGATGTTGCCACATCCAGCTAAATACAATTAAAACAAGAAATACCGAAGTCTTCCAGTAATTAACACAAACCTTCTCTGTAGGCAGATAGGATACTGAACAAAATGAACGTGGCTATAAAAGCTCTTTTATCCGCTAACTAAACTTCAGGACCCCCCAATACATTTCCTAACCAATACTCATTACCCCAAATATATATCCTATTACCCCATTATGGAAGCTGACTTTGTTTTCTTTCTAAGAAATGTGAAATCTGTGCAAGGCAGATGGACAGAATGAGAATGGCTCAATAAAAACTGCAGTGTCCACGAGATTCCATGAAATTAATTACGAGAGGATTGAGAAGGAAATGAAGTTGCAGCTGAATGCACAGGACTACAGTGCATTTTATTCCCAGACTCAGCATTCCCCATATAGCATCATAAATCCATGTATTTCATATGGGAATAGACACCTTCCCTGCGATCCAGTCCAGCTAAGGGCACACATTGTAAGTTTAGATATAAATATCAACCGAGGTTCCTTAGACAGGGGTCAAAGTTGTCCCTAAAAGCTAGATTCCTCCATGTAGAGCTAGAGGCTAAGAAATTGTAAAGATATGTCTTCATTCATTTCAAAGCAACTCCAGGTAACGACAAGCAAAATGTATTTCGTTAACTGCCAATGTTCTACATCAACGCACAACCACTGGAGCATAGCTACTAAGAGGAAACTGTGTTTGAGATGAGTAAATATGGAAGAATTACCCCCCTTCATGACCAGGCCACTCTTTGCGATAAGGCACTGCCTTATTTTAACTGACAATTGCATGCTCATGCAACACGGTAGAATCGATGTCATTTTTTACATACAAACAGAGCTTTTTTTTGGTGGTTATAGATCACTAACACGTTTTTTCTTTTTTGCGTTATAAACAAAAAAGGCAGAACATTTTGAAAATAGAAAACACCAATTTTTACTTTCTGCTATACAGTGAGGGTAAAAAGTATTTTATTCCCTGCTGATTTTGCCCACTAACAAAGAAATAATCAGTCTATAATTTTAATGGTAGGGTTATTTTAACAGCGAGAGACAGAATAACAATCAGCAAGATTTCTGGCTCCCAGGTGTCTTCTATACAGGTAACAAGCTGAGATTAGGAGCACTCTCTTAGGCCTCTTTCACACGGAGCGGTCCGTTTTTCGGTCCGCTCCGTGTGTGTCCGTCGGCTCAGCGGGGTGTCCCGCTCAGCTGTCGGTGGACAGGGCGGACCCCGCACACTGTGCAGGGACCGCCCTGTCTCTCCTCCGCTATCCCCTATGGGGAATCGGATGGAAACGGACCGTCTGTCCGTTTGCATCCGATCCGATCCACCGGACGGAAGAAAAATAGGACATTCTTCCATCCGCAAAACGGATCCAGACGGACGCGGATCGTAGGCGGACGTTAGCGGATGCATCATCCGCTAACGGATCCGCTCCCATAGGGAGACATTACAAGCCCGTAAACAGACTTGTAATTAGCGGACCGTTCGTCCGCACATGTGAAAGGGGCCTTAAAGGGAGTGCTTCTAATTTCAGCGTATTACCGGCATAAAAGACACCTGTCCTCAGAAGCAATCAATAGACATGTGCAGACTGGAATATTTCGTTTCGTTTTTTCGTTTTCGTTTGGAAAATAAATTTATTTAGTTACTCCCGAAAATTGTTTTGATTTATTTCGTTTTTCGTTGGGGAATAGCTTTCGTCCGAAAATCCAATAATACTTGGTTTCTGTCGAATGGGCAAAAAAAAAAAAAAAAAGAGAGAGAGATTTGACGGAACGTCGAATCTTTTTGGTTGCTGGTGGATATCAAAGAATATTCGACGGAGCGTCGTTTACGTCTCATAAATCGAAATCTATTCTCTGAAATGTCGAATCTATTATTTCTATAGTGTCGAATCTTTTCTCTATGATGTCAAATCTTTTCCCTATAACGTCGAATCTCTCTATATTGAATTTTTACCGCAACAAAAACGAAAATAAAGCATTTTTTATGTCGGATCTTTCGGTTTTCGTTTCTTGCACTTTCGTTATCGTTTGTTAATACGATAACGAAAAAAACGGATTTTCGGACGAAAATGCATTCTAACGAAAACGAATGCACATGTCTAGCAATCAATCAGATTCCAATCTCCCCGCCATGGCCAAGACCAAAGAGCTGTCCAAGGATGTCAGGGACAAGATTGTAGACCTGCACAAGGCTGGAATGGGCTACAAGACAAACGCCAAGCAGCTTGGTGAGAGGGTGACAACAGTTGGTGCGATTATTCACAAATTGAAGAAACACAAAATAACTGTCAATCTCCCCCAGTCTGGGGCTCCATGCACCATGCATCCACCTTGTGGAGTTTCAATGATCATGAGAATGGTGAGGAGTCAGCCCAGAACTACATGGGAGAATCCTGTCAATGATCTCAAAGCAGTTGGGACCATAGTCACCAAGAAAACAATTAGTAACACACTATGCCGTGAAGGACTGAAATCTGGCAGCCCCTGCTAAAGAAAGCACATGTACAGGACCATCTGAAGTTTTGCTAATGAACATCTGAATGATTCAGAGGAGAACTGGGTGAAAGTGTTGTGGTCACATGAGACCAAAATCAAGCTCTTTGGCATCAACTCAACTCGCCATTTTTGGAGGAGGAGGAACGCTGCCTATGACCCCAAGATCACCATCCCCACCATCAAACATGGAGGTGGAAACATTGGGCCAGATTCACGTACATCTGCGCATTATTGGACCGGCGTAGCGTACCGCCTTTACGCTAGACTGGCGCAATGTAGCGGCGCAATCACCCTATTCTCGTCGGTTTTGCGCAGAAATTTGCGCCTGTGCAACGTTATTTCAGAGGCGCAAGGCGGAGTAATTCAAATTGGGAAGGACGTGGGCGTGTTACATTGAAATGAGCCGTGACCCCATGCAAATAAAGGGCCGGCCAGCCGGCTCGCGCATGCGCGCTTGAAGCAGACCATGGTCAGCACCTCTGTGCGCATGTTCACAACTCGGGAACGGCACAATCAGTGAAATTGGAAGTGGACTAGGCAACTTAGTGCACTACGCAGACAGCATAGATAGACAGACACAAACGCACTTCCTTTGCAAAAGTACATCCCGCTGTATCCCTTCCTATACAGCAAGGTGCTTTTGTTCTGTTGTTTATTAGCATTTGTTTGTTTGTGACGTGTCTTTGAGATATTTGGGGACTGTTTTGCAGAGTGATTTTTGTCTTTTATGTGTTTTCTTTGTTGTTATTTTGTTTAAATTATATTTTTGCTGGGAATTTTTTATTTTTGCTGGTCAATTTTTTTGTTTTTTTGTTTCTGTTTGTGTATGATTTGGGAATATGGGGGTGACATTCCTGCCGGAAAAGGGGTGTCACCCTCATTTGTGGTGGAGAAGTGATCCCCAGGTCCGTGTGAATAGTGTATGAATGTACAGTGACATAATTGGAGCCGTGGCATGGCGTTGCTGCTCACAAGTCCTGCATGGTGGGCTTGTGCCAATCCAATGTGATGAGGATGTGATGTGTCTGTGCTAGGGACCACAGTGGTGTGCATGCATGCATTCTCATTGTGCCATGATTAATGTGTGTGTGTAACGTGCAAAGATGCCTAATGTGAGCTGGCTCCTGGCTACTCTTCCCTCAGAAGACGGGGTAGCCTTGGTTAGGGGGGTTCCGTATAGGAGTCATGAGATGGGGTCCCAGTGCATATGCAGAGTCACCCTGAAGGGAGAAGACAGGAGGATGTTAGTAGTGCATGTGCCCCTTGTGATTTCAGCATCATGGGGGGGGACAGTCATGCCTGCCACCCATGTCACTCACCAACCAGCCAGCTGTCCCCATACATGTTCTGTTCGAAATCTGTGGGGATGGGGCTATGATTGTATATGTAGCTGTCATGGGTGTCATGGGTGGTGTCATGTGTTGGGCTCCTGCAGGGTTGTGGTTAATTCCAGGATGGCATGAGGGGTGAATCTGAAGATGCGAGACACCTTAGAATCACTCATGCCAAAGATGTCTATGCGTGTGTGATATATCAAGTGAAGAGTGAGGGGCTTGTATCAGATTAGATTATTATATCCATCAAGGTTTTAAAGGGCTATTGAAAGATAGTGAGACCGTGTTTGTAATTTGTATGTATGTTATGTATTGATGTATATATGTATGTATATTTTTTGTAAAAATGTTTCTTAAAGCAAAGAAAAATTTAGTGTAAAAAAAAAAAAAAATCCTCTCCCGTGCCCTCCTCCTTCTTTGCTCATCTAAAGTCAGTAGTATAGCTATGAGCATGGATGCCACTGGCATGTTGGCATACAGATTATTGTGCAACACGTGTGACTGCTCAGCTCCTCACTAACAGTGTTGCTTTCTCTGACATGTAGATGAATTGTCTAATTTTATACCACCTTTTTATATGGTCTAATTTTAGACAGGCCGTGCAGCTGTTGCGCACAGCGCGTAGCCTGCGCTGCACCAACGTTCTTTTGTGGATCCCCGTAACTCCCTCATTAGCATATTTGAATAGCAAATCAATGGTGTGTCTAGCGCAGTTTTGCGCGGACGGATGCGCCTGTCTATCGAAATTACGCTGGACAAAAAAAAGTAGATTTCTTGCGTATCTCGTTTTGGGGATGCAGAGTATCGAAATACATGCGCAAATTTAGACTTACGCCGCGCATCTCCTGTTACGACGGCGTAATCGCTCTGAGAATCTGGCCCATTATGCTTTGGGGGATATTTTTCTGCTAAGGGAATAGGACAACTTCACCGCATCAAAGGGATGATGGACGAGACCATGTACTGTCAAATCTTGGGTGAGAACCTCCTTTCTTCAGCCAGGGCATTGAAAATGGGTTGTGGATGGGTATTCCAGCATGACAATGACTCAAAACATATGGCCAAGGCAACTAAGAGTGACTCAAGTAGAAGCACATTAAGGTCCTGGAGTGGCCTAGCCAGTCTCCAGACCTAAATCCCATAAAAATTATGGGGGGGAGCTGCAGGTTCGAGTTACCAAACGTCAGCCTCGAAAACGTAATGACTTGGCCAGGATCTGCAAAGAGGCGTGGGACAAAATCCCTCCTGAGATTTGTGCAAACCTGGTCACCAACTACAAGAAACATCTGACCTCTGTGATTGCCAACAAGGGTTTTGTCTCCAAGTACTAAGTCATGTTTTGTGAAGAGGTCAAAAATAATTTCACTCATTAAATTGCAAATCAATTTATAACTTTTTTCTTTATATCTTTGTTGTTATTCTGTCTCTCACTGTTAAAATAAACCGTTATAATTATAGACTGATCATTTCTTTGTCAGTGTGGAAACGTACAAAATCAGCAGGGGATCAAATACTTTCTTCCCTCACCATAAAACATAGCCAATAAATAAAAATAAAAAATCGAATTTCTTCATAAATTGGGGCCAATATGTATTCTGCTATATGTTTTTGGTAAAAAATCCCAATAAGCCTATATTGATAGGTTTCATATGAGCAACAGTTATAGGGAGTTATTTCCAAAAGGAAAATACACTTTGCACTACAAGTGCACTTGAAAGTGCACTGAAAGTTCACTTTTAAGTGCAGTCGCTGTAGATCTGAAGGGGACATGCAAGGGAAATAAAAAACAGCATTTTAACTGCCACATGATTGAATGATAAAATCAGCAGAGCTTCCCCTAATTTCAGAGCTTCCCCTCAGATCTACAGCAACTGCACTTACAAGTGCACTTGTAGTGCAAAGTGGATTTTCCTTTAGTAAATCAACCCCATAGTGTCTACAAACTATGGGATATATAGTGTTTTTTTTTAATATACTATATAGCAATCAACGACTTATAGCGGGACTGCCATATTGCAGCGCACAATTGGATGCTAACTGACACTTAGTGGGAAACCAGTGACACTAATACAGTGATCGGTACAAAAAATATGCACAGTCACTGTAATAAGGACACTGGCTGGAAGGGGGTTAAACATCAAGGTGATGAAAGGGTTAAATATGTGCCTAGCCAGTGTTTTTGTGTACTGTGTGAGGTGCATTTAGTAAGGGACGTGATGAATTTTTTTCACTGCTTTGCAGGAAGAGAAAATCCACCACATCTCTGCTGTCAGAACGGAGCTCTTCCTTGTTTGTTTAGGCAGAGCTCCATCTCCTGTGTGAATTCTTGACGATCGCTGGGTGCTGACAGACATCCATTCGCTGACACCCGCTGATTGGCTTCTTCTGGGCCCTTTATAGAATATATGCGATTCTGCACAGAACAGCCGCCCTGCAGTGGTAAATTTGCTATAAGGCAAACAAACATTTTTACAAGCTCATTAGAACAAATCCACGAACAGAATGTCGTACACACGACTGGTTTTTCCATTGTGAAAAATGCCATGACAGCTTTTGTTTTTTTTTTTGTTCTCTTTTTTCGCGCTGGGATTCCCGGTGGTCTTTTTCTCATTGTGAAAACCAGCCATGTGTATGCTTTTCCGAGGGATAAAAAAAAAGCGCATGCTCAGAATCAAGTATGAGACGGGAGCGCTCGTTCTGGTAAAACTAGCGTTTGGAATTGAGATAGCACATTTGTCACGCTGTAACGGACTGAAAAGCATGAAGTCTGAAAAGCGTAAATCAAATGGAACCTCCCCTTTATAGTAAGGTGACCAGAATTTTTAAATGAAATCCGGGGACATTTTAAATTTTTTTACTAGTAATGGCGGCAATCAGTGACTCTCTGCCCATCACCGCCGCCACCCGCCTCATAGCCTGTCAAGTCTTACTCTCCGGGCCCTACTGGGTGAGGAGCGGAGGAAGATCACTCCGCCAGGAAAGGCAAGGAGATAAGCAGGCAGGTGGCTGGCCGGGACTTGAGCCACAGCAGAACACGCAAGCGGAGCTGAATGGGCATGCACCCAAAACTAAAGAAATATTCCATCCGCTCCGACCAGCACATGTTCACCAGAAAGGGGCACATATAATGGAAAAAAATACATCCCCCTAAACTAGTAGGAGCGGCGGAGTAGGGTGTGTAATTCAGAATTTTTTTTTTTAATTCAGCACTGACTGTCTTCGAAAGTTTCACAGCCCCTGTTCAAATCCAATCTGGGGACAAAACCGGGACAGACTTGGTCCGGGGACAGTGTCCTCAATCTGGGGGCTGTCCCCTGAAACCGGGGATGTCTGGTCCCGTCTGATGTCTGGTGATCTATAGTCCCGTCGTACGTGGTGTACGTCACCGCGCTTTGGACGGGCGGTATTTGGCCTGAACGTGTGTATGCTAGGCAGGCTTGAGAGGAATTCCATCGGGAAAAACACCGTTTTTTTTCCTACCAGGAAAACGCTTGTGTGTACGAGGCATCAGCCTTTCAGTTGTTACCTTTCTTTCACTTGCCCTTCCATCTAGGCTGTAAACTCTCATGAGCAGGGTCTTCCTAATCCGCTTGTATCAAAATAAAATATAACTATACTATCTCTATGTGAGTGCATAATTATTGTTTTTCATTTTACCAATATGTTTTAATAAATGCTACACTCTTAGGTAGTGGCATTTTTCTCTTCTGTAAGGGATGCATTAAAGGAAGATTTCAAACTTTCTGCAATGCTACAGTGCAGTGCTTTGAACAGTGGATGCTGCGACACCTCATTTGAAAAGAGAGAGCTTTGAAGCTTTGTAAACAGACCAGAAGCACACAGAGTTGCTGAAACGAAAAACACAGCAGGCCTAGGCATATTCTCCACGCCGATAGACAAACCCCAGACTGGACTATGGAATCCTTCAAGATGTCCAAAGGGTGCCCTTAAATTTAAAAGGGCAGACGGGCATACAGGCACTGCCCTCTGGCTTCTTTATCTGCCAGCTTGCCCATGAATACTGTATGAACTTTTGGCTCAGAGGATGTCTAGCAGACCTAGACACATTACATTAGATCTGTCAGACTGGCCAAATGTCATGCCATTTCTATGTATAAATTAAAGCTCTTCTGGATCCCAAAGAATATGTTACCCCAACATTTCATAAGCATGTTATGTGCTTGTTGTATCATGTACTTTTGTTAAAAGTATCCAGTTTATTTTGTATTTCTTCCTTTATGTCCTTTTTCAAACTGACCACGTCAGGCATGAGAGCTCATCTATCCCAATGTGGTGTGGGAGCACAGGCTGCCCGGCCTCCAGTGGCTTAGACTTGTGCTGACATGCCCCCATGCTCAGCCATTTATCGTGAAGATCAATGTACTGATGTATCTCTAACCCAAGCTCTCTAATCTCCTTATGCAGCAGAGAAAACAGGTTATGTGATCATTTTGTTTAAAATTTTTAATGCAAGGCAACATTTTTTTTACTGCTACAGGGCGGCGGCTGTGCACAGGATCACATATATATAGTGATCCCGCACTTCTGAGTAGCGGGTGCGCCACCGGCAGCTCGCTCCCGCGGTGATTATGCACTGCGGTAGCCGATCAGCGGGTTCCACAGACTCGATGTCCACCTGCTGATCATTCATTACACACGCAGAACGGAAGTCTGCCTATGTAAACATGTCAGATTGCCGTTCTGTCAGTACAGAAGGTATGGATCCTGTGTTCCTGCAAAGCACGGATATGGATTCATACCTTCCCTTAGTAAAAGCACCTCCCACACAGTGCACAAACAGTGGCTAGACACACAGTTAACCCTTTCATTGCGCCTGATGTTAACCTCTTCCCAGCCAGTGTCATTAGTACAGTGACTATTTTTAGCACTGATCACTGTATTAGTGTCACTGGTCTCCAAAAATTGTCAGTTCGTGTCCGATTTGTCCGCCGCAATATCGCAGTCCTGCAATAAGTCACTGATTGTCGTCACTACTACAAAAAAATAATTAAATTCCATAAATATATCCCATAGTTTGTAGACACTATAAATTTTGCACCCAATCAATATACCCTTATTGGGATTTTTTTACCAGAAATACATAGTAGACATATATATTGGCCTAAGTTGATGACAAAATTAGATTTTTTTTTAATTGGATATGTTTTATAGCAGAAAGTAAAAAATATTGTTTTTTTGTTTGTAGCGCAAAAAGAACGCTCTATTTGAGGAAAGAAAAAAAGGACATGCCATATATACAAATTTTACCACAAAAAAATTGGAAAACGTATTGACTCGAGTATAAGCCCAGGGTGAGAAATGCAGCAGCTACTATAAGTGGAAAAGAGGATCAACAATGCCCATCTGCAGCCTCACTGTACCCATTTGCAGCTGCACTGTGCCCGATTGCAGCCTTACTGTTTCCATTTGCAGCTTCACTGTGCCCATCTGCAGCCTCATGTACCTGATCCCCAGAACACCGACACTGTGACATGCATTCTAGTCGGCGGCCGTCCAGTGTAACAAAGCACCGGCTCCTCCTCGGCTTTGTCTGTGACAGAACACTAATTCAGTTTCCCAGCAGTGAGTCAGTGTTCAGTGTTCCACCTATCACAGACGAGGAGAAGGCGGGGCTTTGTTACACTGGACAGCCGCCGACTAGACTGCATGTCACAGTGACAGGAGATAAGGTGCATGAGGCTGCAGATGGACACAGTTAGGTGGGGAGACTTGAGTATAAGCCGAGGGGGGCTTTTTCAGCACAAAAGAATGTGCAGAAAAACTTGGCTTATACTCGAGTATATACGGTACATTTTATCTGGGTGCAGTGTCACATAACCATGCAATTGTCAGTTAAAGTAACGCAGTGCCAAATCGCAAAAAATGGTCTGGTCATGAAGGGGGATAAATTATCCGAAGCTGGAGTGGTTATACATGGGGCCTATCGTTTTTAATTTTTCTCTAAACTGTTGAAAATTTTTGACTAGTAAGATAGCACAAAAATATGACGTAGTCTACACCAACTACACCAGATGTCAACTGCTATCAGTTTTGAGCAGTAAAGTGTTTGTTGATTTGTTGCAATGGGTTGATTAATTTTGCACATTGGTTTCTGCCTTATTAATTCTGGGTTGAAGTGACAAAATCAAGAGAGATGAATTTTAACACAGCAAACAACCAATATCTTCCAGAGATTTTTCACTTGCTGTACTCTAAGCACATTGTAAGAATCACTAGATTGACAACATGTTCTATAAATCAATTACAATTGTTGTGTTTAGGCAAAGGAATGATATATATTACAAAGCACAATGAAATGATGTCTCTGCTGTCTTCTGCAAGATGATGACTGCCTCCAGTATAAGGCCAGATACTACATTCTACAAATGAAAGGCTCTACGCCCTGCATTATTTCGGCAGTACCCTAGAATGGAATCAGAGGAAAGTCCTAGATGTGATGCCACGTCATTAGAGAGGTTGAGGTGAACTAAGGTGGTGGCAGGAAGAAAGGTGCAATGTCTTTACAATCTAGCTTTATACATATATTTTTTTTTAAGGCACAAGACAATCCGTTTCCAAATGTACAAGAAAATAAAAACTTCATGCAGTAATTAAAAGTCATAAAATCCTAAAAAGTCTAGTAAAAAAGGAATTTGGATGAGAAAACACCAAGGATATAACGTCTCTGTAATGAAGTATATCCCAACTTTGCCATGTTCATGGTTCCTGTAGAGGCCTTTCCTTCACCGACGCCGATCCTCTGTGAACTTCTGAATTCTGAATTTTTTTTTCAAATATAACTTTTATTGAAAGAACACATGTGGAGAAGTTCCAAACATAAAACAGATAAATACATGTCATCAAGAAGTATAACAAAGTAGAATAATCGAGGGCAGAAGGGTTAAAGGACATATCAACCCTTCCCAGAACATGACATTTAATAGAGGCATACATAGAGGAGGGTCGGACGGCCCTCCCATGACAGATCAAATCCGATGGGGGTAACGTCGGCAAGTGGGAACCTCCCCGTGTTCAATTTCTATATTTAGGGAGAAATTAAAGTAATAGCAGGTGTAGAAAGAGGAAAGCGTAAGAGAGAAGGGGGGGGGGGGGGGGGGGGGGGGGGGAAGGGGGGCAAAATTGGAGGAAGGGGGAAAGGGGAAAAAAGGGGGGAAATGTAGGCAAGACGAGGATGGTGAGTGGCCACGGCGCCCCTAGTCAGGAGGGGCGTTAGGACAACAGTAAGGAGACTCCCTCATCTGAAAAAATAAATATATTCCAGATGCTCCAGACCTCCGTAAAGGTCTCCTGTTTATGCTGTGCAGTAAGGATCAGGTCTTCCATCTTACGCGTTTCCTCTACCTTCCGCAGCCAGCAACCAACACTCGGTGGGCACTGTTGCTTCCAGCAGAGGGGAATGCACGCCTTGGCTGCATTCAGGAGGTGACACAACAATGATTTTTTGTAGGCTTTAATTGGCAACGTCGACAGGTGCAGGAGGAAAAAGGAAGCATCATCTGGGATCACGTACTCCGTGAACTTTTGTGTGATGCGACGGACCTCCGACCAGAAGTTCGTCAGCTTGGGGCAGGACCAGAAAATGTGCAGTAAAGAGCCCGCGTCCACCCCGCACCGCCAGCAGCGGTCCGTGGCGGACGGGAAGCACGCGTGTAATCTGGTGGGTGTGAGGTACCATCTAGCAAACAGTTTGAAGTTAGTTTCTTGAATTTTAGTGCAGGAGGAGGATTTTATTGCTAAGGAGATTATACGTTGTTTCTGTGTCTCCGAAAAAGTCCGGTTCAGGTCTGTCTCCCATCTCGCTAAGCATCTCAATTCAGGTTGCATAGGGGGGGAATTTAAAAGAGAATACATTTGTGAGAAAGTCTTCGTCGCGGGCCCGGTCTCCGAGCAGCACTCCTCAAAGGTCGTCATGGGTCGCGAGAACTTCTGCGGGTCGGGGATAGAGTGGAGGAAGTGGTGCAACCGCACCGCATTCCAGAAGGGGAGGCTGAAGACTCCAGCGGGGTCTGTCAATTCGACTATTGACGGCCAACGGCCCATCATCACAAACTGAGATGCCTGTTCTCGTCCCTTCGCTCTCAGACCCGGGTAGTCCGTTGGGCTAAGGCCTGGTGAGAAGTCTGGGTGTCCAAGGATCGGGAAAAGCGGGGAAGTCTTGGACGATAGAAGTGTCTTCAAAGTCACGTGGGAGCTACACCTTAACGTGGTCCCTATCAATGGATGGGATTTCAACCGTGGAGGGAGGGCGTCAAAGCACCACAGTGCGCTTTTCAAAGGGACCGTGGTCTGTGATTGTTCAATTTGAACCCACAATTTGTTTGTAGCGTTACGCCTCCAGTCTACTATTCTACTCAAATGAGCGGCCTGGTAGTATCGTTTAATGTCGGGCACGGCCAGGCCTCCGTTCTGTTTGGGTAAGGACATTTGGGTTCTGCTTAACCTCGGTTTCTTCTGTGCCCAAATAAACCGTGTAAATACCCCCTGAACTTGTTTAAGGTAGGGAGTAGGTACCTGGATGGGGAGGGCCTGGACCAAATACAGGAATTTGGGGAGGATACACATCTTTATGAGGTTGCATCTGCCAAACCAGGAGTGTAGTCCTGTGTGCCATTTGTCGAGCAGGGAGCGAGTCGTTGCCAGCAACGGAGGGAAGTTAAGGGCAAAGACGCGTGACAGGTCCGCCGGGATCAGTGTTCCTAAATATTTAAGGGCTGTATTTGTCCATCGGAAGGGGAAGCTCGTCTGAATGGGAAGAATGCGCTGGGGGGGGATAGCCACGCCCATAGCCTCCGATTTGGAGACATTTATTTTTAGGTTCGAGACGGTGCCATATACACGAAATTCCTTTAGTAGGTTTGGCAGGGAGATCGTTGGGTTTGTCAAGGAGAAGAGAAGATCGTCTGCATAAGCAGAGACCTTACAGTGCAGGTCCCCCATCTTGAGACCTTGTATGTTGGGGTTCAGTCTAATTCTACAGAGAAAGGGCTCCAAGGAGAGGGCAAAGAGAAGGGGGGAGAGCGGGCAACCCTGTCTCGTGCCATTTGTTATTGGGAACGGGTCCGATAGGAGTCCGTTCACCTTCACCTGGGCCGACGGGTTGGAGTAGATACCGCCCAGCCAGGATTGCATCCGCCCTCCCACCCCAACGTGTCGGAGGACAGAGAGCATAAATTTCCAGTTGACTCTGTCGAATGCCTTTTCGGCATCGGTGCTGACAAAGACGCATGGGGTGCGGCTAGTGTTTGCAAGGTTTACCAGGTTCAAGACCTTGATGGTGTTATCCCTGGCCTCCCTTGTAGGGACAAATCCCACTTGATCTAGGTGTAGCAGGGATTGAAGGTGGTGCGCTAAGCGGTTGGCCAGGATTTTGGTGAACAGTTTTAAATCTGTGTTCAAAAGGGAGATCGGCCTGTAACTCCCGCACGCCCCTGCGTCCTTACCCTCCTTATGGATCAATGTGATATGAGCTCTAAGAGCATCTCTAGGAAGCTGTGATCCTGTCCCTATTGTGTTAAAGAAAGAGACCATGCGTGGGCCTAGAATTGGGAGTAGGGATCTGTAGTACTGGACGGTTAAACCGTCTGGGCCTGGGGCCTTATTTGGCTTCATGGAACCTAGGGCGAGTTGGAGTTCCTCTAACGTGATCGGCGCCTCCAAGTCATCTAGGGCTTCTCGGGGCAGGGAGGGCATCTGCGAGGTCGATATGTATTCGTCAATTTCAGCTTGCGTTGGGTCACTATTTGAAAGATTATAGAGTGAGTGGTAGAAGTCCTTGAATTCCCGCGATATGTGTTGTGGTAATGTAACCTTCTCCCCCCCTGGACTGTAAATGTGGGGAATATAGGCCGCCGATTTTTGGTCTCTAACTGCCCTTGCCAGCACCTTACCGCATTTGTTTCCCGACTCGTAACCTATCTTCCGACATATCTGCACCGCCGCCTTCGCCTTATAGTGGAGTAGGTCCGTGATTTGTTTGCGTAAGGTCCCCAGCTCCGCCTCTGAGTCCGGTGCGGGCCTATGTTTATGTCGGGATTCGGCTGCTTGGAGTTTTGACATTAATGTGGAGAGTTGGGCATTGCGTTCCCTCTTAATGCGAGCTCCATGTCTAATGAGGACCCCTCTAATGACTACCTTGTGGGCTTCCCAGAGGGATCCCGGGTCACAGTCCTGGGTGTCATTCTCTCGGAAGTACAGAGGGAGCTCTGCCAGAACGTCCGCCAGGACCTCCGGAGTCTGGAGGAGGCTCTCATTAAGGCGCCAGAATTTAGGCCTAGTGGAGGTGCCTCCGTCCAAGGAATACGTCAGGGAGATGGGTGCGTGATCTGACCAGGTAATGTGGCCGATCGACGAGTCAGAAACAGCGTGGAGCTGGCCATGGGGGATCAAGAAAAAATCAATTCTAGAGTATACCTTGTGGGGCGAAGAGTAGAACGTGTAATCACGTTCCCCAGGATGCTGCAGGCGCCATACATCTATCAACTGCGCCTTATGTAATGAATTGGCTATTCTTTTCCTCTGCGCGGGGGGTATCGCCGAGTTCCCAGAAGAGGTATCTGAGGTAGGTATCAGGGGAGCATTAAAGTCCCCTCCGAGGATCAGCTGGCCCTCCATAAAGTCTGAGAGTTTGTCTAAGGTGTGGGAGACGAATTTAGCTTGTTGGTCATTTGGGGCATATATTGTCGCAAAGGTGATTAATGTGGTGCCCACCAGGCCTTTCAAAAAGACGAAGCGACCCTCGGGATCCAATAGTTCTGCCTGAAATTTCCACGGTACCTTATTAGAGATCAAAATAGTAACCCCCTTGGATTTGGCTGTGGGATTGGTGGAGTGGTAGGTCATAGGGAAGAGCCTGCTCCTAAAGAATGGGAGTTTGTCATGTTTAAAATGAGTCTCCTGGATGAAGGCGACATCCGCTCGAGACTTTTTTAGGTCGTTCAAGAGCATGCGCCTCTTTTCAGGGGTATTCAGACCCCTGGCATTCAGGGACACAACTCGCATGGAGTCCATCGCCTTGTCCACAGGTGGGGAAGGGAGAGAGAGAGGAGGGGTGAGGTAAGAGGAAGGGGGGGCTGGGGTTCTGGGGGGGATAGGGGCAGAGGGAAGGGTAGAGAGGGAGGGATAGAGGGAGAGGAGAAACAGGAAAGAAGGGAAGGCACAGGTCAAAGAGAGAGAAAAGAAAAGGGGGAGAGAAACAGAGGGGGGGGGGGCGTCCGAAACCACAGGCGCCCCCTCACAACAGGGGTTAGTATAATCAAAAGACCTACCAAAGTGGGTAGGTATGACCAACTAAGAAAGTGGCACTGACGTGCCTGGACACTCACCAGATCAAAAGCTGGTATTCGAGTGTCGGCCTAAGTGGGGGATTGGAAAGGGACAGCCAGTGAGAATCTCACCGGCCACCCCCGGCCTCCCCGGCAAAGTGACATAGCATTATAACAAAGATTTAAAAGTTGAGAATCTAGCATGCATGCATATAACAGATGACACCAGATAAGTGCCACCAGGAACATTTAAACAATAACATTGCACAGTAGTAAAATCACTTACTCCCCTAATGAGCCTCTGAACTGAGGCAACCCCCTAGCCCAAGGTTGTATGCTAGAGATGTCTCAGGGTCTGCGCTAACATCCCTCCCTCCCCCCCCGGGGGCGCACGGACCCACCCCACATCACCAAGGGCCCAACCTCCAGGGGCACCCCAGCGTCCCCCCAACTCCCCACTGGCCCTCACCTCAACCCGACTCACACAAGCAGATACAGGAGCAGGGGGTCAGGCCGGCGCGACCCCAGAGCCGACCCCTCTATGCCAAGCCCGGGGGGGGGGGGGGTGGGGGACATTCAATCGAAAGTGCATGAACCACTATCACTAGGGGGTAGGGGCCCCAGGAAGCCTCAGATTGCAGGATATCCAGCACTATAGATAAGCGAACCAGCGAGGGCAGCGTAGATCTAGGGATTCCCCCTTAAAAGCTAACGTGAATCCTTCCCTAAACGACTGACTCAATGGTAATAACCAGAATGCTACTCCCCCCTAAGCAAACTATTAATCACAGGAGTTCAAGATCGCCAGGACAGAGCTTCTGGGTATAGTTACCATTCACACAAGTAGGCAGTCCGTTTGTCAGATTTTAGGAGGTCATACTTTCATTGCTGTGCGCCGGGAGACAGCTGGAGCAGGGAGCTGCAGCGATAAGGGCGTAGTCTTGTGTAGCGGGCAGCCCCATGCCTAGTCTCAAAGTGTTCCATAAGCCTCGATCGTGGTCCCATCGGGAACGGGGGGGGGGGCAGAGCAAGTCCCATAGGGAAGAACATCAGCAGTCACAGTTGTAGAAAATTGAGGCAGTCTCAGTGACCCCCAGAGGGGGCAGAGGGTGAGGGGGGGGGGGGGGGCCCCCAGCAAGAGCAGAAACAAAAATTAAGAAGAGAATTCCTGTGCAGCGTATAATAACATGACCGGGTAACGCCTGGTAGCTTAGGACTCACGTGACCCTTCAGCGGAAGATGGTGCTTGCACTCTCCTGTTGGGCCATTGCTGGCGCGGGACATGGCCGCCCCGATACGATCCGGTGTTTGGGTGATTCGGCTGGCGGGGCAGGATGACCAGCCAGTTCGGTACCTCCACTGGATCTGCTCCCAAGAATGTGAAGAGGGCAGGTAAGTCCGCCGGGGTGCGGACCACAAAGGACGCCGTCATCCTGTGGAAAGTGACCGCTAGGGGGTAGCCCCAGCGATATGTACAGCCTGCCCTCCTGGCTAGATCGAGGATGGGCCTTAACATGGCCCTGCGTTGTAATGTAGCCCTGGACAAATCCGGGAGGATCTTTATAATGGCCCCGTCAAAGTTAACATCTCTCTGCTCCCACGCCTTTCGCAAGATTAACTCTTTGTGTGCGTAACGATGCAGCCGGCAGATTACATCGCGAGGACGGTCTGGGTCCGCAGGCCTGGGGCCCAGGGCCCTGTGCACACGATCTAGCTCTAGGGCGGGGGGCGAATCCCCCAGTAGGCCCTGAAAGATGGCCACCACCGAGACCGCCAAGTCCTCTGATCCCGTAGCCTCCGGCAGGCCCCGCAACCTCAGGTTGTTGCGGCGGCTACGGTCCTCCAGATCCTCTAGGTGTAGCTGCAGGTCTATGGCCGTGGTTGCCTGCACTGCCTGGGTGCTCTCTAGTATCGTCACCCTCCGCTCCAGCGCGGAGATCGAGGCCTCCCCGGTCTCTACACGATCGGATACCAGCTGCAGCTCCTCCCTTACCTCCTGTATGTCGCGGCTGTGGGCCTCCTCTACACGTCGGACAAGATCCTCGATGTCGGCCTTCGTGGGGAGAGCATGGAGGATGGATCGGAGGTCGTCAGGTATAGTGCCTGGGTGCTGCGACGAGTTCTGGGTGGACGGTCGGAGAGCCGATGGGGTCCCCTGAGACAGGGCAGCATCCATCCCGAGCAGGGGAGGGGAGGTCAGCGCGGGATCTGTGTGGGGCAGAGGAGGAGACACACGTGGAGGCCTTGTGATGGCGTCGGCAGGCTGGCTCTGGGTGTCGCATAAAAATCTCCTGATGCCGCTCCGCAGGGTGATCGGACGGTTCCTGCGTGGTGGTGGACCGGTTCTGGGTCTTTTGCTGTTTAGCATGCCTTAGTCAGTGAGCCAAATAGTTCGCTGTATGCCAGGGTAAGCCGGGGGGAAGCCAGGAGCTCACAAGAAAGACGTCTTCACTCGGCCATCGCTAAGCCACGCCCCCCTGAATTCTGAATTTAACTTGGCTGTGCGTGTACAAAGATCACGTCCCAGCTCTCTGACTAAAGTCGGCCATAGATGTATGGGCTGGCTGATTGTACCCATTTTATTGTTCAATCAACTTGAGGACAACCAGCAGGTCAGATTTTTCATGCGATTACTGCCAGCGGCTATAGCCACTAGCAATAATCACTGTGTGTTCTCTCGATGGGGGGGGGGGGGGAGGATTCCGCCATCAACACAGGGGGATACCTGTACCTTGCTTTCTTGCAACCCTTCTCTCCATTGAAGATCTCCTCTTCCACGCCCCTCCTACACTCACAAAATGCAAAATGCTCTGAATAGGGGGTTCCTAGTATTTATCTCCCTCTCCTTCACTCATAAGGAGTGTAGCGCTACCCCCGAAGGAGCCACTGGTTTGTTTTGGGATCGGCGTGTTACCTCCGTAGCATGTCTAGGGGTATGATGAAAGTAGATGATGTGAGCAGTAATAGAATATCCAAACAGCAAGATGTCATTTTCTGTGCTTTTATTCTTGGCCCAACATGGCCAACAGTCAACTTCAGGTGGATAGAGGGAGATGGTGAAAGAAGAAGGAAGTTGCAAACACAGGCCATAACTCTTTATAGAAGCAGCCCTGCCTCAAACAGTACCTTTTGATTCCAGCCGGAGTGGGTATAGAGCACTCAGACAGTCTCTCTCACAGAACTGGCAGCCGGGGTGTCGCTCGGACCCCTGAGAAGGAAACCAACCTCTGCCACAGGCTTGGCTCAATGGAAATAGGAGAGGTACCTCTGCCACAGGCCCTTGCTCTGAAACGCGACTTGACGGAGCAATTCCTTCTCAGTAAGGCTGCATTCACACTATAACGGCGCGTACGCGGCGTATTTTGCCGCAATTTCTAAACTGTTTTTTTTTTTTAACAGAACATTTTCATTGAGGTCTATGTCGAACGCCGAAAGCCGCCTGAAAAAAAGGGTCCAGGACTTGTTTTCAGGCGGCAGGCGTACGGCGTGAGATGTGAACCATCTCATAGACCTCAATGTAAATTCGCCCCTCCAGCGGCACGAGCGTCGCGCTTTAGGCGTATATACGCCTAGGTGTGAATGGAGCCTAAAGCATTTGTCTGAAGTGTGTTCAGATAGTTCTCGACTATTAGGTCACCGACTGACAGGTTGCCATATAACAAACTTCCAGTGTCCGGTCACCTTGATCCCCGATGGTCCGTCTGGGCCCCACTGGGTCGCCCGTCTCCGGGCTCTCCCCAGACTGACTCCCCACCGAACAGCACAACTCGCCCGGGAAATTCTCATAGAAGCGAGGACCCAGTAAGTCACTGGGGCTTCTCTGCAGCTTTAGTTGCCCCGGGCCATGAGGGCCCAGAGTCAGGAACTCTGCATAGCACGTGCGCCCCGGCCTGGTAGGCCATAAGGCCGGGGCCTGTGATGTGCACGCACCCCAAAGGTGGGGGCCGCACCCAGATCCAACCTCGAACTCCCGACACCCCGATGGCGTCCTAAAGAAGTATCCTCCCCCAGCATGCCCCGCGAGGGAAAACCTCCTCTGATTGGCTGCTGGCGGAAAGGCGCTCTCACTGGTCTCCACTGCTGCCACCTGTCATTCCAAGATGGAAACTAACATAAATCACATGGATGAGAGCTGTGTAACTCTCTCATCCCCCTCTAAATTTGAGGGTTCGTACTTAGAAGTACAGGGGCGCTACAGGAGGATTACTACAGGAAACATCAGCCAGCAGAATATGGGATACAATTCATTACAGGGATGCTATATCCTTGGTTCTTTTTCCCTCCAAAATATTTTTTTTCATCATTAACCACTTAAGGACCGAGCCTGTTTTTCAGACTCTGTGTTTACATGTTAAAAACTATTGTTTTTTTGCTAGAAAATGACTTAGACCCCCCAAACACTATACTTTTTGTTTCTAACACCCTAGAGAATAAAATGGCGGTCATTGCAGTGGTCTTACAAGCGCACTTTTTTTTTGAAAAAAAAACAAACATTTTTAATTAAAAAATAAGACAACAGTAAAGTTAGCTATATATATATACATGTCACACCTCAAATTTGCACCCACTCGTAGAATGGTGTCAAACTTAAGCCCTGTACACACGGGAATCTCTTGCCGCCCGAGTGTACATGCGCTCCTTTCAAAAGAATCGCGGCTCTCTTGAAAGGAAAGAACGCGGTGATGTCATCACGTACGACGAGCATGTCGTCGCCACCAGCTAGCTGCGCAGGTTTCTACGGCGACCAGGTAAGTATACACACTCTGGGCTTTCTCGGCAAGAAAACTGCAGAGAATCTCACGAGAAAATGGAGAACATGTTCTCTATCTTTCTCATCTAGATTCTGAGCAGTATTCTTGTTGAGAAACCTGAAAGCCTCGTACACACGCTCGGTATACCGAGCGTGTGTTCAAGGCTTTACCCTTAAAAATTCTACAGGTTGCATGTTTTAAGTTACAGAGAAGGTGTAGGGCTAGAATTATTGCTCTCGCTCTAATGATTGCAGTGATAACTCACATGTGTAGTTTGAACACCGTTTTCATATGTGGGCGCTACTTATGTATGCGTTCGTTTCTGACCGCAAGCTCGTCGGGACGGGGCTCTTTAAAAAAAAAAAAAATGTTATTATTTATTTTACTAGATTTTATTTATTTTTAAACAGTTTTAAAAAAACAAATGGGTCACTTTTATTTCTATTACAAGGAATATAAACATCCCTTGTAATAGAAAAAAGCATGACAGGTCCTATATGAGATCTGGGGCCAGATTGAGCAATAGTTACGATGGTATCTCGAGATACGCCGCGTAACTTCTAAAATGCGCCGGCGTATCTAATTGTATTACGCCGTCGTATCTTAACTGCATATTTACGCTGGCCGCTAGGGGCGTTACGCTGATTTATGCCTAGAATATGTAAATCAGCGCGATACGCCTATTCACGAACGTACGCCCGGCCGGCGCAGTAAAGATATGCCGTTTATGTAAGGCGTTTACAGGCGTAAAGTTATTCCAACAAAAAGATGGCGCAGCCAATGTTAAGTATGGACGTCGGGACCACGTAGAATTGTAAAAAAATTACGTCGTTTGCGTAACTTGTCCGCTCACGTCGTTTTCAATGACTCTTTTCGACGTCATTTGGAGCATGCGCACTGGGATACGTTCACGGCCGGCGCATGCGCAGTTAAAAAAAAACGTCATTTACACGGAGTTACACTTCATTTAACTAAAACACGCCCACATAAAAAACATTTCAATTAGGCGGGCTTACGCTGGCCCATTTACGATACGCCGCCGTAACTTAAGGTGCAAGTGCTTTGTGAATACAGCACTTGCCTCTCTAATTTACGGCAGCGTAGTGTATCTGAGATATGCTAAGCCGCACTACGTGAATCTGGCCCCTGGGGTCAAAAAGACCTGAACATCTCATATTTACACTAAAATGCAATAAAACAATAAATTGGCCCTTTAAGACGTATGGGTGGAAGTGACGTTTGGATGGAGGGGGGGCCCTCTCCCGCTGCCGATAACTGTGATCTTGCGGCGAATCTGCTGCAGAGACCACCATTATTGTTTACAGGACCACCACCTGAAGAGATGGATACCTTGGTTGAGGCATCCCTCATCAAATTAAGGACGTATATAGTCGTGCGGCGGTCCTTAAGTGGTTAAACTGATTTTTTCACTATCAATAATTACGGCCAAAAAATTTTCTTTTCACACCTATTAGAAACTTTAGCTTTAGACTTTAACTTTAGAACTCCAGGAATCGCAGCATTTAAAAAACAAATGATGGCTTATAAAGAGTCCAACAAGGTTTATGCCACCCCGTGGACTTATCTCTTTTATTTTATTTTGTTTATCTCTTTTATTTACTATTTAAATTTGCTTCGCTGTTGGTCAATTGAGTCAGATACAAGCAGCTTTAGAGTCCTTTGCAGGGGCTCTGCCCGCCCCTTCTCTCCTCTTTACCAATCATCTTTGTATTATGTGTGTAGATAGTGGAGGGGAGGGGTTTGCAGTAACACAGCAGCTGCATCAGAGGGCTGTTAGTATAGAGATATATAAAAGATGTTGGACTTCAAACAGTAGTTTAGGTATGGCAATTTTTACATAGTAATTTTGGTCTAACTTGGACCAATATAAGTATGTTTGTGCCATACCTGTGAGATCCATGTGAAAGCTGAAAATCACTTTAGTAGGCATTGCTGCTACAGTGATTGGCACTACCTTCGACCTTCCAGCTCCCATGCCAAGCAACTGTCCTATTGCACTGTGAACACAGGCGATCGCTCACTGGCATGAGCGCCATTTAGAGAATTAAATGAATGCAAAGTGTTCTCTGACTGGATGGAGTAGAGATTGTGACATCAGTGCCCCAGCTCTACACCTTGTTCAATCAGAAAACACCTTGCATTCATTGAGAAAATGCAGTGTTCCCCAAATAGCGCTTATGCTGAGTGAGCAATCTCCTGTGTTCACAATGCAGCAGGACAGCTGCTCAGCAGTGATCACTGTAGAATCGGTACCAATTACAGTGATTTCTAGCTTCCACAGGGATCCCATTGGTATGGCACATACATAGCTTCAATGATTCAAGCTGGACCAATGTAATTACTGTATTTATTGGCGTATAACACTCCCTTTTTTAACCTGAAAATAGAGGGTAAAATGTGCCTGCGTGTTATACGTAGCGGGCTGTGGAAACGTTCCTCTTAAAGCGGATGTCCGCTCAAAAAAAAATATTAAAAGCCAGCAGCTACAAATACTGCAGCTGTTGACTTTTAATATTAGGACACTTACCTGTCCTGGAGTCCAGCGCCGTCTGCAGCAGAGGACGAGCGATCGCTCATCTCTCTGCTGGTCCCCCTCCATCCACGGTGAGGGAACCAGGAAGTGAAGCGCTCTGGCTTCACTGCCCGGTTCCCTACGGCGCATGCGTGAGTCTCGCTGTGCCTGCCGATTGGCTCCCGCTGTGGGATCTGAGTGTTCCCAGCACACAACGGGGGGGGGGGGGGGGCAACGGAATGTGACGACATGCCCCTATTCTGCTTGAGAATGCTGGGCTGTAAGTGGGTGCAAATATCTGTCTTTAGACAGGTATCTTCACCCCCCTCCCCCCTGAAAGGTGTCAAATGTGACACTGGAGGGGGGAGGGTTCCGATCAGCGCGAGTTCACTTTAGGGTGGAGCTCCGCTTTAAAGTAAGGGTGTGTGTTATACGCCTGTGAGTGTTATACGCCGATAAATACGTCTCCTGTACATATACGTCAGCAGAATGGCACGACTGCGCCTCATATACTCGATGTCCGCTGCCGTCCCGCAAACGGGTCACAGAGCAGCAGAAAGGGGAGAGGCCAGTGTAAACAAGGCAACTTCCTGTTCTGCCTAGTGACAGGACAGTGATTGTCTGCTCACTCTCATCGGGAGCAGCGATCAGTGTCGTGTCACAGGTAGCCCAACACAGTTAACACATCCCTAGGACACACTTAACCCCTTCCTAGCCCCCTAGTGGTTAACCCCTTCACTGCCAGTCACATTTATACAGTAATTGGTGCATTTTTTATAAGTTTGAATGCTCCCAAAATATGCAGATTCATTTACACACCTTTCAATGGTCCCAAAATAGCTTCAAAAGTATCCAATGTCACAGTCACAATAAAAATCTCCGCCATTATTAGTAATTTTATTTTTTTATAAAAATGCCATAAAACTACCCCCTATTTTGTAGACGCTATAACTTTTGTGCAAACCATTTAAACACTTATTGCTAATTTTTTTACCAAAAATATGTAGAAGAATACGTATCGGCCTAAACTGAGGAAAAACATTTTTTTTTATATATTTTTTTGGGGGTATTTATTATAGCAAAAAATATTGCTTATTTTTCAAAATTGTCACCCTATTTTATTTATGGCGCAAAAAATAAAAACAGCAGAGGTGATCAAATACCACCAAAAGAAAGCTCTATTTGTGAGGAAAAAAAGGATGTAAATTTTGTTTGGGAGCCACGTCGCACGACCATGCAATTGTCAGTTAAAGCGACGCAGTGCCGAATTGCAAAAAGTGGCCCGGTCATTGGGCAGCCAAATCCTCCGGGGCTGAATTGGTTAAGCCTTGCAAGGCTAGGTAAGGGTTTTATCTGAAGCACACATATGAGCAAGACAGCAGACCCTGACCCACATGCATCATAATCACGCTTATATCCAATATAATAAGAAAGATTAAGCTGGGTACACACCAGTGGCGGCCCGTCCATAGGGAGCGCCCAGGCGCCGCCCCCCCTACTGTAGTCACACAAAAAAAAGACGGGCCGATTAAGAATTTTTATTTTGCTTAAAATGTCTTTTTACTTTTTACTAACTGCAGTGATGGCGGCCGTCCATAGAGGGCGCTGCAGCGCCACCCCCTCTCACAAATAACATACGCTCATGCCTTGTATTGCATGAATCTATGTTATTTTTGCCAGCTGCCGCTGGTCTATTCAGATAGCCGGACATTGGGCGCCAGTTACCTGAATAACGGCGGCTGGTTGGCTGAGCGGAAGTGCCTATCAGAGCCAAGACTGGATAAGACTGACGGCCGTTTCAGCCAATCAGGTTCCCGGATTCTGGTTATGGGTAATCTGATTGGCTGAAGCGTCACCAAGGCGGGAGAAGACATCGAGGGACATGGAAGCAGAAACGTAAGTGCATTTTAAAGGGCACAGTGGCGACAAAGGGCACAGTGGCATCAATGGGTACAGTGGTGAAAATGGGCACAGTGGCAACAATTAAAGGGCACAGCACAGTGACATGCACGGTGGCAACAATGAGCACAGTGGTGACAATAGGCACAGTGGCAACAATTAAAGGGCACAGTGACATGTACAGTGGCAACAATGGGCACAGTTGGGACAATTGGCACAGTGGCTGCGTTTGATGGCATGGCACAGTGGTGACAATTGATGGCACGGCGCAGTGGTGACAATTGATGGCACAGTGGCTGCCTTTAATGGCATGGCACAGTGGTGACAATTGATGGCACAGCGGCTGCAATTGATAGCATGGCACAGTGGTGACAATTGATATCACAGTGGCTGCGTTTGATGGCACAGTGGTGACAATTGATGACACAGCGGCTGCATTTGATGGCATGGCACTGTGGTGACAATTGATGGCACAGCGGCTGCGTTTGATGACATGGCACAGTGGTGACAATTGATGACACAGCGGCTGTGTTTGATGGCATGGCACAGTGGTGACAATTGATGGCACAGTGGCTGTATTTAATGGCATGGCACAGTGGTGACAATTGATGGCACAGTGACTGTATTTCATGGCATGGCACAGTGGTGACAATTGATAACACAGTGACTGCATTTGATGGCATGGCACAGTGGTGACAATTGATGGCACAGTGGCTGCATTTAATGGCATGGCACAGTGGTGACAATTGATGGCACAGTGGCTGCATTTGATAGGCACAGTGAGGCTGCATTTTATTTTTTTTTCGTTTGCGCCCCCCCCCCCCCCCCAACAATTTTGAGCACTAGCCGCCACTAGTACACACTGACAGTTTATTTTTTTTCTTTGCTCAACCAGCAGGTTGAATGGGGAAAAAGCGATGTAGGTGCGGCAATCTCCCATGCCGTTCTATTGAATTCTGACAACGGGGAGGTTTTCCCGCCCACCTCCCCCTTCACGTTGGCATTCACAGATCACTGCTTTCAGCCATTTGCTGCAAGCGCAAATTAATTGCTTTTGATGATTTTCTAACATGGCCCTTCGACAGAAGTACAGCAGTAAATATGTACATAAGTCGGCAAGATTTTTTATTTAAAAAAAAAAACAAATGTGTTATACATACCTGCACTGTGCAGTGGTTTTGCCCAGAGCAGCCTCCTGACCCCTTCCTCTTGCCAAGTTCCCCCAGAGCAAACAGCTTGCTATAGTAGCCCCCAAGCAGGCTTGCTCCCGGGTTGCTGCTCTGTGTGTCCATTCAGACACAGAGCCAAGGTTCCTGCCCCCTCTCTCTTCTCATTGGCTCCAGCTGCTGTCTCAGCCATTCAGGAGTGAGAGTCCCCAAAGAGCCGAAGCTCTCGTGGATCACGATGCGGCTCAGGTCAGCCTTATGGGGGGCTGCTACACACAGAAGTTAAAAAACCTTGAGCCCTTAGATCCTGTAACGGAACGTCCCACACTCCGCTTGAGTGCTTCCGTCATATACTGCTTCCTATCAGTCTGGATATAGATATCAGATATTCCAGCTAGACGAGACTTGTTTGTGTTTGTGTGCTAAACATGGAGTGTTTAATAGAACCAAGAATACAACCCTATGACCTTTCAAGGTAGACGTCCCGTCTCCTCTCACCTGCTATACGATACACTTTAAGTGTAAACACAGGACATCGTCACACAATAGCAGGGTTAATTAGCACAGAGAACAGAGAGATGGCTGGAGGTGACGGCATTAGCATATAACATATGAATGAGTCACTCTTACAATTAACCCGTTGAGTTCAGAATCAACAACCAATAAATATATTTACAGATATCCTGGGATATATTGTGGATAATAATTACATAGTCCAAGATATAATTTCTCAGTCATCCTATGCCCCTAGGATGATTTTAGACATAAGAGGGTCTGAGTCTGTCACAGATCCACTTTAATATGAACGTAGGCCAAACTAGAGGCATAACAGATTACTGAGCTAGCAACGTGGCCAAGCGTTTGTAAAAAGTTTGTGTAAAGTGATTCCATTTTATGAAATCTATTGTTACAATTACTCTGGGTGACTGTCCTTACACTGACCTTTTACTGGGCATACCCCCAGACTTTGCTATGCAATGTCTGAGGTATGGCATGTACTATACAATTCATACTCCTATTTCATTGTTTAATAATTAATATTGTACCTGAAAAAATTATGGATTATTTATTAAATGTTTCTATTTTTGTAAATGCATATAAAGCTGTCAAGTGCACTTGAACAGGAGCCCCGAAACTTGGAAATAAATTGATACCAGCAAGAAATGTAAAAATGGACAAAAGGAAGCGGGAAAGCTTCCCCAAGAAAAAAGAAAGTATAAAGCGACCCCAGACGGTATGTGAAAATACAAAAGTGTAAACTTCATTGGACTTAAAAAAATATCACATGAAAATTGGAAAACTGTTATCTTATAATAAAAACAAACACACTAGACTCACATAGACATAATAGTATGTTAATTATGTAGCCACTCTCAGAGCTCTATAGTGTTTAGATCAATATACAGTGGATATAAAAAGTCTACACACCCCTGTTAAAATTTCAGGTTGCTGTGGTGTAAAAAAAATGACAAAGAAAAAATTTCAGAACTTTTTCCACATTTAACCGCTTGCCGACCGACTCACGCCGATATACGTAGGCAGAATGTCTCTGCTGGGCGAAACCCCGTATGGGTACGTTGTGCCCTTTAAGAGCCGCCATGGGGTGCCATCGCCAGCACAGGGATTTAAACACACAAATCCCTGTTCTGTCAGGGGAGAGGAGACATATTGTTTGTTCCTACTTAGTAGGAACAACAATATGTCTCCTCCCCCAGTCAGTCCTATCCCCATACAGTTAGAACACATTTAGGGAACATACATTTAACCCCTTGATCACCCCCTAGTGTTAACCCCTTCCCTACCAGTGACATTTACACAGTAATCAGTGCATTTTTATAGCTCTGATCGCTTTATATATGTCATTGGTCCAAAAAATGTGTCAAAAAAATGTTCGATCTCTCCACCGCACCGCTAAAAATTGCAGATCACCGCCATTACTAGTAAAAAAAAAATATATTAACACACCTCCCGACGATTACCGCCCCCCAAGTCTAATCAAATGGGAGAGAGACCTGAACTGCCATTTTAACGACAATGGGACACAACATATTCTCAGCTTCACACATAAGTCCTCTATATGTACCAAATTCCAAATGAAAAATTTCAAATACACGGTGGTATAGGACCCCGGCAACATTACACAAATTGTTCCCTACAACCTCGGATCTCTGCTGGCGCTGCTAGATTCTCGGATCGTGCGGTTCTGGATGAACCGGCATACTTCCTGCTCCATGACACTGGCACCCCCGCTTGCACATACAAAAAAATCGGTGGTCCGTCACTTGCTTGACGCAGTCAAAGCATGTATCCCGCTGTGCTGGAAGTTCCCGCACCCCCCGTCCAATGAGTTATGGCTTAAGAAGGAGGATGATATCTGCCACATCTAATCCTCACTAGCCAAAATAGGGAAGAAGCGTACACCAAGACGTGGAAACTGTGGAATATGTTTAAGTACTCAGACGAAGGGCGAGCCCTGAGGGGCTGCGACCAGCTGCCTTGAAAACCCATATAGACCCTGAGTAGATAGAGATGCCCCACTCACAGTTGGATGAGGCGTCCTGAAGACCAGCACCACTTGCTGACAAAAACAAGGAGTCCCATGCTTCAGATACGTATCCCCCCCCCTTCCCTCTCTTGCTAACCTCTCTCCCCTCCTTACCCCTCGCTTTGTTCCAGGTCCTTCCCCATCTTTATACTACCCTTTACATCTTTGCTTTCTCTTTACCTCTTCTTCTGATTAAATCAAAACATATGGGAGTGGGCTCCGCAGGGCTACAGACCACTAACCAGTGGGAACTGAGTGGTCATTGCCACTGGACGGTTGTGGGAAGCCTTATTGTTGTTTTTGAAATAAAATAGTGTAGTGACTCCGAACTGGAACAGTAATCCTAGATACAGGTCCCGGGGGGAATGTTGTTGGAGCTGTTGGCAGCCGCATACGCGGTTTATGTGTAATCCCTAAAACTGTTCGGTATGTACTATGCTTATATCCGCTGTTCTTGTTGTGCTATTGTGGCCGATGAGGGCCTGACTCCTGTTATAAATTAACAATAATATTTTTTTTAACCAAAATTATGTAGAAGAATATATATTGCCTAAACTGATGAAGAAATTTGTTTTTTTTTAAAACATTTTTGGGGATATTTATTATAGCAAAAATTAATTGTATTTTCCCCCCAAAAAGTGTGCTTGTAAGATCGCTGCGCAAATACCATATGACACAAAGTATTGCAATGACCGCATTTTATTCTCTAGGGTGTTAGGGAAATAAATATATAATGTTTGGGGATTCTGAGTAACTTTCTAGCAAAAAAAATGTTTTAACAACAAATCTCATGAAGAGGCTCGGTCCATGAAGCGGAGGTTCTGCCAAAAATATTCTCCCTGTGTCTGCGTGGGTTTCCTCCGGTTTCATCCTACACTCCAAAAAACATGCTGGTAGGTTGATTAGATCCTGTGCAAATTGGCCCAGTATATATGTATATATGTGTGTACGACTGTGTCCCAAGCGTGTCAAGATCCTACGGGGTAAGTGACCGCACCAGTCAGGAAGACACTGGCTGCATAAAGCGCCTAGAAGCGATTCACTTTGCATGTGTAGTGCTATATAAGTCACTCATTCATTCATTCAAAAATACAAATACTGCAGCTACCATCCTCGGTGAGGGAATCAGAAAGTGAAGCGTTGCGGCTTCACTACCCGGTTCTTTACTGCGCATGCACGAGTAGTGTGGCGTGCCATCACTGGTCCCCGCTCTCTCCTGAGAACAGTGTGTTTCCCAGAAGACAGCGGGGGCTGCGGGTAGGGGCGTGTCTGCTGCAGTACTGTATTCCTGGAAGTCGGTGCAAATACATGTCTCAGACAGGTATCTGCACCCCCTCCCCCCGAAAAGTGCCAAATGTGACACAGGAGGGGGGAGGGTTCCGAAAAGCGAAAGTTCCAATTTTGGGTTGATCTAAGCAATCACATTCAAACTCATGTTAAATAGGAGACAGTACACCCCTGCCACCATTTAAAGTGTCTCTCATTCACCCCAAATAAAGTTCAGCTGTTCTAGTAGGTCTTTCCTGACATTTTCTTAGTCGCATTCTACTACAAAATCCATGGTCCTCAGAGAGCATCCAAAGCATCAGAGGGATCTCATTGTTAAAAGGTATCAGTCAGAAGGGTACAAAAGAATTTCCAAGGCATAAACCAAGGTACACAGTTCAAGTGGAGAAAATATGGCACAACAATGACCTTAGCAAGAACTGGACATCCCTCCAAAATGTATGAACAGACGAGAAGAAAACTGACCAGGGATGCTGCCTAGAGGCCTACATCAACATTAAAGGAGCTGCAGGAATATCTGGCATGTACTGCTGTGTGGTACATTGACAACAATCCCACTCACTTCCCGTGAGTGAAAAAAAAAATGTGTATATGGCCAGTTTAAGTGAACTTTGGCTGGATAAGGGAGTTGGCTGCATGGTTGGCTGCATCGCATACATGGGCTGATCACTAGCTTGTTCAGATTTAAAACAACCTTGTTTGCAAGAAAACTGGCCAATGTATTGGTAGCTGTAGACGAGTTTTACTTTAATTACTTCTTTCAGCGATCTTGCTTCCTATTTCACAGCTTTGTGAACAAACGGTCTTAACATTTTTGCTATAATTCCCAGTTCAGAATAGACATTATGTCTGGTGGTCAGATCTATGATATCTAAAATGTCATTAAGCATGCACAAGAAACAAATGAGAGGTCAAAGCACATCTACCATTACTATATTCCTAAGCAATGTCTCTGTCTACTCTAGAGTATTTCACCTTGCTCAAAATACGGATGATGTCTCCACGCTGAAATGACAGCTCATCACTCTTGTCACTCGTGCAATCCCAGAGTCCCTGGTAATAATCTGCATAATTAATTATGGATCCGCCTGTTGGAAAAAAAAAATGTACAAAACACTTAATGCTGTCAAAGGCACTTGCTACAGTCATTTCCCATTTCACTTAACAGGGGTCATTTCTAAACACGAATATTTAACAATGAAAACAAATAGATCATTATATACTGTATATCATACATAGTACAGCAAAATGACATTCATTTTATAGGCAGATAATTTAAATTAAAAACCCTAACATACAAGTAAGTCTTTAAAAGCATGCTAGTAATATTCTGAAAAATTACAAAATCCCCCACCTTATAGGACTGTTTTATGTTATTTTGCATTTACATGGACTGTGCAGCAGAGGGCAGCCTCTTGTTCTGTGACAGCATTTTCCAAAACTTTGATTTATCATGTATATCCAACAGAATAACTAGTGGTAGTTATTCATATTTAACTGCACACTTTCTGTAATGTCAAAGACGTTTCACCACTTATCTAGGTAGAACTGCCAGAGAAAATGGCAGCAAGATGAAGTGGTCAGCACTTGTGGAGGCCATACTGAGATAGGAATGCTCCATAATGTGTATGTATGATGGGCAAAAGCAACTGCAGCCTCCAAAGCTTAAATGTTGCTTTAGATTATAATTTGGAAGTGATTTTAGTGATTTCTGTAGGCAAAATAAGACATTCTCCGAGACTGGTGAAGGTAATCCTTAGTTTTAGAGCAAGTGAAATGAAGGCCATACCACAGTTGAAGGAAATGGGCATGATCCGATGGCTTTGCCTCTGGTTTGGTCCTAAGGACGTTTATGGAGAAGCAGAGAGTAGGGATGCGCTCAGGTGTGTTCAGATCCTAGTTCAAACCCACCTATGTTATTCTGCCAGGAAGTTGTTCTCCACCCCACAGCTCTTTGTATATGGGCAGCTGCGGGCCGGGGAATGTCTGGGCCACTTAACACTGCCTCTGTACAGTGACAACTTCCAGGCGGGATGGGTTCAGACCTGGATATTAACACACATGAGCTCATTCCTGGTGGGATAGTCATGTTGCAGGATTTATAACCTGTCCAATTGCCTTGATAAGCCTCAGGCAGTAATGTCTTCAGCTATCTCATAAAAAAATAGGATTAATGACTTGCCTGAAAAAAACCCTTTCTTAAAGTACAATCACAGGACACAGAATTAGTTGATTCACAGACTAGTGGGTAAACTCTACCTCAATTGGTAAAATAATTAACCAACCTTGTGTTCTGTGATGTACGATAAAGAAAATACAATTTATTTACATACTGTAAACACTACAGTAGTAGTTTTCCAGACGGTCACCTGAATGGGTCCAGGAGCTGCATCATAGTTTTATGAAGGTGTGATATTCCCGCGCTACCAATGAAGAGGTAAAAGAGAAGGGTTACTGCTGCAAGCACTAGAGGTAATGTCAGAACCCAAAAGTAAAATAGATAAAAAAAGGTAGTGCTCGCTGCATCATAGCTTTGCTGCCTCTCGCTGAGTGTCTGAAAGTTTAGGCTGTGACTGGAAAGTACCTTTAAAGTGACCTTCCTGAACAGACATTGGAGGTTATGTAGAGGAAAAGCAAGGCTGAAGCCAAGGAGTGGCAAGATTCAAACTGCAGTTTTTGGTAAAAGTCCTTCCTCATATGCAAGTGGCTTATACTTGATGGATGATTTTAGGGAACCTTCAAACTATTTTTGAAATGTTAGCCTTTTGCTAAATGGTGGTTGTCATGCAAAAAAATTTGTAATCAAAATTGTTTCCTTTGAAAATGTAAATAAAAATTTGCTTTCGGTACTGTCTTGTGTAATGCTTTTACAACAACTGCAACTCTTAATTTACTTGAAAAATAATTTTCAATAGAAGTTAACATAGCTTGTTAAATCCCTTATGGGATAATAATGTATAACTCAATATCTTTGCTGTCTTGTTAACATGAAAACTGCCTTTTCTGGTTAAATAAAATATTTGAAAAAAAAATGCCTCATGGGATCCTGTGCATCTAGTGCCGCGTACACACGATTGTTTTTCGGCATGATAAAAAAAAGACTTTTTTGTCCAAAAACAACGTTTTTCCAACTTTATCATTAAAAACGACATTGCCCACACACCATCGTTTTTGAAAAATGAAGAACAAAGCGTGGTGACGTACAACACATACGACGGCACTCTAAAGGGGAAATTCTATTCGTCTTTGAGCTGCTTTTAGCCGATTCTGTGTTAGTAAAAGACGATTCACGCTTTTTTGTCTGTTACAGCGTGATGAATGTGCTTACTCCATTATCAACGGTAGTTTTACCAGAACGAGCGCTCCCGTCTCATAACTTGCTTCTGGGGGAGCGCGGGTTTAAAACGTCATTTTTGCCCACACATGATCATTTTTTACAACACGAAAAACGACATTTTAAGAAGCCAAAAAACAATGTGAAGCCCACACACGATCATTTTAAATTACGTTTTAAAAAAATTTGTTTTTTTTCATACAGAAAAATGATCGTGTGTACGTGGCATAACAATTGTCCCCATTAAAATCAGTGGTGCAGAATGGAGAGAGTGCTGTTGGAGGCTACAGGCTTAGACATTTATTTGTACAAATGGATCAGATGAATCCCTTGGATGCATGGCAAGAAGGGCTACAGAATTCAGAGGGGGCTGCAGCTTCAGTGCTTCCTGTACCTCCTCTTGTCAGGGCTCGGCTTCTGCTATTACTAACAGCTCTCTTCTCGGCGCTCAAGGCTGCTCAGCTGGCAGTTAATTACTAGCCTCATTAGTCCAGCCTCTTTTTGCTATTTAAACTTTAAGCCGTAGCCACCCTGGCGGTACGATTATGTCAGATTTTTGCCACTCAAAGCGGTACAATTGTTTTGCATAGAAATTTGGCATTTTAAATTGTAGGTCTGTAGGGCCAGATTCACAGAGCCATTACTCCGGTCTATCTCCTGTTAGACCGGAGTAATTTCAAATTACCCGCGTCGTATCATTAGTTTGAATCCTCAAACCATGATACGACGGCTTCGATCCGACAGGCTTACGTCTTCGTACGCCGTCGGATCTACACTGCAATCTTTTTCCGCCCGCTGGGTGGAGTTTGCGTCGTTTTCAGCGTCGGTGTATGCAAATGAGCTTTTTCCGGCGATCCACGAAGTTACGATTGTCCGTCGCATTCTCTTACGGCATCTGTAGTCATCTTTTTGCTGCGTAAAGTTAGGGAAGCAAAAATCTGGTCTATAGTTAGACAGCCCATGTTAAAGTATGGCCGTCGTTCCCGCATCAAATTTCAATTTTTTTTTTGTTTTTGCGTAAGCCGTCCGTGAATAGGAATGTACGTAAATGACGCTACTCAAAAAAAACCTGACGTAACAACGTTATTTCGTGCAATGCACGGCGGGAAATTTCTGAACGGAGCATGTGCAGTTTGATCGCCGCGGGGACACGCCTAATTTAAATGCTTCACGCCCCCTAATCGCGTATTTCAATTCCACCGCGAGAAATACACTACGCCGCCGTACCTTACGGGCCGAAATCTACCTGAATTCGTCTTAGAGCCAGGTAAAATACGGCGGCGTAGTGTATCTCAGATACTCTGCGCCAGGGCAATTGTACCTGAATCTGGCCCGTAATTCTTATTCATAACACACTTAAATCTGTCCAAACAAGAGTCTAGTAAATATCCCGGGTATGATAAAGTTTGAAACACTAAATCACAAATTAAAATAACTATAAATAATTATAAAAAAATAATAATATAATAATAAAATGTATTTACCCTCGATTCACTATTACTCAATTCTGCAAGTGTTCTAATTTACTATCGCTGTTTTCTAGCTGTTCTAAAACCATTTTTGACGTAAAGGGACACTTTTTGGTTGTCATGGGCAATCTCAAGTTTCCAGGCAGAAACAACAGTATAAATAATATAAAACTGGACAAACCACTAGGGACAAAAAGGCAGGTGAAATGATTCCGTACAGTAATGTAATCTGTAAGATTACAGTGCACTGTATGTGTAATGAATTTAGTACTTTTTGAATTTGTCGCCAGGCTCCCCATGCATTTCGACACTCGCAGGGAACGAAGCCTGGCACACAGAGGCATTGGGCGGAGGACACAGCCTCTGGACACAGCGGAGGACATCGCAGGTTTCAGGGGACAAGGTAAGTAACCTGCACCAGTATCCTGAAATGCAATCCCGAGTGTGGCTCGGGGGTTACCGCTAATGGTAATGAAATTTAACTCCGAGTCACATTTGGGAATACCGCCAGGGAGGTTAAGCCTTGCTTATTCCCTCTGTGCCTTCCAGTCAACATCTACATTGTGTCTCTGATGTGTTCCTGTGTATGACTTTGCTGGCAGACCTCTGCTGATTTTTGATCCTGATTTTTGGCTTCTGACAATGCTGACTTCTGGCTTCCTGATTCTAGCTCATCTAAATATCCAAACCCTGGCTTCTGTTTTTGACTATGTGTCTGATCTGTGTTATTTTTGCTATTACATTAAGCCTAGGTTCACACTGATGTGATAACCAGCGCCATTACAGTGCTGTTTCCCGCTTCACATCTCTCCCGCAGGCAGTTCACACTGCCTTCTGTGAACCGCTGTGGGTGTCATTACATTGTTAATGACACCCCCATGTCAGTTCACAGATCGCAGTGCGAACTGTGAACTTACACAGGAATCGGATTGCATAGGTGAGAACACCCATGTGATCCGATTCTAGTGCGGGGAAAGACAAGTCCCTGCACTTTTTTCTGTGCAAATTTTATGCAACTACAGGCATAATACTGTATGGCTGAACTCCCATCTGACAGACATCACATGTGATCAACCCCGCAGGTGTGGTCCTAGGCGAAGGGTGTGATTTTAACTGCATTTTCTGTAACTACATGGTTTATGGTTCCAGAAACCTCTATAGGAGTGCCCATAATTTGGGCTTCTGCCTGGGGTGGAGCTACAGTCAGCACTAACTAATAAAAATGTAATTTAACCCCTTATGGACTGCCGCATGTACATTTACGTCGGCAGAATGGCACAGGCAGGCACAGAGCTCCCCCTGCTCTGCACTTCCAAGGAGGAAGTGATGTGATCTCTGCTCTCTACGGTTTTTTCAACCGCCACTGAGGAGAGATCACATCGCACAGTAAATCTGCACAACACTACACTCACACCAGTACACGCAGGCACACTTAACCCCTTGCGACCACCCCCCCTCCCCCTATCACAGTGTCACTGAATGCAGTAATCATACATGTATGATAACTGTATTTAGTGTCAGTGTGACAGTCAGTTAGTGTTAGGTTCAGGGTAGCCCCCATACCCCCCCCCAATAAAGTTTTAACCCCTTGATCACCGCCCTAGTTAACCCTTTCACTCCCTATTGCCAGCGTCACTAAGCGATCATTTTTCCGATCGCTGTATTAGTGTCGCTGTTCCCGCTAGGTAGCTATTTTTTTTATTGCGATTTTTTTTTTACTAAAGACATGTGGCCAAATAAATTTTGGCCTAAATGTTTGACTAAAATTTAGTTTATTTGATTTTTCTTATAACAAAAAGTAAAAAATATTGATTTTTTTTCAAAAATGTCGTTCTATTTTTGTATATAGTGCAAAAAATAAAAATCGCAGAGGCGATCAAATACCACCAAAAGAAAGCTCTATTTGTGGGAAGAAAAGGACGCAAATTTTGTTTGGGAGCCACGTCGCACGACCGCGCAATTGTCAGTTAAAGCGATGCAGTGCCGATTCGCAAAAAAGGGGCCTGGTCATTTACCTGCATTTTGGTCCGGGTCTTAAGTGGTTAATTATCAAACCACGTCACCGATTTTAATGGGGACAAGTGCTATGCATACAGGGTCTTCTCTGTGTGTATTGGCTTCCAATTCTTTCTTTTTTAATGATGTGCTAAGTGCAATAATCCACAGGTACCAATAAGATTCCATCATTTTTTGTATACAGCCTTTATAGCAAAGGTGTTTAGTTCACAGGTTGTTTTATGTTTCTTTACTGTGATATACTGACTTACAATTTAGGCCTAAGAGTATTTATTTTTCACAAACTTTCCATACCTTCAAAATTTAAATCATAATCTTCTTCTTCATCACCTGTGAAAAAGAAAAGTTTAAATATTAAGTCACGACCACTACCAGACTGACCATTCCCCCCACAATATTACACAGATGTCTATATCAAACAACATTTAATGGGGCCCATATTATTGTAATAATAATTCAAATTTTTATAATTAATATTCAGGATTTAGACAGACAGATAGAGGCAAGAGTATGTGCAGCACATTACAAAGTAAATACACACTACAGCTACAAACAAAAGGACAAGAAAACAAGAGGGCCCAACTTAATTTTGGCCGACATTTGCTACTTGGGTGGCCTTGTCTACCCCCCAATCCAACATTCTTCAATAAAAATAAAAATAAATGTTTTGGCTGAACAGTGGCTGCATCTTATCATGCAACATCCAATGCAGCAGCTGCCAGACTGCAAAAGGCAGAGAGAGAATTGTATCCACCTGCACTGTATAGCGTGAATAGAGAAATCTTTCTTGCAAATTACAAGTGTATGGCCAGCTTTACAATCTAAAATGGAGGGGCAACTGACACAAAAGGTAATAACCATGAGGAATGAGCTGATGGAGAAGTATATTTTTTAAATGGTAGGATAAGAAGATTGGATATGCAGGCCCAATTCAGCAGCCTTTGGATATCTGAGCTGACAGTGCTCTTTAAACGTGAATACTGGTTCAGGTAAATATTTTTTTAACCTTGTCGAAGAGGACCAGGAAGCACAGACACCTCTTGGCACCAAATTACATTTTCCACACAGGACTAAGAAACCTTTTGCTGCAACAGTCTCTATCCACAACTGCCATATTTATTAGGCTAGGCCCTGCCAGTGTAACTTTGGAGAGATATGCATTGAGCAGGCGATATATACTTGTGCTAGTGTTAGAGGTTTAGGACACTTCCAATTTAGAAGTATAGTATTCCTTGCTTGGAAATGTAATAGCTTTAAAAGTCGGGAGTACAAAATCATTGAGAATATCTAAGAGACAGACTTTGGAGGTTCAAGGGCTAGTAAACCTTGAGGTGAATTGCCATCACGGAGAGTAGCGCATCGTAATAGTCAATCCTAAAAGCTGGTTACGTCCAGAATAAATTATATATAGTAGAAGGAGAGTCACCACATCTATAACACTGAGTGTTGAGCATACAGTACAACACACATGGTGCAGCTTATCTGGGTTATAATGCAGATAATGCAGATGATATATAAATTTAAATTGCATGAATTTGTCAGCTGTGCTAATGACATCTGTAAACCTCTTACATGTAACTTCCTCCCAATAATAAATGTGAGCCATTTTGTATAGGGGTTCAAAAATGATTTTTCCCACCTTGCTTGTAGGTACAGTATTTGTAGAAAGCAGTCAACTTGGTTTGTTCATTCGTGTAGACAGATTGTTCCAGGGGGAAGGTGGTCAAGGAAAGTTATACAGTACCAGTAGGCGTATCAGTATGTATTTAAAGAAGAACTTATTGGACATATCTGTTTGAGCATGCAATGGATCAAAGGAAAGGGAGAGATTGCCAAAAAACAGATGTAAGAGGTGGGTTATGCCCTTGACAGACCACCAAACTGACCAGAAGAGCAAAAGGTTCTTCAAGTATGGGGTTGTCCCACAGAAGAGTACAGGGTGAGATGTATGGTTGAGTGTCTAGCAACAATCCAGGCAAGGAAGAAACTCACTGAAAATCATCTAATGTAGAGTAACACAATGAGGCCTGTCCCTGAGGGCCTGGGAACTTGGGAAGAACCCAAGATCTCAATAGAGGGGCTTGGGGAGGCAGAGTGTAATGAAATAGTTAAAAACAAATTGGGAGAAGCTAGGCCGACCATCAGATATCATAGTTTTTTATTGGGGTATTTCCATACACAGGAGTGAGGCAAGATACCCATATGGTAAAGCCAGGGAGACTCCACAAAATCGTGGGTTGGAAATATGGTGCATCAACAAGTGGCACGTCCAGGGAGTAACACTGCAGGGCCGGCTGAGACAAACAGCAGGATCACAAAACCGCAATGTGGCATTGCAAGGGAGGGGTCCAGAATCCCAGTACATTGTGCGATCCGGGCACAGCAAGAGACAAGTTAGCAAGATCACAGGCTTGTTGGCTTAGCACAAGGATCCTGCAAGCTGATTAGCAGAGTGAGGGGCTAGCAATATCTTCCAGATAAGGAGAGCTAGATCCTGAAAGGAGTTGGGGGGGGGGGGGTGGGGGTTGGGTCCTGACCACAATTTTAGATCTCCCTGCGTGGTTTGTGTTTAAACTGCTGCTCAACCAACTTTATTAAGTGGCCACATGTCTTCTTAAAGTGTCACTAAAGAGAGGGATTAGAACACATGTCAGGTTTTTATTGTTGTCTGATGCCCTGTTAGGAAGATTCACCCTCTCTATTTGTCTATGTAGATACTAGTTCTGGTGACACCCCAGGATTCACTCACTTTGGAGGGATTTCCCCACCTCTTCCCCTGACTTCTCTGTCAAGAGCAATGACACAACCATCCTCCCATCCACTCATGCCAGGGTGCTAGGTGTTGTCCTTTGAACTCTTTCGGCCCCACATCCAATCACATTCCAAAGCTTGCCTCCTCAACCTCTGCAACATCTCCAAAATACGTCCCTTCGTAACCTATGTAACCACAAAGCTCTTGATTCACTCCCTGGTTATCTCTCCCCTCGACTACTACTGCAACTCCCTTCTCATTGGCTTACCTTTAAATAGGTTATCCCACTTCAGTCTATCCATAAATGATGCTGCCAGACTTGGCTACCCCTCTCTGCCAATCCCTCCATTGGCTGCCACTCACCCAACAAATTCAATTCAAAATACTAACAATAACTTACAAAGCCATCCACAACTCTGCCCAACAGCTACATCACTAACCTAGTCCCAAAATACCAACCAAATTATCCTCTTCGTTCTTCCTAAGACCTCCTGCTCTCTAGTTCCCTAATCACCTCCTCCCATATTCGCCTCCAGGACTTCTCCCGGGCCTCCTCCCTACCCCAATCTGTCTGACTATCTCCAACTCTATTCACTTTTAGGCAATCCCTAAAAACTTTTCTTTTTAGAGAAGCCTATCCTGCCTACACCTAACAACTATACTTTAATTTTCTTTATCAGCTCAACCCTCACAGTTCTTACATTTTGTATCACTTGACCCTCCCTCTTAGATTGTAAGCTTTAACGAGCAGGGCCCTCTGATTCCTCCTGTATTAAATTGTATTGTAACTGTACTGTCTGCCCTAACGTTACAAAGCACTGCGTAAACTGTTGGCGATATATAAATTCTGTATAACAATAATAAAAAATAGCTGGTAGGGAAGATTTGGCAATCCTAGGTTATGATTTTGCCCAAATAAAGGAGGACATGGCAGGGTCTATGCGTTAAAAAAATTATATGGGTAAGTAATATGTGCTGCTTCTAGGAAAAATATATTTGGAATAATGTGGCCTATAAAGTTCAGGAGAATAGAACTCCACACCTGTAATTTAGATTCTATCTGGGCCTCATACACACAGAGGTTTTAACAGCGTCTTTTTTTAGCTTTTTTTGCTGCTTAAAAACGCCACTCCACGTTATTCAATGGGCTCATACACACCATGGCATTTTTGAGCTGTAACAGGCATAAAATCTTTTTATTCAAGGTTTTCCAAAATTATAACATAGTACATAAACAGTGTAAACAATATCATTGAAGGTAATAATCCCAAATTACAGTAGATCTAGAACAAATCTGGCCATCTGATCCAGCTGAACAACATAAATACAATCCTTAATTCAAACCCACTACCTATCTAGTTACCACTTCATAGGTTAGACACTGTATTACCCTTCACCTATTGGGACACAAAAAGAACCACTAAAAATATCAGTTTACCCATTTTGCCTAAATCCTTCAAAAGGTCTTAATTGGGCTCTATCTCCTCCTTAATATAACTTCCATTAACCCTACATTTCTTATTTATCACGTTGTTTAAATATCCAGCTACTTCCCATTCGACTCCTTTACCTTTTACCCCCCTTTTCTCACCCCCTCCCCAGGCCGAAACCAAAAAAAAAAACCCTTCCCAGTTCCCTCCTCCCATCTCTACTCCCTCCTCCCCCGTGCCCTCCCCCCCTTCAAGAAGCTACCAGGCTTTCCACTTACCAATATATGCCGACTAACTTATTCCCCATTCTTACTCCCCAATAATCTCTTCCCTTCTTCTGAGTATACAAATGCATTCCATGCTCCCCAAGTTACATTATATTGTTCTTTTCTATCTTGGGCTGATAGCACCAAATCTTCTAAGGCCCCTATGTTTCTAATCCTATACAGCCACTCTGCAATCGTGGGTGGCCTAGGGTTTCTCCAGTCCCGAGCTATACCTGCCTTGGCCGGCATGGTCATTTTTAAGCTCCAAAAAAAAAAACAAGGACCAGCGCGTACTGAGGCTCCAGCGGTAGAGCCGTTTTGACGCTGACGTAAAAAAAAATGTGAATTAGTGCTATACCAACATTTTTTAGCGTCTGCGTTTTTAAGCTTTAAAATGTTTATTATGTGATATTGCACATTGTTTTATACTTTTCCTTGGCAATGTGGGTAATTTGGAATTGGGAAAAATAGCAGAGTGATATTTTTTTTTAAAACACGCCTTAGCGATAACGCTTACAAACAACGTTTAACGTGCATTAACACCAAGTCAAAACGCTAATAAAATCGTGTTTTTAACACCGTTCGTTACTAGCTTTACAGCCCGTTTTTTAAAACGTCCGTGTGTGTATAAGGCCTAAGAATGGGGGTTAAAAAAGGTACAAATTTAGACAAATTCTTCTGAATATGAAACCCCAAATATTTCAGATGGTCTGTCATTTGCAAATGGGATCAGTGTAAATCAGTGGTCTCCAAACTGCGGCCCGGGGGCCAGATGTGGCCGGTTGCTTGCTTTTATCCGGCCCTTGGGGCACTATTTCATCCACTGATACCAACAATGTGGTGTAATCTCTCTTAACAACAAGGGGGCACAGTTTTTCTCAATTACACCAACCATGGGGCATCATTTCTCCTACTGCTTCTGCACAGCCAGAAGACACATCATGCGGTGGGACCTCTTGGACAGTGGAAAGGCAAAGAACTTATTGAACCCCATACCACTAATCACTTATACCAAGGACACACAACAGGAATCCAGGTGATCCATTAGGAATCCAGGAAAAGGAGTCACGACACGGTGGAGCACCCGTTTGATTGACACGCATTCTACCCCAGCAGGGGTGATTGCCTCTGGTGAGTGGGGACCCATAAGGGGGAGCACCGGACCCACTGTGATATTCACTTGATGTATTGCCTATCACCTATTCACATAGGTGCACCTTGATTGTCACACCACCTATATTCACCTGCTTTATGATTTATGGACTATTTAATGTGAATTAATTTGTTGCAAAATTTGATCACAGTGTTCTTATGCACTTATTTAGATTTGTAAACAAGTTTTGCTAATTGTACTATAGTACGGCGTGGTTCAGTCACTGTAAGAAAATTATTTATTTACATATCATTTCTACATCGGTGACACCAACACCACTGGTGGCACATAGAGGTACTACCACTCTTGTTCACACAAACTCAAAAATATATTTTTTGGGCATTTACTGCCACACTTTTATTTATTCATTTATTGTACTTTTCGTTATTTATATTGTTTTAGGGAATGTTGTCCCACTAGAGCCTACCTACCAACCCATTGGGTCCGTTACTGGTTCAGTTAACAACATATTAGTGACAGCGCCACCACCCCCACCACCTCTTTACTTTTCATTTCTCCTACTGACACCAACAATGGGGGCCAATGACACCAACAATGGGACACAAATCCTCAAAATGACACTAAAAATAAGGCACATTTCCTTTCAATTACACCAATGATAGGGGGACAATTCCTCTCAATGACACCAACAATGGGGCAAAATGACATCAGTGATGACACCAACAATGGGACCCAATGACGGGTCACAATTACTCATACTGAAACAAACAATGGGGTGTTAATTTTTCCCACTGACGTCGGGACCTTTTCAACTTCCACTGACCGTCCCTCGTAAACTCTGAAGGACAGTAAACTGGCCCTTTGCTTAGAAAATTTGAAGACCCCTGGTGTAAATAGTCCTAGGAGCTTGGGGGACCTGGTGACAACGGTTTCACCAAACAGAAGCTAAGGAAAAATCTAAAACAGGAGCATAGACAGCAATAAAAAGCTGACAGAAGTTTTAGCCATCCCATAATTTAAAACAAAAACAAGAAAATAAGGATTTTGGCTGGACATGTCTTTGTCATTAACTCATGAAATAACGCTTTTCTTATACCAGTTCCTTTCAGAAAGCTGGACAGCCTCCAATCACACATCACAGACTTTGTTTGGCATAAAGAGGTCATACTTGGCAAGGTCTAAAGGAAGAATCCGGCCTTTTCTTATTTCAAAGATATTAACAGGCAGCCAGACTCGCTCAATTAATTCAATGGAATGCTCGGTCTACTTTGGCAAGACTGACAGAATTAGAAGTGAACCTGGTTCACCCCATGCCACTTCGCTATTTATGGTCCGTTCACAACAGCAAGTTGCAATGATCGCACGGTTGCTGGTGTGTGCTGTGAAATGCAGCGAAACCATTACTCATACTTTCGGATTCAGAATGTTTTATTTTCAATACCGTTTGCTTATGTGTGTCTTAATAATTTCTGTTTTTGTAAAACTTTCTATGCATTACCCACCTAAGGATATTAAATATATCATTATTAAATGGGTTTTTGCTTGAGTGTTTGCACTCTCTCTATAACTGATATTACCTTATTTAGCTAACCTGTAAATGCTAGTGTGTGAAAGCCTGTGTGCCAGCTTGGCAACATGTTACACTCTAAATATGAATGTCACATGCTCTAATGCCACATACACAAGGTCGGAAATTTCCGATAACAAATGTTCGATGTGAGCTTGTCAGAAAATCCGACCGTGTGTATGTTCCATCGGACATTTGCTGTCGTAATTTCCAAAATCCATGCATGCTTGGAATTAGAAAATAACGAAAAAGTTGCGCTAGACTTAAAAACAAATGTAGGAATATAGCAGCCAGCACCAACAATGGACCATGTTGTATGCAGAAACAAAAAAGAATTAAGCAGAAGAGCCACACTGCCTATTGAACTTAATTTTTCTCAGCTCGTGGTACTTCTTGACGTTCGGAATTTCCGACAACATTTGTGAGACCGTGTGTATGCAAGACAAGTTTGAGCCAACATTCCGTCGAATAAAAATTTGTTTTGTTGTCGGAATGTCCGATCGTGTGTATGCACGATAAAGGTCCTTTTTTTTTTTAAATAAACATACAGTTGTCCCTTTTCCCCATTTTTTGTTTCAATCTTTATTGACAAACACATTACAAAATGGCAATTTTCTCTATCAACTACTGCAAGCTAAGAGGGGTCAATACAGCTGACAAGGCAAGGACAATTCTTATATGTTTGCTGATAGGGAATGATATGGAACAGCATACTGTAGCATTTAAGCGTAGCAAGATTGCCAATCCAAATGACTATGTGATGCAGTTCTTGGATCCTCTTGGCAGGAGAAATTGCCATGCACATGAGGTTTATCTCTGGAAACAGGTGGAACCTTTGGTCACCAATGTCCCTTACTGGCACCACCAGCTAATTTTTCATTTTCAACAAACTGAAAGAGGGAAACAGAGTGGCAGCAACATCAGAGGGAGAGAGAGCGCAAACTGAAGATGGCTAGACTCCCGTACGGGATTGAATGGTCACAACCAACTGCATCAGGATCTCTAGGAACCAGACCTGGATCTATAGATGTCCGGAACCGTTTTGCCTGCAATCAAGTTGGGCATGTTGCAAGCCACTGTCCAGAGAGGAGGAGGCCCAGTCCTCTGGGTAATGCGACAAGTGCATTCCCTGCAGTATTTGTTGTTGAGGAAGTAAGAGACCATTGTGGAAATTTGAAGATGTATTTAATATGTATTGTCATAATGGCACCCAGTTTTAGTACTTCTGCAACCCACTCTAAACAGAGCTGACTGGGGCAGTCTGAGGCTGGTTGAGATACACTTCCTGATTTGAAGAAGGGTGTTTGTGGAGTGGGGGTGTTGGCTGTGTTATGCACAGATATTCGCCTGTGCGATGCGTCCACTCTGTAGACACACCATCGGTTTAGCGGATGTGTGCTTTTGTCGTCTGTGTCTGATCAACATAAATATGGTGGCATGAGCATACAGCTGCAGATAAGCTCCCCTCATCAGGAACTGTGTTTATTGGTTATAGTATTATTACTGTATCGTGTTATTGTATTATTATTTTGTTATTGTTATATTACTGTATTGAATCCCTGTTGGAATGGTTTATCTTGTGCTGCCAAATCCATATATGGGCATTTGATGAATTAAGCTCACATGCTGTGACATCACTTCCCATGGAGGCGGTCACATGCTGTGACATCACTTTCTATGGTCACATGCTGTGATCTCCTCCAATCAGATGTGGTCTGGGAAGCCTATTGTGGTAATAAAAGGACGCCTGAATGGGCGTCGGCGGGAGTCTAGTAATGACTGGGAGCTATGGATGAGAACAAGCTAGTGTGATGGTCTCTGTTACTGAATGAATGGCAGGGAATATATGGTGAGTGAACCTATTCGCTTTAAAGATGGCTTGCTTCACTAAGATGAAATGTGTTACTATTAGAGACAAGATATCTGTCTGTATGCTCTACAGCCAGATTTCGCTGACACCATGTGGACAACCCAGGGCACGTTACAGTACTATACTGTACAGGATCAGAGGATATTCCCAGTGTGTATCTAATACCCAGAATGTTAATGTTACTGCAATGTCAATGTGCTGGGGGGTTGGTAGGGGAAAAAGGGGCAATTTCCCATTCTAGACCCTGATGGTACATTGGATGAGCAGAGGACAAGGAACTGGAAACCTAAGATGCTGTGCTCTGATGTGTTTGAAACTTTTCAAACTTTTATGGATTTCTGATAGATCTTAAAGCGGAGTTCCAGCCATTTTTTATGTTTAAAAGCCAGCAGCTACAAAAAGCATAGCTGCTGGCTTTTAATAAACATACACTTACCTGCTCCACTGTCCAGCGACGCACTGCCCGGAGCTCCGCTCCTCTCCTCCCCTCCCCTCTCTCCGCCAGCGCCTCCATCCTAACTGTGGGCATCAGGCCGTGTCAGCTTTCGTCTCCACGGCCAGGCACTCACTGCTCATGCGCTGCACTACCTGATTGAACAGGAAATCGCCTGGGACCTGTCACTTGTCCCAGGCGATCACCTACAGGGAGGGGCCGCCATAGGTGATATGACATATTGTGGTGGATTATCTAAAATCTCTATTTTATTTTAAGCTTATTCTTTGATTAGAACCACTGAAATGAAGTGTGTATTTTCCTTGAAAATATTTGTCCAGATATTATTCTAAAGTTACAACTGCAGAGAGATTGTAGATGAGAGCAAATGCTGTTTCTTCTCCATTATGTTTCAAATGTGTTCAACCCTTCCCCCATTGCATTCCTGGATGGACTTTGGCTTCTCTTTCCTTCTTCCTGCCTTCCTCCTACCAAAGGAATTTGTGTCTCGTGACCAAGAGAGAACTGAGAGAACTGACCGAAGGAGCTGACAATTAACTTTTTTATGCCTGTATGAACTGACCAATGAGGGTTCCCATGCCATACAAGGGACTGGGGGAGATGGATGTGACATGTATGGGTTGACCAATGAAATGCATTTTTGTGATCTTTTTTTTGTGTATGTTTTAATAAAACAGGAGCTGGGGGCTAGATCTCTCTCTCTTGGCTGGCAACGTTGAAAAGGTGAGCATGTAAGATTCTGTGTCTGAATTGCACATTTCATCTTATCATTAATTTGGGTCAGACGGCATGAATGAGGGGTTCACCCTGAGAAATTGTGTTCAGGAAATCAAAGAGTCTACATCAATATCGCCTAAGCCACCCCATCTTTTTTGGAGGGGAGTGGGGGCTTCAGGACTTCCTGTCCCACTTCCTCCTTCCGCCCAGGGACCGCTTAGGCCAGGGGTAGGCACCCTTGGCTCTCCAGCTGTTTTGAAACTACAAGTTCCATGAGACATTGCAAGACCCTGACAATCGCAGGCATGAATCCTACAGGCAGAGGCATTATGGGATTTGTAGTTTCAAAACAGCTGGAGAGCCAAGGTTGCCTACCACTGGCCTAAGCGGCCCCTGGGCGGAAGGAGGAAGTGGGACAGGAAGTCCCACTCCTCCTGAAGCCCCCACTCCCCTCCAAAAAAGATTACATGCCAAATATGGCATGTATGGGGACGAGGAGTGGTTTAAGCGGAAGTTCCACTTTTGGGTGGAACTCCGCTTTAAGATGAGCATAAGACAAGAGAGTTTGCCTTTACTTAACTCTGACATTTCTCAATGTGGCAGAATGTATGCGTCAGGTTGTACACTAAGTTGCACACTAAGGGCCAGATTCAGGTAGATGGGAGCATCTTTGCTCTGGAGTAACGCTTCTCATTTACGTTACGCTGCCAAAATTTTGGGAGCAAGTGCTGTTATTCATGAAGCACTTGCTCCTAAAGTTGCGGCAGCGCATCGCAAATGAGCCGGCGGAATTCAAATTGGGCGGGTACGGAGCGTGTATTATTAAAACTAAGCGCGATCCCGTGGCGAACGTACTGCGCATGCGTCTAGTGTCAATGCATCACCGTGCGCATGCTCCAAATTCTGTCAGTGAACGTCAATGACGTCACATCCCCATTCATGAAAGTTTTACGCAAGCGACGCGTTTTTTTTTTTCCGACGCGATGACGACGCCTATACTTAACATAGGATACTCCACTAGGGGGCTGCTTTATCTTTACGCCGCGTATCGCTTACGGAAACGTCGGAAAGTCACTGCGTCGCGCCCGAATACGATCGTGAATTGCCGATTCCCGCTGATTAACATATTTTTTCATCGTAAATCAGCGGGAACGCCCCCGGCGCCATTTTTAAATTAAAGTTGCGATGCGATGGCGAAATTCAATTGCGTCGATCGCATCGGAACACCAACCCGGCGTTTCTTGTTTTCTGGTTACAGAAAACAGAAACGCCGGCTTAAAGTGACAGTTAGGCTGGAGTATCACAGATACTCCAGCCTAACTCTACCTGAATCTGGCCCTAAATGTATTGAAACTTAGAGAGAAACAAATATTTTTTTACAGCCTTGTACACCACCTTTTGTGTCTAAATTTATATGCGGCGTCTTCCTTTGTTACCACAGTTTCAAATTCTACCATTGCTGCTTTGGTACTGTGCGACCGATAAAGACTACAGGGTAATGGAGCAAATCCTACCCAATCTGATTCTACTTTCTCAGTAATGGCAGCTGATAGTATGGAGTTTTTACAGGTTACTAGATTTGGTGCTTAACCCAGAATCCAGGTGTTATGCTGACAGCCCTTCAGATGAGACAGATAGAGTAAGAAGTATGTAAAAAAATCTGAGGGTGGGGGTCCTGGTGTCCATGCAAGAGAACAACCTCCAGGTCATATTGGAAAGGCCTTATGCCATGCTCAAACAGCTCAGGGATGTAAATATTATTATTATACAGGATTTATATAGCGCCAACAGTCTGCGCAGCAATCTTCAACATAAGGGCAGACAGTACAGTTACAATACAATTCAATCCAAAAGGAATCAGAGAGCCTTGCTTGTTCATTAGCATTTACAATCTAGGAGGAAGGGTCAAGTGATACAAAATGTAATAGTTGTGGGGCCTGTAATTGTCATCATAGGTATACCTCAACTATGAGAGACAAAATGTGGAAACAAATCCAGACAATCACATTGTCTGATTTGGAAAGAATTTATTTGCCAAATATGGTGGAAAATAAGTATTTAGTCAATATGAAAAGTTCATCTCAATACTTTGTTATATATCCTTTGTTGACAATGACAGAGGTCAAACGTTTTCTGTAAGTCTTCACAAGTTTGTCACACACTGTTGCTGGTATGTTGGGCCATTCCTCCATGCGGGTCTCCTCTAGAGCAGTGATGTTTTGGGGCTGTCACTGGGCAACACAGACTTTCAACTACCTCCAAAGGTTTTCTATGGGGTTGAGATCTGGAGACTGGCTAGGCCACTCCAGGACCTTGAAATGCTTCTTACAAAGCCACTCCTTCATTGCCCGGGCGGTGTGTTTGGGATCATTGTCATGCTGTCATGCATCTTCAATGCCCTTGCTGATGGGAGGAGGTTTGCACTCAAAATCTCACGATACATGGCCTCATTCATTCTTTCATGTACACGGATCAGTCGTCCTGTTCCCTTTGCAGAGAAAGGACCCCCAAAGCATGATGTTGCCATCCCCATGCTTCACAGTAGGTATGGTGTTCTTTGGTTGCAACTCAGCATTCTCTTTCCTCCAAACACGACTAGTTGTATTTCTACCAAACAGTTCTACTTTGGTTTTATCTGACTAGATGACATTCTCCCAATCCGCTTCAGGATCATCCAAATGCTCTCTAGCAAACCTCAGACGGGCCCTGACATGTACTGGCTTAAAGAGGAGTTCCACCTAAAAAATAACTTTTTTTTAATCCACTCCCCTCCCCCTTACATGCCACATTTGGCATGTAATTTTTTTGGGGGGAGAGTGGGGGCTTCAGTAGGAGTGGGACTTCCTGTCCCACTTCCTGCTTCCGCCGAGGGGCTGGTTAGGCGATTAAGCCTTAATCGCCTACACCAGCCCCTCCCTGTAGGCGATCACATGGGACACATGACAGGTCCCATGTGATCGCCGCTCCAATCAGCGGCGAGCCGCACCGCACGTGCATGCGCACTGCGGCTCGCACATGCGCAGTGGGTGCCCGGCCGTGAAGCCGAAGGCTGTCACGGCTGGGTGCCCACAGTAGGAATGGAGACGCCGGCTGGGGAGGGGGGCAGAGGAGCGGAGCCCCGGTCGGCGCATCGCTGGAACGCAGGACCAGGTAAGTGAGTGTTTATTAAAAGCCAGCAGCTACACTTTTTGTAGCTGCTGACTTTTAATAAACACAATTTTGGGCTGGAACACCCCTTTAAGCAGGGGGACACGTCTGGCACTGCAGGATCAGAGTTCCTGGCAGCACCCAAACAGTGTAACATGGATCAATAGTATAAGGCTCTGCTAACACATTCGGCAATTGTGTGGCCCTCTCACTCACTGGCAATGCGTTCTTTCTCTTTAAGGTCTGAATTATCTTTTTCCTTTTGTACTCAAAGGGTGTTAATCACATATTAAGCAGACTGGAATTTGGTTTGCATCTCTGCCATAAAAGAGTAGAAACCATATTTAAAATATTCTTGCTCATAATATTGTATTTTTAAAATTTCTAGAGAGCAAGGACGTGAATGGCCATCATATTACCCATGGATCATAACGTTTTGAGCCGACTGTAGCTCCTGCTCACATTTTAATTTTAAGGCCCCATGCATACTGTGGATGAGGAATGAGTCTCCAGTGTTTAGGCGCAGGCAGAGGGCACAGGTGCAATGTTCAGCCCCTCCTCTGGCAGCCTGTCAAACTCTACAAGAGGCTGACAGCTGGATGGTGCACCTATCAGTACTAACATTTAGGGTAGTATTTGTCCCTGCGTGCATATCACCCTAAACATTAGTACTGCTAGGTGCACAGTCCAGCCCTGTTTATCCATAGCAGCTGTCAGTCTCTCAGAATTTGACAGACTGCTGGCAGCAAGGCTGGATGGTGTACCTGTGCCCTCCACCTGCACCTAAGTACTGGAGCCCTATGCACTAGTGTGCATGGGACTTACATTTATCAAGGATTATAAATATGACAATAAAAATGTTTTTGGCAGAATTTACACAGGTCCAAACAATTTTCTTCCAGACAGTTGTTCTCTGTGTTAACCTTTCCCGCTAACAAGGAAGGTCTACAGCTTCCTACTTTCTCCTCTTTCTTCCGACACTGACTTTTAGGAAGTCGCATTACTGGAAAGCCCACCACAAAAACTGTTTCAGTGTAGCAAACCTTCAATCGTGGCCATGGGACCCAGGCTCTAGCCAATACTGGGTAGTACCCCTGACAAGTGGCAAGGTATCCCCAGGGTATGCAAGAACCACTGCATTAAACCAACCTATACTTTATATTTAGTAAAAAAAAATAAGACATTTTAAACTAACAACACATGTGAAAAACGTTTGTGAATTATGTGTTGGTAAAGTAGTATTAAAGTCCCCAAAAATGTTAATGCATTGCAGCTTACCACTCTTAAAAGTGGTGGCTACATTCATTTTCTTTATTTAGCCTTTTTTCCCCTATGGTTGAACTTTTTCACCTGGTGATCTGGCCAGTAACACACATCCTATCCAAGGATGTATCCACATGAAGGAGCAATGGTGACACTTTTGGACAGCAGCATTGTCACTCTGTGGAGAGAGTAGTATTAGATGCACTAGCAGATATCGATGGATTTGACGAACAAAGTAAAGCTCAACTTTAGCCAACACTTTTTAAGCAGTTACAGCAAACCTTTTTTTTCCCCTTTTAGGATAAAGGTGTTATATAAATAAATAAAAGCTAACCATTGTAAGCACCCCTGTCAGTGCTAATATTTTTTATATACCCTTTAACGGACACTTTTGCTGAAAAGCATAGCCTGTTAACCACTTCCATACCAAGCACTTTTACCCCCTTCCTGCCCAGGCAAATTTTCAGCACTGTCGCATTTTGAATGACAATTGCGTGGTCATGCAACGTTGTACCAAAATGAAATGTTTGTAATTTTTTGAGACAGAGCTTTATTTTGGTGGTACTTAATCACAAAAAAAAAAAAAAAGGTTCGTCTTAATTTCTGTTATAAAATTTTGTAAATAAGTAATTTTTTCCCCCTCACTGATGTGTGCTGATGAGACTGCTCTGACGGGCACTGATATGCAGCACTGATAGATAGCAGTGATGTGGCACTAATAAGCATCACTGATGTGGCTGCACTGACAATCATTGCACTGATTATGTGATTATGTGCGTAGACCAGCCCTGCGTCAGAGAAGCCGCTTATCGGTCAGTATGAATAGAGAAATGCCGATGACCGACACTTCCTATTTACACTGTTATCAGCTGTGGTTGGACACAGGTGATCATATGGTAAAGAGCCTATGTAAAAGGCTCTTTACCGTGATCAAAGATGCACCACACCACCAATCGCCACACGAGCGGCATGTTGTGAAGGATTTTGTATAACTTTCAGTCACAACAATTAAACCATCGTCCTGCCTTCATTTTGCTATAGGCTGGGCAGCATGTGGTTAAAGGAAGATGAAAAATAAACTTACTGGCTGGATCACCACAGGAAAAGAAAGGAAAAAAATGAACAATGCCACCGCATTTAATGCCAATTCCCCTAAAATTGGGACGCTGTGTAAAATTTACAGCCCTAATTCTAAAAAAGTTAGAACGCTGTGTAAAATTTGCATAAATTGCTAACACTAACGGCCTTATGGTCGTCCCCGTATTCATGCTTTTACTCTTATTTCTATGTAACATAGATGTTTATGTTCTGTCATGCATACGCACGATCATTTTTCGGCATGAAAAAAACAACGTTTTTCTGCATGTAGAAAAAACTTTGTTTTTTCCAACTTCATCATTAAAACTACGTTGCCCACACACCATCGTTTAAAAAAAATGCTCTAGCAAAGCGCGGTGACGTACAACACGTAAGACGGCACTATAAAGGGGAAGTTCCATGCGGATGACGCCACCCTTGGGGCTGCTTTAGCTGATTTCCTGTTAGTAAAAGACTATTCACACTTTTCTGTCTGTTACAGCGTGATGAATGTGCTTACTCCATTACGAATGGTAGTTTTACCAGAACGAGCGCTCCCATCTCATAACTTGCTTCTGAGCATGTGCTGGTTTTTAATGTCGTTTAACCCATACACAATAATTTTTTACAAACCGAAAAAATACATAGTTTAAGGACTCATTCACACGAGGCGGACTCCGTCGCGATGGAGTCTGCCAGCTTAGCGGGAGATCAGTCCGCAGAGCCGACGGATGACAAGCTTCTCTCTGCTCACTGAGCGGGGAGGGGCTTGTTGGGCACCGCTGTCTCCTATGGAGCAATCTGATGAAAATGGACAGTATGTCCGTTTTCATCAGATCTTACCCGATCCGCCATTGACGGATAGAGACGTATCCCCCATACGTCTGTTTTTAGCAAATCGGATAGGGTCGGATGTCAGCAGACATATCTCCGCTGTACTGACCGCCTTAAACGTCATTAAAAAATGTTCGGAAAAAAAATTGTCGTTTTTCAGAACCCGAAAAATGATGAACACATGATCATTTTAAATGAGATTTTTTAAAAACTTTTTTTTTTTTTTCATGCCGAAAAATGATCGTGTGTACGCGGCATAAGAGTTTAAATTGAGTCTTAAGTAAATCCGGTGGGCGCTTTTCAAGAGAGCTTTTGTAGGGTCAGATGCAAGAGTAAACTCAGCATGCGTGTACAGCACACAAAACACCTCAGCCCAAAAGGTCACCACAACAGGGCAAGACCACCAGATGTGCAAATGGGGTCTTCTATCCGTAAAGCCTCGAAAACATTATGGAAGATGGAAGAATCATGTTAATCCTCGCCGGTACCAGGTAACATCTGGTGAGGACTTTGTAGTTTATTTCTAGAGCTAATATGTTCACTGAGGAAGATTTAGTGCATTGCCGAATGTCAGCCCAATCCTCTGGGCCTAGCTGGATATTGAGGTCTGAGTCCCGGCGAGTAGCATATAGTGGAGGTGCAGGAGTAGGAGGGGAAGACAGATGCATGTCTAATTTAGATATTAGGCCAGGGGCCCTTGGGTCTGAAAAGCAAATATGTCTGGTTTGCGATTGTAAATCAGTTTGGCCTACAATATAGGAGGAGTAAAAGATATTTGAAAGAATCTGAATTAGGTCATATGAAATGTTTAGGCCAAGAAAATTAACCATATAAAAAAAGGTTATTTTGAATCTGATGGCAATAGCGCATTTAAAAAAAGTTGAGGAGACCATTTGCTGGAGTTTTAGGAGAGTTATGTTGTCCAATTCTTGCCTGCTATAGGATTCTAACAGCACAACAGACCCAGGTCTTCTCTCATATTTTTAATTTCAAGATGCGCCAAATATTTTCAATTTGTAAAAGGTCTGGACTGCAGACAGGCCAGAACTCTTAGGCCGCGTACACACGGAGGGACATATCCGATGGAAACGGTCCTCGGACCGTTTTCATCGGATATGTCCGCTGGGCTATTTTGGTCCGATGGCGTGTACACACCATCGGATCAAAATCCCCCCTGGCAGACAGCGCGGTGAAGTGGCGGTGATGTTGACGCCGCCACGTCACCGCACCAGGAAGTAAACAACTTCCACGCATGTGTTGCATCCATACGACGCTTGTGCAGGAGGATATGCTGGTGAGTGTACTGACCGGCGGACATATCCGACGAACATGTCTCCGGCGGACAAATTTTAAAGCATGCTTTAAAATTTGTCCACCGGACAAATCTGTCTGCTAGCCCATACACACAATCGGATTTGTCTGCTGAAATGGTCCGTCGGACCATTTCTAGTGGACAAATTCGATCGTGTGTACGCGGCCTTATACTACGAAGCCATGCAGATAAGCAGGCCGCAGAGCAGACATCTGTGACGGACAGTCACCAGCTCTCTGCACAGGGAGAGTTGAGCGATCAGTGGTGTTTGATCGTTTGGTTCTCAGCCTTAGAGCTAGCGGGTGAACCGATGCTGCATCCACCTAGGTAAGTATGATTTAAAAAAAAAAAACTCAACTTCTCTTTTAATTTTGGCCTATCAAATTTCTAAAACATGAGGAAGCCTGAAAGAAAGCACTTTTTTTGCAGTAATGATTAAAACCTGTGTGTCCTCATTGATTTGAGCCGAGCTACAGGCATCCCCTCCTTAGAAACGGAGGAAGTGAGAGGAAATCTACCCCTAGGAAGTGAAATTTACTCCTGTAATGCCCTGTACACACGATCAGTTCGTCTGATGAAAACGAACCGATGGATTTTTTCATCAGATATCCGATGAAGCTGACTTTCATCAGTCTTGCCTACATACCATCGGTTAAAAATCTGATCGTGTCACAGTGGTGACGTAAAACACAACAACGTGCTGAGAAAAATAAAGTTTAATGCTTCCGAGCATGCGTCGACTTGATTCTGAGCATGCGTGGATTTTTGACCGATGGATTTCCCCACAGACAATTGTTTTTTTCTATCGGTTTTTTCACCATACGAAAAAGTTACACCTAAAATGGACCTGTTCCAACTTGCATACAAATTCAACTTAAGAACAAACCTACAGAATCTTGTTCCTAACCCGGGGACATGCCTGTATTTCTAATCCATTGTTTATTTTTTATTTTTTTAAACTCTTTAATGACTGGTATGGTACCAATAGATTGGCATGAAGCACATTTGGCACCTATATTCAAAAAAGTAATCAACATACTCACCCAGTCTTTACAGCATAACTTTGTGTTCTATACAAAACATCCCATAGCAATAAGGACAACTACTGTAGATAAAGAACCTTTCAGGCAGGAAGCTTTCTCAGCTGGAGAAGAAAGGCTGAGCCAAGTGACTAAACCTTGCTGTGGCACCCCTGTATCATCATATAGAATCTTTCACCAATAACAACCATATATCAAGCAGAAGAGGCCAAACTATTTTTTTCTGAGGGACTTTGCGGCCCTTTTCAGTGCCAAAGCACCTGCTTCCAACTTGACCCTACTAGAGAGGAGGGGGCTTACATCCCTTGGTAGGGTGTTGAGCATACAAGCCAGCAGAAAAGGGAAGATGGACTATGCTCATAAATACATCCAATTACCATTCTAAGGTTACCACTCCCGTAAGTGATGCCAATACTTATAAGGCTCTAAAGAGGGACTTCACTCTTGTACCACAGTCTCTATCCTGGGGAAGCTACATCATGCTTGTACTCACTTCCTAAGATACAGTGGAACCTTGCATTAGGAGCATAATCCTTTCCAGGAGAATGCTTGTAATCCAAAGCACTCTTATATCAAAGCGAGTTTGCCCATAGGAAATCATGGAAATTCAGATAATTAGGTCCACAACCATTTATTTATATAAAAATGATTACAGCAAAACAAAATACTGTATAAAGTGTACTGTAAACATAAAACAAATTAAACTGCACTTTAAAATACTGTACTGTATCTCTGTGTTGCAAACATTTTAAAGGTAAAGAAAAAGAATGTGCACAATGTTAAGGAGTCTGGTGATCACCTATTTAAAGCCGCTGTGTATTAGTACAGTAAAGCCGTTGTGTATACTGTGGTGCACAGTATACAGCTCTGTATGTGGCTAGAGGTTTGTGCTGAGCTCTTTAAAGCCGCTCTGCATACAGTACTGTATGTTCAGTAAAGCCGCTGGTGTACAGTACAATGCTGTATGTGGCCACAGATTCAGCTCAGCTGACAGTACTTCCTAGAGAACTCAGAAACTGTTCACATCACTTCCGGGTGTGCCCACCGCTGTTGGGAGTGTCTATGAGTGTCTCCGAGTGTCTCCAGGAAGCGATGGGAGCCACTATCGCCCGCAAATCTCTGGCCACATACAAAGCTGTACTGTATACTGTACACCAGCGGCTTCACTGTACATATACACAGCGGCTTTACATGGATGAGCAGCAGACTCATTCACATTGTGAGTGTAATTCTTTTTTTTTTTTTACAAAAAAAACGCTCGTATATCAAGACAGCGCCCGTATATCAAGGCATTTTTTTTTAAACGCTCGTAAACCGCGTTATTCATAAACCAAGGTTTCACTGTACACAAGTAAGGCAAAAGGTTCCCCTTTAAAACCGACTGTCAGCAGCATTTCAAGTACAATAATAGCTTCTACAGACAAACATGGCTGTGTTATGGGATCACCAGTATCTTCCATTGTAGCTAACTTGCACATGGAGGAGTTGGAAAAAAAGAGCCATGAACTCTTTCAGGGGAATATCGCCAAGTAATTGCATCACGTATATGTATGGTACACGTGGGTCGGGAATAGACTTTAGAAAACAAGCTTTGTTGTATTTTGCTGGACTATGTGATGCATGTCAAGGGACAGAGGGTAGAATTGGACATAAAGGGCTACAGGAAACTAACTAGAATACAAACTGGTAGTTTTTAGAACTCTGCTGCGATGGTAAAAAGTACAAGGGCTACAGAAATCCTATGAGTTCTTAATGCTGACGTCCTAAGAGTTCCCCTCATTGGAACCAATAGGTCAAGCCCCCCAAGCAAGGTCTATAAAGACATGGATGCATGAGTTTCCGATGGAACACCTTTGGGATGAATTAAAGTGGAGACTGCAAACCAGGCCTTCTTGTCCAACATCAGTGCCTGACACCAGAAATGTGCTACGGAAGAATGATCAAACATTCTCATAGACCAGGGGTAGGCAACCTTTGAGAGATGGAGATTTATCTGGACAACATTGAAGAGATCAAAGATCAACAGTCCGAGGCGGGCCCCTTTTTCTTAATAGATATTTTAAAGATATCCTAGAAAACCTAGCTTCAGTGAGAAACTTGGAAATCACTTTCATTCACACTTTTTTCATGCCTGGGGAGTTAGTTATCCCCACAAATCTGATACCGGAGTAGGATGCAGGGCAGTGTACAGAGGTCAGTAGTAGTACTGGGATCAGGAGGGCAAGGAATAGGGGGGTCAGGAGAGCACAGTACTGGAAAGGTCAGGAGGGTACAGTACAGTGGGATAAGAACAGCTGGGCATGGTGTGGCCGGAGAGTAAGGGCACACTGTGCAGGGACCGCCCTGTCTTTTCTCCACTCTCCCCTATGGGGGGATCGGATGAACACGGACCGTATGTCCGTGTTCATCCGATCCGATCTGCAGACGGAAGAAAAAATAGGACATTCTTCCGTCTGCAAAATCGGATCTTTGCGGAGGCGGGTGATAAACATCCGCTGACACCCGCAATCACATAGGAACCAATGTATGTCCCTTTTTCATCCGCAAACGGATGGATGAAAAAGCGGACATGTGGTCCCACACGTCTGAAAGGGCCCTAAGGGGGTGTGGTGCTGAGGCATCAGGAGGGCTGGTTGTCAGGAGGGCATAAGGAGGGTGGGTGTGAGGAAGGCATCAGGTGTGAGGAGGACATCAGGAGGGTGAGTGTGAGGACGAAATCAGGAGGGTGGGTGTGATGTGGCCATCAGGAGGGTAAGTGTGAGGAGGGCATCAGGAGGGGCTGGGTGTCAGGAGGGCTGGGTGTCAGGAGAGCATAAGGGGAGTGGGTGTAAGGAGGGCATCAGGAGGGTGAGTGTGAGGAGGCCATCAGGAGGGGCTGGGTGTCAGAAGAGCATCAGGGGAGTGGGTGTGAGGACAGCATCGGGGGGGGTGTCAGAAGGGCTGGGTGAGAGGAGAGGAGGGTATCAGGGGGATGGGTTGGAGAGCACTAATGAGGAGGGCATCAGGAGGTGTCAGGGGGCTAGAATGGAGAGCACAGATTTGTTTTCAGTGCATAGTGATCAGGGAGGAGAGATGGGGATGACAACGGAAGAGCTTGGGTGTGCTTGGAGAAGAACCCGAACCCGGCCAAGTCTTTTCCCACCCGGCAGCTGCAAGTATGCAAATGGCGGGGGGCTTCCTCGGCAGCCTATGATTCATGTCCGTGCGCCACACACACACGGAACTCAGGAGAAGACCGGTTGGCAACACTGGGATGTGTACGCAAGCTACCTATCAGTGGTCAACAGGTAGCTTGCGATCGACGGGTTGCCGACCCCACCATAGACACACTCCTAAACCTTGTGGACAGCATTCCCAGAAGAGTTGAAGCTGTTATAGCTGCAAAGGGTGGTCCAATTTAATATTGAACCCTACAGACTAAGACTAGAACGCCATTAAAGGTCATGTGCAGGCGTCCCAATTTTTTTGACACAATATATATATATATATATATATATATATATATATATACATATACATACATACATACACACATACACATACATACATACATATATACACACAAAACAAATTCCCTTCAAAGTACAAGAAGGCTATATGCTTGGCTAGTTGCAGTTTATATAGTAAAGGATATTAACAAAGGTGAGATACCATGTATTTAAACACTGTGAACTGGGCACTGATTCACATTACATTGCAGCCCCCCTTGCTGGATTAGAGCCCATCTCAAGTCTAATGCCTGTATACTGTTGTCTCTTGCTAACCAGGGGCAATCAATGAGAATTAGGTCAGCTTTTTATAAGATACAAATTGGACCCCATGCAGGAGGGTCAGCGGATTGGCGGCTCTGCCACCATTAGAGAGGAACATCTCTCCTAAATAAATCAAGACATGATTGTGGAGCTCTGCGCCCGCCAGACACAAACTCATTCACATTGATTTGAAGATAAATTATTGAAAGTGGCTTCGCTCACTTTCTGCATTTATAAGAACAACAAAGTGAGTGTATTGGCAAAAGAGACAAAAGGTAGGCACTCCTTGTCCTTTTCCCATTGACTGACATGTCGCTTAATCTGCCAGATATCTTTTTTTAAGCAATGAATACATTTCAATAATACGTCTACGTCTAGGAATACGAAAAGCAACACGCATATTACACAGTTAAACAAAGGCACAGAATTCAACTCATAATTTACATTTTGCCTTTAATAAAAAATAAAAACTGGTTTAACTTTGAATACACAAACACATTCTCTGAATTATGGCACATGCTGGATGGTGAAGGAATGGTCGCCTTTGTTGGCAAATGGCACTGATTGGCTGGAAAAGGTTGAAAAGCATAACTCTTGTACAGAGTAACTAATAAAGAATTCAGCAACGGCTGTTCTAAATGAACGTCTGCCTGCTTTCCTGGTCTGATGTAAATGGCTCTGCAGGAACCTGCCTGGTCCCAGCGCTCTCTCTTGTGCACAAACATCCGCTCCTGTACCAGTCTGTCTGGAACATGATCTCCTCTGTGCTGTTGAGAGAGAGTTCTTAATGTTTCCTTCTTAAAAGTCACATGGCCACTTGCACTCCACAGAAACCAACTTGCAAGGACCTTGTGATGGCCCAAGCTAATAGAGGCATTCGAGAGAAGGGTGAGAGTGCAGACCACAGGCACCTGGTGGGCACATTAACAAACTGGATGAGTCAGCTTTGTTTTAGTCTAAACTACTGGATGTTTCTTATTTATTATGCTTTACTTTCCAGCTCTTAGGCCTCTTTTGTCATCTTCAGCTTTATTATGATGTGATGCCTTCTGCTGGATATCATCTGGCTAGAGAAGAATAAAGCCCAATTCGGATATTAAAAGGATCAAATTACCTATTTTTCCCTGTTCATTCATAAACTACCATATACTTGAACACTTCGCAGAAAAGGGATGGCAAAAGAGTGTCGGCAATGACACATACTACATTCAATGAAATGTCCTAACCGCGCGCTGCCCAGTATACATATATGAACGCCCTGGGCAGCAAGTGGTTATAGCAGTTTCATAGCTGCAGCTGTCGCCTGATTACTTTTACAGTGCCCCTCTACCACCTGCCACCATTTCTGTGCTCTTCCATTCTTCTGGAAACCCGGAACCTCTGTGCACAGAGGAGATGGACAAACATGTGTTCCCCCGATTTCCTCTGTGACTAAAGAAGCCAGGAGGAATAAGGATTTTGTTACTTTTGATTTCAGTGCTTCCTTTATCTGGCTGGTGCAGCCAGGACAGCATCTGATCACACTGATCTGTGTTTAATCAGATGTTTTGAAGTGCAGAGTCGATGTTAGGGGTCCAGTAGACCCCTGATGTCCCCATAAGACGTACCTGTCACTGCCTAAAGATATCACAAGGGTCCTGTTCACAGTTTATGATAGCGATAAAGTCAAATAAAAAAATATGTAAATAGAACAAATAAAAATAATTGTAAAAATGTTTAAAAGCACCCCCCCCCCGTACTCACATGTAAACACAAACACACACGCAAGTACTGTGCATATGCATGCCTATGTAAATGGTGATTGCACCACATGTGTGAGATATCACCATAAATGTTGGAGTGAAAGAAATTTTAGCACCATAGCTCACATTTAACTCTAAACTCATAACCTTCTAAGGGCTTTTAAAGTGTTCTTCTATGCAGGGCCACCATCAGGGGGGTACAGGCATTATACCTTTAAGGGGCCCGATGGTGCCCAGGGCCCCCCCCCCCCGCTTATTATCTCGTGTCAGGAGAGAAGAGATTACAGCACCCCCACCCCCCCCGTTTCTCTGCTCCAGGGAGGTCCTGCCTAAAGCTGTGTAAGGGGCCACAAAATGTGTGATGCTGCCCTGCTTCTATGATTTGGATGTCTCTGCTGACAGCTTGTCCGGCTGCGGTCTTGGCACAGTGGGAATTTGTTACACTTCACAGGGGTTGTAGCACCATACTTTTCTGTTATGGACATTGCAAGTGGTTAAAGTAGACCTGTACGAATGGATATATAAAAACTGTTTTCCCACTCAGTAAAGAACAAGTAGCTTATGTGTATGCAGGTGAAATACAGAGATAGTCCAGTACTGCACTATATATAGTTCCCAATGACGGGAGAGGGCATGGGACTGTACGAATGCATGTTGGGTATTACGTGGTGTGAAATTAGAAGTAGAGAACAGTAAATTGACTCTGAAACCGCAGGGACCATCCACTACAGACAAGGCTTATACATATAAAAATATATTTTAATAAATTATCACATTGAATAACAAACAAAGTTATAAAAATATGAATAGATCATATGGGAGAGAGAATTTCCGTATGTTAGGATATTCACATTTGTGTTTTTCTATTTTTATAGATTACTGTATATATGTATATTTGTCACTGAGGAAGCCTGAACAGGCGAAACATGTCGGACCTCATATATACACCAATATGGTGAAATTCTCTCTCCCATATGATCTATTCATATTTTTATAACTTTGTTATGTGATCATTTATTAAAATATATTTTTATATTTATAAGCCTTGTCTGTAGTGGATGGTCCCTGCGGTTTCAGAGTCAATTTACTATAACTGTTCTCTACTTCTATTTTCACACCACGTAATACCCAACATGCATTCATACAGTCCCATGCCCTCTCCCGTCATTGGGAACTATATCTATTTCCTTTAGGGACGGTAATGCTGTTGGCTATCTTTCTATATTATTACGTGCTCGCTTTATATGTATACACTTTTTCAGTACTGCAGTATGGTTATACAGACCCTGTTGAGTACAGCATTGTGATTACATAGGCACAGGTACAAAAGTGTCATTACATAGGTACCAGGTGTGTTTCTAGACCTTGGCACCCAGGGTGTGTGCCCCAACCTTTCTACTGAGTTCCCCAAGTCTCCTTTGAGATATGAAGATTATCCATTCTATGCAATATACAGTTTTGAAATGTTATACAGTATATGTATCTGCTTTTCAATTCATCCATTATTCATTTAGTCATCATAATGTGACATTACAGTTTTTAGAACATTTTTGTTCAGTTAAAAAGATATTAGTTTTACATATGATATATAGTGATTATCAGGGTAGCCTACCAGCCCCTCAACATTTTAATCGGTGTGCCCAAAGATGCTCATAGTTAGGGATGAGCTCCATGTTCGATTCAAACGTATGTTCGACTCGAACATCGTCTGTTCGTACGTTCGTCTAAATTCGAACAAAACGGGTCGTTCGCGCCAAATTCGAGTGACGCGTCACGGCCCATAATTCACTGCGGGCATTGCGCGCTGATTGACCAAGCATGCACTATGACCCGCATGCTTGGCCAATCACAGCGCGGAAAAAACGGAGAGCCATAATTGGCCAAAGCCAGGGTGGCTTTGGCCAATTTTGGCTCAGGGGGTTTAGTACACGCCCCACACTATATAAGGCTGCCTGTTGTTAAAGAGATCAGTCAGAGAGAGAGAGAGAGAGAGAGAGAGAGAGAAAGAGACAGTGTCTTTATTACTAGATAGATAGATAGAGCAGGCAGGCTAGCCAGTTTAGTTAAATTTACAGTGTGTAGAGGATATATATACATCCCAGGAGTTGTACATATATTTATACACTGTATAGCTTAGCTAGATCAGTTCTTCCTAATTTACTGGCAGGCAGATAATTGTGCTATTTAAAGACATTATCACAGGTATAGACACCCAGCAGGTACAATATTTAAAGGAATTTTTAATTCGGCTCATCCCTACCCATAGTTCAAAACACCCTTGGCAGGCACAGTTGAGTACAGCGGTGTGATAAGACAGATACAGTTCAGTATAGTAGTTTGGTTACACGTCAGATACAATGTAATTACACAGAGACTGTTCAATACAGCAATATGATTACACAAAGACAAGTCAGTACAAACAAATGGTCACTGCCCTCACCTATAATTGGCCTTTGCAGCAAAGAGCACATGGAAGGGCAAGGCATGCAAAACAAAACCAAAGAAATTCCCAGCTCAACTTACCTCCCAGCCTGCAACCAACCTATTTATCCTGTCTAACAGTATGTGTAAGGCCCCATGCACACGAGACGCTGTTAAACGCGGGTTCAGAGGCAATTGGACACTTTTTTCAACTGCCCCTGAACACATTCAATGTTATCCTATGTGTCCATGCACACAGTCTCATTTATTGCCATTTTTAGGCAGTTGCGTTTAACCTAGTTTTTCCAGAAGCAAAAAAATTGGTTCAAACGCAAAGGTTTTCCACTTTTCAGATGCAAAACGTCCCAAAACGCGGTACCAGCGTTTTGCCGTGATTTCGTTTATAGGCGTTTTTAAAGGTGACCTATTTTTTTACATTAGAAATCTCAAAAATTATGGCAAATGTTGAAAAACCATTAAAAAATAAAAAATAAACTATAATTGCTTGCATTGCATACAATCCACAACTTGTGGCAGGTGACGTGGCAAAGTGACGTGGCAGGTGATGTGACCAGGTGTTGTGGCAAGTGGACATTCCACAACTTGTGGCAGGTGATGTGGTCAGGTGACATGGCAAGTGAACAATCCACAACTTGTGGCAGGTGATGTGGCCAGTGGACAATCCACAACTTGTGGCAGGTGACGTGGCCAGGTGCCGTGGCCAGGTGACGTGGCAAGTGGACAATCCACAACTTGTGGCAGGTGACGTGGCTAGATGACATGGCCAGGTGACGTGGCAAGTGGACAATCCACAACTTGTGGCAGGTAACGTGGCAGGTGATGTGGCCAGTGGACAATCCACAACTTGTGGCAGATGACGTGGCCAGGTGACGTGGCAAGTGGACAGGTTATGTGGCCAGGTGGCAAGTGGACACTCCACAATTTGTGGCAGGTGATGTGCCAGGTGACGTGGCCAGTGGACAATCCACAACTTGTGGCCAGGTGACGTGAAAAGTGGACAATACACAACTTGTGGCAGGTGTGTGGCCAGGTAATGTGGCAAGTGAACAATCCACAACTTATGGCAGGTGACGTGGTCAGGTGATGTGGCCAGGTGACGTAGCCAGGTGACATGGCCAGTTGACAATCCACAACTTGTGGCAGGTGACATGGCCAGGTGACGTGGCAGGTGACATGGCCAGGTGATGTGGCAAGTGGACAATCCACAACTTGTGGCAGGTGACGTGGCCAGGTGACATGGCCAGGTGATGTGGCAAGTGGACAATCCACAACTTGTGGCCAAGTGACGTGCCAGGTGATGTGAACAGGTGACATGGCCAGGTGACATGGCACGTGAACAATCCACAACTTGTGGCAGGTGATGTGGCCAGTGGACAATCCACAACTTGTGGCAGGTGAAGGTGGCCAGGTGATTTGGCAAGTGGATAATCCACAACTTGTGGCAGGTGACGTGGCCAGGTGACATGGCAAGTGGACAATCCACAATTTGTGGCAGGTGTTGTGGTCAGGTGACATGGCAAGTGGACAATCCACAACTTGTGGCAGGTGACGTGGCCAGTGGACAATCTACAACTTGTGGCAGGTGACGTGCCAGGTGACATGGCAAGTGGACAATCCACAACTTGTGGCAGGTGACGTGGCCAGGTAACGTGGCAAGTGGACACTCCGCAGCTTGTGGCAGGTGATGTGGCAAGTGACATGCTAAATACAAGTACACTGCTGCTCTCTCAGCTGCTACTTACTCTGGTCTCAGAAAAATGGCTGAAATGGTTAAATAATACTGAGCTTAGAGGGGTCTTATGATGTTTCTAAATGCAAACACGGTAAAACGCAGCGAAAATTGCTGCAAACTGGGCGTTTTTAAATGCCAGTTTTAGCCTTTAAAAATTTGTGTTCAGCAGAGTTGGCACCCATGTACATGGGGGTCCCATGTAGATGGGGCCTAAAAAACAGGCGTTTAGTTTGCACACATTTGCAAATACATGTGTAAGCTACAGAGCCACTTCACGGCACCCCAGTAATATCTGCAATCCTAACTCTAAATTTTGAGAGCCTCCACAGCGGAAACACATGCATTATAATGGATAGGCAGTAGGCAGGTGAGCCTGGAGGGAGCCCACCCCTCCTTAAAGGCATAGGGGTGCACTGGACTGGAAATTACAATTGCATGCCTTGCCCTTCTATGTGCTCCTTGCTGCAAAGGCCAGTTATAGGTGAGGGCAGTGGCCATTTGTTTGTACTGTTTAAATATTGGTGAGGGGATGCACTGGAAAACTTTGCTGCCATGTGCTGTCCCTGTGCCTTTTAACCACATCAATACTGGGCACTTTCACCCCCTTTCTTCCCAGACCAATTTTCAGCTTTCAGCGCTCTCGCACTTTCAATAATGATTGCACCGTCATGCTACACTGTACCCAAATGAAATTTTTATCATTTTGTTTGCACAAATAGAGCTTTCTTTTGGTGGTATTTATTCATGACTCAGTTTTTTATTTTTTGCGATATAAGTGTCATAAATTTAAGCCAAAATGTATTCTGCTACACGTTTTTGGTAAAAAAAAATCCTGTTAAGTGTACTGTATAATAATTGGTTTGTGTGATCACGGACATATGCACGCAAATGATCATGTACAGATGTGCGCAGGAGATCACAGACATATAATCATTGGGACATATGATTTTACTGTTACATATGTGGGGAACAGGTGTTTTTACTATGTGGGGATATATGCGTGTGGGGACATGTGTTTTTACTATGTGGACATGTGTTTTGGGGGACATGTGTGTATTTTACAAGGTGTGTGACTCTTGGCGGTGATCAGTGAGTAACAAGCTGTAAAAAACAGCTCATACTCACTGATCACCAACTGGGCTGCAGCGATCCCTCTCCTCACCGACAACTTCTGTGTGTCATGAACAATCCCGTCCACCAGATGGCAGTAACTGCGCATTGGCGCGCAAGGGTGCGCACAATCGCAGCACCGTAACGCGCACAGGCACGCGCACCGACGGCAGAGGCTCGCGGGCACGTGCAGACGCCATTCTGGCGCCAAATGTGGACATTTAAGGAATCTGACACTGGGGCCTCTTGCTGTTTGGTCTACAGCGTTTCTTGAGACCACCTGTTACCTCTGCTGAACCTGTTCCTGAGACCAGGCTTGTTCCTGATTACCCCCTGCCTTCCGCCTGCCCTGACCTCGGCTTGTTGTGACCATTCTTCTGTCTCATCCTCTGACCCTTCTGCTGCCAGCCAGTTGCTGACCCGGTCTGAACCACGACTCTGCCTCTGCCCGCTGTACCTGATCCGCCAACTAGTTTATGAACTGGCCTGCTGGGACTTGTTTCTGCTTGTACTACGGTACACCTCCCCCGTTGCTGCTGCTCTCCGCTTCCAGTGCCTCTGCCTCCAGTCTGCAAATCGTCCAGTCTGCACCTGTACCTCCGACGCATCCCCGGAGACCACAGAAGCCTCACTCAGCTCCAGCACCAGCGTTACACCAGGCGCTTGTGCGACTCTGCATTCCCGAACTCCCTGTCTGCTCTACCAGGGGTCCCGGGATCAGAGGAGTAAGGGCTGTCACTCCCTGCACATCGGGCTCAGCCACCAGGTACGTGACAGTACCGCACAGCCATGTCCGAGCCCGCGCAGTGAGTGGATCCTATGCAGGAACTCTGTCGGCACCTTGATGGATCGACCCAGGCAGTCCGAGCTTTGCAAGAGGGTTACACACGATTGGAGAACCGTGTCCAGGCCTTATCCGCTCCAGCTTCTACCTCTGCTGCTACTGGTACATCTTCTTCGCCTTCTGTAATTATGCTGCCACGTGCCACCTGAACCCAGAGTCCCCATGCCTGAGAGGTTCTCAGAAGATCAAAGTAAATACCGAGCTTTCCGGAAGGCCTGTGAACTTTATTTTGCATTACAACCACTGACTTTTTCATTGGAAGCCACCAAGGTGGGCTTTGTCATCTCGCTCTTGTCCGGTGAACCGCAAGCTTGGGCTCACCGCCTCGTGGAACAAAAATATGTTTCTCTCGATAGCCTAGTCACCTTCTTCCAGGCTATGTCTCTTCTGTATGAGGATCCTCATCAAGCTGCTACCGCAGAAGCCGCCTTGCACACTCTTCCACAGGGTCGCAGGCCAGCAGAGGACTACGTGTCCGAATTCCGGAGATGGAGTTCGGATACGAGCTGGAATGATGCGGCTCCCTGCTATCAGTTCCGCTTAGGGCTCTCTGAGCCACTTAAGGATGAACTGGCTCGGGTAGGTGTCCCAGAAAACTCTGGATGCTCTGATCAACCTAACAATCCAGATCGATAGGCGCTTAAGAGAGCACAGGTCTTCTCCAACCCGGCTCCACCAATCCCCACGATTCCGTCTTCTTCTGACACCTCGGAACCCATGCAGTTAGGACTCCTCAGCCCTTCTCTTACACCTGAGGAATGCCAACGTCGAAGGGTTAATACCTTGCGCCTGTATTGTGGGGAATCCGGACACTACGCAAGGACTTGCCCGGCAAAGCTCCCTAAGTGCCTTTCCATGTCCTCTGCTCATACGCCTGTTGTTTCAAATAATCCAACTCACCTGACTATCCCCATTCTCTTTCAGCTCCCAGGAGGGAATATCCAGGCCAACGCCATACTTGATTCTGGAGCTTGCAGCTGTTTTTTGGACCAGTCTTTTGCCACCAGACACCATATCCCTCTACGCCCTAGAGCTACTGGACTTTCTGTATACTTAGCGGATGGACCGGTCTTAAAATCCAGACCGGTCACCGAAGAAACCCAGCCTCTGGCCACAACCATTGCCAATACCCATCATGAACTACTGTGCCTAGATTTTATTGAGTCTCCTCTGTTCCCCATCATCCTAGGCATGCCGTGGGTACAAGTCCACAACCCACAAATCAGTTGGATTACAGGGGAGATCAGTTTCAACTCTCCTTACTGCCGGCAACACTGCCTGCAAGTGCTGCCATCGGCCCCCTCTCTGCTCTGTATGGACTCTGATGTTGAGACCCGTCAATCTGTTCCTGAAATATACCATGACTTCTTGGAAGTCTTCAGCAAGAAGGGAGCTGAGAGCCTTTCTCCGCACAGATCCTAAGATTGCCCAATTGAGCTCCTTCCCGGAGCCGAGATCCCCTTTGGTAGGATCTTCCCCCTGACGGAACTCAAACTCGAAACTCTAAAGACCTACATTGATGATATCCTCAGGAAGGAGCAGGGATCTTCTTTGTAGAAAAAAAGGACCATTCTCTCCGCCCGTGTGGACTATCGAGAACTTAACAAAGTGACTATCAAAAACCAGTACACCCTTCCCTTGGTACCCGAGCTGTTTCAACGACTGGGGGCCGCGGTTATCTTTACTAAACTGGATCTCTGTGGGGCCTACAACCTGGTGCGCATCCGAGATGGAGATGAGTGGAAGACCGCCTTTCGTACCCGTTTCGGGCACTTTGAATACTTAGTCATGCCCTTTGGGCTCTCCAATGCCCCCGCCACATTCCAACATTTCGTGAATGATATCTTCAGACGACTTTGAACGCACGGACTCTATGCTAATCCCGAAAAGTGTGAGTTAGAACGTCCAAGCATACAATTCCTGGGACTCATCTCTGTGGAGGGCATCGAGATGGATCCCCAGAAAGTCTCTGCGATTCTTGACTCCACGGCGCCTGTGGACAAGAAGGGTGTCCCAACGCTTTGTTGGTTTCGCAAATTTTTATAGGAAGTTCAGAGGTTTTTCTAATATCATTGCTCTGATAACTGACCTAACCAAACAGACTGTCCGGTTTCATTGGTCACCAGAAGCCCAAACGGCTTTCGAAACTCTTAAAAACTTGTTCACCTCCGCATCTGTCCTTAGACATCCTGACACAAGCCTGCCCTACATCCTGGAGGTGGATGCGTCCGAAACGGCAGTTGGGACGGTCCTTCCCCAAAGACAGGGACCTAAGGCCCTTTTACATCCTTTTTTCTTATTTTCCCGCAAACTGTCAGAGGCAGAAAGGAATTACGATGTGGGGGACTGGGAGTTGTTGGCAATAAAGGCCACTCTGCAGGAATAGCAGTATCTTTTGGAAGGCGCAGCACACCCGATCCTGATTTATACAGATCATAAGAACCTGGAATTCTTGAAAGTCGCCAAGAGATTGAAACCACACCAGGCCAGGTGGGCACTTTTTTTCACCAGATTCTCATTCCACATCACCTACAGGCCAGGATCGAAGAACACCAAGCCTGACGCCCTTTCTCGCATGTATGGTGGTTCGGAGACCCATACCCCCCCAGATACCATCCTGTCATCAGGGAACTTCCTATTACTTCAAGGGGACTTATCTCAAATCAGGCAAGCCTCTTCTGCAATTCCCCCTTTATCGGGTTTGGAACTACAAACCAAGGATGGTCTGCTATTTGTACCAAGACAACATTTTTGTGCCGGAAGGCCTACGGGTCAGTGTCCTGAGCTCTTGTCATGATCACGAGCTGGCCGGCCATTTCGGGGTACATAAGACTTTGGAACTCTTGCAACGTACCTTTTGGTGGCCTCAACTTTTAAAGGACTGCAGGAATTATGTGGAGTCTTGCACCACATGAATCTAAATAAGGGGAGCAAGTCCAGAGCTTGGGGATTATTGAAACCACTGCCAGTACCGGAAAGACCATGGAGGATGATCACCATGGACTTCATGGAGGAGCTTCCCCCGTCGGAGTGTCTCACCACTATCTGTGTGGTAGGGGATAGACTTTCAAAAATGGCACACTTTTTGCCCATGAAGGGCACACCCTCTGCCCCTGAAACGTCTGAAGGACAGTACAGCGTCCCTTTGCTTAGTGAGTTTGGAGACCCCTGCTCTAGGGGGAGAATTTCTGGGGAAATTAAGGGTGGAAAGGATCCAGGGGTACCAGTAGATTGCATGCAATATCAAGTTGCAACAAGCAAGGGCAACAGACTGTTAGCATGCATTAAAAATGTAAACCTATCCAAGAGAAAAAAATATAATTCCACCACTTTACAAAATTCAAGATGTGATTTGGACACACTAGGAGTATGCTGTCCAATTTTGGTCACTAACCTTCAGAAAGGATCTGCTTGAACTGGAGAGAGTTCAGAAAAGGGCAATAAAGCTAATAAGTGGGCTGTAGGATCTCAGTTATGAGGAGAGACTACAAACATTAAATCTATTCTTCCTGGGGAAAAGGTGCTTAAGAGAAGATATGACTGCAATATATAAATGCTTAGACGGGATACTGGCATTGGGTGGAAACCATTTAACCTAAGGTTCAGTGTGGTTGAGCATCATGGGAGATATAGTTCCAAAACATCTGGAGTGCCAAGGTTCACCATCACTACCCCAGTACATCAGTATGATTTTACAGATACAGAGTAGTACAGCAGTGTGGGATTACTCAAGAGACAGTCCAGTACAGGGTTATCACTGCTTGAACTCATTCCAATAGAGCAGTGTGATTCTACAGATATAGTCCAAAACAGCAAACTTCTTCAGTAACTTATGGGTCACTAACTCGGAAACATTTTTTTTTTATGCTCATGATAAAAAAATATTTTTTCTGTGTTCATTGGAGGTAACAGCTCTGCTTTAGATCATCCCTAGCTGGGTAAATGGCCACCTGCAGGAGTTGGACACTAGGCGTGCTAAGAAACCAAAGCTCAGGGGGCAGCCTCTGCTGGTGGCAATAACCCCTTCCACAAGTGATGATCTATCTAGTTAGTGATGGGCTAAAGCAAAGCTATGTCTGCCAAAGAATAAAAAAAGAAAAGCATGATCTCGGGATCTTGAGGCTAGCTACTCAGACTGGTGACAAAGGTATTTATGAAGAATTACAGGTTGTCATTAGGGAAGTATTTCTCCGGCGTGTGAAAGCCACTAAAAAAACAACTGTTGTATCAGTCCCAGCAGATTTTTGAGCAGGGGGGGCAGACTAGGAGACTACTGGCTTGGTTGTCTGAAGCACCAGCTACTGCTATGCATATTCCATCCATCAGCGATTCTGATGGGACCCTGTTGATGAAACTGCAGGCTATCGATGTAAGATTTGAGAGTTACGATGCTGGTCTGTACTCTTCTACCTCTACTCGAGACTCTGAGGGATTGAACTCATATCCAGAGGCTGTTGACTTCCCGATCCTATCAGCTTAGTCGAGACTAATGCTCGATGCCCCAATAACCCTGAAGGAGACTCAAAGGGCAATAAGCTCCCTACAGGCTGGAAAGCTCCCGGGGGGATGGTCTCCCCTCAGAGTTCTACAAAACCTATAGTGAACCCCTTTCTGAGGGGGTCCTGATGTCATCTTCAGATGCAGCTTCTCTACCTATATCCATGCTGCGAGCAGTGGTGGTGCCAAAACTGGGCAAGGATCTAGAATTTTACTTCTCATATAGGTCCATCTCCCTTCCAAATGTCGATGCCAAGATATTTACCAAAATCCTGGCTTCCCGCCTTAATAAAGTTATTCTCTCCCTAATCCATGGAGATCAAACGGGTTTAATGTCAGGCAAGGGGACAGATATTAATTTACCGAGATTGTTTACAATGATTGCTTATGCACAGGGCAGTGACAGCCCAGGTGTGGTGGCCTCTCTGGATGCTGAAGAGGCTTTTGATTGGGGTACTTTTTTTGTATTTGTGGCAGGTGCTACTTAAATTTGGTACCCAAATTAATTTCTTTTAAACATCCAGTTTATTGAAGGAAAAAGTCAGAAAGGTTTAAATCGGGAGTCGCAGCTCCCACAGGTGCATAATACAAGGCATTAAGAGGAAAAAGAAAAAAAAAATTCTAACACCTGGTGTTCCATCAAGAAAGTACAGTAAATAACAGTTGCATTTGGCATAAACAAAATCTTTTAAACAGCAAATGCAAGTTGTGCAAAGCATTAGGAGTGGCATACATCAGATAAATGTCTGTAACAAAATGATCTACAGGTATTGGTGTAGAGAAGGAAACAATTAATAGATAAGAAAGAGAATCCTGGAAAAGGGGGGCAAGGTAGGGAAAGGATGGATAAGGGGGGGGGGGTGGAGGTACAGAGGGGGTAGTACAAGTGTCAGCTCCAGCAAAGTGTCTGAGGATCACAATGTCTACGGGGTGGTAATGTCAACTTAGTTTAGGTGATCTGGGTCTCGGACAGCATCTGTTCGTAAGCCGGTGAGAATTTAAATTGAATCCAGGGGGGCCAGGTTTGGAAAAACTTCTCAGTGTGATCTGAGGATTGAGCTACAGTCTCCTCCATGTTATAGATATCAATTACTCTGGACAGCCATTCGCGGATCGAAGGGACCCGGGAGGACTTCCAAAACAAGGGCACAAGGGCCTTGGCAGCATTCAAAAGGTGCTTGGATAACGAGTTCCTGTATTTGTGGTAGGACCTGTTTGAGATATGTAGGAGGCAACATGCAGCATCAAGCCCCAGATCAGTTTCAGTAATTGTTCGGATTGTTCCGCAAACTTTTCGCCAAAAGGGAGCAATTAGGGGACATTGCCACCAGATGTGGAGGAGGGTGCCTCTGTCTTTGCCACACCTCCAACATGTGTTCTGTTACCTGCGGGAACCAGGAGTGCAGTTTTACCGGGGTAGCATACCAGTGGGTGAGCAATTTGTAAGCAGTTTCCTGCGTTCTGGTGCTTAGGGAGCACTTGTGCGCCAGAATACAGGATCTCCGCCATTAGGAGTCCGAAATCGGAATATCCAGAGCCTGCGACCATCTCTCCCTGAATCTATTATCTCCGCTGACTGGTTGGTCCCGTAACCAAGCATAAGAGACCAAGGTTGTCTTTTGTATGGGATCGCCTGCCAGACACACTGACTCCATCTCTGTGGTTTCCCTGCTAAAGTTATGTCTCCTAAAGGTACAGTTTAAGTAGCTCCTTACTTGGAAGTATTTTCAGAGAGGTAGGTCAGGTGTGTCAAAGTCAGATTTAAGGGCGGTAAAGTCTTTAAACACAGTGCCACAAAAGCAATCCGTGGCAAGCAGTGGTCTGGTGATGCTGGCGGGACGGAGAAAACGGTTTTCCAATCCCGGGGGGGAAGTCAGGGTTATTGAAGAGAGGCATCAGTGGGCCCAAGGGCGTGGACACGTCGGACGTCTTCAACAGCTTATGGAAGACTCCCAGCGTAGTTCCTAGCAACGGGTGTATTTTTAGGGAAGTAGGATAACTAGTCCAGGGCATCCATGGGGAGAAGCGTAGGGGAATGGGGCATAGGGCCTCATCTAATTGTATCCAGTCTTTGAGTTTGTGATGGCAGTGCCAATCGATGATTCTGGTAATATGTGCTGTGAAGTAGTAGTTTTTAAAGTCAGGGACACCCATACCCTCTTTATGTTTGGGCAGCGCCAGCAGTTTAGCTTTAATTCTTGGGGGTTTGTGGGCCCAGATGAATTTCTGTTGGAGTGAGGTGATAGTCTAAGAATTTTCGGGGGATTCTGAATGGTAGGTTGCGGAACAAGTATAGGAGTTTTGGCAAAATAGTCATTTTGCATATGGCTCCCCTACCGAACCAGGAAAAATTGCGGGTATGCCAACTCTTCAGGTCATTGTCTATTATCTTAAGGATGGGTGGGAAATTACGGTCATAGGTCTGTGTAATGTCCGGTGTTAACCACACTCCCAAGTACTTGAGGGCAGCTGGTTCCCACCTGAAGGGGCAAAGGGACCTAAGTGTCTCTAGTGAACGCGCCGGTATATTGATATTCATCGCTTCCGATTTTGAAAAATGTATTTTCAGATTAGATATGTAACCAAACAGTATAGGTGTAGGTGTTGGGGGTGGTGGCGCTGTCACTAAGTATGTTGTATGACTAACCCAATGAGTGTGGGTAGATTTATTGGGACAACATTCCCTAAAGTGTTAATTAACAAATATAAAAAATGTGCAGTATAGGTGCTGAAAATTACTGACAATGGGGGTTGAAAGAAACGCACATAAACATAAAAGCAAAATATATGTCAAATAAACATCAGGTAAGTGCTAACAATAATAAAATTGTCAGAAATATATTATGTTGGGTGTCCACAAGTGCTGAATGTGTACTAGGAGGCCAAGTACAAAACATAAAGTGGGAAAGTGCTCATAAGAGAAAATATATTTTGAAGACTGCTAACAGAAAATTAGTCCATCAATTATATTTAAGGTGAGTCCGAGTGATGTGACATTCAAGGTGCACCTATATAAATAGGTGGTACATCAAGTATATCAGGTGGTACATCAGGTGAGTATCGCAGTGGATCCGGTGCTCCCCCTTATGGGTCCCCACTCACCAGATGTAGTCACCCCTGCAGGGGTATCAGGCGTGTCAGATCACAGCTTATAGTCCACCCTGTCGTGGCTCCTTTTCCTGGGTTTCCAAAGGTTCCTGGTGGGTCTCCTTAGTGTAGATAGTTATTAAACTGTTCCTCCGAAGCAAACAGGGAGAATTCCCTCATGAGAGACGGTAGAGACGTCTGAGGTTTTGTCAGGAAGAAAAGTAAGTCATCCGCGTACGCCGCAATCTTATATTCCTTGCCTGCCAAAGTAAAGCCCTGTATCACTCTTTCAGCTATGATTCTCCTAATGAAGGGTTCGAGGGATAAGATAAAAAGGAGGGGTGAAAGGAGGCAGCCCTGCCTGGTGCCATTACTTATCTGGAACGCCTTTAGACAGGGAGCCATTAACTTTGATTCGGGCTGAGGGATTTTTGTAAAGCGCGGAGATCCATGACATCATATGAGACCCCAGTCCTATATGTTGGCATGTGTACATCATGTAGTCCCATGTGACTCGATCGAAGGCCTTCTCGGCGTCAGTGGACAGGAGGAGGCCCTCGATCTTCTGGGTACGTGCTGCATATATTAAGTTTAGTGCCTTGGTGAAGTTATCCCTAGATTCCCGGCCAGGCATTAAGCCTGCTTGATTCGGGCCTATGATATCATGTAGGAATGGTCTAAGCCTGTTGGCCAGTATTTTTGCCAGCAGCTTAACATCTAGGTTAAGGAGCGAGATCGGCCTGTAATTAGCACAAATTTGGGGGTCCTTGTTTGGTTTCGGCAGGACAGCAACGTGCGCCGAGAGAAATGTGGGTGGTACATCTCTAGGGGAGGCCAGGGAGTTTAGGGCTTTTCGTAAGGGGTCTACAATGATTTCTGTGAAAGTCTTATAGTAAATGGAGGTGAAACCATCCGGGCCGGGGCTTTTTCCTGCTTTGATGACCTTTCTCCCTAAGTTTTTGTACATCTTTAGGCACACACCGGTACCGATTCCTGGTGCCTGGTTTTCTAGACTTGAGCAAACCATAACCTAATTTATTTTGGTGGGTTCTACCCCTAGGCTGGCCAGGACCACCCTGCAGCTCCCTATGTCTGAGGAAGGTCTAGCTCTGCCCTGCTTTAAAAGGTACTATTCGGCGGCGGTGCTGGTAACTGTGTACTGATGGTTCGAAACAGACCAAGTCCAACCCGGTGGTTAACCTGGAACTTTTAATGGCACTCAATATTGAAAGAGCATTATCCTCAATTTATCTCACACTTACGTTGGGAGAGAAAGCTAAATCCACGCAATTATATCAGAGATGGCAACAAGATATACCTTATTTTGACAGGGAAGACTGGGATGAAGGTATCCAACAATATCTCCCTCTAATGGTATCCACTAGAGACTGTCTAGTCCAGCTTAAATTTCTCCACAGGGTTTATTATACTCCTGAGAGACTGTCCTCTATATACCACACCACTTAGGCCAGTTGTCCCAAATGTCAAACTGAAATAGGTGACGATATTCACAAGGTATGGTCTTGTCCACTTATTCAAAGCTTTTGGTGGGTGGTGGCTGCTGACATAAATGCAGTGAGCACAGTACAAATAATACTGGACCCTGTGGTACTTTTTCTAGGTATTACGGATAAGCTTGCTACTTATACTCATCAAAAATTGTATTTTATACCGCGTACTATGCTAGGAAAATGATACTTACAATATGGAAACTGTCGGAGGCCGCTACAGTAGCAGCCTGGACGTCTAAGATCAACGCAGTGCTTCCTCTATATCAACTCGCATACATGGATCGTAAATGCCTTAAAAAATGTAAGAAAATATGGTCGACCTGGGTGGCTGCTAGAAATCTTACTTTTTGAGTATTCCTGTATTCTCCTTTTGACTTTGGAAATACCCCCCCCTCCTTTTTCCATCCTTTGACCCCTGTTTTCTAATCCCCATGCCCCTCCCCCTTTTTCCCCTCCTAATGGTATATTCTTTCTCTTTAATGGGTACTAGGTTTTAGTCAACTACTAAATCCGTTATGAAATATGCCCTACTATAACTTATGTTTTGGGGTTTATGTTTGGACAGTTCTAGGTGGGATGTATTATGTTTTAGACTGGTGAATGTAGGTGTCTATGAAGGTTATATAACTGTATAATCATGTGTGTTACAATCCAGCTGTATTCTTTGTGTTATTTTCATGTATAATGTGATTTATTTTGTCAATACATTTCTACTGTTGTTAAAAAAAAAAAAAAGTTAGTGTAGCGCTCACCCCCGAAGGAGCCGCTGGTTAGATTTGGGATCGGCGTATTTAAGTTACCTCTGTGATGGTGTCTAGGGGTGATGATAGTGATGAGAGCAGTAATAGAATGTCCAGACCGTTGGTTGACGTTTTCAATGCTTTATTTCTGGTCCAACACGACCAACAGTCAACTTGAGGTAGATAGAGTAGATTGGTGAAAAAGAGTAACCTTGCAGATACAGGCTGTGGATAATAGAAGCAGTCCTGCCTCCAACTAATGTGTTTGTCTCGTCGCCACTCCAACCGGAGTTGGTATAGCGCCCCTGACAAGTTCCCTCTCACAGGCCTGGCAGCCAGAAAGTCACTAAGGATTGCTGAGAAGGAACAAGTCTCTGCCACCGACTTGGCTCTAATAGAATTTGGTTTAGTAAAGGGTCTCTGCCACAGGCGCAGTACTCAGGAACATGAACGTAGAGCGAATCCTCTCAGTCAGTAATTTTGGGGCCACCGACTGACAGTGTAGTGCAGTTTCAGTTGCTCTGAGCCATGAGGGCCCAGAGTCAGGAACTCCGCGTAGCACGTGCTCCCCGGCCAGATAGGCCATAGTGGTGGAACCCGCGAAGACACTCGGAAAATGGCGTCTGCCACAGATATACCCTCCTCCAGCATGCCCCGCGAGGGAAACACTCCTCCAATTGGCTGCTGGGGATAAGCGGCTCCGCCTGGCCCCCTCTGGCGCCACCTGTCGTCCAAAGGCGTAACTACACCTCCAGAGTACAGAATGACCCACAGGACAGCCCAGAACTGACAGAACCCAATTTAGTAAAACAACACGGATGAGAGAAAGGTAACTCTCTCATCCCCCAACAAAATTTAGCGTAGCACCTGTACTGATAAGTACACAGGTGCTTCATAAGAAAAAAAGAAAAGCATGTGGATCAGGAGTTTCCTCTGACTTTTGTAGCTGCATTCTGTCTCTACGCCTGTGATTTTGGCAACCTCCAGCATCAGTATTAATGCTACAGACAGCTAGGCAATTAGCATTTTCTCAAAGCAGCCTATTATGAATTTCATGATATGTTTTATAGATAAGCTGCATAAACACTGAAAAACATATTATGCAGTGAAGGCCTTGGGATATGATAGACTCAAATAATTTGGTGAATTTCCAGGACAATAAAAGATACAACATCCATGTTTGACCTATACAAATAGATACATGAATGAAGTAATTGCTAATCATAATTATATATTTGTCTCACATACTGTATTTCTAGGCAGCTAGGTGGATTTAAATGTAAAATGCTTTTAAATGCTTTTCTTCTGGTGATCCTGCCAGTAACACACTTCCTGTATTAGAATGCAAAACTCATTCACCGTACTGTTTATTTGAAAGAGCAGTTTACTGATTCTAGGACTCTCTTCTAATTGGACTACAAACATGTTTTCCTCTCTTCATCTTCATTGCATATGAAAAAAGAGGTTTCGTAGTTTACAGAAGATCGACGTGAAGGCAGATACAAGTTAATCCCCTACAATACATATGACTCAAGGCCTAAAATTGTAGGGATGCTTAGATAAAGAGACTCTGCTCCAAGCCACTCCTCTCCACTGTTGCTTGAAGCACGGGTGCCAAGTGCTACACAAGCAATCTCTACCCACAGATTACATGCTAAAAAAAGGAAGCCATCACACACCAAAGGGATCACTAGTAGTATTTAGATTTGTTGCATGGGATATCCACAAGCATTACAGTACAGTCTCTGCCTTAGGACCACACCTCTAATGCATTTCACCCGATAGGGATTAGTCAGACATATGATAAAGCCCTGTTGGGTGAAATGCGTTAAGAGTGGTGGTCCTAAGACAGGACTGTCAGTGTAAAGCTTGTGAATATTCCATGCAATAAACCTCGATACTAGTGATCACTCCAGTGCATGGTGGTTTCTTTTTTTCAGGCTCTTGATAACTATGTCATTTAATAGGGGTATATTACACATTTTTCCCCCTGCCAGAGGAGTTTTTATGTCATCGTTTTTTTTCCTTTTTAATGCTTTGCTTACATGTATGTCTTTTGTAAGCCTTCTATTTTTTTATTCACTACTTACCTTTTTGGTATATTACTGTTTCCCCGAAAATAAAGCTGGGTTCTTATATTAATTTTGGCAACAAAAGACCCAGAAGGGCTCATTCTTGGGGTAGGTCTTATCATGCCATGTGTTGTCTTCACTCCCTCTCTCCCTACCGCGTTTCCATCAAAATAAGACCTACCCGGAAAATAAGACCTACTGTGGTTTTCTAGTCTTTTACAAGCACTTTTACACAGGGGATTCCTGACAGGTACTGTGTTTCCCCCCGAAAATAAACATGGGTCTTATATACATTTTGGCAACAAAAGACCCAGTATGGATTATTTTTGGGGTAAGTCTTATCATGCCATGTGTTGTCTTCTCTCCCTCCCTACCTGTCAGGAATCCCCTGTGTAAAAGTGCTTGTAAAATACTAGAATCCACTCCATTACAGTATAACACAATACAAACTGTGTATGTTTCTGCAATCCCGCCAAAGCTCTGCAGAGGGAGGAGGGCCGTAGATCCCTCGCCGACAGCTGGGAGGAGAGCAGCAGGAGATCAGCTGATTGCCGAGCGCCATTATTCCAAAGGTACTTGGCACAATTAGATCACACAAACACACGCAGTTTACAATATACGCTACTGTAACAGAGTGGATTCCAGCTTTCTACCAGCTCTTTAAACTAGGGCTTTTTTTCAGGGTAGGGCCTATATTGCAGCCCTTCCCAAAAAAACACAGTAGGTCTTATTTTCGGGGTAGGTCTTATTTTTGGGGAAACACGGTATATATAAAATGTTGTTTTTTTTTGTCTTATGTATGCATGAATTCAAAGTGACAGAGTGAGCTTGCTAATGTATGTGTATGCATATGCATTTTGCGCATTTGTAAGAATTGTAGTAGTATTTTCTGGTGGAGAACACAGGTTTCAAACTAGAAATTAAGCCTGTAATTTGTAAATTATAGCAGCCCATGTCTGTGTGATGGAATAGGGTGCTTGTGTCCTTGTTGGCCACTGTGCTCAAAAGTTTCAAGAATCTACATTTTTCCTTTTCAACCGCTACCAGTGACACTTGCCAACTGGCAGTACTGGCAATGTCTGAGTTATCTCTATGCTGCTCTCCTTTTTTAGTAGAGATAAACAGGAGGTTAAGAGAAAGATATTAACCCTCCTGATCGCTTGCAAAGCCACTCTCCTATAGTTGTTTTATGTGAGATTTGAACCTCATAAACAGGGACCTTACTGTTCAATTGTAATGAACGTATTCTTACTGTCAAATAATCTCTGCTGATGTAAGGCAAGCTTCAATTTGCATGCTATGGGTTACTTCATTTTGCATATCAGCAATGGTATTTGCACTGCCCTATTAAATAAGGTCAAATGTGTTTGCTTAGGGTCCAAATTAGGGGTCAGAACAAAAAAAAAAAGCAACAGAAAGAGAACATAGTATTAAAGTGGATTTAAACTCAACATTTAGATCAGCTTCAAAAATTAGGGAGGCATGATGCACTATGGCTAGGGGTATTAAGCTGGCCATACATTATTCTGTTTCTTTGATCAGCCAGCCAGCTGCTCAAAAGAAACTGTACAGATTATTGTATTGTGACAGCAGGACTCCTCTACTGTCAGAATACAATGATCAGCTCTGCATCTGACTAGCTGCAGGTTCTAATCGAACACAAATTTTCCAACACTCCTTTTGGGGAGGAGTCCATCACTATATTGAAAGGGAATGGCTATAGGTGGATCTAAATCTAGCCATCCCTGCTGAACCAGCTGAATTTCAATACATCTATAGCCAGCTATAAAATAAGCATAAATATAAATCTTTGGTATCACAAGCAGATCTTGTGGGGCTCTGAATCCATGTCCCATGACATAATGCTGCTGCAGTTTTACACAGGGCACTGATAGTAGCATTTTTCTATTAAAGTGATGTAGGCACCCACAATGCAGAGCCACTATAGACTGTGTGATACGAAGAGGGGTTAAGGTCACGTGACCTAGTACCAAAACACCACAGGATGTTATGGTTATTGCTTCTAGGTATGTACCGTATATGCACAGTATAGTAACAAATGTAATAAAAAATGTAGCGCTAGAATTAAGAGAGACTAAATCATAAAATTGGCCTCAAAGTGCAACCAAAGTGAATATAAATAAATAAGTCCACATAAAAATTCCATTCAAAAAGCAATAGAATGGGATGATGAAACAAGACGCGTAACAATATGGGTCATCACATAAACCTTCTTGTAAAGGAGTGAGGGAGAATACTCTTACCAGAACCGGTGGATCTACTTATTAGGCAGATCGTTAGAGCGTGTGAAATCCCAATGGCAAGTCACATCAGCTTGTCTGAAGATTCTGGATGGACAAAACAGATAGCAGCTGACAACTCTTTTAGAAGATGTCCCGAATTCAAGGAAAATTCTGCATTCACTGGATGTCCAAATGGTCCTCAGACGATGGTAAAGCGACTTCCGATCAAGGAATCATTTTCAGGATTGAAGGATGGCACAATAGAGATAACTCCACACAGCAACTCAATCAACCAAACATCGAAGAAAGAAAAAAGTGGTGTACCAAGTCCGACACGTTTCGTACACAAGTACTTCAACTGGGGCATCCCACGATGCCCCAGTTGAAGTACTTGTGTATGAAACACGTCAGGCTTGGTACACCACTTCACTTATTGCCCTTTTTAAAAAATGTGTACTGTGATCACTTTTAAGCTTTGTTGGTTTTTCAATAAACCCACATTTGACCTGCACTATCGGAGCACCTTTTTTTTTTCTTCCATGTTTGGTTGATTGAGTTGATGTTTGGAGTTTCCTCCATTGTGCCATCCTTCAATCCTGAAAAGGATTCCTTGATCGGAAGTCGCTTTACCATTGTCTGAGGACCATTTGGACATCCAGTGAATTCAGAGTTTTCCTTGAATTCGGGACATCTTCTAAAAGAGTTGTCAGCTGCTATCCGTTTTGTCCATCCAGAATCTTCAGACAAGCTGAATCTTCAGACGTCACATGTTCGGCATTGGAGCAGTGTTCTATTAAAGTACCCAGGCCAGGAGGCAGGGCTGTATGTGACAGCGAGTGCAGGGAGCACTCGGCAATTCAAATGACTGTTCTTACAGCCCCACACTCGCCAGCAATTATTTTCCCAATGCGAGTAGGCAAGTGGAAATTTTGAGGGCTGCACTACGCTATACATTTCCCAGCCTGCTAAACTTCGTACATTGTCCAAAATACCTGGATTTTTTAACAATTCAGTGTTTTGTCCAATTCAAGTAACTAACAGACACACCTTTGCTACTCCTGATATATCATGCCTCCATCTAACTGCACTTTAATTTTCTTCATCAGCTCATCTCCCACAGTTATAACCTTTTGTTATGACCCTTCTAGGTTGTAAGAATTTAACGAGCAGGGCCCTCTGTTTCCTCCTGTATTGGATTGCAACTGTACTCTTTGCCCTCACGTTGCAAAGCTGTGCAAACTGTTGGCGCTATATAAATCCAGTATCATAATAAATAATAATAAAAACTGTATGACCTGCATAACTTATGCCGCGTACACACGGTTGTTTTTTGCGATGAAAAAAAACAAAGTTTTCTGTGAAGTAAAAAACGACGTTTTTGAAACGTCACTTTTCAAAGACAATTTTGCATACACACCATCGTTTTTTCACAAAAAGCAAGGTTACGTTCACCACTCTTTTCCATTGAAGCTCGCTTCATAACTAGCTTCTGGGCATGCGCGGGTTGAAAAACGTCGTTTTGAACGACGTTTTTGCTACACACGGTGACTTTTTGTGAAACAAAAAACGACGTTTTGAAAAACGACACAAAAAATTCAAACATGTTGGAATTTTGTTTTGCCCACACACGATCAATTTAAATGACGTTTTAAAAAACGTAGTTTTTTTTTCATCGCAAAAAACGACCGTGTGTACGCGGCATTAGGGTGTCTTAGAAATGTGACCTTTACCATAATTTTTTTACTGAAAAAAGGCGCCTTTCTTATCTCATGTTTTTTTGCCTTGCTCTGGAACAACGGTGGGTTTACAGTTCTGTCAATGGTGGTTTTCTATGTATTTATTTTTTCACTTTCAATGATTTTCATTTTAAAGACTTTTCAGAGTTATAAAATTGCATAGTGATTGTTATTACCATTAGTAATTTCTATACCAACAGTAAGTTAGAACATTTACATTAGTAAGTTTACATAGAATAAAAATTAGGGCTGTTACTGATTAAAAATGTTGTGTTCGATTAATCGGTTTTTATTTTAATCGATCAATCGACTAACTTAGATTAATAATAACGCACATACAGATCCAACTACTTTTAGCTGATCTCCTTGCAGGCTGATTCCCAGTGCAGCTACCAATCACTGGAAAAATGGAGAGCAGGATACAAAAAACACACAAAGGCAGCGCTCGATGGAAATAGCATTAAAACTTTTATAGTCTTCAAGTAGGTAACAAAATAAATATTGCACTGGAGATAACATCGATGTAGCTCCATAAACTGTAAAAATGGTGCGAGTAATACCAAACGGTAGCAAAAGCAGCCATAAAAACATGTACTGTAGCCAAGTATGATACTGGTACAAAAATGTGTACAACGATACCACTGCTGAATCCAGATGAGGGATTAACATCAGTCCGTCGGCATGTAGATGTCCCGTGAAGGAAACTATCACAACTCCCAGTGGATGGCTATAGAATCCCAGGTTGATAGAGGGAAGTGATAGATGGAAGTGTAACAGCCCTTGTGTGTGGCAGATACCGTAGTAAGGTCCCTCCAGCATGCAGATATGAAGGCACAGCAAAGGAGCCATTCAGATGGACATGGCAACAAGCCCCGCCAGTGTCTGTGAGGTCATCGGATCTCCGACAGAACTCCCAGAAGGCCCGGAAGCCGGCGGAGAGGTGAGTACCAATCAAAAGAATTTTGATCGATCAAAATCTTTTTGATCGATAAAAAAAATTAAAGATTAATCGATGAATTAATAGTTAATTTCCACAGCCCTAATAAAAATGGTTGTAAAATATTACATAGTCATCATTACTTAGAACAGTTTTATGCTAGTGATTGTTAATTTAGAGAAAATATATGCAATACATTATATTCTCTTTGGAATTAAAGAAAAATTCAGAGTGAAGAGAGAAGAAAGCAAAAAAAAAAGGGATGGGCATGAGTTAAAGGGTCACTAAAGGATTTTTTATTTTTTTGCTAAATAGCTTCCTTTACCCCAATGCAGTCCTGGTTTCATGTCCTCATTGTTAAAGGGTCACGAAAGGATTTTTTATTTTTTTTGCTGTAATCCTTCTCTGTTCTGCACACTTCCTAGTTGTCTGTTTCCTTATGAAAAAAAGTACTGGGAGCTTCTCTCTGTGGTCTCTAATCAAGAAGGTGTGATTACTGTGTGTCTAAAACCCCTCAGAACCAATCAGTTTCATTTTAAAAACAAACACTGCCCTGTATTGGCTCTGTGTCTCTGTCCTTCACAGAAGCATGAAACTAGATGAAAAAGGAAACTGAAACTGCAGGCACATTATATGATTGATTTTTATCTATTTTTAAAAGGAATCAGTTAACTATTATGTCTCTATACCCTGTAAACAGTCATTTCAGCAAAAACATTTTTTTTCCTTTACAACTCTGTTAAGATAATAAAAGGCTATGACCCAGATTCACAGACAGTGGGCGCACATTTACGTTGGCGTTGCGCACACACAATACGCTACGGCGGCGCAGCACAGAGAGGAAAGCACTGCATTCAGCAAGACATTGCTCACCAAGATGTGCCAGCGTAGCGTATTTTCGAAGGCGCAGACCAGAGTAAGTGGAAGTGGGCGTGATCCATGGAAATGAGGCGTGACCCCATGCAAATGATGGGCCGAGCGCCAGACAAGTACGTGTAACAAACTGCGCATGCTGCTCACAACCACGTCGGAACAACTGCCTAAGATACGCCGGATCACTGTGTACGCCGTTAACGTAACCTACGCCTAGCCAGACACACGTCCAACGTAAAATACGCCGGCTTGTGTCCCCTGGTGCAGACTTGAACATGTCTGTTGCTAAGCATCGCATAGCATGCGTCGGGCGCACGTACGTTCGTGAATCGCCATATTTACCTCATTTGCATATTTGAATGCTTAATCAATGGGAGAAGCAACATGCGTCCAAACCATATTTGCGCCCACACTACACCGGCGTAAGCAAGATACGTCGGGGTAGGATGGCCTGTTTTTAGACGTATGTTGGTTTTGTGGGTCTGGCGCACATTTGCACTACGTGGGCGTAAAGTAATTTACGTTGGCGTAAGTGCTTTGTGATTCCGGGCCTATATGGCTAAAGCCTTAGGGGTCCCCCTATTCAAAGAAACGGCTCAGGGGAAGGAAGAGGAGGCTTCACAATCTCTGATGTGACCATCTGTATGAGAATGTCTAAGGGGCCTTTCACACAGGCTGATCAGACCCCAGTCTCTTCTATGGAGCGGCAGATGTCAGTGGACACATGTCCGCTAACATCTGCCACCATCCGATCCTGTCCACCAAAAACCGACAGGTGGTGATCCTATTCCCCACCCGTCTGGTGGATCGGATGGCATTGGATGGAAACAGACAGGCAGTTTCCATTTGCTTGCCCTATAGTGGAAAGCGGGACTGAATGTGTGTCCGCTCTGCATAGCAGAGCAGACACAGACCTCTCACCCACCTGCTCAGTGGGAATCAGCGGTAACATCCCCTGCTGAGCAGGCGGATTCCGCTTAGCGGAGGCACTCAAGTGAAAGGGGCCTACTGAGAAATGTTTAAACTATCAGGTGGGAGGGAAGCATGGATATATTAAATCCATGGGGACCTATTTCTTTATTCTGTTGGTTGAACTAGATGGACTTAGGCTGAATTCACACTATGGGCAGTAACCAGTATTTTACTACATTGTAAAGCGGCGGTAATCGAAAGGACACACAAAAAACAATTGGTTTCTGTGTGTCCCAATCACACTGCAATGCAGCCCGGAGCTGCGCTGCAGTGAGCTGCGATAAAATGCAGACATGCTGCATTTTATCGCATCGCACCACACATGCACACAGGATCGCATATCATTGTACAGCATGCTGTTGTACAGTGACATGACTGAAATTTACTTTTGTACACTTCAAATAAAGTTCAATAAAAAAAAAAAAGGGTATGTATGGTGCACTGAATCACGCACCATAACGCCCCGCCCACTGAAGTCAACAGGAACATCTGCCTAAGAGGAAACCACTGAGGCTTACCTTTCCAGCAGCTGACCGCTGTGTGTGAATTAGCCCTCAATGCAGAAATCTCAATGACCTTTTAGCTTAAGGGTGCATTCACACTTATGAATGCACCCTGGCAGCGATTACATGTGAGAACAGCAGGTGTTTACATAGTTAGTTGTGAGTAAGCAGCCCTATTCAAAGCAATGGGTGGTTGCCAGCTCTCACTGCTAATTGCGCTCACTTGCATGTAATTCTTCATGCTGCAATCACCTACGAGTGATTGGCTGTGGACGCAGACTGTCACGCAGTTTGCAAGTGTGAATGCAACCTTCTAAGCATTTGTAACCAAATTGTTGTCATTGCAAAAGCAAATTATACTTAGTTGTTTTAAAATTGATAACCTAAAATAACCGTTTACATGCCTTGGTACAGAAACATATAAATGAAGCTGAAAAATGATGCTTTGTAATGTATATACCACTCAACAGTAAACAAGATTATTAATAGAATCTTCTGCACGTGCAACTCATCCTGCGTAGGTTCTGACTCTTGAAGACACTTTCATCTCTTGGAGCAGGTAAAGTGAATCTTGAGCAGACTAAATTCCGGGCACTGTGCTAAGTGATACTGCCCCCTCCAAATGTAGCAGGCCAGTAAAAGTATCCCAGTCCTGCTGCGCAACTCCCATAGGGCTCCAAAGTGATCTGTCTCACTTTCTTGCTGTGTTACGGGAAGTCTCCCTGGAGAAAAGTTTTTTTTTTTCCTGCTGTAATCGCAGACAGTCTCAGTGCTCATCCACATTTATTGCCATTAATGGCTTCAGTCTTCTCGCTGTATTTGAGCTCATCTCCAAGACGACAGGAGGGCTCGAAAGGTCTCGAGCACAGAAAGAAGGTCAGCCCTGATAGATTAATATACTGAGATAGGAATCCATCTTACATCTGGTCTTTGTGTAATGCATGCAATCACATTGGAAAAAGAGTTGATTAGAATCGCATCACACAATGACTTTTTATGACAGTATATATTACAGCAAACAGAGCGGCAATGGCATGACAGTAATCCTAGTAGCGGGTCTCACTAAGAGCCCTTACATGTGAACATCTCTTTATAAAGATGATGTTACAGGCCTAAGCTGAACTGGTCAGCTTGAACAATCAGGGGACAGTGCTTCCCCTGGAAAATCCAATTGTACCAAGCATCCAGCTACCAGACAAGTACCCTCATTAATCTACTCTTTGTCTAATGTCTTCTTTCTCACACATCCTTAATATCCTTATCCTCCAACATTCACATACGTCTCCAAAATCATGTTATCCCATATTGGGTATCATAGAAAATGAAATGTGACATTTAAACGTTGTTATCTATCTTTCATCACCACGCTGCCTGTTTCTGCCTTTTCTCATTTTGTAATTTCTGTCCTTCTACAAGAAGGGTACTTGCACACGGTACTGATGTTTGAACATCAATATTCCTGGTTGAAATGTCTTGCGTTTATTTTGCGCATATTTGCACGCACTAATAAAATAAATTCCAGCGCCCAGAATGCAATTCACATTAATAATGCACACATATGCGCATATGCATGTAAAACGCCGACCAGCAATGCAGATTTCATTTTTTTTTACCGATTTATACGTAGCACATGTTTATGCACCTGCACCTACAACAGTAAAAATATATATATAGTGCTCAGCATAATAAATGAGTACACCCCTTTTTAAAAGTAAGATTTTAATCAATATCTCAATGAACACAAAAACATTTCCCCAAATTTTTACAAATCTGAGCTTTATAGAACATTTATTAAGCTCATTACATGAAAGTAAAGTAATAATATATAACTTAGATTACAAAATCTTCAGTTTTACTTAAATTAGTTGATGCAAAAATAAATACAACCCACAACAAAAATGACTAGTATTTTGTATGATCTCCATGATTTGTAAGGACAGCACCAAGTCTTCTAGGCATGGAATGAACAAGTTGGTGACATATTGCAACATCTATCTTTTTACATTCTTCAAGAACGACCTCTTTTAGAGACATACTTGGCCACTGAATCATTTTTCACCCTGTTCTTCTTCAGAGATACAACAGTGGCCTTAGATGGGTGTTTTGGATGATTGTCATGTTGGAAAAATGCACGACAACCGAGGGCACGGAGTGATGGCATCCTCTCTTTCAATATAGAACAGTACATCTGTGAATTCATGATACCATCAATGAAATGTAGCTCATTAACAGCAGCACTCATGCAGCCCCACAGATGGACACTGTCATCACCATATTTACTGTAGGCACCATACATTTTTCGTTGTACTCCTCACCTTTGCAACGCCATACAGTTTCAAAAACATTTATTTTGGTCTCATCACTTCAGAGTACAGAGTCCCAGTTGTCTTCTTTTTCAGCATAAGCCCTGGCTAATTCTAGGTGGGCTTTTTTGTGCATGGGCTTTAGGAGAGGCTTCCTTCATAGATGACACCCATGCATGCCATTCCTCTGCAGTGTACGCCACAGGAAACTATCACCCCAATTTGACTTTCTATTTCTTTAGCTACTTGCAGTGAACTTGCATGGCGATTTATTTCAACTCTTCCCATGAGACTCCTGTCAAGGAGTTAACTTCCGTGGACAGCCTGGACGTCTCTCTGAAATGGTTGCAGTTTCATCTTTGTAAAAGTATTCCGACTGATAAGTAAAGCTTTTCTGATCTTCTTGTAGTCTTTACCTTCCTTGTGTAAAGAAATGTATTTTCTTTCTCAGACTTTGTGACATTTCTTTCTCATGTGGTGCCATTGCTGCCAGCATGAATAGAGAAGGTTTTTATTTGTTAAGACATGGGTCAAATTTCAAATTAATTTTGTTTCGAAAAACCTTATCCAAGAATTTTCGATCAGATTTCACAGTGGGCTGCAGCAACAGCCGATTTTTCGTGCGGCCATCAAATTTGAGTAATCGGGCATGTTGGAATTCTTTTGAAAAACAAACGATTTTCTAGTCAATGATGGGAGAATCGTGTGAGAAATGTAATCGAAAAAAGAAATGTGCATGTGCATGAAAAAAAAATCCTGAAAAGAATAGAAGATTCCCAGCTACGAAAATTATTTTCTCTAGCAACATGAGGTGAAATTGAAGGCTTGGTTGGTCAAATTTTGAAATCAATGGTGGATCACAAAACACACTAAATTTCTGATTATCAACAGAAAATTATTTCGAAATTTGACCATGCATGGCCAGCCTAACGCTCTTTTATAATCATCTACTGGACACCTGTTTAATGAAAAATTTGACTCACCTGAATGAATGAATGAAAACTTATATAGCGCAACACATGCAAACTAAATCGCCTGTAGTTGAATTCTTGTTAATTAGGATATTGTTGTCTAAAATTTAGCTTTGCTCCTTAGACCCCTTTCACACGTGCGGACCGTATGTCCGCTTTTTCATCCATCCATTTGCGGATGAAAAAGGGACATACATTGGTCCCTACGTGATTGCGGGTGTCAGCGGATGAACATCCACTGACACCTGTAATCGTCTGCCTCTGCAAACATCCGATTTTGCAGACAGAAGAAAATCCTATTTTTTCTTCCGTCTGCAGAGCGGATCACATGAACACGGACATACGGTCTGTGTTTATCCGCTCCCCCCATAGGAAAGAGCCGAGAAATTACAGGGCGGTCCCTGCACAGTGTGCGGAGACCGCCCTGTCATCCGCAGGCTCAGCGGGGATATACAAAGCGATCCCCGCTGAGCTTACGGACACATGGAGGCGGATCAATACTGATCTGCCCCGTGTGAAAGGGGCCTAAGACATTCATTGGAGTATATTCATTTTTGCAACATTGTTTTGAATGAATTTATTAGGAAAAATACTTTTTTTGTGTGTGCAAATTAAAAAATCTTGGTAGTAATCAATGGCCTGCATTTGTGGGAGTATATTGTAGAATAGTCTCCCATAGAAAACTTTGATTCTGAAAGGAAAGTAAAGGTTTTCTGACAAATCTGTTGAGGTGTACTCACTTATGCCGAGCACTGCACACCACACACACATATATATATATATATATATATATATATATATATATATATATATATATATATATATATATATATATATATATATATATATAAAAAAAAACTGTATACCTAAAACCGCTGTGTTTTCAGGCAGCAGTGTGCTTTTACATTACAAAGAGCCCTTTTACATTTCTGTTTATAAAGGAAATCTGACCATGCACCAATCAAAATTTTAAAAGGAAAAAGGATTGCGCTAAATATTCCAAAATATGGAATTAAAAAACATATTAAGTCCATAGGTGCATCCACATGTGTTTGTGACAAACTGGAATCTTCTTCAGTGACAAGGTCCATCATCCATCACCTTGTACCACTGTACCTCCACCAAAAGCTATAATACCTGCTTACCAGCTCCTGTTGACCCCTTATTACAGGGGGTCTCAGTCTGCACTTTTGGCTTAAAACCCAGCCTGGGTCTTTCTCCACATCTCAGCTCTCATCCGCATACTGTATGTCACTCGGTGAGGAAAGGGTAGTAAAAAATTTACCAGAAAAACAAGAAGCTCCACATAGCATAAAATCCTTGGTATGTTTATTGAAGTAGTACAAATATTGCACTTACAACAGTAAATAGTAAAACCCACCATAAGTTTGGTGTGTTGGCCGGCACACAACCTAACAAACCCATCCTGCGGGACACGAGGAAGATGGCGACGTCAGAGCGTCGCTCTGCCCTATGCTTTTGTCACAAATTATCTCAACTAGGGGCAGGGGCGGCCCATCATATATACACTTCTCACCATCATATATACACTTCAAAACAACATGGCCTCATTCTGAGCCTCGGTTGGCCATACTAACCCACATTTTCTCGGAAACCAATCAAAATGTGTCTGGTTTAGCAAAGTCCGGCTGAATTTTGAACAGTGTCTGTTAGTCCCTGTTTGACTTCCGATGAAGGGACATGTTGGAAATGTTGTTAAAAAAAGTTTTTTTTTTTACAAGTTTATTTCAACAATAGTCAGGGAGACAATCAAAAAAGTTAGCCAATGCATTTTTGGGGTTCAAGAGCTCCCCCTTCATCAGGGCTAGAAAGAACATATGGACATCTCCAAATCAATACACTATCCCCTTTCTAGGGTCATATTCAAAACCAAACAGCCAACAGTATTGAAAGTGTCAAAATAATACTGTATACAAAAACTTAAGACAAATATGAGAACATGAATAATAATCCATACTTTTGGTCAAGTGCCGAGTACCGATACCTTTTACGATGCAATTTGAAGAAATATTTTCTTGATCAGCTTCTGCAGCCAATCTGCAGATACCGATCAGTGTATTTTGACAGCCATTGGTGCAGCTGCAGAACACAATGCTCAGGAAGGGAGCTAGGGGCATTGTTTGTTTGTGGTGGTTGGGGGAATCTGATATATAACTGGCTGAACAGAAAAAACAGTGCATGACCAGCTTAAGAAACATAAAAAGATCAATCTATGGGACCACAAAATGTGTACCTCAACATATGTCGGTATATGAGGGCAAGCCCAAAAATTTGTGTTGTTGTGGGTTTTGTCCCACTTTTATGAAAGGAATTATTATAATACATGATTTATACAGTGCCAATAGCTTGAAAAACGCGTTATATAATTGAGATGGTATAGTAACAATTTAAACCATTACAGGAGCATTCAGAGGGCCCTACTTGTGAGTGCTTACAATCAAACGGATTCTTAAAACGGTTACTGTGGCAAGATTTTGGCAGCATCACACAGCAGGCGTGTGTGAGCGTAAAACCCTACTACAGCTTTAACTTTCTACTACAGGCTTCTAAGATAAGACTGCAGTTGGCGCCGTGGTATTAGACTGAAAAGTACAATTAGTATACTGTAAAGCCATGTGCACACCAGATGCAGCAAGTGTGCTTGCCTGTTCACCAAAACCCAATCACAGACTGTCTGCTTACCAAAACCCAATCATGTACCAGATGCAGCAAGTGTGCTTGCCTGTTCACCAAAACCCAATCACGGACTGTCTGCTTACCAAAACCCAATCACGGACTGTCTGCTCACCAAAACCCAATCACGGACTGTCTGCTCACCAAAACCCAATCACGGACTGTCTGCTCACCAAAACCCAATCACGGACTGTCTGCTCACCAAAACCCAATCACGGACTGTCTGCTCACCAAAACCCAATCACGTACTGTCTGCTCACCAAAACCCAATCACGGACTGTCTGCTCACCAAAACCCAATCACGGACTGTCTGCTCACCAAAACCCAATCACGGACTGTCTCCTCACCAAAACCCAATCACGGACTGTCTGCTCACCAAAACCCAATCAAGGACTGTCTGCTCACCAAAACCCAATCACGGACTGTCTGCTCACCAAAACCCAATCACGGACTGTCTGCTCACCAAAACTCAATCACGGACTGTCTGCTCACCAAAATCCAATCACGGACAGCCTGCTCACCAAAACCCAATCACGGACTGTCTTCTCACCAAAACCCAATCACGGACTGTCTCCTCATCAAAACCCAATCATGGGCTGCCCGTTCACTAAAATCCAATCATGGACTGCCTGCTCACCAAAACCCAATCACGGACTGCCTTCTCACTAAAATCCAATCATGGACTGCCTGCTTACCAAAATCCAATCACAGACTGCCTATTCATCAAAACTCATCAAGGACTGCCTGTTCACTAAAATCCAATCATGGACTGCCTGCTCACCAAAATCCAATCACGGACTGCCTGCTTACCGAAACCTAATCACCAACTGCCTGTTCACCAAAACCAAATCAAGGACTGTCTGCTCACCAGAACCTATTCACAGACTGCCTGCTCACCAAAGCCCAATCACAGACTGCCTGCTCACCAAAGGCCAATCACAGACTGCCTGCTCACCAAAGCCCAATCACAGACTGCCTTTTCACCAAAGCCCAATCACAGACTGCCTTTTCACCAAAGCCCAATCACAGACTGCCTGATTACCAATGCCCAATCACAGACTGCCTGATAACCAATGCCCAGTCACAGGTTGTCTGGGTGTCAACACTGACACTTATTGTGTATTATGTCCACTACTCTCAGTCTATCATTAGCTTTGCATTTGCTGATCACGTTCAATTAATGCATGCAGTGTGAGATGCGTTCAGCAAACACAATACTGTCAATAAGTTCTGACAGCTGTGATCACAGTAGACATCAATGATGACTTCTCCTGACATGAAGTCAGCCTGCAGGCAAGATGTGGTGAGCTCAGCCCCCACCTAATGGGTAGAGGCATATATCCCTGCTTTATCTAGTGTGTACATGATGCTTGCATTTACATTCCTGGTTGGAGGAGTCTAGCAATAACTGATCAACCTTTACAGAAGCAGCTTATGATTATTACACTAAAAGTACAGATTAACAAAAGCTGAATATCTTGAGATAGTGAAACGCATCAAATATGTCTGTTTGTGCTTGTAAAGCATTTTTTCCCCCCTTTCTGTGAACCTCCTGCCTCCTCCTGTACAATGTTGGCTCTCGAACTCGGTGCAGGAAGCACCAACCAGCAGTGGCCAAAGGACCAGCAGTGCAGAAGAAAAAGCCTGCGGCACAGCTGCACATGGACTCTGAACAGTGACAAAGTGGACGGCGCTAGAGAAAAATCTCGCAGGAGCTGGGTTTTAATGTAGCAATTTGATTCAATTTTCCACTCTATAAAATTACCCATCACCGCTCCTTGCTGTCTAACAGACACCTTCACTCTTAATTTAACAATCTGATCCAATTCTGCCAAGGAAATTGGAAAAATTTATCACCTGTGAAATTTTATTTTTCCTCGGTTGTATCTGTTTTTGTAAAACTTCATTAACGACGATGACTTGCTGAGGAAATAATGTTTTCTTTCTTTTTTTTTTTCCTGATCTGCTTGGGACACGAGAAATAGCCCCAGCAGAGCCTGTAGGCTAATTAGCATAATAAAACAAAGAGAAGCTTACAATGAGCAAAGACAGCAAGCCTTTGGAAGGATGTGTGGGTGCAATGATGCCCTTTTGTATTATGGATAAGGATAACCTCGTACCTGGAACCACCTCATAGATATCATCATCATCCACCATTGGGCTATCTGCTCTGTCCAGACTAATACGCTGACCCATAGAAGAAGAATTTAGGCTTTCCACATCATCATAGGACTCCTCATCATCTTCACATGGTATAGAGGCTGACAAGATATCTGGGAAAATATAAGAACATCTTATTAAGATATGTTAAAGTGATGGCTGTAAAGGACATTACATGTACATGGTTAAGCATGCCAATACTGTATAGGCATTCTTTTACCCATTTCTAGGGTATTTTCAGACTTCAAACATGGAAAGCAGTCTTCAAATACGCTTGTCTTTCTCAGGAGAGCATTACACCATGTAGCTCATTTTAAAAAGTATGTAAACCCTAAATCTATGCTTGGTCTCCTTGGTGTCATGCCGCATTGCTTTGTTTTCTTAAGCAGAAAGTTTATAATTTAAATAATACATTTTATTGCCCAACTTAAAGCTCTATTAAATTCAATACCAATCCTTTAGCGTGATGGCTGCATTAATTTTATTTTTTTAGGATTTTTTTTTATTAGGGCTGTGGAAATTAAGGATTAATTCCTCGATTAATCATACGTTTTTTGATCGATCAAATTGTACATTATCCGTGATCCGGGGCACCATATGCGGATCGGCACACCACGCGCTCCGCTGCTGCTTCGGCCTTAAGAAAGGCTGTGGCTTCGGCCTAGCTCCCGGAGCAGCGGCCATCTTGGTCCACCCGCCAGGGGCCTAGGTGAGCCTAGAGCGGCGCGCTCTGACGTCATCACCCGACCTCAACTGCTCGTGTTCGCCCGATTTCTCTGGTAAGACTAAGCAAGCACTAATCTTCCTATACAGTGGGGAGATGTCTGTGGATATTACAGTGGGGGAGATGTCTGTGGATATTACAGTGGGGGAGATGTCTGTGGATATCACAGTGGGGGAGATGTCTGTAGATATTACAGTGGGGGAGATGTCTGTAGATATTACAGTGGGGGAGATGTCTGTAGATATTACAGTGGGGGAGATGTCTGTAGATATTACAGTGGGGGAGATGTCTGTAGATATTACAGTGGGGGAGATGTCTGTAGATATTACAGTGGGGGAGATGTCTGTAGATATTACAGTGGGGGAGATGTATGTGGATATTTCAGGGGGGGGGGGGGAGATGTCTGTGGATATTACAGTGGGGACTATATATGGTGGTGATCCGAAAAATGTATGTGCGTTATAAATAATCAAAATTAGTAGATTAATCGATAAAAAAAACAAAAACTATTAATCGAACACAAATGTTTTAATCAGTAACAGCCCTATTTTTTTTATCTTTTTCACCTGGTGATCTGGCCAGTAACATACCTCCTGAATTAGAGTGTCCTCACTGAGGATTAGGGCTGGAGACCGCACTGGACTGACTCGATGAGTCACTAATCGTTGGTGGTGATAACGTGGGTGAGTAGGAAGAGATCCATTCCAGTGGTATATGCCCAATTTGAGGATGGTGACGATGAGCCCTCTTGGGGCTTGGATTGCTTCCTTTGGGTAAGGCCTTACTGTCTTTTCCATATGTAGACTTAGAAAGGTGAATAGAAAAAGAGCGCCAGGTGTCCAATAAGATACAAGTTAGATGGCATGTTAGAAAAGATTTATTGAGAATAGCAGTAAGTACATTGAGCCAACGCACTTTGGGGGAACAGGGACTCCTCCTTCTTCAGGGTCGTTGCTGCATGCTAGTAGATTGGAAGAATTCCCAAACAGGTGTGTTAATGGCAAACAATCAGAGGGATGCCAGAGTATCAGTGTTGTTTGCAGAGGCAACATTGAAGAGGGCATTTGGAGCCACAGCATTAAAAAAAAAAAAAAATAACACTCTGGATGAAGGAGCGCAGGGGCACCTTTAGACAGCAACATTGTTCATCTGGGGGGGAGGGGAGTGTTAGATGTACTAGCAGATTTAGATCCACTAACAAACTGAAGACAAACTTTAGCTCGCACTGCAGTTACAAAAGCAGTAACAGCAACAGTTTTGATCATTTTAAGCACCCCTATCAGTGGTAAATTTCTGACTCGATGCTCTAAATACTACATTTGTAGGGGAGCTTGTTCTGTTAAAAAACAACAGACTTACTGGCTGGATCATCGGATGAAAATAATGTAAAGAAAGCCTAAAAAAGAAAACAAATGCATCCACCGCATCTAAGGTTTGGTAAACTGCGATATAAAATGTTTGCTTTTGGGTTTAATACCACCCAATTCGTAAAATTTGACCTGGGCAGATATATCTGCAGTAATTTGTTATCTCACTTCAAACAGCCAAGTCCCATAGCTCTCTCCTGACCCATTTCTCTGTTATCAGCCTGAAAACTTCTGACAAATTCTCTGACACGTAAAAGCAACCTAAAATTTCTGTCAGGGGAGATTGCTATAAATAGATTAGCAGGGAGCTGGTCATGTTACAAAACACCTCTGAGAGCCTCTGCCTATGTGGAGAGGGGGTGTGTGCCTTTCCTCCAATCAGTAATATTAGCTATCTTGGGTGTATGGAAGAGCAAATTTACTAACATGATCAGAACTTTCTAAACAGTATATAAAGCTGAAGACAGCAGATATACATGTAAAACTTATGTAGGGAGATTTGGTTCATCTCTGTGTATCATCTGAGGCTGATTACATCACTGGGTGTATGGAGGGTTTACATCCACGTTAAGTTAAAGATAGACACTTTCTGGTCATTCCTTATGCCCCCTTCTCAGGTATTTTACAATTTCTTAGACCTGATAACATTTCTAGATTTGATAGGCAGTCCAAGGGCAAACTGGAGGAGCGCACATTGCAGGCTCACAATGCTGCTGTTATTTGTGAGGCAGTGGTTTAGCATTGTCTGCCTGCAATACGAAGTACTGTTTCTGGCAGGATTTCCAAGTAGGAAATTTTGCAACAGGTTTCCAAAAAATTATCTGTCCAAGAGAAATGTATACAGTGGGACATGACACAAAACATAATGAAAAATAGATTATAGGTTTATAAATACTTTGAAATCACATCCGCCCACTCCTGTTAAAATTCTAATTTGACTTGGTAGTATAATTTTTTACCCCGACATGTGAATTAATATTCCACTTAGTTATTAGCGTGTATTACCGTATTTATCGGCGTACAACACACACTTTTTTCCCCATAAAATCGGGGAAAAATCGTGGGTGCGTGTTATACGCCGATAGCACACCTCGGTGGGGAAGGAGGGGAAATCACCGAGCCGCCATCTCCTCTCGGCACTCACTCGGCTGTCACGTCACACACGCACAGTCCCGCCTCCGCCATTGGCATTGGACCATCTCCTGTGAAGGAGGGGGACGAGCACCCGCAAGAAATCACCGAGCCGTCATCTCCTCTCGGCTCTCACTCGTCTGTCACGTCACACATGCACAGTCCCGCCTCAGCCACCAGCATTGGACCAGTGTTCTGTCTATCACAGGAGATGGTCCAATGCCGATGGCGGAGGTGGGACTGTGCGTGTGTAACGTGACAGCCGAGTGAGAGCCGAGAGGAGATGACGGCTCAGTGATTTCCAGCGAGCGCTCGTCCCCCTCCGAGGTATGTGTATGAGAGGTAAGTGTAAGTGAACTGACCTCATTAAAGTTATATTCACCCCCAATTTCTGTTATTCCAGAAAAAAAATCGTGAAGCTTTCTTTGTTGCTTAGATGTAAACTGAGTATTGAGTTGGAGGCATTTTGTGTATACTGTAAGGCCTTGTACACACGGCTGTATATATCCGCTGTGAACGGTCCCCGGACCGTTTACAGCGTATATTTACGCCGGGGTGTTTTGATCCGATGGCTGTACACACCATCGGATCAAATTCCCCGCCGGCGGACAGCGCGGTGACGTTGACGCCGCCACGTCACCGCACCAGGAAGTAAACACTTCCGCGCGCATGCGTCGGATCCATTCACAGGATACGACGCATGTGCGGCAAGATATGTCCGCTGGTTTGCCGTACTAACCAGCGGACATATCTGACGGCCAGCTATCCGGCGGAATTATTTCAAAGCATGCTTTGAAATTTTTCTGCCGGATGAATCCGGCAAAAAGCGTCCGTTTGCCCGTACAGACGAGGGGATTTTTCGGCTGAAATGGTCCGTCGGACCATGTTCAGCGGAAATATCCCCTCGTGTGTACAAGGCCTAACTTTGAACTCTGACTATATACATCCTTTTTTTTAAATTTGCTCCCTAGCTAAGAAACAAGCTGATTATGGCTGCAGGAAAGTCTGAGGGACACCCCAGAGACTGGCTTAGATTGCTTTAGGCTGGGTTCACACCTATGCGAATTGAGTGCGGCTTAAACCGCATCTAATACGCAGAACATTTCTAAATACATTGTTTTCAATGAGGCTGGGTCACATATGTGCGATACATTCGCACTGCGCATTGCAGTAAAAACGTGTGCGGATTTTATGCCTTGCGGTGCGGCTCAGGTGCAAATTCAGTCCCATTATCTTCTATGGGTACGCAGCTGATTCACAGATGTGTTCAGTTCTCTTCAGGAATTTCTGTCATTCAGCTCAATACATTTCTCCCCCACTCTCCTCTCACCCGGAACTTCTCCCAGGTCTCCAAATCCACAGCTAAAAATGGAGCTAATCTGCTGAACACTTCTCTTATCTTTGCAGAGAGATTACAGAGCTGAAATTCCCACTGCACAAGTGTGAACCCAGCCTTAAAGTTGTTTATTAAAAAACATAGTTTTTCCAGAAAATTCCCTCTTAAAATTGGGGTGCGTGTTATACGCCGATAAATACAGTAACTTGTATTGCATATTATATGAAGCCTCAAATATGATCTTGCCTCACACTCTTGTAAAAGAACAATTTACGAAAAATGTACTAAAACTGGAGAGTGCAAAATCTGGTGCAGCTCTGCAAAGAAACCAATCAGCCTCCATGTTGCATACATTTTTTCAATCATATGAAATTCATAACCCCTTTCCATATGCCTTAAAATTGTAGTACTGTTTAAACACATCTTTTACACATATGCACAAAAGGGTGAAGTTAAGCTTACCTTTCACCAAGAACTGTATTTGGTCAACCCAGTCCCTGGCCTCTGCTGGGCTGGCAGCTGTAAACTGACAATTGAAAGATGATAAAAAGTGTTAGCTAGGCATTTTGACCTTCTCTTTCTCTTTGAAATATAAGCACTGGATATTACCTGATAGCTGCGGCTACCCGGTGACACAAGCTCAAAGCAGGAATCTCGTCGAGAGTCTTTACGGATGTACGGAACCAGCTTAGAGCTACAATCCTTTATCAAGAAGCCTCCTTTTGGAACTTTTCCTATAATTTAACGTGTTTTATGTTAAAAGGCATCATCCTAAAGCATTTACACATAGTAATTAGGGCTGTTACTGATTAAAATTTTCGTGTCCGATTAATTAATTTTTTTATATTGATTAATTGACTAATTTTTGATTAATTATAACGCACATACATTTTTCGGATCACCACCATATATAGTCCCCACTGTAATATCCACAGACATCTCCCCCACTGTAATATCCACAGACATCTCCCCCCACTGTAATATCCACAGACATCTCCCCCCACTGTAATATCCACAGACATCTCCCCCCACTGTAATATCCACAGACATCTCCCCCCACTGTAATATCCACAGACATCTCCATCTATATCGGTGATTATAAACTAAGGAGGAATTTCACATGGTGGGTTGGAGAGGAGGGCTAAGGACAGTCTTATGTGCTAATATGGTTTATCGACATGTTGTTTACTCCCAACGTCTTAAGTGTTCTTTGGGAATATTTCTGACACATAGAAAAGGGAGCTAGAGAAGGAGGGAAACGTGGAGCAACAAAATAAGGCTATAGATTGGTCCTTCACTACATAGTATGGGATAGGACTTCTTAGAATAATTGCTTAACCTAACTGGCAATCCACAGACATCTCCCCATTCTAATATCCACAATCTCCCCCACTGTAATATCTACAGACATCTCCCGATATAGTGCCTTGAAAAAGTATTCATACCCCTTGACATTTTTAACATTTGGTCATGTTACAACCAAAAAAAGGGATTTTTAAATACAGCTTACCTGTAAAATCCTTTTCTTGGAGTACATCACGGGACACAGAGCGGCATATTTATTACTATATGGGTTATATGGAGTACCTTCAGGTGTGGACACTGGCAATCTCAAACAGGAAGTCCCCTCCCTATATAACCCCCTCCCCTAGAGGGAGTCCCTCAGTTTTGTAGCAAGCAGTATGCCTCCCAAAATGTTTCCCCAAAAGAGGGGTGGGAGCTCTGTGTCCCGTGATGTACTCCAAGAAAAGGATTTTACAGGTAAGCTGTATTTAAAAATCCCTTTTTCTTTCTCGTACATCACGGGACACAGAGCGGCATATTCATTACTATATGGGATGTCCGAAAGCAATGCTTTAATGAGGGGAGGGAGACATCTTCCAAAGAAGGATTCAATTTAGAGGTATACTCAAATAATATTAATAATTCCAACTTAGTCAAGAAAAAACTTTTTTTTTTTTTTTTTCTTTTTTACAACCAAGGGTGCTTCTGATCCCGAGGATCTTAAACTGCAGCCTGTAGTACTGCCTGTCCAAAGGCAGAATCCGCATTCCTTCTCACGTCTAGTTGATAAAACTTTGTAAACGTGTGGACTGATGACCACGTCGCCGCCTTGCATATCTGAGCCATAGAGATCTGATGGTGTGCTGCCCAGGAGGCGCCCATGGCCCTGGTAGAATGGGCCTTTACCGACAAAGGAGGAGGCAACCTCTTCAAACCGTAGGCTTGAATGATTAATTGTCTAATCCATCTCGAGATGGTGGATTTTGCAGCTGCCTGCCCCTTCTTGGGGCCATCTGGTAGAACGAATAACACATCTGTCTTCCGGATCTTTTCTGTAGCTTTAAGATAGGCCTTCATGGCCCGGACAATATCCAAGGTATGCAACAACCCCTCCTTTCTAGATGTGGGTTTTGGAAAGAAGGATGGAAGTACCAAATCCTGGTTCAAGTGAAATTTGGATATAACCTTTGGTAGAAAGGAAGGATGGGGCCGGAGAACTGCCCTGTCCTTATGCAGAACGAGATATGGTTCCTTACACGATAAGGCTGCTAATTCTGACACTCTCCTGGCCGAAACTATGGCGACCAAGAAAACCAACTTTCTTGTCAGTAAGACTAAAGGAATCTCAGCCAACGGCTCAAAGGGTTGTTTCTGTAGAGTGGACAGGACAAGATTTAAGTCCCATGGACAAATTGGTGACTTGACAGGAGGATTAATACGCAAGACCCCCTGTAAGAAGGTCTTTACCAGCGAGTGGGTGGCCAGCGGCCTCTGAAACCACACTGACAGAGCTGAAATCTGTCCCTTGATTGTGCTTAGTGCCAGGCCTTTATCCACTCCTAGCTGGAGAAAACTTAACACCCTATCAATAGTATATTTGCGGGAATTCCATCTTTTGGATTCACACCAGCCTACGTAGTTCCTCCACACCCTGTAATAAATCACCCTGGAGACCGGCTTTCTAGCCCTAATCAGGGTAGGAATTACCTGCCTAGACAGACCTCTACCCCTGAGAATCAGGGATTCAGCCTCCAGGCCGTCAAATTTAGACGCTGTAATGTAGGGTGGAGGATCGGGCCTTGTGAGAGTAGGTCTGGTTGTAGAGGAAGAGTCTCCCACTGCCATCTTCAGGACTAGTGAGTACCAAGTCCTCCGGGGCCAAGCCGGAGCTACTAGAATGACTGGCTTGTGCTCCACTCTGATCCTGCGCAACAGGCGAGGGAGTAACTGTAGCGGAGGGAATGCATATAGAAGTTTGAATTGATGCCAAGGGCAAACCAACGCATCGGTTCCGCAGGCCATAGGATCCCTCGCTCGAGACACGAACCTGTCTAGTTTCTTGTTGAACCTGGATGCCATTATATCTACGTCCGGCATTCCCCACCTCTGGCAGATTGTCTGAAAGACCTGGGGATGCAGAGACCACTCCCCTGGCAACAGACTCTGGCGACTTAAGAAGTCTGCCTGCAGGTTGTCCACTCCGGGAATGAATATCGCCGAAATGCAGGGTACATGAACCTCTGCCCACTGAAAAATCAAGCTCACCTCCCTCTGAGCGGCCTGACTCCTGGTTCCCCCTTGGTGGTTTATGTATGCCACCGCCGTGGCATTGTCTGACTGGATTCTCACCGGGAACCCCTTTAATCTGGAGGTCCATGCCAGAAGGGCTAGGCGAGCAGCTCTGATCTCCAAGATATTGATGGGGAGCTGCCTCTCTGCTTTCACCCAAGTTCCCTGGCGAGAGAACCCCTCGAAGACCGCCCCCCAGCCTGCCAGGCTGGCGTCTGTGGTAACTACCTTCCAGACAACAGGGCTGAAGGATTTTCCCTTTAGAAGATTCTGGGGGTTCAACCACCAGGCCAGGCTTTGTCGGACCCTTGATGATAGCGTCAAAGGGGACTCTAAGGCATGTGCCCTCTTGCCCCAGGCTGCTAGAATGGCTGCCTGTAGGACGCGAGTGTGGATCTGAGCGTATGGTACTGCCTCGAACGTGGCCACTAGCTTGCCTAGTACTCGCATACACAGGCGAATAGTTGGTTTTTTCTTGTTTAGAACCAACTGAACCAACCCCTTGATAGCCTCGATCTTTACAAGGGGCAGGAACACCCTTTGCTGTTCTGTGTCTAACCTCATGCCGAGGTATTCCAACTGCTTTGTAGGCTGGAACGCTGACTTTCCCCGGTTTAGGACCCAGCCGAATCCTTCGAGGTACCGAACCGTGAGGTTTACTGCCTGTTGCAGACCCGGCCGTGAGTGATCTATGATTAAAAGGTCGTCCAAGTATGCTAGGACTGTGACCCCTTGGATCCTTAAATTGGCCAGAACTGGGGCTAGGATCTTCGTGAATACCCGGGGGGCCGTGGCCAGCCCGAAGGGGAGCGCCCTGAATTGGAAGTGTCGCTGCCCCACCGCGAAGCGTAAAAATCTTTGATGCGACTGAAAGATTGGTACATGAAGGTAAGCATCCTTTATGTCTATGGAGGCCAGAAAATCGTCCCTCTGAAGCGCGGCGGCTGCTGACCGGATGGATTCCATCCGGAAGGAACGAACCCTTAGGTAACCGTTTAACCTCTTTAGGTCCAAGATTGGCCTGACATCGCCGTTGGGCTTTGGTATGACAAAGAGATTGGAATAGAAACCTAGCCCTTGCTCTTGGGCTGGCACCTCTATTATTACGTCCTGGCAAAGCAGGTGATCCAAAGCTGCCAGCAATGAGGCCTTCCTTGCTGGATCCTTTGGTAGCCTTGATTCTTGAAAATGAGGCGGAGGACACCTTAGAAACTCCAGTCTGTAGCCTGTGGTTACAGATGCCCGGACCCATTTTGTCGGGGATCTTGGCTTCCCAAACTTCTGAGAAGAAACAAAGCCTTCCCCCCACCCACGAGAGTGGGGGCGCCCCTTCATAAGGCAGACTTAGGGGCTGTCTTTGTCGGCTTGCGATACCATGGCCTCTTACCCCCAGGGGCCTGTCCCTGCGATCTACTGTTAACGTTGGATCGTGCAGGCGGCCGTCGATACTGCCTGGAATTTGAGGGCCCCGAGACAGAAAAGAGCTGCCTTTTAAATGTAGGACCCCGGAATGTCTTTTTGACCGGTAAAAGGGTACTCTTGCCACTTGAAATAGTCTGAATATATTTATCCAGATCCTCTCCGAAGAGTCGTCCTCCATGGAAGGGAAACCCTGCCAGAAGCTTTTTGCATGGGGGCTCCGCCGCCCAGTTCTTCAACCATAAGAGCCTTCTCATGTGCACCAAAAATAGTGATAAACGAGAGGCCTGCTGGATGGAATCTTTTATAGCATCTACAGCAAAACACAGAGCTCTGGGAATGTCAGAAAACTCTTCTGCTTGTTGGGTAGGCATGTCCTTTAACATTTCTTTTGTCTGGTCTTTTAACGCCTGACAAACTCCAATTGCAGCCAAAGCTGGCTGTACCACTGCTCCTGCCGTAGCAAAGGATGCTTTTAAAAGTGTCTCTAACCGTTTATCAACCGGATCTTTAAACATATGTATGTTTTCCACCGGGCAAGTTAGTGATTTATTCACACATGAGATGGCTGCATCCACTACTGGGAGCCTCCACCTCTTGGAGAATTTTTCCTCCATGGGGTAAATGACCGCAAATCTTTTCGGTGGCAGAAAAATCCTGTCCGGCCGTACCCAATCCCGAAAGATCAATTCCTCCAAGAGAGGATGGACCGGAAAAACTGCGTTGCTTAACGGAGCTTTCAAAGAGCCCAGAGAGGATACCGGAGGAACCTGAGGCTCTGGCAATGGTAAACTAAATGCCGAGCGGACCATGTCCGTCAAAGACTGTACCCACAGTCTTTCTGTCTGGGAGTCTGAAAATGGTTCCTCAGAGGCAGATCCCTCAATCCCTGAACCCTCTTGGTTCAGGTCTAGTTGATCCTCCTGTGATTCCAATTCCTCCGGAGAGAGAATCTCAGCATCTGAGGATACACCTCTTGGTGATGGGGATCTAACCCGTTTCTTACCAGGAATAGCTCTAGCGATCAATGCTGCTATTCTCTCTTCTAGCCCCCCTAGGGATACGGCTAGCATCTCCTCTGTGATAAACACAGGGCTGGGCTGATCTGGGCCAGCCTCCGCACCAGATCCCCCTAATGGCTCATCCAAGGCGCCCTTTATGTTAATAAGTTGCGGGGAAAGTATCGGCATATCATCAGAATCAGAGGGGGAACCCCTTTGTTTTTTGGTCTTTTTTGTACCCTTTGACCCCGAACCTTTGGAAGCCATAATACAAAATCGAGGGACTCCGCCAACAACAACAGACTGTAGTGGCCAGGAGTACAAACCCAGAGCTTAGGGGACAATAGATCACTAATGCCCAAAAACTGATGGGGCCCCGTATGTTTTTTTTTTTTTTTTTATATATATTATATATATATATATTTTTTTTAAAACATACAGTGACCCCAAACTTAGTTTGCCAGCCTCCAACCTGCTGCAAAAAGGGGAATTTCTTGGCTTAACAAAAAAGGCATTGGAACACAGTCCAGCATGTACTACCCCTCTTCCGCCACCGGGAGTCACTGTTCTGCCGCTCTGCGTCCTCTCCTTCTGAAATCAGCCTCAGACTGAGCACTGACAATGCCTGCTGATCTATAACAGCACAAGGCGCGCCCCTGTATGACGCCGCAGGCACGCCCCCCCCGCCCTCCTCTCTGAACGGCGCGAAAAAACGTCTATAAGACGTGCGCGCGCACGTATGCCGTAACAGGAGGAACATGGAGGAGCCGCGCTGCTGGAGACCCAGGACTGCAGTATCAGGCGGCAGATTCAAACCCCCGGCCAGGTAGGACTCTCCAAAAGGCCCCATAGGGATCCTTACTAGTCCTAGGAAGAAAGCAGCAGGTTAGCTAGCAACACATTCTTAGACAGGGGAACCTAGTGATGGGGGAAAAAAGTGGTCATCCTGTCTTTCTCAGACATCGTGAGCAAGGTTGCCAATGCAGAGCATACTTAGGCTATCCCCCCTTTTAGGTTACCCCGGAGAGCCTGCTGTCAAACCAAGTCCCGCAGGCTCCCCCTTACCTGCTCCATGCTGCAGGATGTTTGTCCAGCAAAACGATCCAATCTTCTCCCATCTCCGTGGGTAGCGTAGTAGACCTTCAGGCCCTGGGGTCCTATGAAGGTACCCACTGTCCTGGACCTATATAGCACCCTGGCAAACAGGCACTTATGGTTTTTACAAACTCCAAGTCCTGGGCCCAGGGTCCAGCCCTCCAAAGAGGAGCATTATAGGCAAAACCCCACGGTTTGGGGCCCGGGTACTGTCCACTTTGGCACTGAGGCTCCTTGGACAGATCCGGTTAGCCCGCCCTTAATCCCAAGGATGTGGAGCAAAGCTATTCCGTGACCAACACCTAAGACACTGGCGAAAAAACTGAGGGACTCCCTCTAGGGGAGGGGGTTATATAGGGAGGGGACTTCCTGTTTGAGATTGCCAGTGTCCACACCTGAAGGTACTCCATATAACCCATATAGTAATGAATATGCCGCTCTGTGTCCCGTGATGTACGAGAAAGAAACATAAATGCATTTTATTGATATTTTATGTGGTAGACTAACACAACATGGCACATAATTGTGAAGTGGAAAGAAAATGATAAATGGTTTTCAAAATATTTTACAAATAAATATGTGAAAAGTGTGGGGTGCATTTGTATTCAGCCCCCCTGAGTCAATACTTTGTAGAACCTCCTTTCACTGCAATTACAGCTGCAAGTCTTTTTGGGGATGTTTCTACCAGCTTTGCACAGCTAGAGTGATATTTTTGCCCCTTCTTCTTTGCAGAATACCTCAAGCTCTGTCAGATTGGATGGAGAGCATCTGTGAACAGCAAGTCTTGCCACAGATTCTCAATTGGATCTAGGTCCGGACTTTGAATGGGCCATTCTAACACTCGAATATGCTTTGATCTAAATCATTCCATTGTAGCTCTGGCTGTATGTTTAGGGTCGTTGTCCTGATGGAAGGTGAACTTCCACCCCAGTCTCAAGTCTTTTGCAGACCAACAGCTTTTTTTTCTAAGATTGCCCGGTATTTGGCTCCATCCATCTTCCCATTAACTCCGACCAGCTTCCCTGTCCCTGCTGAAGAAAAGCATTTCCACAACATGATGCTAACACCACCATGTTTCACTGTGTTTTATGCCATACATAGCATTTTGCTTTTAGGCCAAAAAGTTCAGTTCTGGTCTCATCTGACCAGAACACCTTCTTCCACATGTTTGCTGTGTCCCTCACATGGTTTCTTACAAACTGCAAACAGGACTCCTTATGTCTTTCTTCCAACAACTGCTTTAATTTTTCCACTCTTTCATAAAGAGCAGATTTGTGGAGTGCACGGCTAATACTGTAGTTGTCCTCTGGACAGATTTTCCCACCTGAGCTGTGGATCTCTGCAGCAATTCCATGAGCATCTTGGCTGCTTCTTTAATTCTCTCCTTGCCTGGCCTGTCAGTTTAGGTGGATGGCCATGTCTTGGTAGGTTTGCAGTTCTTCCATACGCTTTCCATTTTCGGATGATGGATTGAACAGTGCTCTGTGAGATGCTCAAAGCTTGGGATATTTTTTTAGAACCTAACCCTGCTTTTAACTTCTCCACAACAGCTGTATATATACTGAAATTAAATTACACACAGGTGGACTCTAATAACTAATTAGGCGACTTCTGAAGGCAATTGTTTTCCATTAGATTTTAGTTAGAGGTATCAGAGTAAAGGGGGCTAAATACAAATGCACGCCACACTTTTCACATATTTATTTGTAAAAAATTTGGAAAGCCATTTATCATTTTCCTTCCACTTCACAATTATGAGCCACTTTGTGTTGGTCTCTCACATAAAACCCCAATAAAATACATTTATCTTTTTGTTTGTAACATGACAAAATGTGAAAAATGTCAAGAGGTATGAGTTCTTTTTCAAAGCACTCTAGTTCACAAAGTCAAGTGATCAGTTACCTTTCTCACTGGAATAGTAACAAAAGCTCATGTTGGTGAGAACACACCACTTCTTCCGCCATTCTGACCCAAATAAACCATGGTCTGGAACAAAGAATAGATACAAAATTAGAAAATGTTATCTTGCTCTTCGATTTTTCGATTTGATACATTATTGTTATATTGTCCAGAGTTTATTGCCATAGAATCAAATCTTAAAACTAGGAAAACTTGGTTGTGTTGGGAAGACATGGTTACATTACAGGCAAACTATTAAATGTCCAAATGAAACACATTAAAAGTAAAAAAAAGTCCCTAATTATATTTCATCACAGAAAAATTTAACATTCCAAACCACCAAAAAGCTCTGCTATGCTTAGAAGTGCTCCATCAGCTCAGCACAGCACAGCATAGCTAAGTTTAAAAAAAACAGAAACTTTAAAACTTCTGGTGAAAAGTGTATTTTGAATAATACGAAAACATCACCAGTGCCTTTGCATACTGCTGTTAAGTAGTATACTTAAACAATGAATGTCAATGATAGATCATGTTATTAAGGACTTCTTCATACTATGCTCATCTGTGGCATTACTGCCTTAATACTAATGTACAATATTCTGCACATTATTGTGCGCTGCAATAAAGTAGCTAATTCATTTTAAAAGAGCTGCCCAATGCACAGCAACAGAAAAGGGAACAATATCGCTTACTGTAGTTGGGTACCGGGGGGCCCATTCTACATCCATATGCATTACCACAATGCAATAATGTAAAGAAAGCCTAAGGCCCCTTTTACATGGGCGGACCATATGTCCGCTTTTTCATCCATTCATTTACAGATGAAAATAGAACTTACATCAATCCCTATGAGATAGTGGGTGTCAGCGGATAAACACCTGCCGACACCCGATCTCACCGGTGTACGCAATGCTTCGATTCTGCAGGCGGAGGAAAATCATATTTTTCTATCCGTCTGCAGAGCGGATCAGGTGAACATGGACAGACGGTCCGTGTTCATCCGATCCCCCCCATAGGGGAGAGCGGAGATCTGACAAGGCGGTCCCTGCACAGTGTGCGGGGACCGCCCTGTCATCTGCCGGCTCAGCGGGAAACAACGGAGGGATCCCTGCTGAGCCAGCAGATACACATGTACGGAACCTCACAGAATCCATACATGTGAAAGGGGCCTAAAAGTTACAGCCATTACTCAAGGTCTCCTCTTTCAAGGATAAAATTTACTTTTTGAAAAAATAGACCACATTTTTTGTTCTTACATTTTTTTATCTGTGATCACTGGCAACACACAGGAACAAATGTGTAAAAATGCAGAGTTAACATGATACAAACCTTATTTGTAATATAAGGATATACGCCAATCAGTCATAACATTACTGACAGGCTGATGGGTTGAAAGCAGAAAAAAATGGGCAAACATAAAAATTTGAGCAAATGTGACAAGGGCCAAATTTTAATGGTTAGACGATTGGGTCAAAGCAACTCCAAAACTGCAGCTCTTGTGGGATGTTCCCAGTCTGCATCAGTCTGGACCTACCAAAAGTGAGTAAAGGAAGGAAAACCATCAAACCCGAGGACAGGGTCATGGGTGGCCAAGGCTTACTGATGTAAATAGGGAGCAAAAGCAGGCTGTGTAGTCCAATTCAATAGGAGAGCTGCTGTAGCTCAAATTGCTGAAAAAGGTGATGCTGATTCTAATAGAAATTAGTCAGAATAATTTGGTTTCTCTTCAGATGTAATAAATCTTTTACTTTTTACTAAAGATTTCCGTAGAGAGGAACAACTATGTGTTTTCTGTAATTTTTTGAGGCCTGGTGACCAACCGAGCTTAAAGGCTACGGTCACCTTTTTTCTCTCTAAATTCCAGCTCCCCGTGTACCAATATAGCATTAATGTACTTCTTTTGCAAGAATAAAACAGCTTTCTATAAATTCTACACCGGCTTACCTAACTCTCTTCATAGCTGTTTAACCACTTGTCTACCAAGGACGTCATATGACGTCCTCCAATTTGTGCGGGGATATCTAAATGATGGGTGCAGCTGCAGGCATCATTCAGATATCGCCATCTTCAGCCGGTGATTGTGTGCACCATAAGAATGATTAAATCGGCGGAACCACCGCTTGATCGTTGTTATAGGCAGCGGGAGTGGACATCCCCCCCCTCCCGCCGCCATCCGGTGCTTCTCCGTGCTGTCCCGTGCCATCGGGGGCCCGGAGAGCAAATCGGCCAGCGCTCACAGAAGATCCATAGAGATGACTGGTGACCAGACGGTCACAGTCATCTCTATGACCGTCGGAGGATCGGGCGCAACGTTATGATGTCGCGCCCGGTACCCGGAAGTAAACAAAGCCGCAATCGCGGCTGTAGGCATGTATACGCTGAATGTTTTTTCACCGATCTCATGGTTTCCAGCCTGGAGAAGAAATGTGAGGTCTTATTGACCCCACATCTCTCCATAAAGAGGACCTGTCACACGGATTTCTATTACAAGGGATGTTTACATTCCTTGTAGTATGAATAAAAGTGATCCAAATTATTTTTTTTTTTTTTAAAGTGTAAAAATAAAAAATATTAAGTAAAATAAAAATAAATACTTTTTTTTTTCCAAAAGCCCCTGTCCCGGTTATCTCGCGCGCAGAAGCGAACACGCCTACAAGTCCTGCCCACATATGTAAACGCCGTTGAAACCCCACATGTGAGGTATCGTCGCATGAGTTAGAGCATGTGCAACAATTCTAGCATTAGACCTCCCCTGTAACTCGAAAATAGTAACATGTAAAAAATGTTAAAGCGTTGCCTATGGAGATTTTTAAGTACCAAAGTTTCGCGCCATTCCATGAGTGCACGCAATTTTAAAGTGTGACATGTTAGGTATCCATTTACTCGGCGTAACTTCATCTTTCACATTATACAAAAAAATTGGGCTAACTTTACTGTTTTGTTATTTTTTAATTCAAGGCGTTTGAAAAATTATTGCGCAAATACCGTGCGAGGAACAAAGTTGCAATGACCGCCATTTTATTGCTTAGAGCAGGGATCTCCAAACTACGGCCCTCCAGCTGCTGTGGAACTACACTTCCCATGAGGCATTGTAAAACTCTGACATTCGTAGACATGACTAGGCATGATGGGAATTGTAGTTCCTGAACACCTGGAGGGCCGTAGTTTGGAGACTCCTGGGTTAGAGTGTCTGCTAAAAAAAATATATATATATAATGTTTGGGGGTTCTGATTAATTTTCTAGCAAAAAAAATTAGATTTTTACATGAAGGAGAGAAGTGCCAAAATAGGCCCGGTGGACAAGTGGTTAAACACACTGCTCGATTATTTCTGCCTTACTTCTTGGTAAAACCAGCTACCAGCTGAGGGTAGATGATGCAGGTTATGTGCTAATGAGATCAGCCAATCAACTCCTTCCTGTGTCATGACCTAAAGTCTGACCAGGAAGTAAGGCAGAAGTAATCAAACAGTGTGTTTAAATGGCTATGAAGAGAGTTAGGTAAGCCTGTGTAGAATTAATGGAAACCTGTTTTATTTTTGCAAAATAAGTACATTAATGCTATATTGGTGCATAGGGGAACTGAAATGTAGAAAGGTGAACTTAGCCTTTAAAAAAACTGTCAGAATATAGAATGCATCTGTTTGTTGTGCATGGGGCTGTGTACCTGCAGAACTGTCAGTGTGTCCATTTCCACAGCCAAAAGCACCTACAATGGGCACATGAGCATCAGAACTAAACCAAAGAGCAATGGAAGGTGGTGTCTTTGAGGTGTTGACTTAGACCCTTTTCACACTGGGGCATTTTTCAGTCGCTTTAGCGTAAAAAAAGCGCCTGTAAAGCGCCTGAAAGAAGCTGCTTCGGCAATCCCAATGTAAAAGCCCAAGTGCTTTCATACTAAAGCGCCTGAAAAACGCCCCAGTGTGAAAGGTGTCTTAGCGTTAAAAGAAAAAGTGCCTGTAAAGTGCCTGAAATAAGCTGCATCTGCAATCCCAATGTAAAAGCCCAAGTGTTTTTACACTAAAGCGCCTGAAAAACGTCCCAGTGTAAAAGAAGTCTTAGCGTTAAAAGAAAAAGCGCATGTAAAGCGCCTGAAAGAAGCTGCATCTGCAATCCCAATGTGAAAGCCCGAGTGCTTTCACACTAAAGTGCCTGAAAACTTCAAAGTGTAAAAGGGGTCTAAGGCCCCTTTCACATTGAGGAGTTTTTCAGGCGGTACAGCGCTAAAAATAGCGCTACTATACCGCCTGAAAAACTCCTTCACTGCATTCTCAATGTGAAAGCCTGAAGGCTTTCACACTGAGGCGATGCGCTGGCGGGAGATAAAAAAATCTCCTGTCAGCAGCATCTTTGGAGCGGTGGGAGGAGCGGCATGTATACCGCTCCTTCACCGCTCCTTCCCATTGAAAACAATGGGAAACCGCGGCAATACCGCCCGCAATGCGCCTCTATTAATCCTCTATTAACCCTTTTCAAGGCCACTAGCGGGGGTTAATACCTACTCCTAAAGCCCCCTTCCCATTGAGGGAGCTTCTTTTTTTTTTTTTTAACACCAAAGCACCTGAAAAACTCCCCCATGTGTAAGGGATCTTAGCAGCGCTTTACCAGCGTTTTTCGGGCACTGGCAGTGTGAAAGGGTTCTGAAAGCACTCTGGCTTTCACATAGGGATTGCAGGTGAGGCTTCTTTCAGACGCTTTACAGGCTTTTTTTTAAATGCCAAAGCGTCTGAAAAACGCCCGAAAAACGCCCCAGTGTGAAAGTGGCCTTAGCCTCCAAATTCTCCATATCTCATTCCAGTCTGTGGAATGTGCTGGAAAAACTAATCCGATCCATGGAGTGCCCAGCCTAACAGGACTTAAAGATCTGCCACTGACAGCTTGGTGCCAGATACCAAAGCATACCTTCAGAGGTCTAGCAAAGTCCATGCTCAATGGGTCGCTGGCTTTTGTGGCAGGGAGACCTACTCATTATAAGGTGGGTGGTCATATGACTGATTGGTGTATATGTCTTCATATAGTTAACTGACCCCTAATATTGATCCCCCAGTATGGAAAGATGTGTATGCTTATCACATTGTGCAGTGACTTAATTATCAATTTTTGTCAGAGAGGCCGTCTTCTGTATAATTAGAAAGCAACGTGGAAAAGCCTATCCAGAACTGACAAGCCCCAATGAAGACAATAGAGTTGGTCTTTATGGAAATTCAGTTTCAGCACTCCATGGAGATGTGCTCTAAATACTGTTGGATGAAGCACTGACTCAGAGAACAGTCATGTAAATGACATTTTCTAAAAGTCTCCAGAGACTGGCTTTATAAATCCCCAACCTCCCCTTGCTGTTTCAGTGAACATGTCACAGACAAGCACAAAACAACTCCGTAAACCAGCTGGCCCATGAGACAAACATTATTTCCTCACCTCATGGTACGCTGCACGATACACTGTAGCACAGGAGAAGCTTTCGCATAAGCAAGCATGCGTATTACCACAAGCTTGGGCTGCAATAATGACTCATAATGGAAGAAAACCCTAACAATGAACTTGCTTGCTCCCTTTTTGTCTGCAAAATCTGCAATTCAAATTTTGATTACACACAATATTGCCAAAAGTATTGTGACACCTGCCTTTTCAAGCACGTGAACTTTAATGACATCCCAAGTCCGTAGGTCTCAATATTGAGTTATAACAGCTTCAACTCTTCTGGAAAGGCTGCCCACAAGGTTTAGGAGTGTGTCTATGGGAATGTTTGACCATTCTTCCAGAAACACATTTGTGAGGCCAGGGACTGATGTTGGACGAGTAGGCCTGGCTCCCAGTCTCCATTCCAAAGGTGTTCTATCGGGTTGATATTAGGACACCGTGTGGGCCAGTCAAGTTCATCCACCCCAAACTCGCTCATCCATGTCTTTATTGATCCTGCTATGTGCACGTGTGCGCAATCATGTTGGAACAAGAAGGGGCCACCCCCAAACTGTTCCCACAAAGTTGGGAGCATTACATTATCTAAAATGTTTTGGTATGTTGATGCCTTAAGAGCTCCCTTCACTGGAAGTAGGGGGCCAAGCCCAACCCCTGAAAAACAACCTCACACCATAATCCTCCCTACACCAAACTTTACACTTGGTGAAATTGCAGTCAGGCAAGTATTGTTCTCTTTACAGCTGCCAAACCCAGATGCGTCCATCGCATTGCCAGACAGAGAAGTGTGATTCGTCACTCCAAAGAACATGTCCCCACTGCTCTAGAGTTCAGTGCCAACGTGCTTTACACCACGGCGTCTGACGCTTTGCATTGCGCTTGGTGATATAAGTGTAACGGTCACCACCATTTACAAATTTCCATCAACCCAAGATAAGACAGCTTAGCCGACACCCCGACAAACCAGCCGACAGGACCCGATCCATTCCCCCAGAATCACCGAGACAAACACAGCTCTGGTTACTGGTTTCAAATGAATGAATGCTTTAATGGTACACTCTCAGATTTTTATACAGTTCAAGCATGAAAGGAACAAAGAAACTCTCCACCCCCCCCCCCCCCCCTCATCACACACTGGGGCTTCAATACACCTTCAGATGGGCTAATTACTAATCAGTTTTCAGACATTTTGGCACCGGGCTGACATTTTTAACATGACCTAATTACTACACCTGAGAAGTCACATTCCACATTTTAGACTTCTGTCTCCGACAAAAAGGTATTCACACCTGATCATCATTAGGGTTTAAACAGTTATCACACAATGGAATGTCTTTCAGGAGCCAGCCTGAATTAACACCTCTACAGCCTTACACAATGGACAATGGAATATCTTAGGAGTCTATTGACCTGGTGTGGGTCAACATTAACCAACAACTTGTAATATCTCAAGATATCCTGCAATAAATGATTATTTATCAGCCACCCTGTGCCCAAAAGGGGCACAGGGTGACCTTAGACCCAAAAGTCCTTAGTGCCGCTGGCACAGGAGTATCCCCCATCCCTCAAAAGTCTCTGGGCGTCATGGGTCATCCCGTTACAGTAAGGCTTGGATGCAGCTGCTCAGCCATTGGAAACCAATTCCATGAAGCTTGGTATGCACTATTGTTGTGCTAATCTGAAGGTTACACAAAGTTTGGAGGTCTGTAGCTATTGACTCTGCAGATAGTTAGTGACTTCTGCGCATTTCCGCATGAGTTGACCCTGCTCTGTCATTTTACGTGACTGACTACTTCGTGGCTGAGTTGCTGTTATTCCTAGTTGCTTCCACCTTTGTTATAATACCACTAACAGTTGACGACGGAATATTTAGTAACAAGGAAATCTCGCAAACTGACTTATTGCACAGGTACTGTACCACGCTTGAATTACAACAAGGAAAAAGGCGCCTCTAAGGCCTCGTACACACGAGCAGACAGATTTGTTCAAATCTGTCTGTCCGACAGATTTGAACAAATCTGTCTGCTGGGATTTTGGTTTGCTCTCGTGTACACACAAGCTAACCAAAATCCCCGCCAGCAGACAGCGCGCTGACGTGTCGGTGACGTGGCGGTGACGTTGACGCCGCCACGTCACCGCACCAGGAAGTAAAACACTTCTGCGCATGCGTCGAAATCATTTGGCGCGTGTGCGAGAAGACATGTCTGCTGGTTAGCATACTAACCAGCAGACATGTCGGGCGAACGGGTTCCCAGCCGACAGATTTCAAAGCATGCTTTGAAATCTGTCGAGTGGCCAAATCCGTCTGTTAGCCCATACACACGATCGAATCTGTCTGCTGAAACGGTCTAGCAGACCGTTTCCAGCAGACAGATTTGATCGTGTGTACGAGGCCTAAGAGTAGATGTATAGAAAGACACTTTAATAGACATACAGTTTAGATGAAATGCATCCACTATTGGTGATGCCATTTCCCTGCTGCCATCTTTGCTCTGAGTTCCACGCCTCATTCATACGGAGTGACGCCATTTCAGCAAGTGATGGAGCCACACAAACTGAGAGTGCAGTCTGCAGGAGAGGCCACTTTGACTTTATTAGGACCGATATGCTCTTTTTACTTCTACCAAAATGTGAGTGCATAAACTGTATGCCTATTAACCACTTCAGCCCCGGAGGAATTCACCCCCTTCCTGACCAGAGCACTTTTTGCGATTCGGCACTGCGTCGCTTTAACTGACAATTGCGCGGTCGTGCGAAGTGGCTCCCAAACAAACTTGGTGTCCTTTTTTTCCCACAAATAGAGCTTTCTTTTGGTGGTATTTGATCATCTCTGCGGTTTTTATTTTTTGCGCTATAAAGAAAAATAAAGCGACAATTTTGAAAAAAATGCAATATTTTTTACTTTTTGCTATAATAAATATCCCCCCAAAATATATATATATATATATATATATATATATATATATATATATATATATATATATATATATATATATATATATATAAAAAAAAAAATCATAATAAGTGTTTATTGATTGGTTTGCGCAGCTTTTACAAAATGGGGGTAGTTTTATGGCATTTTTATTAATATTTTTTTTTTACTAGTAATGGCGGCGATCAGCATTTTTTTTTCAGTACAGTACATTATGGCGGGCACTTCGGACACTTTTGACACATTTTTGGGACCATTAGCATTTTTTTAGGATCAATGCTATAAAAATGCATTGGATTACTAAAAAATGCCATTGGCAGTGAAGGAGTTAACCCCTTCCCCGCCCCCTAGTGTTAAGTGTGTTCCTGGGAGTGTTCTAACTGTATGGGGGGTGGCCTCACTAGGGGAAATCACTGATCTTCTGTTCATACATTGTATGAACAGAAGATCAGCGTTTCCCCCGCTGACAGGACCGGGAGCTATGTGTTTACACACATAGCTCCCGGTCCCCGCTCTGTAACGAGCGTTCGCGTGTGCCCGGCGGCGATCGTACCCGCCGGGCACGCGTGGCCGCTTTAATGCGGACGTATAGCTACTGGCTCTTGTCCAGGAGAGCCACCGTCCTGCAGTAATATGACGGCGGGCGGTCGGCAACTGGTTAAAGTGTCTTTCTATACATCTACTCTTGAGCCCTGTACACACAATTGGATATCTGATGGAATCTAATCCGGTGGATTTTTTCGTCGGATATCCGATGAAGCCGACTTTCATCAGACTTGCCTACACACCATCGGTCAAAAATCTGACCGTGTCCAAACACCGCTGACGTGAAACACTACGACGTGCTGAGAAAAAATAAGTTCAATGCTTCCGAGCATGCGTCGACTTGATTCTGAGCATGCATGGATTTTTTATCCATAGGAACATTTTAAAACATGTTCTATTTTTTTTCACCGCTGGGAAACAAACCGATGGGGCCCATACACGATCGGTTTGTCCGATGAAAACGATCCATCGATCAATTTTCATCAGACAAACCGATCGGGTTTACAGGGCTTTAGAGGCGCCTATTTCCTTGTTGTTTTTCTGCAGTTTTGGGAACCTGGTTTCTGTTCTTCTGTGAAGGCAGCCCTAAGAGCCCTTGAACTTTGTTCCTGTATATATTTTTCCCTACACATTAACCCCTTTTACATGGACCTTGTGAGACTTGTATTCATGACACTAAGTGCTGTTAATGGGGAGATAAATGAGTCCTAGTTTTTGCGCATACACCTCTATTTGTTACCACGCTTGAATTCACTGTGCTCCTGAGAGCGACCTGTTCTTTTTACAAATGTTTGTAGAAGCCGTCTGTATTCCTAGGTACTTGATTTTACACACCTGAATCCAATGATTTGGAGAGGTGTCCTAATACTTTTGGCAATATAATGTATCTGTTCAATAAGTGCAAAAAAGTATCTGTTAATTAAGAAAAATAGGACTTTTCCCCATTTTAAATCTTTTTGATGGAACTCTATAAATGATTTGAACACTGGCAAACAAAACACATTGACCAGCCTGGTATAACCCATCGCACTCCCAGCATTAATCAGTTTTGTAACAAAGCTATGCCCAGAGCAAAGTCATAATCACTGAGAGTGGGACAAGTGACCCTCAATGAAAAATAATAATTTTGCTCATTGAGGGACACAGGATTTAGAGATAACTGGGATATCGAAAAATAGTCCAACTTAGAGGTGGTTAACGCAGCACCAAATTCTAACAGGCACACTACAATGCAACAGAAGAAAAACTGGGGACTGCCTGCAGCTCAAAGAGGACCTTATGCCAAAAAATGAGACCTGAACTTCCACCCAGTAAAACTTAAAGGAATATAAACAGAAGACCAGGTGGCAGCTTTGCAGATCTTGTAAACAGTTGCCTCCTGCCGAAAAGCCCAAGAAGCACTCAAGTAGATCTAGTAGAGTGTGCTTTGACATTGGAACCTGATCCCCCCCCCCCCCCCCAAGACTATTGGCGCTAACAATGTCTGTGCAAATGAGAAATGGTAGAGCGAGAAGCTGGTTTCCTATCGCCCATCTGAGTTGACAAAAAGAGAGTCTGTCTTCCTAACTGAAGCAGTGGCTGTGATTTAAACTCATACAGCGCAAATTACTAACAGACAATGACAAAAGTACTAGTGTGGGAAAGAGGGATGAAAGTACATGTTTGGGATGAAAGGTTGAAACCACCTTAGGAAGGAAAGAGGTTTCTTGGCCTCAACACTATCCTGTTTTTATTAAAAAGTTATTTACAAGATAATGCCGCCAATTCAAATACACACCTTGCAGAGTTGACGCAACAAGTAAAGCGAACTTGAGAATAGGAGTGGATTTTTTTTTTGTTTTATTCCAAATTTTGATTCCATGGAGAGACAAGTGAACTACAAGAGGAATCACATGAGAGACACCCTCTACAAAAGTCTTAATTAAATGGAAGATCAAAAGTGCCACGATTTGTTACCTGATGGTACTCAGGGCCAAATGCTGGTGCAGACCCAATTATAAAAAGGTCAGGATGCGCCTTACAGAATATTTTTCGGGATGAAAGTTTTTTCCCATTGCACTAAGCAAAGAAAGTCTTCCACGTGTGATGGTAGCCCTTCTGGGAAGTGGAATTACTATCTTTAAAAGGAAAGTATGGGATTTTTTTTTTTTTAATCATTATTACCTAGGTGGATGCAGCATCGGTTTGATGCTGCATTTGTGCCCCACCAGATCTAAGTCTGAGAACCGAGCAATTAAACACCGCAGATCATTTGGTTCTTAGTGTTCCCTGAGCTGAGAGATGGTGACTGTCAGGTCTCTGCTCTGCCCTAACCCCCCCCCCCCCCCAAAGGGCTCCTGATACTCACCTCACATGGTTTACTCATAAATGAGTACTTCAGTGACAGAGGGAGGAAGACAGCTCCCCCTAGTGGATCCTCGGATTAGCAACAGGAGCTCCGACCAGGGGTATGTGCCTGGGAGTAGGACGTGCGTTCCCATAGCTCCAGGCAGGCAGGCTCTCCACCCCCCTGTAGCCTAAATCCAGCATCCAGGATCCAGCTGGGGCACACGGGACAACTGCTTCTCCTCCCCCCTGGGCCTCCCTTCCTCGCCAGCAAGCATCGCCAAGGTAAGGCCGGGTCTCTCAGGCCTATCTAACCCCCTGTCCACCTCCCCTTGGGCAAGTTCGCTGGCCGTCCTTTTCAGGATAAGCCACCGATCCGGCCCACCCCTACACTCCCAGCCACGACCACTGCATCCCCGCCGCCTCCACCACGGCCCGGGCTATTCCGCCGCAAGTTTGTGCGGTGATCGCAACTAGGAAAGTCTGCGGCTTCAGCCGCGGCCTAGTAGCGCACCGCGTCGGCACTGCTCCAATTCCCCTCAAACCTCTCCAAACCCCCCTCTTCTCCCAGGAGGATCTCCGCCATTCGCCCTGGATGCCCTGACCCCCTTTCCTTGCCACCGGATTCACCTAGCTACACGGCCCCGGATCAGCAACCCCCATTACTGATGCCCCTATCCTCAAGTACAGCCCCTCAACCAGGAACCATCACTATTAGTGCTTGATCCAGGGTTGTCGATCGCCTGTGTGGGATCAGGAAGGAATTTTTTCCCTTGCCATTGCAGATTGGTATAGCACGGCAAAGGGTTTTTCCCTTCCTCTGGATCAAACAGGGAGAGAAGGTTGAAGAGTGGGTAACCCGCTTGGATATCTTCTTTCCAATTATCATCAATCACCCCTCATCAGAGTAACCCCCCCCCCCCCCTGTGTCTTTCTGCAACTATGTCAAATTTTAGATACTCTGCAGAATTCATTTGGGGCCTAAAGCGATTTGCCTCCATATTACCACCAGTCACCAAAAAAACTCTAAGGAATGAACAACTGTTAATCAATAGACACTTGACAGCCAAAAACAACACCCATCTACCCCAACCTAAGCTCATATCATGTGCTTTGGTCAATACAAGATCGGCAGTAAAACATTGTCAAGAAATCCATGATTTCATTCTACAAAATGATTTAGACTGCCTCTTTATCACAGAAAGCTGGCTTACAGCCGACTGTAACACCATACTAGGAGAACTGGGACCCGAAAACTATCACATTATAACAGAAAACAGAGTGGGGCAAAGAGGAGGCGGCCAGGCAGTGATCCACAAGACTCACCTCATGGTCACTAAACCAGTCCTTCAAAACCCACTTCCATTCATGGAAACCCTCACTCTGCAACTACAAACTAATCCCCAGGAGACCGTCCGAATTCTACTCTGCTATAGACCACCGGGTCCAAAATAGCAGCTTCTCTCACCTTTGACAGAATTAATTTCCACTAACACCCTAAACAGCAAACACCTTTTGCTGCTCGGGGATTTCAACCTCCGGGCCAACTCCTCACAGGATCCCGTTGCCGACGCCTGCATTGACCACTTGGAAGGTCTGCAGCAACTAGTATGTGGGCCCACACACACCTCCGGCCACACGCTTGATCTTATTTTCAGACAAGATCTGGAAATAAATATTCTGAAAAACGAACCATTGCCATGGACAGACCACCATGCAATTAAATTCACTATTGCCAAAAACACCCCTTTAACAAAAACTGTAAAACCAGTGGCAACGCACTGGACTAGATCTCAGAAGAAGCTCCACTCGGAGCTCTTCAAAACTACTTTAGGGAACAAAATAAAAACAATCCAACTACAGAAAACAGCCACTGAAACCCTGGATGCCATAAACACGGCTCTACTACAGTCAATTAATTATCGGATTATTTCATTAACAAAATTGAAAACATCCGTGAAAGCATTCAGCAAAACAGAACTCCCATTAACCCCCCCCCCCCCGTCAATCATACTCCCAATACCCACATAAACTCGTCGCAATCAACAAAGTTCACTTTAAAACCCATTTCCATCAAGGCCACAAAAAACATCATCGATTCCTTACGGAATAGCACAGCACCAAATGATATCATCCCCACCAAACTGCTGAAGGAATGTGCTGACATTCTAGCACCCCCTATCACACAGCTCATAAATCAGTCACTCAAGGAAGGTATAGTGCCCATCTGCCTAAAACAGGGCATAATCAAACCAATTTAAAAAAAAAAAACTCCCTCGACCCCAAAGACCCAAAACACTGTCGTCCCATAACAGGCCTAAATGTCCTCTCCAAGGTAATGGAGAAAGTAGTGGTACAACAGATGCAACAGCATCTAGATACCCACAACTTGCTTGCTCCTTTTCAATCGGGTTTCCATCCGGTCACGGGACAGAAACAGCACTTCTCAAAATATGGGATGACGCCCTTGAGGCCGCAGACAACGGAGAATCTTGTCTTCTAGTACTGTTGGACCTAAGCGCAGCTTTCGACACGGTAGACCACAAACTATTACTGACTCGGCTAGTTGAAGTAGCCAGAGTCGCGGAAGGTGATCTACCTTGGTTCTCCTCTTTTTTGGAAAACCGATCACAAGTAGTGAAATTGGGACCTTTCACTTTTGAAAAACGCACGGTGTCATGCGGAGTCCCTCAAGGATCCCCTCTGTCCCCAGTGCTCTTCAACATCTATCTTCGCCCTCTCTTTGAAATCATCAGTAGCCAAAAATTACTTTACCATTCATATGCAGATGACACACAACTGTATTTTTGCATCTGCAACAAAAAAGATCATCATCTTAGTTTAGAGACATGCCTCTCTTTGATAGAAAACTGGATGACGAAGAGTTATCTTAAACTCAACAGCTCAAAAACAGAACTTCTTCTGTTTCACACCAGTCCAAAGAATCAACTTCCAACAACTTGGACACCCCCGCCCATTTTGGGCCAAATTATCACCCCTAGCGCCAAAGTCAAAAGTCTCGGAGTCATCTTTGACACCTACATGACAATGGATGCACAAATAGGGTCAGTAGTCAGTGGATCTCACCATCTGCTTCGCCTACTATGCAGACTTATTACATTTATTCCAAAAGAAGACATAGCAGTCGTGGTGGAAACAATTGTCAACTCCAGACTGGACTATGCCAATGCCCTCTATCTGGGACTCCCAAAGTACCAAATCGCTCGTCTGCAAGTCGTTCAAAATACAGCTGCCAGACTTGTGACTGGGAAAAAAACATGGCAATCAATCTCACCTTCGCTGAGATCCCTTCATTGGTTGCCAATAAAAGACAGAATTGCTTTTAAAGCACTCTGTCTGATGCATAAGTGCCTTCATGGGAAGGCCCCCCAATATCTATGTGAAAAACTAAAAGCTCACAATTCCAATCACATTCTGCGATCCACCAACCAAAATCTGCTCCAGATACCCAAAGCCAGATACAAGTGCAAAGGAGAAAGGAGATTTGCGGTCCAAGGTCCCAGACTATGGAACGCTTTACCAACCAGCATTCGGTTGGAGAACCATCTGGCCTTCAGAAGAAAGATCAAAACTCATCTCTTTTGATTACAAAGGAGAAAGGAACAACGAGCGCCCAGAGGCGATTTAGTTTGCATGTGCTGCGCTATATAAGTTTTTCACTCACTCACTCACTCACTCGCAAAATCACAAGGGGCTGTGCCACAGCTCTGGACATGGAAAGTGCTCCATGGCTAACTAACACAGTACACAAAGGTCTGGAAAGCACCACAATGCATAAAAATTGCTGGAAAAAATACTCAAACCTTTCAAAGTAGAGAAATGGTGTCCACCTAGCAAAAATTGAGGTATGCTGGGTTTGGGAGGGTTATCCCAGGCTGGTCACATATCTCCTTTCATTAAGAAAGTCAAATACCTGGTAATTTTGACAGACATTTTATGAGCTGATGACTTCCTGTGCTGTTTGCCTATGCACAAGAAGGAGTAATTGGAATTAGGAGGGGGTTAGGAGAGGTCTGTGTCCTTTGTAACCCACTAGAAATAAAGTAGGCAGAGCAAACACTACATGCTTAGGAATTCAGAGCTGTGTTGTCATGTCAGAGGAAGGTATGCGCATACTATAATTCTGGTGAATTAACAGTTATAATGGACATGCAACGTGTTCCAAGGATAAAACATGGGGAAATGTGCCATACACTTCAAGGCTAACATATAGCACAGTAGTCCCCATTCTAGCTTTTCTTCTTCTACATAACTTAATATGGAAAAAGAAAGACAGAGCATTGCAGCCCTAGCTTTTCTGTATAATGCCTTAGGCTCTATAATCAGAAACACCAATCTTGTTTTAATGGTTGGAGGATATGTAAAAAAATCTACTTTCATCCTTCCTATCCTATACATATATTAAACATTAAAAGCTGATCTTAATAAGCCAATTCCTGTTTCAACAGAAGGAAATTCTGCCTACTTCCTGTATCAACCAGCTCTATTTGGTACAAAGAGCTTATTATTATTGTACATGATTTATATAGCGCCAGCAGTTTACGTAGCGCTTTACAATGTATAGGGGACAACACAATTACAGTACAGTTCAATACAGAAGGTACAGGAGGGCCTGGCTCGTAGAGCTTACATTGTAAAGGGAGGGGTGGATGGTACAAAAGCTAATAGCTGCAGAGAATTTGATGGGGGTGGCTCAGGGATAGTTGTTAGGTGGGTGTGGGATAGGTTACCCTAAATAAATGAGTTTTCAGGGATCTCCTAAAGGTGGACAGGGTAGGGGCCGATCGGACAAACTGGGGCATGGAGTTGCAGAGGATGGGAGAGGCTCTGTAGAAGTCCTGAAGGCAAGCATGGGAGGAGGTAACAAGAGAGCTAGAGAGCAGAAGGTCCTGGGAGGAGTGGAGGGGACAATTTGGGCGATATCTGCAGATGAGGTTGGTGATGTAGATGGGGGTGATGTTGTGGAAGACCTTGTATGTTAGGGTAGGGGAAGCCAGTGGATGGATAGGCAGAGAGAAGCAGCAGTCACGGATCGGTTAGTGAGGTGTATTAGTCTAGCAGCAGAATTCATAATAGACTGAAGGGGGGACAGCTTATGCTTCTCACACTGCACCGCCGGCTTCTGCTCCAAAATCTCTCCCAGTAACACTACCTACTATCGTCATCACACCTCACCTCATATGTGTACATTATATTACTGCCTGCTTATTTACCAACACTTTCTGTCTGCTCCTCTACAGTAATTTCATCTTAAAGTTGTGGCAGTTCCTAGACCTGGTATCAGTCTTCTGCAGTACCAGTACATCAGGGCTGTAATGAGAGACGAAGGAAATGTACAAGGAGTCGATCAGTTTATTTGCTGATAAGAAGCATGCTGAGAGGAGGAGAGAGCAAATAGTATAGCGGCTCCTCCTGAGCTCTTCAGTTTTTTTTTTCTGATCATCCCGCTGGGCTGAACGAAAAAAAAAAAAACTGTTAGTGTGTGCCAGGCTTAAATATACAGTATCTCACAAAAGTGAGTACACCCCTCACATTTTTGTAAATATTTTATTATATCTTTTTATGTGACAACACTGAAGAAATGACACTTTACTACAATGTATAACAGCTTGTATAACAGTGTAAATTTGCTGTCCAGCTGTCCGGCAAAAAAAGTGAGTACACCCCCAAGTGACCAAATTGGGCCCAGAGTGTGAATATTTTGTGTGGCCACCATTATTTTCCAGCACTGCCTTAACCCTCTTGGGCATGGAGTTCATCAGAGCTTCACAGGTTGTCACTGGATTTCTCTTTCACTCCTCTATGATGACATCACAGAGCTGGTAAATGTTAGAGACCTTGCGCTCCTTCACCTTCCATTTAAGAATGCCCCACAGATGCTCAATAGGGTGAAGGTCTGGAGACATGCTTGGCCAGTTGATCACCTTTACCCTCAGCTTTTTTAGCAAGGCAGTGGTCATCTTGGAGGTGTGTTGAGGTACATGTAAGTGACTTTCCTGTGGAAGAGATGAAACCAGGATTCACTATGGGAAGAATGCAAGCTGGCAGAGGCAGTGTGATGCTTTTGGCAATGTTCTGCTGGGAAACCTTGGGAACTGCCATTCATGTCCATGCCTCGACGGGTCCAGGTTGTTTTTGGGGCAAATAGGAATAGGAAGACCTATCCAATATTAGACATGTGGTCATAATGTTATGGCTAATCGGCGTACGTATGTATATATCAAAAGTTCAGAATGCAACTAAACAAAGTTATGGCAAGAGCGATCACTTCCTGTGACCAATTCTCAAACGCACGCATGAGCTTTACCTTTGTTTCTTTTTTCCAGATAACCTTGCTTCAAAAGTTTTTCAGGTTCTCCTGCATCTTCAGATTCTGAAATTAAAAGATTCCGATATTGTAAATAGGAAACCAGATGAAATTTTAATTTAAAGAACATTTAATCATTTAAAATAATGTAAATATAAATTAAAGCAACTACTACACAAATTCAATTTACATCAACTAGTTTCATAAACCCAGTATGTGAAAGTCAATAATATCAATGTTGTTTATTATAGGAGTGCAAGCATATTTACCAAAGCCTCCTTGCCCACACCTCCAAACCCTGCCTGCCTCTAGCATGATGTCACGAATGACATAGCGCCTATAATTCAGATTCACTGCAGATTCAGATTTAGATGTGCAACGCTGTAGAGCGGTGGCTTCTTATTGTCCTTGGCTGGCTCTGCAATCTTCACTGGGATGAGGTGATAATGTCCTTTTGTCATGAGGTGCAGTTCTACCAGTTGCAGTTAACCATTGCATGTGGTTTAGCTTCCCCAGCCACAGTGCTCCTGTCTGTTTCTGCCTAGCCGCTTCCTGGCAAAACTCAGCATCTCAGAAGACTGCCAACCAAACCAAGGACACCCAGACGCTGATGCACACCACGCCGCTGGCCTCTCCATTCTCCAGCGCTTCCTTCTCACCACCCAGCAGCCTTCCCACCAATCTCTGCACAACACCAGCCACTTGCCTGCCAATCTCTGCTAGAGGTGTTAAGATCTCCACAAATGACAAGGCGATACTTCCTCTGTCAAATGTGAGTGCTATATTTATTCATCACCACCAAAAAACTTCACGCTCAGAGGCGCCCTCACTTTTTTTTCGGATCTTCCAGAGGTTGCTGGGGGTTCCTTGAGATGTGGCTGACTAACCTCCCAACCAGTATAGTTCTAGGGCCAACACAACTTGGCAGAGTCAGCAGCATAACAGTGATATTTCTAAATTTCTATAAAGTTGGTATTCTGATCATCACTTGAAGGGTTGCATTCTTCCCACTACTATCAATGTTTTTTTTGTTTTTACAAAGGAACCCCAATGAACTGCTTTGAGCAGGGGTTCCTTTGGAGAAAAATAGTTTAGAAAAACTGGTTTAAAGTGCATGTAAAGTCACTGTTCTTTATGGTAAAGTAGGTAAGGTTAATCGCTTGCCGACCACCTCGCTTAGGAGTACAGTGGCAAAGCAGCTCTCCTGTCCTGGATCACATACTAGATATGTGATCCAGCACTTCTGGGGAGGGGCCACACAAGCTGTGTTGTGATTAATCATAGCACAAGCTGATCAGCAGGTCCCAGCCAATGACTGACCACCAGCTTCCACTGACCGGCGAAGAGGATGACAGGACAGAGCTTGGTGAATGTAAACATTACAGAGATTTGTTTTGTCAGGGGGGTGTGCCAGTGTTTGTTTCCCTGAATAGCAGGGAATAAAGACCACCACATCCCTTAGCAAAAACAGCACACAGTCAATCCACCAAGCACTGTTAGGTACACATTTAACCATCTGATCACCCTAGATGTTAACTTCTTCCCAGCTAGTGTCATTAGTACAGTGACAGTGTATATTTTTAGCACTGATTACTGTCAATGGTTCCACTTCCCATAAAGTTTTATGTCAGACTGACCGCCATACTATCACAGTCCCGCTTTAAGTCGCTGATCAACACCATTACTAGTATAAAAGCATAAAATACAATTTTAGTATATAATATGTGAAATCCTCCGCGCTATATAAAACAATAATAGTGTAGATGAGCTATATAAAATATATAAACATATAAATATGATCATATAAATATGTGAAAAAGTTGCTGCAAAACCTAAAAGTGTTTACATAACACAAAATAACAGTCAAGTGAAAATAAGTGATCTTGCGCTACTACAATAGTAAATAAAATCCAAAACAAGTAGGAGATATATAAAAATATAAATATACATATAACGTGCCTTATATAATTGTGAAATCTCAATAAATGAATAAATAAATAAAGTCCAAAGTGCATAAGTGCCAAGGTGCATAAAGTATAGGTACACGGCAGTCCGTGAAAAATCCAGTGTACACAATATTCGTGCAGGTGTCACTCCGTGGAACAAAACAGCCTCACAGGCCTCTCACCTCACTGCCACGAAATAACTGCATTAAGTATCATCTGGGGAGTCCCCAGATGAAGGCAGTAGCCGTAACGCGTAGGGATTGACGGACACCTGGAGTGACGTGAGGATCCGGCCTATGCCGTGTGTTTTAAGCTGTTTTTATATATCTTTATGTAAGCAGATAATTTTTATTAAATGTCCCTTGTATGATTATACTTCACTATGGGAGTCTCTCTTTCTCCATTTTTGTTTTCCGAGTTGGTATAGTCTTATACTTGTTCTGTGAGGACCCGGATGTCTACCAACCTAACACACCTGGCTTAAAAGTTTTGGAGTTATCAGATGATACTTAATGCAGTTATTTCGTGGCAGTGAGGTGAGAGGCCTGTGAGGCTGTTTTGTTCCACGGAGTGACACCTGCACGAATATTGTGTACACTGGATTTTTCACGGACTGCCGTGTACCTATACTTTATGCACCTTGGCACTTATGCACTTTGGACTTTATTTATTTATTCATTTATTGAGATTTCACAATTATATAAGGCACGTTATATGTATATTTATATTTTTATATATCTCCTACTTGTTTTGGATTTTATTTACTATTGTAGTAGCGCAAGATCACTTATTTTCACTTGAATTTTAGTATATAGTTTGTAGACACTATAATGTTTGTGCAAACCAATCAACATACGCTTATTGGGATTTTTTTCACCAAAAATATGTAGCAGAATACATATTGGCATAATTTTATGAAGGAATTTGATTATTTAGAATTTTTATTTGGATACGTTTTTAATAGTAGAAAATATTTCCGGTCTTTTTTCATTTATAGCGCAAAAAAATAAAAAATAAAACAGTGGTGATCAAATACCACCAAAAGAAAGCTCATTTGGGGTGAAAAACTTATATAAATTGAATTTGGGTACACCTAGCCCTGAGTCCATTAAAACCACACCCACTAGTCACTATTAGTGCTGACTTCCACCCCTAATGATGACCAAGCACGTCACTATTCTACTTCACATGGAAAAAGAAGACGGATCGATGATGCTTTTTTCATAATCAAAGTTTATTGTACAGCCAGACACAAAGATGTTGTCAAGAATAATTATTGATTGTTTATTATGACCTTAATTTTTTATTATTACAATATGCTAAAATGTCTGTGTTAGCTACCGCAACAGTGTATCAGGTATGAAATCTATGTACTTGCATTGTGCCAAGCTGAACCAATGTAACCCAAATCATACCTGAAGTTCAGCTTTAATTTTTTTTTTTTTTAATCAGTAAAATGGTTTATTGTGCCAAAAACAAAGTAAGATACAGAGATACAAATCAGCATATCTACCAAATATAAAATTTCAACACGTAGAAAACAGTACCTTACACATGCCAGAACAGAGGCACTCATGAGAACACAAAAAACCTAAACTGTCAATGAAAAACGTCAACCAGTGCTAGGGCGGCGAGAAACCGCCCCACCCCCCAACACATCATGGACTCGGCCAAAAGGCCACAGCTGAAAGACTGCATTCCTAAGTCTGCCCAAAAAAAAATAAAAAATAAAAAAAATAATAAAAGAGAAAAAAATAATAAAAGAAAAAAAAAAAAAAAAAAAGGGGGGGGGGGAGATAGGTAATAAAATAAGAGCCCTTTCCATTACCCATCTGTCATGAAAACACACATGTCCACAGTGTATACCCTCTTGAAGATGCATTTCAAATATAGTCAAACATTTGGCACTTGAGTGGAGAATGTCGACTATACCTGCAACAGCCGGGTCATTACCAACCTCGGTGGTGCCAATCCAGGTGTCTCCAACCAGGGCTGCCAAATGGAGTTAAATTTCCTGGAGGCATTTCTATGCTGATATGTATAGTGCTCTCTTACAATAATAAAGTTCACCTGTTCAATCCATTGTTTCTTAGTCGGAACGTGTGGGGACAACCAGAATCTGGCCAATAGTTTCCTGGCTAAATATAGGAGCCTGATTACCGCAATGTTAACCGGAGGAGGGTAAACCTCTTCATCCACTGCCCCCAGTATGCATACCGAGGGATCCAACGGAACCCGAACCTGGAACACCGAGGAAATAATCTCAGTGACACTCCTCCAGAACCGGTGCAATTTGGGACAGCGCCACATTAGATGAATAAGCGATCCCTCCTCCCCACATTGTTTAGGGCATAAGGAAGAGTCCCGCCTTCCCCATCGGAACAGTTGAATAGGTGTACGGTAGACCCTGTGCAGCAGAAATAGGTGTGACAACCTATGTGCTTGTGAGACAGAGGTAAGAGGACCAGCCTGCAAACATGTCTCCCAGGTTTCACCATCAATGTCCCCTAGATCCTCTGTCCACCCTCTCCTACACGGTAAAGTTGCTGCGTTCTGTACAGATGACAGTAGGGATGAGTAAACATGGGATATCATACCTTTTTTATCTGTACCGAAAAATACATCTGTTATAAGCCTATGGCTAGACATTTGAAGAACAGACACCGACCCTTGGGCCTGTATGGCGTGTCTGAGCTGCAAGTATCTGTAGAATTGCTGCCTGGGTAGGTTAAACTCAGCCTGCAATTCCTGAAACGACTTAAGCACATTATCATGATAAATCTGGGCAATATTGAGAATTCCCGCCAGCTTCCAGGCCTGGAAGCCTTCGAGTTTGAATATTTCCAGTAAATTTAAATTGTCCCACAGAGGAGTGTCCACTAGAAATCCCGAGACACCCAAAGTGGACCTAACCGCGGACCACAGCTTCCTAAGGAGAATTACGGTGGGCGCCGTTCGAGGCAGATGCGGAAATCCCGCCTCCAGACATGCCAAGACCGTCGCACTCCCAGATCCCACTCTTAGTAGAGTGTCTACGGAGTCGTTGCTATTTACCCGCCCCATGCCACACAAATGCTGCAGCTGGGAAGCTAGAAAATAAAACTTAGGATTGGGACAGCCGCCCCCCCCTGGTCTTTATCATATTGTAGTGTGGACAGTCGAATACGGGCCACCTTTTTTTTCCAAATCAGTAATCTAAATAGGGAGTCTATCCGAGAAAACCATCTACGGGGTATCCATTGAGGGGAGTTATGCATGATGTAAAGCAATTGAGGGCCCCAGACCATCTTAATTAAATTTATCCTTCCTATCACTGATAACGGAAGTTTACACCAGGTATTACAGGTCATTTGTAAGCGTTTAAAAAGGGGAAGGAGGTTCTCCTCCAAATATTTCTGTGGGTCAACTGACACCTGAACGCCTAAGTACTTGAAAGACTCCACCACCTGCAGGGACCCCGCCGCCTCCGGCAACGAGACGATTGGACCGTCCACCGGTAATATAACGGATTTACCCCAGTTTATTGAAAAGCCTGACAAGGATCCAAATCGTTGAATCAACTCCATAGCCGCAGTAAGGGATGTATCCACATCCCCCAAATACAATAAAGTATCGTCCGCATATAGGGAGATCTTCTCTATCCGCTCGCCCCTCACGAAACCCGCTATTCCAGGGGAGGACCGTATTTGCGCCGCCAGAGGCTCAAGGGCCAGTGCAAAAAGCAGGGGCGACAAGGGGCACCCCTGCCTCGTGCCTCTGTGCAAAGGGAAGGGGTCCGTAAGGTCCCCATTCACTCGCAACCGAGCCGTGGGGGCAGCATACAGCAGCCGAACCCACTTGATGAAGTTGTCTCCCAAACCAAATCGACCCAGGACCTCCCACAAATAGGGCCATTCGACGCTGTCAAAGGCCTTGGCAGCGTCCAATGAGAGGATTGCCCTCTGGCCTTCATTATCAGCAGGTATCTGTAAGTTTAGAAAAAGGCGCCTGATGTTGATGGCTGTGGATCGGGAAGGAATGAAGCCTGACTGGTCCGTGTGAACGAGTTTGTTTATAACTTTAGCTAGTCTGGTGGCCAACACCCTGGCCAATAATTTCACATCTGTTGTCAATAACGATATGGGTCTATAAGAATCTGCATAACGAGCATCTTTACCAGGCTTCAACAGCAGCACTACTATAGCCTCATTCATAGATTGAGGCAGGGAGCCCCCCCTAAACGCTTCCACAAACACCTCCTTCAGAAGGGGTATCAGACTATCCGAATAGCGCTCATATACCTCCGCAGGCAAGCCATCCGAGCCCGGAGACTTGCCAGGCGAGGAGAGCGCCAACGCCTCCAGCAACTCGTCAGCCGTGAGCGGCGCATTCAATTGCACCACATTTGCTGCCGACAAGCGCGGGAGATGACACTGATCCAAAAAAGAAGCAATTTCCCCTAACGTAGGCGAAACCTTAGAGGAATACACATCAGCATAGAAATCTTTAAATGTGGACAGGACCTCCGCATGAGATGACACTAGTGTCCCTGAAACAGTAGTGATCGTCTCTATCAATGGCGAGCCCCTCTGTGATCTTACCAGCATGGCCAACATGTGACCAGTACCCTCCCCATCTTCAAAGTAGTTCTGTTGGAGGAAAAACCTTTTGTTTTCTGCCCTAGTCAGAGTTACATGTTTAACCATATTCTGAGCCTCCGTCCACGCCCGTTCGGTATTCTCAGAGGGGGAGTCCACGTAAGCTGACTCAGCCCTCTCAGCCTCCCGAAGAACAAACTGCTCCCATGATCTCGTCCCCGTTTTGATGGAGTTAATGGTTGTAATAAACTGACCCCTCAAATAGGCCTTGAGAGTATCCCAGAGGACACCAAGGCCCGTAGAGTTCCTATTAACCTTAATAAAATTCCCCAGCTCAGCGTGAATGGGATCCGGGGTTTGGAACAGTGACATCCAAAACGGATTAAGCCTCCAGCATGTACGCTTAGGAACTCTAGATGCCAGTAGTTCGACACATAGAGGTGAGTGATCAGACACAGTCCTGGCCTCGTACTTCACAGACGAAACCAGGGGAAGCATCTCACCATTACCCAGACCCAAGTCAATTCGAGACAAGCCCCTGTGTGAGGCCGAATGACACGAGTAGCATTTCTCCTGTGGGTGGCTAAGCCTCCAGACATCTCTCAACCCCAGCTCCTGCAGTAGCCGAGCAAAAGGCGTCTGTCTCCCTTCCGGGGTGGCCGCCCTCGCCCCAGGAGAAAACTTGTCGAGGCTAGCACACAAAAAATTATTAAAATCTCCCACCACTAACGTAGGGACACCCGGGTGACGCGATAGGAAGGTGGCCAGAGTCTTAAGGACCTCCGCCGAAAAAGGGGGTGGTATATATATATATTAGCTATAATGCATTGTATGCCATGTAGGGTGCAGTGCAAAAAAACAAAACGACCTCCGGAGTCTATAAGAGAGGAAGTGAGGGCAAACGGGACATTTATACCAATAAGTGTGCTAACTCCTCTGGCATATGATGAAAAGGCAGAATGATACTGAGTGCTATACAGCCTAGGGGAGAATGGGGACTCCTGGCCTGGGAGCAAATGGGTTTCCTGCAAGCAGACCACCGAAGAACCCAGTCGCTTAAGTACATGACCCACTGCCAAACGTTTCACTTTATCCCCTAGACCTCTCACATTCCAGCTAGTTAACACAAACCGATCAGCCATGGTACAAGCATGTAAATATATATGTCAGAAATGGCAGTAAACCCCCCCTCCCCTCCCGGCCACATCGAATTATATATAAAAAAAAAAAAAAAACAGTGATTAAGTAGACAAGGCAAAATTACATCCTGAACACCACGGAGAGCATAGCAGATAGGGGAAGGGCTCCCCGATGACCAGGTCCGGGTAAACTGGGTATAACCTGTGGAAGCAAAAGTAAGGCAGACCGTAGAAACATAGTCCGAAAGGACCCTTGTTAAACTCAAAAAATGTAAAAAAGGAAAAAAAGTAAAAAAACTGTCAAAGAACCATCGCGTCCACGAGGGACTCATTGTTACGGGGCTAAGTTCACTAGCCAGCACTAAGACATCCGTAGACAGCAGACCGTCTTACAGGGTGCAACAAACAAGTTCAAACAGTGTAAACACCTCCTGTGGGAACAGTCCTCCGCCTTAGTAGGAGATTGACATAGGATACCGTCTCGGTCCCGCCAACAGGTAGAGCAGTCAGCAATAACAAGCTATTCAGGCGACAGTCATTCATTTCTGCGTCTTCTCCCCAAATCTTCACGCAAAGAGCGCTCCTCTCTATCCATCCATTGCATGGCCTGGGTAGGTTTCTCAAAAAAGTGGACTTCATTTCTGGCCACTACTCGTAGCTTGGCTGGATAGAGCATGGCATACTGCAATTCTAGGGAACGCAACCGCTTCTTGACATCTGTAAATTGAGCGCGTTGTTTTTGCACCTCTGCCGAGAAATCAGGAAACAGGGAAATCTTGGAGTTGTCCATCCTTAGAACATCCCCCAGAGTGCGTGCCTTAGATAGGATGACATCCCTGTCCCTGTAGTGTAGCAATTTAAACAGAAAGGCCCTAGGAGGATTTCCAGGGGGCAACGGCCGCAGGGGGACACGGTGTGCGCGCTCCACTGCAAACATATTAGAAAAGGAGTCTTTCCCAAATTTCTCCAACAACCATTGCTCTATAAACGCCACCCGCCAGGGTTCTTCCCCTCCATCCTTTCCGGGATCCCAACAGCTCTCACGTTATTACGGCGCATTCTATTTTCGAGTTCATCGATTTTTGCCGCATGTCTGGCAACCATCAATTGCTGGGCATGAGCCTCCCGCTGCATGGGAGCAATGTCGTCCTCCAGTACACCCACACGGCCCTCAACATCAGTAGTGCGATCCCGCAACTTCTGCATATCTTGGCGCATATAAGACATTTCTGCCTTTACCCCCTTGAGTTCTGTAGCCAGACCATTCACCGAGGCATTACAGGCTGTAATCGCCACGAAAATATCCCTGAGTGTGGGCTCTGGCCCGTCTGAGCCTGAGGCCTCCTCTGCTCCCAGCGCGTGGGACCCCCGTGAGCTACTCACTGCGTTCCACGACAGCGCTGGCGCGGGTGGATCCTCCAGAGGCATCGTGTCATCCGCATCCGACTGGGATCTGTTATGACTCCCTCCGCCTTCACCAGGAATCTCCAGCAGCTCGCGGGTGCTGATCGGGGAGAACAGCCTTTGCGCAGCAGCCTTGTATTTTTCTTTCGCCGACTGCGTGGCGCTGCCATCTTGGCTCGCGAGGGCCGGAGCTGTGCCGCTGGGTGGATTGCGCCGGGACATCGTACTAACGCCCGAACCGAGTCTCCGAGGAAATGCGGGGCGATCGGGGGGAACCGAGGAGCAGCGTGGGACCAGCAATATGCCGCAACAGGCTTGTTAAAAGGATAAGTTGACGGATGATCGGCGGAGCTCACAGGACATGCGACCGTCTACATCCCCAGCTCAGCCACGCCCCCCTCAGCTTTAAATTTAACCGGTACAGAAAATGCACGATGGCTGCCACCACTGAACTCTTCTTTAAAAGGTAAAGTTTGGGGTGCTGTTAAATTTATCCATTCAGTTGGGTCCCCCTTGGACTGCATTTAAATGCTAAATGCTTCTTTGACTGGGAAGGGGGAGAAATAAGTACACATACTTACCTTATTCCTCTTTCTCTAATTACTTGGCTCTATTCTCCCACTGACTGCTTTGGAATTCACCAGACCGTACAATGCAGGACTGCTGGTCTTGCATTGTATGTAAAGAGAACAGAGAGCTGCAATTAGCCATATGCAGAAGATGCTTTCTGAACCATGCTTGCTCCGAACTGTGCTCAGGCTGTTTTTAAATCCTATTTGCAAATGATTCTAATAGGAAATATTGTTTTTAGATGGGTTTCATTGCCTTCTGCAAAACAGAAAAGAGCACATGCACAGAGGGACCACCAAGAACTTTACAATTAGCAGGTGGGATGGCCTTTTCAGGTTTACCAATGTAGGCAGGGCTTGGATGTATCTTAAGTGACAATGGGTTCCTGCTGTTATTTGCAATTGGATTGTAAAAGATGGGTCTCTCTCCTGGTAAAAAGTAAGAGGTCAAAATCAAATAAGGAATTTCTATATTTCTTGGCAACAAAAAAATAATAATATTAATAGTAGTAATTATGGAGGACAAACTGACCTATAAATGAACCACATATATAAACATAATTAAAAAGGTCAGTAATTGGTGTCTGAACTTTTCATGTCACGCGTAAAGGAAAAAAACTGGTCACACACACTAGAAGGAAATGTAAATTCATTCTGATCCCCCAGCACCCAGGTCACTAGATTTACGATCCTGGCATCTCTCCGGACACAGAAGTGTTACAGTTGGGCAGCCAAGCAGTTAACAAAAAAAAAATTAGCATGGAAATTAAAATTCAAGGCAGCTTATTTAAACTGCGGTGCATATTTATGGAATATTTAGTATTCTGGTATGTGGCGTGCACAACATGGGAGGAAATATGAATATTACATTACTGTCCCCGAACCAGCATCCAGGACCCTGCTGGCAAGAGCATAACAAATGCCGCAGTAAAAAGTTTTATTTAGATGTTAAGTCTCCCGCCCGCAGCAGGATTTCGGAGAGCGTGCCGCACGCGACCATCACAACGCACTCAGGAATTGAATTACCCAGGGGGGAGACACTGCTGATGAGCTTTGCTGCGCTTATTTAATTTCATTTACTTTCAGTCCATTAGCAGCATGGGGCTTTCTGTATCCCCACAAGAATGTCACAGGCATGAAAACGCTGTATAAATTACAGAGAGATAAACCCTAAACTCACTGCTATACGTACATGTTGAGAGGTTCACTGAAAGGTCTGACCCCCTCTCCTCTATGCTTTTACTTGTTTTTAAATATCAAAGATAAGTATTTTTTTTACAGCTTTACCAATTTTTGTTGTTTGGTGTGGAGATTAAAGAAAAACTCCACTGATTTTTTTTCAATAATTCTAGGGTTCATCACTGGCCCACGTCCAATGCTCCATCAGTGCCCCCCTCCCTCATCCAATGCTTCATTAGTGGCCCGCATCCAATGCTTTATCAGTGGCCCCCCTTCCAAAACTCCATCAGTGCCTCCATCCAATGCTCCATCAGCGCCCCCCCTTTCCAATGTTCCATGTGTGGCCACCCTCCAATGCTCCATCAGTGGCCCCCCTTCCAAAGCTCCATCAGTGGCCCCCATTCCAAAGCTCCATCAGTGGCCCCCAACCCATGCTCCATCAGTGGGCCCCATCCAATACTCCATCAGTGCTTGCTCATCCAATGCTCCATCAGTGCCCCCCTGTCCTATGTTCCATCAGTGTCCTCCATCCAATGCTTCCTCAGTGCCCACCATTCAATGCTCCATCAGTGCCCCCCTCCAATGCTCCACCAGTGCCCCCTCTCCAATGCTCCACCAGTGCCCCCCATTCAATACCCAATCAGTGGCCCCGTCTAATGCTCCATCAGTGGCCCCAATTCAATGCGCCTTCAGTGTCCCCCATGCAATGCTCCATCAGTGCCCCCCCATCCAATGCTCCATTAATGCTTCCTCGTCCAATGCTCCATCAGTGCCCCCCGTCCAATGCTCTATCAGTGCCCCCCATTCAATGCTCTATCAGTGCCCCCCATTCAATGCTCTATCAGTGCCCCCCATTCAATGCTCTATCAGTGCCCCCCATCTAATGCTCTATCAGTGCTTACCCATCCAATGCTCCATCAATGCTTCCCTATCCAATGCTCCATCAGCGCCCCCCCTTTCCAATGTTCCATGTGTGGCCACCCTCCAATGCTCCACCAGTGGCCCCCCTTCCAAAGCTCCATCAGTGCCCCCCTGTCCTATGTTCCATCAGTGTCCTCCATCCAATGCTTTCTCAGTGCCCACCATTCAATGCTCCATCAGTGCCCCCCCTCCAATGCTCCACCAGTGCCCCCCCTCCAATGCTCCACCAGTGCCCCCATCCAATGCTCCACCATTGCCCCCATCCAATGCTCCATCAGTGCCCCCCATTCAATACCCAATCAGTGGCCCTGTCTAATGCTCCATCAGTGGCCCCAATTCAATGCGCCTTCAATGTCCCCCATGCCCCCATCCAATGCTCTATCAGTGCTTACCCATCCAATGCTCCATCAATGCTTCCTTATCCAATGCTCCATCAGCGCCCCCCCTTTCCAATGTTCCATGTGTGCCCCCCCATCCAATGCTCCATCAGTGCCCCCCCATCCAATGCTCCATCAGTGCTTCCTCATCCAGTGCTCCACCAGTGTCCTCCATCCAATGCTACATCAGTGCCCATCCAATGCTCCATTAATGCTTCCTCATCCAATGCTCAATCAGTGCCCCCCGTCCAATGCTCTATCAGTGCCCCCCATCCAATGCTCTATCAGTGCCCCCTATCCAATGCTCTATCAGTGCCCCCCCATCCAATGCTCTATCAGTGCTTACCCATCCAATGCTCCATCAATGCTTCCCTATCCAATGCTTCATCAGTGCCTCCATTCAATATATCGTCACTCCTTTACCCCAGACAGTAAGACTACTTATTCCTATTTTTATTATTTAGGGGGAAAAGCAATATTTGAATAGTACATATTATAATTTAATACAGGTACAGTATAGGTAAAACTCAGTCTATGATCAGCTTTACAACAATATGAAACAAAAGAAAAATTGACAAACCACTGGGATTACTCGATCTTAGTTTAAAAAAAAATATTGCAATTTCATGATTTGCATTAATGTATTTGTATTTTTAACTTATTCCAGTCTGACCACTAAACAGTTGTTCAAATTTAGTTGATCAAACTACTTTTTCCTAGTCTCAAAATATATTCAAAAACAGTGGTGGTCAACTTTCTAGATATGGGGGCTTCAAATGCAGCCCCCATCATCACCAAAGGGCCTCACATAAAATCCAGTGAAAGTTCATTATCAGAGACAGCAGACACACAACAGGATATAGTCAAAGACTATGAGCATTATACAGGAGATGGTCAGAGACTATAGACATAATACAAGTGATGGTCAGAGATGCAGACAAGTGAAGGTCAGAGACTGTTGGCAAGCTGCAGGAGACTGTCAGAGTTGTTGGAGACTGGGGACATACTTCAGGAGACAGCCAGAGTGGAGCTCTGCAAGAAATCCATGTTATAACAGGACAAAAGGGAAACACAGATTAGTGCCTGCAAAAAGTGCCAAAAGCGGTCCCTAGGCTGCAGGTTGGGCACCAAGTTTCTAGGGGGTTGATTTACTTAAAAACAAATAGCCTGTTCATTATTCAATGGAATTTTCTGTTAACTTAGTGAGGTGAATATTCTGTTGGCAGAGAACACCAAAACACACGCATGGTAGCCAATCAGCTTCTGGCTTGTTCGATTAAGCTTTGACAATAAAAACGGCGATTGTTTTCTACGAAGAACTGCACCAGAATTTTCACGCTCCTGTTTTAGAAAATCTCCCTCAAAAAACTTATATAGAGTATATAATATATATATATATATATATTTATATAATATATAAGTATAACTAAAGGCAAAACTTTCTGGGGAACTAAGGAATGTCTTGTGGGAACTACCTCACACTTTCCGTTTGGCTTTGGGACAGGAAGTGAGGGGACACAATACCTCACATACTGTGTGTAATACACAGAGGAGTGATGCACTGCATCTAATAGAGAGATAGGGCACTGCTTGCAATAGAGAGGAGAGACCATGCAGAGTTCAAAAAGCAGGTCTTGATTGGGATTTTACTGGTTTCCCACCTAAATTTTTTTTTTTTATAAATGGAACTACCATTGGTGCAAGTGGTAAGTGAAGCTCGGACTGCAACACATCCATTGTAAAGCACCTGGAGCCTCAACATTCTATCTCTGCTAATATATCTGCTGTCATCTTCATGTGATTACAGTGCCTTGAAAAGGCCTTAAAATTTTCCACATTTTGCCATGTTACAACCAAAAACTTAAATGTATTTTATTGGGACTTTATGTGATAGGAAAATTATAAATAGAAAGAGTATGGCTCAACTGCAAACCTACCAAGACATGGCTGTCCACCTAAACCAGGGGTAGGCAACCTCGACCCTCCAGCTGTGGCGAAACTACAAGTCCTATGAGACATTGCAAGACCCTGACAATCACAGGCATGACTCCTAGAGGCAGAGGCATGATGGGATTTGTAGTTTCACCACAGCTGGAGTGCCAAGGTTGCCTACCCCTGATCTAAACTGACAGGCTGGACAAGGAGAGCATTAATCAGAGAAGCAGCCAAGAGGCCCATGGTAACTCTGGAGGAGCTGCAGAGATCCACAGCTCAGGTGGGAGAATCTGTATGAATTATTAGTCGTGCACCCCACAAATCTGCCCTTTATGGAAGAGTGGCAAGAAGAAAGCCATTGTTGAAAGAAAGCTATAAGAAGTCTTGTTTGGAGATTGTAAGAAACCATGTGGGGGACACGGCAAACATGTGGAAGAAGGTGCTCTGGTCAGATGAGACCAAAATTGAAGTTTTTGGCCTAAGAGCAAAGTGCTATATGTGATGGAAAACTAACACTGCACATCATCCTGATCACACCATTCTCAATGTGAAACATGGTGGTGGCAGCATCGTGTTGTGAGGATGCTTTCTTCAGCAGGGACAGGGAAGCTTGTCAGAGTTGATGGGAAGATGGATGCAGCCAAATACAGGGAAATCTTAGAAGAAATTCTGTTAGAGTCTGCAATAGACTTGAGACTGGGGCAGAGGTTCAGCTTCCAGCAGGACAACGACCCTAAACATACAGCCAGAGCTACAATGGAATCGCTTGGATCAAAGCATATTCAAGCGTTAGCATAAACAAAGTCCAGACCTAAATCCAATAACAAAAAATCTGTGGCAAGACTCTGCTGTTCACAGATGCTCTCTATCCAATCTAACAGAGCTTGACCAATTTTGCAAAGAAGAAGGGCAAAAATGTCCCTCTCTAGATGTGCAAAGCTGATAGACACATCCCCAAAAAGACTTGCAGCTGTAATTCCAGTGAAAGGAGGTTCTACAAAATATTGACTTGGGGGAGGCTTAACTTGAGGGGGGCTGAATACAAATGTACACCACAATTGAAAACCATTTATCATTTTCCTTCCACTTCACAATGATGTGCCACTTTGTGTTGGTCTATCACATAAAATCCCAATAAAATACATTTACGTTTTTAGTTGTAACATGGCAAAATGTGGAAAATTTTAAGGGGTATGAATACTTTTTCAAGGAGCTGTAGCAAGCATTGTACACGACCAACTTAAAGTATAACTTAAAGTATAACTAACGGAACAGTTCTTTTTTTTTTACGTATTAATGAAATGGGGGGGGGGGGGGGCAGGGTAGAGCTGGAAATAAAAGGGTAAATCCAAATTTTTAAGTTGCCACCAATTCAGCTTTGAAAAAATGGGAACACAACTAAGGAAGTGTTTCACTCACACTGCAAAGATATCCTTTCACTTCCTGTTAAAAGAAATGTACAGCCAAAGCTCATTTCATTATGAAGCCCCCGGTCCAGGCTCGGGAAAGCTCAAGATCTGCACATTTGCCTGGACTGACACCTGGTTCAGCCTCTCATGGAGCCACTGAAAGTATTATGCGGCCGCTCCCGCCCCCTCCACAGCCCAGTGCTCCAGTGAGCGCTGGAGGGGCAGAGCAAACAGCAGTGACCAACAGTCACCAGCTTTCTGCTTAGGGAGCTGTGAGAACCGAGTGATCGGTGGTGTTTGATCGCTTGGTTCTCAGCCTTAGCCTTGGACATCCACCTAGGTACCGTAAGTATGATTCTAAAATAAAAACAATTCCCGTACTTCTCTTTTAAGTCTACAAAAATGAATTATTATGAAATCTCCTTAAGGAGATGACATGGCACAGATGAAAAAAAAATTACAGCAATTTAAACCCTCCAATCTTAAAACAAAAAACAGTTTTGGCTTTAAATTTACTTTAATATTTAATTATGACACACGTAAAAAAGGATGAACAATCAATTCACTAATATTCGGTCTCATAAAGGTACACCAGACACACTGTACTTGTAGAAAATAAAGAGGAATGATAAAACTCTACTTTAAGCTCAAGAAGAGCATGAAGGACACAACAAAAGCCTGCCCGAAAATGGCAGCATTTATCATAATAAAACAAATACTGTAAATCTCTTGCTCTCTCTCCACAGCTCATTAGGCCAGCTCTGAAACATATATGCAACTTTGCAGGAGTCCTACCGGGTTAGTGAGTGAAGCTGTGAATTCCAGGCTTACCACAGCAGCTGGACGGCATGCATGAGGTTTTATGTATTCTGTGTTTGCTGATCTGCTATGTAAACAAGGCACCAAAAACGTGAAAATAAGAGTACTCCTGAAATAGAGATCAGACGGTTCTTCAAAGATTTCATTGCCAAGTAAAATTATATCGTGGCTTGTTAAAATTCTGCCTCGAGACATAGGAATACTATTCAGCAGATGTGATTTCCCCACAGACTACGAGGCTTAGCATCACATCGCTGCTGTGTGCCATTTGCATCGAGTCACAGCTAATCATTGGGATGAAAATAAATGGATAAAGATGCTGGGTCACAACATCACACTTCTCTAAATCCAGTCTTTACAAACCAAAACCTCCACACCCTTACAAACTACCCCTTATACCAGGGGTCTCCAAACTTTTCAAACCAAGGGCCAGTCTATTGTCCTTCAGACTTTAGGAGGTGCAAAAAATTCCTGAGGCCAGCATCAGTGAGAATAAATATGGCCTCAAGGTTGGTGATCAGTAGAAGGAATAGTAGTGCCCCTTATTAGTAAAAGGAATTGTATCCAATCATTGGTATCAGTGGAAGAAATAGTGCCCCCTTGTTGATGTCAGTGGGAGGAATAGTGCGCCAAGGGACGGATAAATGTTAGCAAAGGGCCACATTTGGCCCTCAGGCCGCAGTTTGGAGACCCCTTCCTTATACTATTAGAAATTACCATGTATACCACCTACCAACATTGCTACAACACAGGTCTATCCGCATTGGCTATCAGTGTACAGACTTCATCAGAAAATTATCCACAAACTTATGTTGACCATACATTGTGTGGATCTCTGTCAGTTCCTGATAAACCAGCCAATTTTTGCTTTGTGGCTCTTTTTTTCAGCCCCCTCACCCAAAATATAAAAATGTAAGGAGCAGGGCAGAAATTGTTGGCTGAACAGTGGCTGCATCAAATTAGATGGAGCAGCTGTTTGGGTATTCTGAAAGCTGCTGGTGCCTATTTCTGAATACAATAGCCACATTCAGAGATTCACCTATCTGCACTGCATAGTGTGGACTGATGGATTTGGATGTAGCAACCTCTACTTAGGTAGGTGCTAGAATAGGATTTTTGTGCATAGATGAGTTACATTTAGGCAGGCCTGGCCTGGACCTTTGTGTGGGCTGGGAGTGGCTCAGAGTAGCAACTAATGACTAACAGGCAGTGTCACTGAGACCTCCATCTTTCTTCTAGAGGATTCTAGAAGGAGGAGAAGTGATGCTGCTTGGGGTGTTCTAAGGAGCCCTGACCAATCCCCAACCTGGATTTGCAGGGGGGGCAGGCATCCTTAAAGACCCAGGGTCAGCCCAGCTGGTGGGGAGTTGGTGAAGTTGTTCAGAGCTTGAAGATGGAATTCTAGACTGTCGGGGCCTTTGAGGGAGCACCCCAGTCTAGGGACAGGGGGTGACCTTGGGCCCAGGGGTCGGGTGTGGACAGAGTCCTTCAAGAAAACGTAAAGGTTCTGGACAGGAGGCACAAGAGGAGCAGATAGGACAGTCTTTAAAGAGAAGAACAAATGGTCGCAGCCAGGAGGGCTGGTGAGTGACATTCACAATTAGGACTGCGGAGGCACGCCTGAGAGCGTGCAGTCTGGGATGGGTGCAGAGCCAGTGGAGTGTACTGTGGTGTCATAGGCAGCTCCAGCCAGGAAGGTTTGCAAGGCCTGAAGAGGGCTGACTGGGAACAGTAGGTTCATCTGTAAGACAGGTAGAACTGGAGACACCACCACCCCAAACCCAGTTGTAGGTGATGGAATGGCAATCCGGGCTGGTGATAGGGACAGGGACAAGGCAGTCAGCCAAGTGTTAGAAAAAAAACTTGATCTCCCATAACCAAAAAAAAAGGAAAGTCCGCTCTGGAGTAAACTGATACCTGATAACAATCCGGGATGCACAGCTGTTTCCTTAATTGAACATGCAGATCTCTCTGGTTGCAGGCCAGTCGCCTGTATGGACTGAACACCCATCTGCATATAGGCCCTTTGTGAGTTCAAACACTGGGGCGCCAACAGGCAATCCCAACAACGTGGGACAACAGGTCCCTTGGATCCTCAAGGTGGTCAACTGAGGTGGCAACAACTTCGCCAACCATCTTTGCTGGGGGTGCGTAGATAAAAACATTTCTGAACTCGCATTGCAGGACAAAAAAAGGGTATTGTATGTTTCCGGCAGTCCCCTCGGCTGAGGGAGCGATTAAGCAGCACAAATGGTATTTAGCAAGTATATCAATCATCTACTGCATGGGGTCTCTGAGCCTGTCGAAGCGCCCCTTCGTTAGCATCCAGCCAGTCCGAGGCAGCATCAAGATGTTCAAAAAAATGGGCCTGGCCTCTCAGAATAACCCGAAGTCTCGCTGGGTACAGCATTGCATATGGTGCCTGCAACTTCTGCAGGCGTTTTTTAATCTCAGTGAACCGGGCTCGGCTCTTCTGTACTGCAGCAGAGAAGTCCGGATAAAAGGAGACCCACGTGCCATTGAACTGTACGTTCCTCTTTTCCCTGGCCAGTCTCAGTATTATTTCTCTGCCCCTGTAATTTAACAGTCGGGCCAGCATCGGGCGGGGAGGATTGCCCGGCGGGAGAGGCCCGGTTGGTACTCTGTGGGCCCTCTCAACCGCATATAAATGTGTAAAAGCATCTTTGCCGAACACGTCGGCCATCCACTACTCCACAATGCGTGGGGTCCCGGCCCTCCACCTTCTCTGGTAGCCCCACTATACGCACATTATTGCGCCTAAGGCGGTTTTCAAAATCTTCTGCGTGCATGTCCACGGCCCTGGCCAGCCGTGAAGTAGATTGGGCATCTCTGATCAGTGCGGGTAGCTTGTCTTCTATGTCACTGATCCTGCCTTTGGCAGCTGTGGTCCTCTCCCTCATTTTCTGGATGTCACGTCTGATCAGGCACACCTCCTCCTCCAGGCTCCCAAATCTGAGTTGCAGGCCATTCACCGACGCTGTGCATTTATTTACTGCTCTCAGTATGGCAGCAAGCGTAGGCTGTTCTCCACCCTCCACCTCAGTGCCATCCGCCTCCTCCACCAAGTTAGAGCTGCTCCCAGCCTGTTCAAACATGGCCCCTGCTCCCTGCACACTCTCCCCCTCTTCCATGTCAGTCTCACTGAGCGCAGCACAATCGTCCAGGGGCTGTGTGTCCACTATACTGGGTTTCCCTGCCAGTTTCTGGCCATAATATCTCATATCTTTGGGGGGTCTCCGGGAAGCTCTTTAGGGGTTTTCAGGAGCTTACTCACCCCCTCCTTCATCTGGTCTCCACCACTTGCCTTCTGAGCTGACGACGGAGCGGCGCCATTTTGGGAATCCTGTCTCGAGCCGTCCTGCTTCTGTCCCCGGGTCACCATGCCCTCCAGCAGCGGTCGGATGGCAGCCGAGTGTTGAGGGAGTGTTCCCCAGCCAGTAGAGCAAAAAAAAAAAAAAACGGGTGACTAGAGGTGCCCCGCCTTGTAAATATTTAATGTCTGAGGTTTACAACCACTTTAAAAGGATAAGTATAGGCAAAGCTATTTTGGCTATACTTCTCTTATAGATCCGTTTTCTGTCAGCTGACGTCACAGAGCCAGTACAGGCTCTGAAAGCATAACGACCATATGGTAGGGATCTGTTCACAGGAGCCTGGACCGGCAGCTGGCTCAGCCTTTCAGTGATTTGCTGAGAGCCTGTGTCATCCCCACACTGACAATCCAATGCTCTCTGCTCACAGAAAGCTGAGAACTGAGCGATCAACAATCTTTAATTGCTCAGTTCTCAGTTTAGAGCCGGCAGGGGAGAGATGCAACACCAGATCAATGCTGCATCCACCTAGGTGAGTAAAACATTTTGATTTTAAAGTCCATACTATTTTAATCCAAACCCACCAACGATAATGCCTATACTTTTACAGTGCCATTAAAGGAACACATGGGATGTCCCACCTGCTGACTGAAAGGACTTCTTTTGTTACAGGTAAAAATTAATGCACAGTGTTGGACAGTACTGGTCTCTAAGCCGGAACAGAATTCAAATCTTCAAACCATCCGTGTGCATGAACACCTGAAGTGCAAATGTGCTCTAGAACAGTGGTCATCAACCCTGTCCTCAGGGTCCACTAACAGGCCAGGTTTTATGTATTGCCTTGGGGAGATGCAGACTAGAATACTGCAATCACTGAGCAGCAAATGATATCACCTGTGATGTACTTCAGTTATCTTGCAAACCTGGCTTGTTAGTGGGCCCTGAGGACAGGGTTGATGACCACTGCTCTAGAGTAAAAATCCAGGTGTTTTTCTGAGCCCGGATGCACACATCAAGCCATAGAGGTGAATGGCTCTGCCAGGTAACTTGATGCTTTTTTGCATCGGTATTTACACGCGCCTACTTTCCTCGAAGACTGGCTATCCTTGTTTCACATTATTAGATATTTCTGTTGTTTTGACCACACCTGTGTATTCAAGTTGGATGTAATGATCTTTTGCATATGCTAAGGATTACAATCAATTTAGATAAAACAATCTGTGTGCTGACAAATGTCTTTGTATCTCCGTTATACCACAGTTTCTCTTTTCGTAATGTTCTGATACTCCTCTCTTCAGTTCTATTTTAGTTCTATCCCACCAGCTGGAAGACAATAGTTTGTGTTGTCGCAACATAGCAGGTGGCATCAGAGTGATTGTGAGTCATAAAACAGATGTCATCTTGTAATAGGTAAGTGATGCTCTTTACACAATGAAGGTAGAAATATGTCTCAACTTGAAATGGCACATACATACAAATTGGAAACTGAGGTCACAAAAGGTAAGCCATTGAGGCCTGACAAGATTGATGGTTTCACAAACTTTTATTTGTTTTTTAATTGCAGAATATTGAACAGTTAAATATCATACTGTATATTTACATGTTCTGAGTATTTAGTTGTTTGCCTGAAGCGCTTCTTTCACCACCTGATCACTTACAGCTCGCAACCTGCGGAATTATCATCCAATTGTTGAGGTCGCTACTCCCTCTTCATGTAAGAAATCTGCCAGTGTCTGAAAACATCACAGACCACTGGTGCCCAGGCTGTGTGACCCAGGGGCCACATGCAGCCCTCAGAGTGTTTTCAGATAGTAGTTTTTTTTGAGACATACATTTTTTGGGAACTTAAATGTGGAATCATGGATTTGTAAAGAAGCTGTAAAATTGGTGAACTATCATCTCCAGTCTCTGATCATCTCCTTCAGCATGTCTTCAGTGTGACAGTTTTCTGTAGTATTACAATCACAGATTATATGTGGCCTTTTGGGGATGTCAGGGGCCACACACGAGGGCCCTAAATAAAGAAAGTTGATAAATACTTTCTTAAATCAACAATATTCTGTAATGCAATAGATCCATATTAAAGCTGGCCATACACTGTTTAAAAGTCAGTCAGCTGAGCAGGGACGAGCCAAATTTCAATCGGTGTGCAGCAGTCCACACTTATTAGAAGTAGATCGTTTAAGCAACTTCTGTTAACCGGTTCCCGACTGGCTCACGCAGATACCGGTATACTGCGGCAGAAAGTCTCTCCTGGGAGAAATCCTGTATATATATACGGCTTTGCCCAGGAGAGCCACCAGAGTACAGCATCGCAAGACTGCGCAATTGTCAGTTAAAGCGACGCAGTGCCGTATCACAAAAAATGGCCCAGTCATTGGGCAGTCAAATTTTACGGGGCTGAAGTGGTTAACCAAACATTGCTGGAACACTTTTCTTGATCAGTGGCTGCAGCCTATTAGCTGAAGCTGCCCGTAAGGGGGTAAGCGGGTGGTACTTCAGGCACTTCCCCTCCTCGTTGGGCACCAAGTGTGGGTCACATAGGAGGTCTACGCCAGGGTGGATTCTTCTGGGCTATGGTTAGGGCCGCTGCCTTACACAGGAGTTCTCTTTATTTAAACAGATGACTGAACTCTAGGTGACTCACACAATGTCAATGTACACCACTACAATTATTGTTGCATTTGGGAGGGACACGCAAAGCCAATGCCCTCTGCACTTGTCCAGCATATCTCTGCTACCTCACTCCCAGTTACGGAATGGGGTCCTGCCGTGCACATAGCGCGGACTCTATGCACACACTTCCTTGACGCCTCCTCTTCTGTACCTGTGCACAGGCAGAGGATCTCTGCAGTGCTGATCTGCTCCTGTTGGTATAGTAGACGGTCTGCGCACAGAGAGAGTGCAGACTACTTCTCCTGCAAGAGGCTATACTACCTGCCACATCTACACGCTTAGGTCAAATCTTTGTTAACCTTGATAACCATTTGTGTCTTCACACTGTATTAACTCTTTTACTGCTGTCTATATATCCCAGTGTGTCTCAACTGACCCAACTGTGAACTGTGTGTGCCAGTTACTTGCATTACACCTCTTTGGTAACTTCAGACCAGGCAAGAACAAATTTTCAAAAGCTTTACTAAAAACTCTCAGCATACAGACCAAAGTTCACAGTCTTTTCCTAAGATCCTTAATCTCTAACTCAGGCTGCACAGGATAGAGTACAGAGTTGGTATCTTTGGGCAACTTGCAGATCTTAGTGGTCCCATACACTGTAGAAGACTCTTTAACCAAAATGGGTCCGGACTTGGTAGCAGACTGGACAGAGGGACTCCAGCAATGGCAACATGTCTTAGGCCGCGTACACACGAGGAGACATATCTGATGAAAACAGTCCGATGGACCGTTTTCATCGGACATGTCTCCTGGGAGATTTTGGTCTGATGTGTGTACACACGATCAAACCAAAATCCCTGCGGACAGACAGCGCGGTGACGTGGTCAGTGACGTTGACGCCGCCATGTCACCAAACCGGGAAGTAAAATACTTCCACGCATGCGTCGAATGGATGCGGGAGATTTCAGTCCGCTGGTTAGGCGTACTAACCAGTGGACATATCCGACAGACAGCTTTCCAGCACACAAGTTTTAAAGCATACTTTAAAACTTTTGTCTTCTGAAAACCTATCTGCTAGCCCGTACACACGATCGAATCTGTCCGCTGAAACTGGTCTGCGGACCAGTTTCAGCAGATATGTTTGATCGTGTGTACGCGGCCTTATACTATGCAAACCCCCCAAAACCATACCCCTGTCCCTATGTTATACAGCAAAGCACTGGAGACCAGGGGGTCAGTCCCAAGAAAGCATGGCAAGAAAGACCCGGGAAGCATGTTAACTCTAACCCTCCCGACCAGGTGAGCATTAAACTAAACATGCTGATGGTCCCTCCAGTACAAAAAGTTTACCAGACAATTTTCACAGCGGTGTATGAGCATTTACCCTTTCAGAGACAATTTTGTAGAGTATACTGTATATATACACACACACATGTATCAACCCTCACTGATCACCCACCAAGGTATGAGTATTAATCTTTCAGTTGCCAGTCCACAGCAGATGTATTAACCCTTCAGTAACCAATCCCAATCATATATGTATTAACCTTTCAGTGGCTAGTCATTAGCATATGTACATTAACCCCCAATGGTCAGTCTCCAGTATATAGGTGTTAACCCCTCAGTGACCAGTCCCAGCCTATGCACATTACCCCTCAGTAGCCAGTCTCCAGCCTATGTGCCTTAACACATCAGGAGCCAGTCCCCAGAGTATGGCCATCATAGAGTATCTTTCACACTGCCACTTGAGGGCAAAATAACAGGTTATTTTGAAAGAACAACCTCCCACCCACTGGTACTTTACTTAGTCCATGCCGGGGAGCCAAAGCTCTATGTTGGATAAATAATGTCCGAGATTACACAGGATTAATGACTTCCTTCCCTTCCTCTCATGACACTAGCCTTGTGATCCGACTTTAGCATACTATCCTGGAAACAAGGGGGGAATCTCACACTCACAGACTCCTCTATACTGGTTAATAACTGGGTATTGCTTGATGACTCTAATGGACCAAAAGCGCAGTGGCGGAAGTTCAGCAAAGAGAGAGAATCAGTGGTGGAGAGGTTGATCTTTCAAGAGAACCCTGAGAAAAAGTCATCTCTTTCAAACACTATGTTGCTCATTAAAGCCTCGGCTATAGATTATAGGAAGGAGAGGGAGTGAGGGGGGTGACTTGCTGCACTGACTCCTCAACTTGCATGTATAAATATCAGCTTAAGCTATTAAGCTGTGCAAACAGGCTTTTTACAACAAAGGAGAACATGACATACTAAAAATATTGTGAAAGGGGGCCTTAAGGCTTCTAACTTACTGGCTGGATAGAAGAGCTCATAAAATGTATATGCAATATTTAATATTTATCATATTAAAAATAATTTTCTTAACTTTTCTAGTCCTAACTATAATACATAAAATAAAATGTACAAAAACACTTTGGTTCCCATTTGAATAAGTACTAAACTATTCTGTTGGAATACAAAACTAATCTAAAATTCTACCTTCACTTCTAAAGAATATTCAAAAAACAACTTAATATGTTTATACATTTATTTAGATATATAACCTATTTTAAAACGCTTATCATTTCATTATATGAATTCCTAATATTATTCTGCATCTGCACTTTTCTGGGTGTGGGTTGAAATGAAAACCCCCTCGCCCCCCCAAAAAACTGAAAAAATACCATTCAGATTTCTGTCCATGTAGTATTACTCTAGTGAGGTTGCACTGGGCATCATTGACATTTCCTTTAGGCAAAGGAAGCTCCTAACTAAGCCTCTGTTTGATCTGCAGTTGCACATTTGAGGGCTTTGCAATCCAATTGGCTGACAGACAACACAAACACACTAGTAACTGTAATAGTCATAATTCAAGGTGTCCCTTGAATGTAACTGTCTTGGGAAACCATTAAACTGATGGGTTTACTGTAGTTCTGTCCCATTGGCCATTTTGTTCTGTACACCTCAGGGCTTCCATGCTTCGATTGTACAGATCTCCCAAGGCAATCATTACAAAAGTACATGGGGTTAGAGGGATACAGTAAAGTAGAGATTCATGAACAGAGAGAAAGCAAGGTCAGAAAATGCACAGGAAATATATTATGAGTTGAAAGAATTTGGAAAAAATCAAAGTTTTTGTGCTTTTAGCATAAATGAAAGAAACCCTTGTCCTACAATAGCAGTGGGCAGTTAAGACTGCACCAGAGGGGTTCCATGCCTCATTTGAATGCACAGAACAGAAGTATAGAGAAGAAAACCTTTATAACTGGTGGAGGGGGCATGACCAGCAGCACAAGTGTGCAGATAAAAATGAGCTCCTGCCAAAATTTAACCTTACACTCCATGCAGAAAACCGAACATGAATTCACCATACAACCACCACAACAAATTCCTACACAGATGCCCAAGATGGCACGCAGCTGGCATTAAAATCATGACAACTCAAAGCATTTTCAAATGGGATTTACTAAAACAGGTATCAGATCCATTGCACACAGCCATCATGGCCTGTAAAACTCCCCCCCCCCCCCCCAACAGTAAAAACAGAGGAGGTTTAAAAAAAGATGTGGGTTTTTTGAGAAAGGAACTTTAAATAGAAGAGAAAAGGTCTTTGAATTAAAAGACCAGCTCTGCTCCCTATCAGTGCATATATCTTCCATCACAAAAGACAGAGAATTGGGCATAAAAGGGATGATATAAGAAATAAGCTCAGATGAAATAACAAGTACAGTATCTCACAAAAGTGAGTACACCCCTCAAATTTTTGAGAATATTTAATTATATCTTTTCATGTGACAACACTGAAGAAATGACACTTTGCTACAATGTAAAGTAGTGAGTGTACATCTTGTATAAGAGCCCTTTCTCACTGAGTTGCGGGCAGTGTTGGCGGTAAAGCACCGCTAATCTTAGCAGAGCTTTACCACTGTTTTATTCTCGCTATTTGGCCGCTATTGGGGAGCTTTAAACCCCTGCTAGCGGCCGAAAAAAGGATTAAGTGTATAGTGTATAGACCGCTCCTCTACCGCCCAAACAGATGCTGCTTGCAGGACTTTTTTTTTAAGTCCTGCCAGCACACGGCCCCAGTGTGAAAGCACTCGGGCTTTCACATTGGGATGGCATTTTTCAGGCTCTTTGCATGCGCTATTTTTAGCCCTTTAGTGCCTGAAGACGCCTTGGTGTGAAACAGTGTAAATTTGCTGTCCCCTCAAAATAACAACACACAGCAATTAATAGCTAAAACGCTGGCAATAAAAGTGAGTACACCCCTAAGACTCGTTAGTGTTACAAGGTCTCAGGTGTGAATGGGGAGAAGGTGTGTTAAATTTAGTGTTATCTCTCTCACTCTCTCATACTGGTTACTGGAAGTTCAACATGGAACCTCATGGCAAAGAACTCTCTGAGGATCTGAAAAAAGGAATTGCTGCTCTACATCAGTGGTTCTCAACCTATCTAGTGCCGTGACCCCTTGATAAAATTTCCCAAGTTGTGGGGACCCCTAACAGTAAAATGTTCATAGCGTGGGTTGTCAGCACCCAAGGCAAAACAACTAATTTGCGCCCATAACCCACATACTTATAGCACTCCATGAGTCCCTTCCACTCATACAGTAAGTACTAAAACCCCTCATGGTACATTTTAGGATGTACCACTCTCTCTCTTTGTTCTCCTTTTTTTTCATTTTATCTCTCTATCCTAATTTCTTGCCCCCCCCCCCCATCCCTCTCTCTAGCCCTCTATCTTGTTCTTTCTCTTATTCTTTCTCTACCCCTGGGAGAGACCTCTTCTTGTACAACTATTAAACAGCAAAAACACAGACACTATTCTTAGTTTAGCAAGACAGAAATAAGAATTTAAATACAAGAATGCAACAGGCACAAACTTTCATTTTTCTTGAAACTACACAACCAAAAGCAGTGGTGGTGCGTCCATAGAGGGCGCCCGAGCGCCGCCCCCTCCCGCACTGTCACTGTATACAATACATAGATTCATGCATTGCATAAATCTATGTATTGCTGATGCCGCCGACTATACAGATCGCCAGCCCCCTGGCTCTGATAGGCTTTCCGATTACAGCTCTCAGGCTGTAAACTGCTGTTCTGGTTACCGGTAACCTGATTGGCTGAAGCGTCATCAAGGGCGGGAGAAGACATCGAGGGACGGTAGAAGCAGGATGGCTGACCCCAGAAAGGTAAGTGCCAGGCAGAGGGAGGGGGAATTTTACAGGGCACAGTGGCAGCATTTTACAGGCAACAGTGGCAAAAATTGTTGGGCACAGTGGCGAAAATTGCTGGGCACAGTGGCGAAAATTGCTGGGCACAGTGGCGAAAATTGCTGGGCACAGTGGCGAAAATTGCTGGGCACAGTGAGGAAAATTGCTCGGCACGGTGAGGAAAATTGCTCGGCACGGTGAGGAAAATTGCTGGGCACAGTGAGGAAAAAAATGAAAATTTATGGCACAGTGGCTGCATTTGATAGGCACAGTGGCTGCATTTGATGGGCACAGTAGTTGCAATTGATTGGCACAGCAGTTTTTTTAAAAGTGTGGTGTATATTTGTATTCAGCCCCCCTGAGTCAATACTTTGTAGAACCTCCTTTCACTACAATTACAGCTGCAAGTCTTTTTGGGGATGTCTCTACCAGCTTTGCACATCTAGAGAGTGACATTTTTGCCCATTCTTCTTTGCAAAATATCTCAAGCATAGGTGTGCGCAGCCTTTGGCATTAGGGTGTGCACCCCAAAGCTCAAACACACAACAGGTGGGAGAGGAGGGAAGCCAGAAGTGCTGTGGGGGGAAAGAGGGGGAGCCAGGTCAGTAGGGAAATACTGTTTTGCACAGGGTGATTAGGATGTGCCTGGGCACACCTGGCACACACTGTGGGCACGCCTAGGATCTCAAGCTCTGTCAGATTGGATGGAGAGCGTCTGAACAGCAATTTTCAAGTCTTGCCACAGATTCTCAATTGGATTTAGGTCTGGACTTTGACTGGGCAATTCTAACATATAAATATTCTTTTAACAACTTCCGGACCAGCTCACGCAGATATATGTGGGCACTTTGAAGAGGGATATTTTTTTTATGGCAGCAGCTAGCTGCCATAACCCAGGTATCCTCTTCTTCAGTGAGTGGTCTGGTTTAAGATAAAAGTGGTCTCTGCGGCAGATTCATCTCAAGATTTATTGGAGGCGGGAGAGGGGCCCCCTGTCACTCTCCAGTGCCCTCTGTTGGCAACGGTGGAGGCGATCGGATCTTTCTGCTGGCTGGGTATGAAGATAAGTGAGGGGAAGATGTTCCCCACCTGTCTCCATACCACTGCAGGGCAGAAGCGCCGTCAAAACGTACCTTTTTTTCAAATGGCAATTTGTTTTATACTGCATTTTAGTGTAAATATGACATCTGAGGTCTTTTTTACCACAGATCTCATATTTAAGAGGACCTGTCATGCTTTTTTCCTATTACAAGGGATGTTTACATTTCTTGTAATAGGAATAAAAGTGACACCATTTTTTTTGTTTTAAAGAACACTGTAAAAATAAAAATCAAATACAGTACAGAAGCGAATGCATACGTGAGTAGTACCCGCATATAAAAATGGTGTTCAAACAACACATGTGAGATATCGCCACGATCGATAGATCGGTAGAGCAAGAGCAATAATTACAGCCCTAGACCTCCTCTGTAACTCAAAACATGCAACCTGTAGAATTTTTAAATGTCGCGTTTAGGAGATTTTTAAGGTTAAAAGTTTGTCGCCATTCCACGAGCAGGCGCAATTTTGAAGCGTGACATGTTGGGTATCAATTTACTCGGCGTAACATTATCTTTCACAATATTTTTTTTTTTATTGTCTTATTTTTTAATTAAAAAAAAGTGTATTGTTTCCAAAAAAAGTGTGTTTGTAAGACCGCTGCGCAAATACTGTGCGACCGCAATTTTACTCACTAAGCTGTTAGAATTATTTTTAGCATTTTTGGGGGTTCTAAGTAATTTTCTAGCAAAAAAAAACTCTCAGAAAGAGGCTTGGTCCTTAAAGCGGGGTTCCAATCACATTTTGCAATTTTTAAAACCAAGTTATTTCATCAGGCAATTCTATTAAACAAATAATTTGACTTACTGTGTCCAAATCCACCGCTGATTGCCCGAGTCTTTGTGTAAAGATACTTTTAAAAATTCATTGCTATAGTTCTCATTTTGCTTGTGGGCATGTGAAGCCCACAAGCACTTACTTCCTGAATAGTGCTGACCAGCCGTGACGAGCAGTGACCATCATGCACCGCCTGTCCTGCCCCATTCTTTTGCATGGGCATTGTTAGCCCAACGCAGCACCGTAAACCTCTCGGGTTGCCATCACTGTCGGAAGTGCCCGCCCCGGGGTAATGGCAACGAGGATAACACAAACAGTGTAAGAAGCCGTGCCGCCAAAATCTTCATTGACTCGCGTCAGTGCCTTCTGCAAATCTAACCCCAGGGAAAGCGCACTGCATCCTGGGAAATGATGACACACATTTCCCAGGAGCATTAGTGAGCTGAGGAGACGAGGGAGATGACGACACAACCCGAGGTGATTCAGAAGGCAGAGTTCGTGGGACCACATAGCAACAGATATTTCCAGGTAAGAAAAAATAAATATTCAAATGTTTTTTTTTTAGGGTATTATATGCACATTAATGCATTAATGTTTTTTTGATGGAAACTACACTTTAAGTGGTTAATCTAAACCATTGCACTGTAGCTCTGGTTATATGTTTAGGGTCATTGTCCTGCTAGAGGGTGAACCTCTGCCCCAGTCTCAAGTCTTTTGCAGACGCCCTGTACACACGACCGGTTTTCCTGTCGGTAAATAAACTCCAACAGTTTTTCCGACGAGAATTATGCTCAAGCTGTCTTGCATACACACGGTCACACCAAATCCTGACTGTCAAGAATGCGGTGACGTACAACACTACCACGAGCCGACAAAAATTAAGTTCAATGCTTCCGAGCATGCGTTGACTTGATTCTGAGCATGCATGCATCATCATCGTTCATATTTTTTTAACAAAAAAATTGAGAATATGTTCTCTATCTAATTCCATTGGAATTTCCAATGGAAAAAGTTCGATGTGGCATGCACACGGACGGAATGTCTGATGAAAAGCTTCCGCCTGACCTTTTCCATCAAAAATTCCACTCGTGTGTACAAGGCATAACAGGTTTACTTATAAGATTGCCCTGTATTTGGCTCCATCCATCTTCCCATCAACTCTGACCAGCTTCCCTGTCCCTGCTGAAGAAAAGTGTCCCCACAACACTATGCTGTTGCCCCACCATGTTTCAAGGTGGGGATGGTGTGTTCAGTGTTCTGTGCAGTGTTATTTTTCCACCACACACAGCGTTTTGCTTTTACAAAGAAGTATCTTCTTCCACATGTTTGTTGTGTTCCCCACATGGCTTCTCGTCAACTGCAAAATAAACTTCTTATGGCTTTCTTTTAACAATGGCTTTCTTATTGCCACTCTTCCATAAAGGCCAGATTTGTGGAGTGCACGACTAATAGTTGTCCTGTGGACAGATTCTCCCACCTGAGCTGGGGATCTCTGCAGTTCCTCCAGAGTTACTATGGGTCCCTTGGCTGCTTCTCTGATGAATGTTCTCCTTGACCGCCCTGTCAGTTTAGGTGGACGGCCATGTCTTGGTAGGTTTGCAGTTGTGCCATATTTTTTTCCATTTTCGGGTGATGGATTAATAAACAGTGCAATGTTCAAAGCTTGGGATATTTTTTTTATACCCTAACCCTGCTTTAACGTATTGATCTTACAGCAGGGGGTATTACACACAATCCGGTAGCTGCAGCCACCGGGATTGTGTATGAAACTGACAGGCAGACTCCTACCTATCAGGTGAGAGCATTCGTGCAGGCCTGGAAGCTCCATGGTGGGTGCTAGCGGTTAGAGGGGAAGGAGAAGAGTGGACAAACGTCTGCTCTTCTCCAATTCTTCTTGTGACCCGGAAAGCAACATCTCTGTCGTCACTTCTGGGTCAGGCTCATGGTCTCCCCAACTAGCTTAGCCAGGAAATGTTTGCAATGCGATCTGCATTGAAAAACATTTAGTGGGGCACAGGGGAGACATTGGGGGTCTTTTAGACCCTGTCACCAAAAAAAATGACATAGGATTAAAAAAAAAGTTAAGTAAAACATTTTTTTTACACCCAAGCACAACCCCCCCAAAAAATGTAAGAACCCCCCACCCCCACATATACACACACGCACAAACGTAAACGCATGTATCGGGGCGCCTATGCGTGAAAATGTTGATTGTGATACACATGATACATATCGCTGCACACACCGAAGTAGGAGCAATAATTCTAACACACGACCCCCTTCGTAACACTAAACTGATACCTATAGTGGTCTTTTGAAGCGTTGCCTATAGAAAATATAGGGTACTGCAGTTTGACACCATTTCACGGACGCACACAAATTTAAGGTTTGGCATTTACTCGATGCAACCTCGTATTTTATATTTTACCAAAAATGTGTTTAATTTATTGCGTTTTATTTACTATTTTATTCTCTAGGATGTCTGCTTTCAGAAAATATATAATATTTGTGGGTTTTGTGGAAAAAAAAATATGCAAAAACGGCTCTGGCAGCGAAAGAATTAAACTTCTCAACAACTTTATCTCACTGACCTGACTGGTGTTGTTCAGCGTCTGAAAAAGCACCTCTAAAACGACAGCTATCAGTGTGAAAGGGCCCTTTTTTTTTTATCTTCATTCCTTTTTATTGAAAATTTTAAAACCATTTTACAAAAACAGCCAGCAAATATGCATTCTCTTTACATATAGAGTGTAAATCATAAGAAACAAAATTGCACACATCAGGATTAATGTCCTCTAGGGCATACTAGAAAGGAAAAAAAAAAAAAGACTTTTGCTCTTGTTTATTTGTCTTGTTGGCTGTATACCGCCCCCCACCCTCCTCACCCTCCCACCCTCCCACCCTTACCCCACGCCTATGAGAGCATACAGGCTCGGTATCTGGTGACATAGGTTTATCAAGAGTCGTATCGTTTTGATGTCGCAAGGTCCAGCCAGGAGATTCTGCTTGGTAAGGTATTGCTGTCACGGCCTGGAGAGGGGGTGTCCTTTTTTGCTCAGGGGCTCAAAGAGTCCTGGAAAGCCTGCCACAGGCCCCATATTTTACCAAATTTGGGATATTTCCCCGACTTAATAAAGTAGATTTTTTCCTTTGAAATTGTTTGCTTCATTGCCTCTAGCCAGTTATCTATGGATGGAGGTGCCTGCGCCTGCCATTTTTGGGCAATTAACTTACGGGCCTGAAATAGGCTTCTCAATATAGCATCAAGGGTACCTTGCGGTACTCTGTTGTCATCCATGCAGCCCAATAGGCATATCCTGGCTGTTGGGTCTAATCGAGAACCGAAGATTTTATTGATATATTCTATGACTCCCACCCAATAATTGTATAGTTTCGAACACTTCCAGACCATGTGTATCAGGTCTCCTTTGTTTTTACATCTTGGGCATTCATTGTCTTGTCTCCACCCTAACTTAAACATTTTATGGGGTGTATGGTATACCCTATATAGAAGGAAAAGGTGGGACATTCTTTGGGCCGGGGCTATAGATACCAGAGTACCCTGTTGAAGGATCCTGTCCCATTGTTGTGGAGTTATTATTCCCAAGTCATTCTCCCATGCCACTCTACTCTTGCACGGTCCTGCTTTACTCAATGCCCTCACACCCAAGCTGCTGTATATCTCCGAGATTAAACCCTTAGCCTCTGTTGTCCTTATTAAGGTGATCAAGGCAGGAATCGGTGCCCATGTGATTATCTGGGATCGGAATTGTGTTTGTAGGGCATGACGGAGCTGTAGATATTTAAAAAACGTTCTATTTGAGATTCCGAACTCTTTTACTAGCTCTTGAAATGGTTTCAGATTGTTCCTTTCGAACAGATGTTTTAGGCGGCATATGCCTATACTCGTCCATTCAGTTGACACCTCAACGCTTTTTATCTCCTGGAGATTATTATTGTTCCAGAGGGGGGAGAATTCTGTCGGGCCAGCATATCCCAATATTGTTTTTACTGTATGCCATGTTTTAGTCGCGAGTTTTGTAATCGAGTGGTTATGGCAGAAAAATTTCGCCTCTAGGGCCTCCACTAATAGTTTATGGGGGTTATCTGTCAGCAAGAGTCTGTTGTTTGAGCTATCTCCTTTGGTGGTTCCACATCCTACTAGATGTTGCATTTGTGCTGCTAAAAAATATAGCCGTGGATGTGGAACCGCCATTCCCCCCTCTTTAACAGGAAGTTGTAGGGTTTGTAGGCTTATTCTAGGTTGGCCTCCTCCCCATATGAGTTCTCTAAATAATGAGTCAATTTTTTTGTACCACTTATATTCTACCCATACCGGAGAGTTGTGTAACATATATAGTAGCTGCGGCTGCCAGATCATTTTGATTAGGTTACATCGACCTGCAACAGACAGTGGGAATTTTTTCCAAATTTCACTTTTATTTTTCCACTTCGATAGTAGTGGGACAAGGTTTAGGTTAATATATTGGGTGGGGTCCTTTGAGATCCAGATCCCTAGATACTTAAATTTAGTACTTACACTTATTTGAGAGGTGGCTAACGTCTGTTGGAGGTCTATTTGGTCTAGCAGCAGCAGAGCTGACTTTGTCCAGTTGATGGTGAGGCCTGAAAACCGGCCAAATTCTTCCACCAACTGGATCACTTTGTCCAGTGTGCCTTCAACCTCTCCCAGATAAAACAGGACATCGTCTGCGAAGAGGGCTATTTTGTCCTCTCCATGGTGTCTTCTAAACCCTATTATGTCCGACCTCGCCCTGGCCATTATTGCCAGTGGCTCCATGGCGAGGGCGAACAGAAGAGGGGATAGAGGACACCCCTGTCTCGTCCCTCTCTCCAGCTGAAAGGTCTCCGAGGTCTCATTATTGATTCTGACCTTGGCTCTTGGTTCTACGTATAGGAGCTTAATCCAGCTAATATACAGAGGGCCAAAGCCAAAACTATCTAGTACCCTCCAGAGGTATGCCCATTCTAGGCTGTCAAAGGCCTTAGCGGCATCTAGCGACAGCACTGCTCTGGACCCTTCGTTGTCTGTCGGTGTATAAATATTTAGAAAAGTTCTCCTAATGTTGTTACTTGTGGCCCTACCAGGTATAAAGCCTGACTGATCCGGATTGATAAGATAGCTAATAAATTTGTTTAGGCGGGTCGCAAGAATTTTAGCTAAAATTTTTACATCTGAGGTTAGGAGGGAAATTGGACGGTAGGATGAGGGTTCCAATTGATCCTTCCCCTCCTTGTGTATTGCTACGATGGTTGCTTCCGCCATAGAGTGGGGTAATGTCCCCACACTTGCCGCCCACTCCAGAGTCTTTAATAACTCTGGAAGCAAAATCTGGTCAAATTTCTTATACACCTCAATGGGGAGTCCGTCCGGCCCCGGGGATTTCTGATTTGGCATATCTAATACTGCTTGCTGGATTTCTTTTAGAGTAATTGGTGCTTCTAGCTCCTGTCTATCCTTATCTAGCAACGTGGGGACTGTTATCTTCTGAAAAAATGTTTCCATTTCTCCGTTCTTCATCTCCCCCTTGGACTTATAGAGATCTTTATAGTACATATAAAATGTTTTAAGTATAGTCTGGCTATCTGTCGAAATAACACCCTTCTTACTCCGTATTGCTGGAATGTTTGATGGGGGAGAGTTGGTTCGGGTGAGAAGAGCTAGCATGCGCCCTACCCTCTCACCTTCACCATATTGAAGCTGTTTTTGTAATATTCTTTTATTTTCTGCAATTTTTAAAGTGGCCCTTCTGTACTCTTCCTGTTTAGCAAGCCATGCAAGGGCATGGTGGGCTTCTCGATATAGCATAGCTCCGCTTGAGCAGTCTCTCCAGCCAGCCAGTGAAAGGGCTCTTACATTTTCTAACAAACCTCTGAGGGCATCACAGAACATCTGTATTTATACCAAGACTATATTTACTAATTAGGTGACTTCTAAAGGCAATTGGTTCAATTCGATTTTAGTTAGAGGTATCAGAGTAAAGGGGGCTGAATACAAATGCACACCACACTTTTCACATATTTATTTGTAAAACATTTTGAACAACATTTATCATTTTCCTTCCACTTTACAATTATGTGCCCTTTGTGTTGGTCTATCACATAAAATCACAATGAAATACGTTTATGTTTTAGGTTGTTACATGACAACATTTTCAAGGGGCAGGAATACTTTTTCAAGGCACTGTATGTAATCCAGGGCTCGACAAACCCGGGCACCAGGTCGCAATTGTGCACCCCCAAACGATCGCTTTGCAGCCTTCTGCAGGCCTATGTTTTTTTCTTGAATCTGGCGCCCTCTTGTGGTGGCTGTTGGAATTACAAGACAACCAGCAATGCTAATGGGGCTTCCCTGCCTGTTTTCATTGCCCAACAATCTCCTTCTCTTAAAACCCCCAAACATTATATATATTTTTTATTCTAACACCCTAGAGAATGAAATGGCGATAATTGCAATACTTTCTGTCACACCGTATTTGCGCAGCAGTCCTACAAGCACACTTTTTTGGAAGAAAATACACTTTTTTAAATTAAAAAACGAGAACGCAGTAAAGTTAGCCCAATTTTTTTTATATTGTGAAAGATAATGTTACGCCGAGTAAATTTATACCCAACATGTCAACATGTCACGCTTCAAAATTGCGTCCTTTCATGGAATGGCGACAAATTTTTACCCTTTAAAATCTCCATAGGCTACGTTTAAAAAATTCTACACGTTGCATGTTTTTAGTTAGAGAGGAGGTCTGGGGCTGGAATTATTGCTCTTGCTCTACCAATCAAGGCGATACCTCACATGTGGGACAGGACTTTTTTAACTTTTTTAGCTGGCTTCTAGATTCCAAGCAAATTTATCAAGCCCTAATGTAATCATTCATCCTCTGTTCACCGTTCTACAGAAAAAGGCATCAATTTTTTTTTTTTTATAGTTAAAAGCAGTAGTAAACCACACCCTTAAAAAAAAAAAAAAAAAAGTATGCAAGACAGTAGTATAATGTGCTAGTATGCATTGCATACTACCACATTCTGAAATACTTACATTAGAACGAAGCCCTCCAGTGACGCGTTATCACCGCTGACAGGGCTTCCATCTTCACCCAGTCTTCCTTCTGGGTTTGCATGCTCTGACCGTCCTGATTGTCTGAGCCACAATGACATCCCTCCCGTTAGAGTGCATGTACCAGTGAAGTCACCGGCTGCATGCAGTATGAATATTTCTTAAACAGTGCAAGTTTAGGAGATATTCTAAAGTGAAAAATAAAGGCTTTACTACTTTAAATATACAACAAAATAAGACATTAGTCTACTTTTAAAACGGTTACAACTGGTGCTACTGTGTTATGCATCTGACAGACATTCCAAACAGCATAGTATGTCACTATAATGTTATACTGTCCACAAAGGGAAAATGATTAGTAACCTCAAGATGACACATTACATGTGATCAGCATAGAACATTTTCTGCTTAAAGAGACCAATCATTGTCTTCACAGTCTGTCATGCCTGCAGTCAGCAGCCTGTTGTGTCAGAGTAGAAAATTGTACATGTGGACATTTTCAAATTAATGAAACGTAAAATACTTAAAGGATCACTAAAGGAATTTTTTTTTAGCTAAATAGCTTCCTTTACAATACTGCAGTCCTGGTTTCATGTCCTCATTGTTCGTTTTTGCTTTGAAGTTACTGTAATTCTTCTCTGATCTCCACACTTCCTGTTGTCTGGCTCCTTATGAAAAATCTCATGGCAGCTTTTCACTGTGGTCCAAGCTGTCATTACTGTGTGTCTAAAACTCCTCAGAACCAATTAGATTCATTTTAAAAACAAAACACTGCCCTGGATTTGTTTGTTTTTTGTTCTGTGTGTCTCTTTACTTCACAGAAACATGAAACCAGTTTAAAAGTGAAACTAAACTGCAGGCACATTATATGATTGATTTTTATCTATTTTTAATCACTTTTAAAAGGAATCAGTTAGCTATTTTGCCTCTATACCCTGTAAACAGTCATTTCAGCAAAACATTTTTTTTCCTTTAGTGACCCTTTAAATTGTGACGCAAAACAATACTAAGCATAATCAGTTTTGGCTTACCCCTCCCTCGTACATTTCTATTTTTTAATAGGGTTAACTACAGAAATGGGCCAATAGCAAAGATTGGGAAGGGACAGGGGCAACCATAACTTTTTTAACTGAGGTCACTAATATAGCTACTATGAATCAGAGCTTGGGTGTAGTCTACAAGCCAAGTAACAGCATAGGTGTTGGCACATTGTTAAACATATATTGAAGTAATTTTTTTGTTCTGCGAAATCAGGTGCTAATAGCAAATTACTCTTGCTGTTGTTTTTACATTTTTATTTTCTGCGCTTCCTCCTCATAGTCCCCCCAGCCGTGGGTGCCCCCTGTGCCTGCTGGCACTTATGGAGTCCTGACAGAGAGTCCAATACTTGTGCGCTCCTATTTAGAACTATGAACAGCTGTTTCTGAAAACAGATGTGAGTAACATTGGCGTTCTTAAAGGACTCTACAGGTCCTCGAAGGCACCAATATAACTGGAGTTGGGCAGCGTGGCCAATGGGCAGTATGAGGAGGTATACCGTGTCTCATTGTGCTACTAGTGCGAGCAGTTTTAAGTAAGTCTATGGGGGTTTATAGGGTGTTTGAGGAGTTCAGGGAAGGGGTACTGGACGGGGTGGGGTTAAAGGGTTGACAGTACAGATATGAAATCGAGGAGAACAAAAAGGAGAGAGGAAAGAGTAAGATCCCCTCCATTCTAGGCTTCCACAAATTTCTGTACCTACTGGAGGTTTTTACTGAAGAGGTGTAAGAACGGTATCTAGCAGCATTTTAGGATTGGAAGTGGTGGTGGACCAAGTCCAATAGCATCATACCCAAAAGAATTTATCATGAATACCCTTGTCATCACCACCTCAAAAAAGGTGGAAACAAACTCTATCCCAAAATGCAATGTTGCGTGTCTGATCATGCTATACAGATGCTGGATGTTTTTTCAAATTATCCAACTTTGTGGAATACAGATTTTTATCTTCCATTGGAAAGGTTTCTGGGGCACTCCTGGAGACTGTTTAGTTATTTTAACACGTGACACCGCCCCCTGTGGTGCGTAGGGGTATGTCACAGTTTATTCATACTTTACCTGCATGTATACCACATCTCCCTTGATCATTTGAAGATAAAGGTTTCACCTTCGGAAAATTCATTGCATTCTGCTGCATCCTCACTGGATCTGATCCCCATCCCAAAGCCTCATACACAAGATCTGACTTTTCTGTGGATTTTGGGGCAATGGCCGTGAACTTGTTCTGCATACACACGGCAGAACATTTTCAGCCAACATTTACCAAATCACATGGTTTTTAAGCTCTTTACCGCCACCCTTTAGGCAACTTCTGCTATTGTTGTCTGATGTTTAGCATTGGTTCTGAGCATGCGTGTTTGTACTTTGGATTTTAGTCTGATGGACTTGTGTTCACACGATCGGATGATCCTCCATCGGACATTTGTTGTCGGAAAGTTTGAGAGCATGCACAGCGAACATTTGTCCGATGAAAAACCGAAAACAATTGTCCGATGGAGCATACAGACGGTCGGATTGTCCGATAAAACACGTCCGTCGGACCGTTGTAGTCAAAGTCTGATCGTGTATATAGGCCTTAATACTCCATTTAGGTCTGCATGTGAATGGGCATGCAGCTCAACCAGATCTGCACTGATCATGGCTGATAGCACAATACCCACTATCATGTCCAGTCTTATCCAGCATCATTAGTTATTCTGTTCCAGTGTTTGGCTTTTATTGCTTTAGATTAGATTCACAGCATGGACAAGCTGGATGAGGCAGATAATACAAATGGATCCCACGTGTGGTATTTATCTTCTCCTTTAATTTTTATAGTCACTTGCTTATCACAATACATACCACATTACAGAGGACCAGTTTGGGTTCTTTTGTAAAATTTAAAAACAACATGATATATGGCGTAATTCCCCTTTAAAGGGGACCCCAGATATTACTTTTTGGTTTAAAGTAATGAAATAAAGGTAGTATCAGCACGATAAATCTGTGGAAAGATTTCCGCAAAATAAATTGGAAATGGGGTCTTCCTTGGTACTCTCTCTGCATACGGGCAAACAGGTATATACTGAAGCTAGAAAACAACATCTTAGAAAAACCTGCCTTTATTTAGTCATTATTTTTTTTATCATCCTTCGAGTAAAAAGTGTCAATTTTAATTTATAGTAAGAGGGACCTTGTTTCAGAGTCTTGGACATATGCCATCATTCTAGTCATTCTCTCCATACATTATTCTCACCCCTCTTCTCTAGTCCTTTTATTTATTTTTTAGGATCAGAAGCCAAAATCATAAGCCTTTATAAGCACTATTTTAAGTCTAAAGGATGTCTTAAGTAGCCTTGTTATACTGGATCATTAGTTTCACCATCTGGGTCACAGTGATTGTTAAGCTGGCCATACACTGAGCGAACATTTTCCAGTTGCTAATGAACTGGCTGAAATTTGATCGGTGGATGACACCTTTTAATAAAAGAAAAAAAAAGGAGCATAATTGTCGGCCCAACAGAGTCTGCATCCAATCACTAGATTGGATGCAGGTACTGTTCAGGTATTCGGACACCTGCTGGCACCAGCTGTCAGAATAAAATAGCCACAGGGGGAGATTCATCCATACACCTTGTTTAGAATGGATGGCAGAATCTGTTAGACTTCTTTTGTTCAGCCTGCAGAAAGAAGTGGGTGTATGCCCGGCCTTAGTCCTGGGCACCCATACTTTTAACACAATATTGTGTTATTCTGGGTAAAAGGTTTCAGGGAATAAGTAAGCGTATCATGAGGGGGCAATGAGGAGACCCACCATAGCTGATCTTCAGAAAATGCTAGTTAACCAGTCAGTATGCAGACTTGCTGGTTGCAAAACTGTGTTTGACCTGGACAAGTACAGTATACAGATCAAGGAAAAGTCAGAGAAAAGTCAGAAATCCCTATCTGTATACTTGTTCCAGGTCATTGCCTCTAACTACTAAAATGAGTCGGTCAGCAAGTCTCATGACAGACTTCTGTTTAGGCTTATGATCATGGGTTAGGAAATTAATGTAGAATAAATGTTACATTTTAAAAAATCGGCCTGTACACGTGTGTGTGTGTGTAAATGTAAGTGCCATCATTTATGTGTGTACTTTATTCATTATTGTATTAAAGATGTGTAGACTCCAGAGAGAGACAAATCATTTTGCCCCTGTACAAATAATTAGGAATTTGCAGTAAAGTTTTGGACACCTGTTCACAAAAAGGATATCGGGAACTGGAGAAAATGCAGAGAAGGGCAACCAAACTGATAAGAAGCACGGAGGAGCTCAGCTATGAGGAAAGATTAGAGGAACTGAATTTATAACATGTATAAATACATAACAGTCCATATAGTGAACTTGGTGTTGAGTTGATAACGTTCTGGGTCTAGCATGCAGGCACTGCTGGGAAGAATGATCTTCTGTTCAAGAGTGCCTGGATAGTTCCAGCCAGATGTCACTGCATCACTAGCCATTAATATAAGGGGGCACCACTGACCACCAACGTAAAAGGGCACTTCACCACTGACCACCAAATTAGGAAGACCCTTGACCTATGACTACTAACTAAAGGAGGTACCTAATCAATTTCCACCAATGTCAGGGGGCACTTCATCACTAACCTCCACTGATGTTACCGATGGAAGGGGGTGCTGCCCTGACCAGTCTGCAGCATGCATATCCTAGATCACATACGTCAAACACAAATCCAGCCCTTGTCATGTGGCCCTTGCACCAAGTTTTGCAGCCGAAATATGGCAGAACTCCTCTACAACCACCTCCTGCTCTTATCTTCCACTGCTGCTCCTTGCTACTTGTAAACAGAAGCCTTCTGCATTGAGAAGGGAAAGCTTTTCTCAGCGGCTCCCAAATTTAACAGAACCCTGCATGCACGCATGGCAGGGACAGATCTCCAGAGGGGGAGAAAACGATCTCCCTGCAAGGCACACTACCTACAGAAGGAGGTACTAGTGCCAGCCCAGGTAGGTGAGAGAGATGCAAGGAAGCTTTGAGGTGTGGGGGGGGGGGTTGAAGTTGAACACCTTGCACTCTGTGTACAGCACACCCCTGAACTCTGCACCTAGTGCACCCTTAACCTCTTCCCTACCGTGTCATTGTAAATTACGTCAGCAGGAACCCTTCCTCCCTCTGGGTGGACGTCATATGACGTCCTGGGCTTCCCGGGTGGCTAGGGGAACCGGGCACCCGCCCTTGCCTGCAATCACGGCAGGACCATGGATCTGTATGTGTAAGCACACAGATCCATGTCCTGTCAGAGGAGAGGGGACCGATGTGTGTTTCCAGTACAAAGGAACACACATTGGTCTTCTCCCCTTGTGAGCCCCCTCCCCCTACAGTTAGAATCATTTACTAGGGGACATATTAACCCCTTGATCGCCCCTAGTGTTAACCCCTTCCCTGCCAGCCACATTTATAATAATAATAATAATGTTTACACTTATATAGCGCCAATTGCAGCGAAGCCTCTGCGCTGATAATGGTTGTTGTCATTATTACCCAACTCAATGGTGCTCAGTGCAGTTTTATAGCACTAATCGCTGTATAAATGTGAATGGTCCCAAAAAAGTGTCCGATGTGTCTGTCGCAATGTTGCGGTCACAATAAAAAAAAAGATTACCGCCATTACTAGTAAAAAAAAAAAAATGCCATAAATCTATCCGTTATTTTGTAGATGCTATAACTTTTGCGCAAACCAATCAATAAACGGTTATTTCAATTATTTTTACCAAAAATATGTAGAAGAATACATATCGGTCTAAACTGAGGAATTTTTTTTTTTTTAAATTGTGATATTTATTAAATCAAAAAGTAAAAAATATTGTGTTTTTTTTTTTTTAATTGTCGCTCTTCTTTTGTTTATAGTGCAAAAACTAAAAAACGCAGAGGTGATCAAATACCACCAAACAAAAGCTCTATATGTGGGGGGAAAAAACAAAGATTCATTTGGGTACAGTGTTGCATGACCGCGCAATTGCCATTCAAAGTGTGACAGCGCTGAAAACTAAAAATTGGTCTGGGCATGAAGGGGGTGATAATGCCCTGTATTAAAGCAGTTAAAGTCTGCATTCTATACATAACACACCCTTGAAATCTGCACTCTGTACCTAGCGCACCCCTAAACTCTGCACTCTGTACATAGTGCACCCCAGTTAGAACTGGCCCTTTGAGGGCAACCACACTGCTGTTGTGGCAGACAAGGAATTTGAGTTTGACATCCCTGCCCTAGATATATTCCTGACTGTAGCACTGTGTAAGCTGTGCTGTTAATTAACCACTTCCTGACTGTGCTATAGCTGAATGACAGCATGGCCGGCCAGTTCTGGGAGGGTGCCATACGACGTCCTCCTATAAACTTGCCTGCTGCGGCATGTGAGGGGAGTGCTCTGTGATGGCTGTATCCTTAGGACACAGATGATCACAGATTGTTGTAAAGGGCCCATCACAGTGGCCCTTTATCATGTGACCTGCTGTGACCAAACCAACGCTGACAGAGTGAGGGGAGGCGTTAACCAGCTTGCGTGAACGGGACAGCTACAATGATAATCAGGTCACTGATCAACAGTGTTCTAAATATCAGTGCAGTCCCAACAGTGCCCACCAGTGCTGCCAATCAATCATCAGTGCTGCCAATCAGTGCCTCCTCATCAGTATCACTTATGAATGAATGAATGAATGAAAAACTTATATAGCGCGGCGCATGCGAATTGAATCGCCTCTGGGCGCTTGTTGTTTCTGTCTCTCTGGTCATCAAAAGAGCAGAGTTTTTATCTGTCCTCTGAAGCTCAGGTAGTTTTCCTCCAACCGAATGTTGGTTGGTAAAGCGTTCCATAGTTTGGGACCCTGGAAGGCAAACCTTCTTTCTCCTTTGGACTTGTATCTGACTTTGGGTATCTTGACCAGATTTTGGTCGGTGGATCGCAGAACGCGATTGGGATTGTGGGCTTCTATCTTTTCGCATAGATATTGGGGGGCCTTCCCATGGATGCACTTATGTGCCAGACAGAGTGTTTTAAAAACAATTCTGTCTTTTACTGGCAGCCAGTGAAGGTCTCTCAGTGAAGGTGAGATGGATTCCCAGGGTTTTTTTCCCAGTCACAAGTCTGGCGGCCGTATTTTGAACGACTTGTAGACGAGCGATTTGGTACTTAGGGAGTCCAAGGTAAAGGGCATTTGCATAGTCCAATCTGGAGTTCACAATTGTTCCCACCACGACTGCTACGTCTTCTTTGGGGATAAACGGAATAAGTTTGCGTAGTAGGCGAAGCAGATGGTGCGATCCGCTGACTACTGACCCTATTTGTGCGTCCATTGTCATGTAGGTGTCAAAGATGACCCCAAGACTTTTGACTTTGGAGCTAGGGGAGATGATCTGGCCCAGAATGGGCGGGGGTGTCCAGGTTGTTGTCAGCTGATTCTTGCGACTGGCATGAAACAGAAGAAGTTCTGTTTTGGAGCTGTTGAGTTTAAGATAACTCTTGGTCATCCAGTTTTCTATCAAAGAGAGACAATTCTCTAAACTGGGATGATGATCCTTTTTATTGCAGATGCGAAAGTACAGTTGCGTGTCGTCTGCATATGAGTGATAAAGCAGTTGTTGACTACTGATGATTTCAAAGAGAGGGCGAAGATAAATGTTGAAGAGCACCGGTGACAGAGGTGAGCCTTGGGGGACTCCACATGATACCGTGCGTTTTTCAGAAGTGAAAGGTCCTAATTTCACTGTTTGTGATCGGTTTTCCAAAAAAGAGGCGAACCATGATAGATCACCTTCTGCGACTCTGGCTACCTCAGCCAGCCGAGTCAGTAACAGTTTGTGATCTACTGTATCAAAGGCTGCGCTTAGGTCCAACAGAACCAGGAGACAAGATTCTCCTTCGTCTGCGGCCTCGAGAGCGTCGTCCCATATTTTGAGCAATGCTGTTTCCGTCCCGTGTCCGGGACGGAAACCTGATTGGAATGGATCAAGTAGGTTGTTGGTATCTAGATGCTGTTGCAGCTGTTGTACCACTACTTTCTCCATTATCTTGGATAGAACATTTAGGCCTGTTATGGGACGGCGGTGATTAGGGTCCTTGGGGTCTAGGGTGGGCTTCTTCAAGATGGGCTGGATTATGCCCTCTTTCAGCAAGGCGGGCACTATGCCTTCCTTGAATGACTGGTTTATGAGCTGCGTGATGGGTAGTGCCAAGATGTCGGCACATTCCTTCAGCAGCTTAGTGGGGATAATATCATTAGGCGATGTGCAGTTTCGCAAAGCACCAATGACATTTCTTGTGGCATCAACGGAGATGGGTTCCAGAGTGAACTTGGTTGATTGTGGAAGGTTCTTATGGGTATTCTGTGGTTGATTAAGGTGGTGGTTGCAAGGGGTATTGTTTTGTCGAATGCTTTCCCGGATTCCCTCAATTTTATTGATGAAGAAATCCGACAATTTGTCGCAAAACTCTTGGGTATCTGAATTCGGGGCTTCAAGACAGCCCGGATTCATGGTCTGACTGACCAGCTTGAAGAGTTCGCGAGGGCGATTTAGGGCGCTATTGATAGCCTTAGAAAAATAATTTTTCTTGGCTTGGAAGATTTCTTTACGGTATTTCCTTGTTGTTGTCTTGTAGCTGAACAGATTCTCTGCTGACGCGCTTCTTTTCCACGCTGCTTCCGCCCTTCTGCGCTCTTGCTTCAGTAGCGATAGCTGGTTGTTGAACCAGCCGGACTTATTTTTCCGGATGTGGGCTTTGCGTTTCGGTGCTACTAAGTCGGCTGTCTTCAGTAGCACTGTATTTATGGCATCCAATGTGTCTGAGACTGTTCGGAGTGGTTGGAGTGTTTTTATTTCATTTCCTAAGGTAGATTTAAAGAGTTCCGAATGGAGCTTCTTCTGAGATCTAGTCCAGTGTGTTATCACCGGCTTAGGTATTTTTATCAATGGGGGAATTTTGGAAATTATGAATTTAATTGCATGGTGATCTGTCCATGGCAACGATTCATTTTTCAAAATACTTATTTCCAGATTTTGTCTGAAAATTAGGTCGAGTGTGTGGCCTGAAGCATGTGTGGGGCCACATACTAGTTGTTGTAGTCCTAATCCTTCCAGGTGGTCAATACAGGCGTCGGCAATCGGATCCTGTAAGGAGTTGGCCCAGAGATTGAAATCCCCGAGCAGCAAAAGATGTTTGCTGTTCAGGGTATAAGTGGAGATAAATTCCGTCAGTGGTGCTAAAAACTGCGATTTTGGCCCGGGTGGCCTGTAGCAGAGTAGAATACGGATGGTCTCCTGGGGATTTGATTGCAGTTGTAGAGTAAGGGTTTCCATGAATGGAAGAGGATTTTGAAGGACTGGTTTAGTGATCGCAAAATGCGTCTTGTGGATCACCGCCAGTCCTCCTCCTCTTTGCCCTATTCTATTTTTCATTATAATACGGTAGTTTTCTGGCACCAGTTCTCCTAGAATGGTGTTACAGTCGGCTGTGAGCCAGCTCTCTGTAATAAAGAGGCAGTCTAAATCGTATTGTAGTATGAAATCATGGATTTCCAGTCGGTGTTTTACTGCCGATCTTGTATTGATCAAAGCACATGATATGTGCTTGGGTTGGGATGGGTGACTGAGTTTTTTGGCAGTCGATCGGTGATCGATTCTCAAGAGTTGCTCAGTTCTTAAGGACTTTTTAGTGACAGCTGGTAGTGTTGTGGCAAATCGCCTCAGACCCCAAATGGTTTCTGCCGAGTATCGCAGATTAACCATAGTGGTCCGTCGCCGGGGGGGGGGGTGGGCGAGGGGGGGGGGGCGGTGGTCGGATGGCAATGGAGGGAAGATTCACTGAATCCTCTCTCCTAGCTTTTGGTCCAGAGGAAGGCAAAAACCCTGGCCAAGCTATGTCAATGTGCTGGGGCAGGGAAAAAAATTCCTTCCTGATCCCTGAAAGGCGATCGGCAAAAAACCCTGGATCAAATTTGTGGTTTGTGAGGGGCAGGGGGTAGGGGATGTCTCTATTGGAGGTGTACCAAGATGGCCGCTGGCCAGACACTGAGCCCAGGCTTGGGGGCTATCAGTGGGGTAAACTGGCAGCAGAAAGGCGGCTGGGTTAAAATTCTGGGGGTGTAGGGGGTTATCCAGGGGTGAGGGGAGGTATGCTGGGCAATCAGGGCAAAAAAATTGGGGAAGATAGGGGATCGGTATAAAGCGCCGCTAGGCCGCGGACGAAGCCGCGGTCTTTCCTAAGATGCGGCTGCCGCGGACCTAGCATAGGCTGGCGCGGATCGTTTTATATTGAAAGAATCGGCGAGGGGTGAGAGATGGAGGCGACAGGGAGAGGATGCCTCAATGGTGGACAGTGGAGGGGGTGTGGATGTCAGGACGGTGGGATTGACTGCCTCCCGGGATCGGGTGCTGCGGCTTGTCCTGAAAAGGACGGCCGCCCACAGTGCCAGGGAGACAGGGAGAACTAACCTTCCAAAGGAGGGGAGGAATGCTGGAGAGAAACTGGAAGCTGGAGGGGAGGCCAGGCTCAGAAGCAGGCTGGAGCTGGGGAGGGCTGGAGCTGGGAGAACCCTGCCTGCCTGTCTACCTGCTACGCCTGCCTGGAGCTATGACTCACACGTTCCTACTCCTAGGAACGAGCGCCGCTTGTAGCTCCTGCTGCTAATCCTCCTACCTCACTGACTCACTGACTGCTGTATTGTTCTGACAGAGAGTTGGGATGCTGTTGCAGGGGGGGCGAGGGCCGCCTATTAGTGCCCTTCAGTGTCACCTATCAGCGCAGCCTCATCAGGGCCTCCTCATCAGTGCCCACCAGTGCAGCCTATCAGTGCTCATCAGTGCAGCCTCATCAGGGTCTCCTCATCAGTGCAGTCTCATCAGTGCACATTAATGAAGGACAAAAATTACCTGATTTAAAATTTTGTTATAACATTTTATAAACTATGAAAAATGTCCAAATGTTTGGTCTTTTTTAGTTTTAGCAACAAAAAAATGACCCAGTGGTGATTAAATACCACCAAAAGAAAGCTCTATTTGTGTGAAACAAATTATAAAAATTTCATATAGGTGCAGTATTGCATGACCACGCAATTGTCATTCAAAATGTGACAGCACTGAAAGCTGAAAATTGGCCTGGGCAAGAAGGAGGGAAAAGTAGGCAAGTACTTAAATATACAGCCTGAACAAAGTGATGCTATATACCGTATTTTTCGGACCATAAGACGCACTATTTTGCCACAAAAATATGGTGGAAAATCTGCCTGCGTCTTATGGTCTTATGGTACTGAATGTCCACCCCTCCCACGACTTCGCCTTTTAACATACCGGTGTCCACAGAGAGCAGGCAGCCAGCGCGATCAGGGGGGCGGCCATTGTAGCCACCAGGAAGCTTTGCAGAGCATGGATGTGCACGCCCACACAACGTCACTGTGTTGCGCCGTGTAAGATGCTCGCCGCTGACTCTACTGCTCATGCTCCACTCTTAGAGGAAACCAAGCGTAGAGCTGCTGCACACCACTATAACGGACTCGTATTAACCCCTCACATGCCGCAGCAGCTGTGGGATATGGCTATGGCTCACAACGGAGACGCAGGCTGGCTGTATTAGCTAACACAGGCTGGATGGGGAACACCATAGATATGGGCTCACAATGGACACACAGGATGGCTGTATTACATAACACAGGCTGATCCATGTATGATGGAAGAGGGGGGCAGTGTCGCCCCCTCCTCCATTATCATACATGGATCAGTGCCCCCCCTCTATCATACAGGAATCAGTGCCCCCCCCCATCTTATTCATGGTGTGCCCCATCCAGCCTGTGTTATGTAATACAGCCAGCCTGTGTGTCCATTGTGAGCCCATATCCATGGTGTTCCCCATCCAGCCTGTGTTAGCTAATACAGCCAGCCTGTGTCTCCGTTGTGAGCCATCGCCATATCCCGCAGCTGCTGTGGCATGTGAGGGGTTAATATGAGTCAGCTATAGTGGTGTGCCCCATCCAGCCTGTGTTATCTAATAGTGTTCACTTGGTTGCAATATTATTCTGTTATATTTTAATAAATATTTCAGTAGACCATTTGGGTCAGAATATTTTTTTTTCTCATTTTCCTCCCCTAAAACCTAGGTGCGTCTTATGGTCAGGTGCGTCTTATGGTCCGAAAAATACGGTAATCCTCTACCATTTTTATTTAAGTGGAAATATAAAATCGACACAGGCAATCTGTGCTAATTCAGACTCTGCAATTCAGCCAGGGTCGACACCGGGGAAATGAGGACCAGGTCTAGCCAGATCTATTTTTTGTCATTTTTGGAGCAGACCAGATGCAGCAGGAAGATGCAGCATGACAGATTGATGTGTGTGTAGTGCTAAAAGGAAGTGACATCACAAGCCCCATTTTCTGATAGTTTCTCTTCAGTTAGAGTGGAATATGAGTATCCACCTTTCACTAGTGCAGATAAAAGCATCAGTTATCAGGAAAGGTGGGGTTTATGAAAACCGTGTCCGTCTGTCCTCACGCCTACACAGATAAATACTCTTATCTGCAGGCGCACAAACAGCCGCACACCTGCACTGTGCAGTCCGATTCCTACCCTGACACTGAACTCTGACTAATCTTTTAAGAGAAAAAGTCACAATGATTAATTTCACATCTTAATTAATGCAAACAAACAAGGAAGGGGATGGAATGCTGCCAGTGACAGCTTGAGGAGGTGATGAAGAGCAGAGCACATCTGACGGGTGGCTGGCCTTTCATGTGAGGACTGTAGCCTAATAACATGTAAATATCATCAACTTCACATCACAACCTATCCAAATATTTTCATTTCTGTGGCTCAGCAGACACTGTATGTAGCCTAATCCCATGCTCTTTCTGTGCAGGTTGGGGGAGCTGGAGATCAAGCAGAGCCAGAGAGAAAGGCCATCAAGGCAATGGAAGTAGGGACACCCGGGGGGGGGGGGGCATACTGTTCGAGAAATACGTACATGTACTATAATGTGATTGGGGGGAGAAGCGATCTACATTATCAGGGTTTATAAAGAGATCACACACTGACAGAAAGGCCCGTGCAGAGTGTGACAAGCACCTCGGGAAAAAAAAGGGAACAGATGTTTGGTATGCTGAAATCACTGACGTGAAGCAACGCGGGAAGGTTAGGAAGATTAGAAAGAGAAAACTCAAAAAGCAGAAAGATCGGTCAAACAAGCAAAGGATTGTCGAAAACACAAGTAAAAGATAAAAAATAAATTACCCCACACTCGTAACAAGGAATACGTTACCTTAGCTATGAAAGCGGACTTTTAATACACAGGGGCCTCCGAAGGTTTATATGAAGCGTTATACATCCTTTTTTTTCCACATGACTAGGCACCTATACAATTCTGGACATTTCATTCATGTACCAAAATCATGTACGAGGGCAGTGCCAGAAATAATTCAAATGTGGGCATAACTTTATTAACTTACATAGGTCGTATAAATTTTACATCTTGGCAAAATAATGGCACGTACACACGATCCAAAAATCGGATGACAGATCGCCCGACTTTTTTCGTTTACTAGTCGCAAGTAGAAATTAAATAAATTACTAAAGTCCTGAAAATTCTCGTACGACAGACAAAAACAAATAAAATCGGAAGTGGTTTCATGTGTTGTAGTGTATTTGTATTGTACTTTTGGACAACAGCTTTACAGACTAAACTAAAAACGTACGATCTGGTTTCGTACAAGGAAAGTTTTCGTGCTTGTCTGATCAAATAATTTCGGATGAATTATCGTGATCGGCTCTCGAAAGCTCTGTACTAATGATCTGATTATTGTACGATCACGTCCAAATCTGTATTTTCCGTCCGATTTCCAGATTGTGTGTATGGGCCATTACTCTTGCTCTCTAGTAACTCAACATCTTCTTTTTCATTACCAGTAAATAATGGATACAAAGCAGTAGCATCAGTGATGTGCCATCACTAAGTTCTTGATTAAAGAGCATCATCCACAGGAGACTACAGAATGTTTACAGAGATGTCTTGTCATTGGTGACTCTTGTCAATGGTGTAATCTACTTAACATTCTGTTATTGCGTTTTTTTTTTACCAAAAATAGGTAGAAGAATATGTATCGGCCTAAACTGAGGAAAAAAAATGTTTTTATATATTTTTGGGGGATATTTATTATAGCAAAAAGTAAAAAATATTGCATTTTTTTTTTTAAATTGTCGCTCTATTTTTGTTTATAGCGAAAAAAAATAAAAACTGCAGAGGTGATCAAATACCATCAAAAGAAAGCTCTATTTGTGGGAAAAAAGGACACAAATTTTGAATGGGAGCCACGTTGCACGACCGCACAATTGTCAGTTAAAGCGACGCAGTGCCGAATATCGCAAAAAGGGGCCTGGTCCTTTACCTGCATATTGGTCCGGGTCTTAAGTGGTTAATTAGTAAAAGGAAATAGTCTGTTTGGGCCAGCTTGGTCTTGTCCCTCATCGGACTCCCCCCCCTCCCTCCTTTGACAGGCCACATTACATGCACTGTTCACTATGAAACAACTTTTCCCAAAAGAGGAGGATGGATGAAGTGGTGGGTCCCCATCTGGAGCGCGATGGAAGCCTCAGAGCTATTAATTAATTAGTAATGCTGAAGCAGGAAGAGGACAGGGCATCCCTGCACAAAAGATTTCTACAAGTTCCCAAGTCATGCAGGCAGCCGGAAATACTTCAATACAGGTAAGCTAGGTCACTAAAGCTGTAGAGACTATGGGCTAGAATCAGGTAGCATCACCTATTTTTGTGCAGGCGTAGCGTATGCCGTTTACACTATGCCGCCGCAACTTTTACAGGCAAGTGCTTTATTTACAAGTTGTGGCGGCGCAGCGTAAATGGCCCGTCATAATTCAACTGCGTACTGCGCATGTGCCGGCCGTGAAAGTTTTCAAGTGTGCATACTCCAAATCACGTCGCAAATTGTCAATGAAAGCGACGTGAACGTAACGTACGGCCAGCCCCATTCTGAATCAATTTACGCAAACGACGTAAGTCCCGACGTCCATACTTAACATTGCCTGCGCCTCATATGGCAGGGATGACTTTAGGCCAGGCATAAGCCTAACGTAAATGACGTAAACAGATACGCCAGCCGGGCGAACGTTCGGGAATCAGCGTATAGGCTCATTTGCATATTTTAGACAGGAACGCCATCTAGCGTCCAGCCTAAAATATGAAAATAAGATACAACGGCGTAAGAGACTTACGCCAGTTCGATCCAATGGAAATCTATGCATTACTGATTCTATGAATCAGTCGCATAGATAGGAGGGCTCAGACGCAGAGATAAGATGGCTTATCTGGAGATAAGCTGTCTTATCTCTTTCCTGAATCTGGCCCTTAATATTTTCTTTTTACGAAACTTCAGCTTTAATACTAATGACACACTTAGACAAACTTCATACTACTGACACATACATCCCTATGACACCTAAACCTACTTTTGACACATCCATGCCAACCTAAGCTGGTCATACACTGATAGTTGTAAAAAAATATAATCAGAATCCTTCCTGCCGGGCTATTTTATTTTGCATCGGACTGGATTCAGCAACTGTTCAGCTGACAATTTTCACCTGGCTCCTTCAATTTTATAACCAATGGATGTTGGGCGGGAGGGGGCTGACAGGGCCACCCACAAAGCATATTTCCGCCAGTTTGTTAGGAACCGACCATAACCTGTGCAACGTATAGACAGCTTTAGAGCTTTAAACACATGTCAAATTAAATAGAACTTAAAGTGATACTAAACACACACACTGTTACATAACATTTACATAATGTCTTCTCTGTCTGTATGTGGATGATGGCACTGTAATTATTTCAATAAAAAAAAAAAATCTAAAAGTACCTTTTTTCTAATCAATATACAGCTGTCACACGACACTACCTGCCTGGAGTTTACATGTTCTCCCTGTGCCTGCGTGGGTTTCCTCTAGGTACTCCGGTTTCCTCCCACACTCCAAAGACATGCTGGTAGGTTAATTGGCTTCTGTCTAAATTGGCCCTAGTATATAAATGTGAGTTGGGGACTTTAGATTGTAAGCTCCTTAAGGGTAGGAACCGATGTGAATCAACAATGTATATGTAAAGCAATGCGTAAATTGACGGCACTATAGAAGTACCTTAAACAATAGTAATAATAGGAGGAGCTTCTAGTCCTCTGCTGCTGGTCACATGTTCAGAATAAAAAAAAACAGCCTTTGGAATACAGAGTAAAAATAAAAAAAATATATCAATACAGTAAAACCTTGGTTTGCGAGCATAATTTGTTCCAGAAACACGCTTGTAATCCAAAGCACTTGTATATCAAAGCATTTTTTTTTACAGGGTATAAAAGATAAGAGAGGCACCTCTAAGTGTAGCAATAAGTTGCTAAATGTTGTACCTTCATTAACCCTTTCACGCCGAGTGTCCACATATATGTGTCCTCGGCTTTCGGGTGTTATACCGGGATGATGCCTGTTTAGAGCCGACGATTGGCTATCCAGACATAACAACCGATGCGGCTAAAAGCCACTCGGTTGTTATGCCGATGGAGCGGGAGGGGACATCCCCCCTCCCGCCGCCTCTTGCTGCTCTGACCGGGCCTATTGTCCCACCGGGAGACCGATCCTCCATCCGGCGCCTTCTGTGTCCAGGCAGAGACTGAAACTAAGCCGTAAACGGGTTTGATTCAGTCGCCGCAATGTTAACACAGAAGCGAAGTCATGACGTCATTTCTGGGGTTTCTCGGTTGCCAATGGCGCCAATTTAAAAAAGTACACATTATTCAGAATCGCCGTTTTTGGTGATCTGAATACTTTGAAGTGCAAAGGAGAGATTGGGGGTCTTTTAGACCCCCCATACCTCCATAAAGAGTACCTGTCACCACATATTACTGTCACAAGGGATGTTTACATTCCTTGTGACAGCAATAAAAGTGATCAAAACGTAAAAAAAAAAAATTATATTATAAAAATAAATAAAATAAAGCGCCCCCTTCCTGCGAGCTTGCGCAACAAAGAAAACGCATACGGAAGTCGCACCCGCATATGAAAACGGTGTTCAAATCACACATGTGAAGTATCGCCGCGATCGTCAAAGCAAGAGCAATAATTCTAGCACTGGACCTCCTCTGTAACTCTAGCCTGGTAATCGTAAAAAAAAGTTTAAAGCGTCGCCTATGGAGATTTTTAGGTGTCGCAGTTTGTTGCCATTCCACGAGTGCGTGCAATTATAAAGCGTGACATGCTTGGTATCTATTACTCGGCGCAACATCATATTTCACATTATGCAAAAAAATTGGGCTAACTTTACTTTTTCATTTTTTTTTTTTTAATTAATGAAAGTTAATTTTTCCCAAAAAGTTGCGTTTAAAACACCACTGCACAAATACCGTGTGACATTAAATATTGCAACAATCGCCAGTTTATTCTCTAGATTCTCTGCTAAAAAAATATATATAATGTTTGGGGGTTCTAAGTAATTTTCTAGCAAAAAATACATATTTTAACTTGTAAACACCAAGGGCCAGATTCACATACACTTGCGTAATCAAAATACTCTACGCTGCCGTATTTTACCAGGCTCTACACCGAATTCTGGTAGATTTTTGCCCGTACGCTACGGCGGCGTAGTCTATTTCTCGCCGCGTAATCGAAATACGCGATTAGGGGGCGTGAAGCATTTAAATTAAGCGCGTCCCCGCGGCGATCGAACTGCGCATGCTCCGTTCAGAAATTTCCCGCCGTGCATTGCGCGAAATCACGCCGTTACGTCATTCGTTGTTTGAGTAGCATCGTTTACGAACATTCCTATTCCCGAACGACTTACGTCAAAAAAGATAAAAGACATCGGAAAACGTAGAAATTCGACGTGGGAACGACGGCCATACTTAACATGGGCTGTCTAATATTAGAGCAGCAAAAAGCTGGTATAGTGTTACGCAAAAAAAAAGATGACTAAAGGTGCCGTAAGAGATTGCGAATGAAGATCGTCATTTCGGGGATCGCCGGCAAAAGCTCATTTGCATACCCAGACGCGGAAAACGACGGGAAGTCCACCCAGTGGCCGCAAATTTATTGCAGCGTAGATCCGAAGGCGTACGAACACGTAATCCAGTCGAATTGAAGCCCGCAGCCGTCTATTCATGGTTTGAGGTTTCCGACTAGCTAGAAAACGCGCGTAATTTGAAATTACTCCAGTCTAACACCAGTTAGACAGGCGTAATGGCTCTGTGAATCTGGACCCAAATGTCAAAAATAGGCTTAGGCATGCAAGAGTTAAATGTTACCATATTGCTACACTTAGAGGCTCCTCTCTTTTTTTTATACTCAGTTGTGACATGACGCTACTCTTATATCAAGACATCGCTTGTATATCAAGGCAAAATTTATCAAAACATTTTGCTTGTCTTGTCTTGTTGCATACAAATATATATTTGAAATCAAATCTTTATTTTTGGGCAATAACATGGTGTGAGCGGATTTCTGCCAGTCACAGGCTGCGTCACGCCCCTCCATCCTGTGTCTTAGAATAACAGGGAGGTGAAGCCTCCATCAACCTATATGTAATATTATGCCCCTATTGTATTTAGCTGATTAGTGGGCATAGAGTGGGCTGTGATTTACCACTGTGTATACGCCCACATGTGTGACTCTATAGGCGATTTGACAGGGAGGAAATGTTCAGGCTAGAAATACACTGAAAACTGAGTATGTGCATTAGCTGCCAACACTTCTCTGCAAAATCCCCAAATGCAGTGGGGACATGGACAGGAGGGCAAGATAGAGAGCAGAAAGATCAACATTATTTTCAGAATACAGAAAATGAATCCCATAGTGACTGAGTATGAGCATTATTGATAGTTTTTAATGATGTGGGTTTAATGTGCTCTTTTACTTATTACAAGATGTTTCTAAAAATCAGCTTTCTTCTGTATTATTAGAGCAATTAAAATAAACAGTTTCTACTAATTTTATATATAAAAAAAGCTGTTAAAAAAAAAATGGAATGAAAGGTAAAGAATTTATCTAGTAAAGTACTGTATATAGTCAGCCAAAGTATTCCAAAACTATAAAACCATTAAAATATGGAAACCCACTATAGAAAAGCATAGATTCAAAGAGAGGAGAAGTAAAGGGTAGAGAGAGGAGCAGGAAATGGTCAGGTGACAAATGAAACCAGAGCGAACAATGTCAGGGCAATCAAGAAGGACATGAGAAACCACAGCCAGGGGAGAAGACTAGATGAAAACAGTGACAGGAGCAAGTACAGACAGGAGATGGTTTGTGGGAATGGTGGCTTTCCAGAGACAGGTGTAATGGTCCTGACAACAGGGAGACAGAGGACACAAACAGGAGCATGTCTAGTTGGAAAGACCGAGAGGGAAAATAAATAGATCAGAGTCTAATCAAAGGGCCCATCCTGCCGCCGTTCACAGGCGCTTGATAAAGATTTACACAATGTTAAAATCTGTTCACTTCTAAGCAGTGTTAATTTTGCCAACAAAAAAATGTTGTACACTAAATTACCACTATTTTAGTCAACAATGAAAACTAAAATGGCATTAGGCTATAAACAAAAAAAGAGCCACAATTTTGAAAAAAACAACCTATATTTTTACTTTTTAAAATAATAAATCTCTCTAAAAAAAAAAAAAAAAATCTTCATCCGTTTAGGCCAATATATTCTTCTACATATTTTTGGTAAAAGAATAAAATAGATTGCAATAAGCGTATATTAATTGGTTTGAACAAAAAAGTTATAGCGTCTGCAAAATAGGGGATAGATTTATGGCATTTTTTTACTAGTAATGTCGGTGATCTGCCGGTGATTTTTAGCTAGAATACGACATTGTGACGGTCAGATTGGAATTATTTTGGGACCATTAACATTTATACTGCGATTATAGCTTAAAATAGCCACTGATTACTGTATAAATGCCATTGGCAGGGAAGGGGTTACCACTAGGGGATGATCAAGGGCTTAAGGCCCCTTTCACACTTGTGTGTCATCGGCGGTAAAGCGCCGCTATTTTTAGTGGCACTTTTACCATCAATTTCGCTGTGCTATTCGGCACTATCGGCGCTTTTATCCCGATAGCGGCCAAGAAAGGGTTAAAACCACTGCAACGTGCCTCTGCAGAGTATAGCCGCGGTACCCCATTGATTTCAATGGGCAGGAGCGGTGGAGGAGCAGTATACACACCGCTCTTTCACCACTCCAAAGATGCTGCTTGCAGGACTTTTTTTGCCGTCCAGCTAGCGCACCGATCCAGTGTGACATTGCAGAGACAGCAGCGGCTGTTTTAGGTCATTTTGCAGGTGCTATTTTTAGTGTTACAGCGCCTGCAAACCGACCCAGTGTGAAAGGGGTCTTTTCGTTCCCTAGGGAGAGGTTCCTGCGGGGGAGGGGGGTGGACTGACTGGGAGTAGAGATAGATCGCTGTTCCTGATCACTAGAAACAGCAGATCGCTCTCTACTCCCCTGTCAGCACAGGGATCTGTCTGTTTACATACACAGATCCCCATTCTGGATCTCTGAGTAGCGATCACATGTGGCCACCGGACATCGCGGCCTCGGTCTACAAGCATCGGCTCTGGCATCGCGTGCCCCCTATAGCTTTTTAAAGTGGCCGACGTACGATGATGGCGATTTGTGCAGACGTGCCAAACTGCCTTGGTACAACTGTCGCGGCTGGTCGGCAAGCAGTTAAACATGCCCTCTGCTATTTAGAAGCATTGGGATTCATATCATTTTGGGGTTCTCTACTGCAGTGGTTCTCAACCTCAGTCCTCAAGTACCCCCAACAGGCCATGTTTTGGGAATTTCTCTTAGATAAAATAGCTGTTCAAATTACCTATGCAATTTTTAGTGCATTTTCAGTTATGCAAAAACACACTATAGCCCATTTATCATGGTTTCCTATGGGTCACTTTTACATCTGTGCATTTCAAGGAAAGGGCCAGGGGCTTTTTCTGGCTTTTGGTTCCATAGACTTTAATGGATCAAAAACATGTATTGAAAAACGCAAAATGCACCTGGAATATGCAAACTGCAACCTGCAGGTGTGAATCAGGCCTTAAAGCACCTGTGCAAGATAGAGGAAAACCTGCAAACGTGGCCTGTTGAAGTCATCTGGTTTAAAGTGGTTCCCAAGCCTTAAGGTTTTTTTTATCTTAATGTTTAATGCATTCTCTGCATTAGGGCAAAAAACCCTCTGTGTCTAGGATCCTCCCCCTCAGCCCTCCTTATATTTACTTGATCCTGATTTCGATCCAGCACTTTGCATGAGGGCAGCGGCTCTCTCCTCACTGGGTGGATAAAATAGCAATGGACGCCATTAACTCCTGCTGCTGTTAATCAAATCCTAGGACGAGGGAGTGTGGGGTCAAGGGGCAAAGCCCCACTGTCTGTGTCTATGGATGCAGGCAGTGGGGCTCAGAGATTAGCCTACACAAGTACCCACCTAACAAGCGACTTAGAGGGGGTGGGAGTGGGAACTCGGAAGGAAGGAGGAGCAAGGAAGACCGGGGGGGACCTTTAGAAGAGGAGGATCGGTTCTGAGCAAGTAAGTATAACATGTTTGTTATTTAAAAAAATAAAAAAAATAAAGGCTTAAAATAAACATCGTTCTTTTTTCTTTTTTTCCCCCAGTAATGTGAAATAAAGCAACCTGATGTTCATTAACACTTTTGAGATGCTCTACTTCAAAGTTATTATTTTTTAAAAGATGCCATATTGTTATTTGATGTTCATTAAACCAGATGACTCTTAAGGCCAATACACATCAAACTTTTTGACAACAACGGTACCACGAACGTGTTTGATCGGACAATCCGACCGTGTGTATGATCCATCGGACAATTTGTTTTCGCTTTTCCATAGGACAAATGTTCGCTGTGAATGCTCTCAAAATTTTCAACAACAAATGTCTGATGGAGGAGAATCCTATCATGTGTACAGTGGGGATCGAAAGTTTGGGCACCCCAGGTGAAAATTTGTATTAACCACTTAAGGACCGCCTCCTGCACATATACGTCGGCAGAATGGCACGGCTGGGCACATGCACGTACAGGTACGTGCTGTGCTCGGACCCAGCCGTGGCACGCTCCCGCGACCCGGTCCAAAGCTCCGGGACCGCGGGATTCGCAGACCAGATCGGCGCTGGAGTGCGGTGATCGGTCCCCGGAGCTGAAGAACGGGGAGAGCCATGTGTAAACATGGCTCCCCGTTCTTCACTGTGGCGGTGTCATCGACGCATGATCCCTTTTATAGGGAGACACAATCGATGACGTCACACCTACAGCCACACCCCCCTACAGTTGTAAACACACATTAGGTCACACATAACCCCATCAGCGCCCCCTGTGGTTAACTCCCAAACTGCAACTGTCATTTCCACAGTAAACATTTTTTGCTGTGAAAATGACAATGGTCCCAAAAATGTGTCAAAAGTGTCCGCCATAATGTCGCAGTCATGAAAAAAAAATCGCTGATCGCTGCCATTAGTAGTAAAAAATTAAAAAAAATGCAATAAAACTATCCCCTATTTTGTAAACGCTATAAATTTTGCGCAAACCAACCAATAAACGCTTATTGTGATTTTTTTTACCAAAAATAGGTAGAAGAATACGTATCTGCCTTAACTGAGGAAAAAAAAATGTTATATATATTTTTGGGGGATATTTATTATAGAACATTTTTTTTTTTCAAAATTGTCGCTTTTAGGCCCGGATTCACGTAGAGCGGCGTATATTTATGCCGGCATAGCGGATCTCGTATACGCTACGCTGACGTAACATAGAGAGGCAAGTACAGTATTCACAGAGCACTTGCTCTGTAAGTTGCGGCGGTGTATTGTAAATTGACCGGCGTAGGCCCGCCTAAGTAGGAAGGAGGTGGGCGTGATAAATTTAAATTAAGCGTGACCCCATGCAAATGAATGACCGATCGAAGGGCGCATGCACGCGCATGCTCAGAATCACCTTGCATATACTCCCTAAGATACGACGGCTTAATGCCTACGACGTGAACGCCACCTACGCACTGCCCTATTCACGTAGTACTACGTAAACGTGTACGCAATGTAAAATTCGACGGCGTCGTTCCCTGGCCCATACCTTTGCATTACCTGCGCCTGCTATATGAGGGGTAACTTTACGCCGGACGCAAGCCTTACGCAAAACGCGTATATATGAAGCGGCCGGGCGCATCTGTGTTCGTGAATCGGCGTATCTTACTCATTTGCATATTTAAATTAGAACGCCGAATGCGTCCAGTTTAACTATGCGCCCACGATATGCCGGCGTAGGCAAGTTACGTCAGGCGGCTGAAGCCTTGTTTTACGGCGTATCTAGCTTTGCGAATCAGTGTAGCAATACGATGGCGCACATTTGTACTTACGACGGCGTATCTATAGATACGCCAGCGTAAAATGTTTGTGAATCCGGGCCTTTTATTTCCATCATTTACACTTTCAAAATTACAATTAAAAAAAATGGCATCTGCAAAGGTTTGGGCACCCTGCAGAATTTATAGCATGCACTGCCCCCTTTGCATAGCTGAGACCTGCCAGTGTCATGGATTGTTCTCAATCATCGTCTGGGAAGACCAGGTGATGTCAATCTCAAAGGTTTTAAATGCCCAGACTCATCTGACCTTGCCCCAACAATCAGCACAATGGGTTCTTCTAAGCAATTGTCTAGAAAACTAAAACTGAAAATAGTTGACGCTCACAAAGCTGGAGAAGGCTATAAGAAGATAGCAAAGCGTTTTCAGATGTCAATATCCTCTGTTCGGAATGTAATTAAAAATGACAGTTTTCAGGAACAGTGGAAGTTAAAGCAAGATCTGGAAGACCAAGAAAAATATCAGACAGAACAGCTCGCAGGATTGTGAGAAAAGCAATTTAAAACCCACGTTTGACTGCACGATCCCTCCAGAAAGATCTGGCAGACACTGGAGTTGTGGTACACTATTCCACTATAAAGAGATACTTGTACAAATATGGTCTTCATGGAAGAGTCATCAGAAGAAAATCTCTTCTACGTCCTCACCACAAAAATCAGCGTTTGAACTTTTCAAATGAACATATAGACAAGCCTGATGCATTTTGGAAACAAGTTCTGTGGACCGATGAGGTTAAAATAGAACTTTTTGGCCAGAATGAGCAAAGGTACGTTTGGAGAAGAAAGGGCACAGAATTTTTTTTTTTTTTTTAAGTCTTCTCCCCTTGCAGTCAGTCAGTGTCAGTGGGAGAGTAGGACGCTCCATGCTTCCGCACGAGTCTGCTCTCGCCAGGGACTAGATAGACAGACAGGGATCAGGCAGGCTGTTAGGCAGGCTCTCTCTATCCCTCCAAAGACTCACCACTTGGCTTCCCCGGCTTACCACGGCTTTACCTGACCCCCCTGGCTCCCTCCTTCATCCCTTCTCCAGGGGAACCAGCAGGTAAGCCATCCACTGGGTCTGTAGGCGGCCGTCCTTTTCAGGACAAGCCGCCGCAGCTTACCCAAACCTTCGGCTCTCCCCCTCTCCATACCTTCCCTCCTATACCCCCAACACAAGCTGCCCCTCCGCCACCTATCCGGCGCAATTTCCGCCTTTTCGGGCACTTTCCCACACCTCTGCGCCGGTCTGTGAGCAATCGCGGCAGCCCCGATCTAGGAAAGGCCACGGCTTCATCCGTGGCCTAGAGGTGCGCCACTCCTCACCCCCGGCAACTGTCACCAAACTGCCCAAACAGCCCACAAACCCCCCCATACCCCAGGAAAGCACCTTCTACCCCATGTCCATTGATCCAGGCCCCCACGGCAGCACCAATCCACTCAATCTGGGAGCCCCCAGCCTGGATCCTGCTGCTTGATCCAGCCCATCTTGCTACACCCAGCCCCAATCTCCCCTTCCTCAACACCATTACAACTTGATCAAGGGTTCGCTCGATTGCCTCTCAAGGGGTCAGGAAGGAATTTTTTTCCCTGCCGCAGCATAGTGGCATAGCACGGTCAGGTTTTTTTTGCCTTCCTCTGGACCAAGTCAGGATAGAAGATTCAGTTAATCCTTGAAAATCCTCCCCCCCCCCCGGTGTTTGGCGACCATGGTTAATCTGCAATATTCGGCAGAGACCATTTGGGATCTGAGGCGATTTGCCGCAATACTACTAGCCATCACCAAAAAAAACCTTCGAACTGAGCGACTTTTGAGAATCGATCGACGATCGACTATTAAAAAATCTCAGCCGTTTACCCCAGCCTAAGCACATATCATGTGCTTTGATCAACACAAGATCGGCAGTAAAACACCGACTAGAAATGCATGATTTCATCCTAAAATACGATCTAGACTGCCTCTTTATTACAGAGAGCTGGCTCACAGCCGACTGTAACACCATTCTAGGAGAATTGGTGCCAGAAAACGACCGTATTATAACGGGAAACAGAATAGGGCAAAGAGGAGGAGGACTGGCGGTAATCCATAAGACACATCTTGCGATCACAAAACCAGTCCTTCAAAACCCTCTTCCATTCATGGAAACCCTTACTCTGCAACTCCAAGCAAAATCCCTGGAGACCGTCCGGATTCTGCTCTGCTATAGGCCACCTGGCCCAAAATCGCAGCTTCTCCCATCATTGACGGACTTTATCTCCACCTATACCCTTAACAGCAAACACCTTTTGCTGCTCAGGGTCTTCAACCCCTGGGCCAACTCCCCGCAAGACCCCGTTGCCGACGCCTACATTGACCACCTGGAAGGATTAGGGCTTCAGCAACTAGTATGTGGGCCCACACATGCTTCAGGTCACACGCTCGATCTTATTTTCAGACAAGATCTGGAAATAAAAAATTTGGAAAATGAACCATTGCCATGGACAGATCACCATGCAATGAAATTCATTATTTCCGAATTCCCCCCTTAACAAAAACATCAAATCCAGTGACAACACACTGGACTGGATGTCAGAAGAAGCTCCACTCGGAACTCTTCAAAGCCACGTTAAGGGAAAAAATAAAAACAATTCAGCCGCATCAAACGACTGAAGAAACATTGGATGTCATAAACACAGCCCTATTACAGTCAGCTGACTTAATAGCGCCAAAACGTAAAACCCACATCCGGAAAAATAACTCCAGCTGGTTCAACAACCAGCTGGCGTTACTAAAGCAAGAGCGCAGAAGGGCGGAAGCCGTCTGGAAAAGAAGCTCTTCAGATGAGAACCTCTCCATCTACAAAGCAATAACAAGAATATACCACAAAGAAATCTTCAAAGCCAAGAAAAACTATTTTTCTGAGGCTATCAACAGCACCCTCAACCGCCCCCGCGAACTCTTCAAGCTGGTCACTCAGACCATGAATCCAGGATGTCTTGAAGCCCCCAATTCAGACACACACGAATTTTGCAATGAATTATTGGATTACTTCATTAATAAAATCGAGGGAATTCGGCAAAGCATTCAGCAAAACAATTACCCCCGTAACCCCCCCCCCCCCGTAATTATTTACACAACACCTGCAGTAATTCACCACAACCAGGTAAATTCACGCTGGAACCCATCCCTATCCATGCCACTAAAAATATCATCGGTACTTTGCGTAACAGCACTCCGCCGAATGATATCATCCCCACCAAACTGCTAAAGGAATGCGCCGACATCCTGACACCTCCTGTCACGCAGCTTATTAACCAATCTTTTAGGGAGGGCATAGTGCCGTCCCAGTTGAAGGAGGGCATAATTCGACCCATCTTGAAGAAACCCACCCTGGACACCAAGGACCCACTCCACCGCCGTCCCATAACAGGTCTAAACGTTCTCTCCAAGGTAATGGAGAAAGTAGTGGTACAACAGCTGCAACAGCATCTAGATACCCACAACCTACTTGATCCATTTCAATCGGGATTTCGGCCCAGACACGGGACGGAAACAGCATTGCTCAAGATATGGGACGACGCTCTCGAGGCAGCAGACGAAGGAAATTCTTGTCTTCTGGTTCTGTTGGACCTAAGCGCAGCCTTTGACACAGTAAACCACAAGCTTTTATTGACTCGGCTTGCCGAGGTAGCCAAAGTCGCAGAAGGCGATTTATCTTGGTTCTCCTCTTTTTTGGAAAACCGATCGCAAATAGTGAAGTTAGGACCTTTCACTTCTGAAAAACGCACATTATCGTGCGGAATCCCTTAAAGCGGAGTTCCACCCAGGAAAACAACATTTGCCCATCTAGCTTAAAAAAATTAAATAAAAAAAAACTGTGAAAAAAAAAATACTCACCTGAAATACCTGTTGCTATGCGGAAGTCCGTAATCTGCCTCTTCCACACCGCGGTGTCTTTTCTTCTGCTTCTTCTGAATGGGGCGCGCTGCTTTCTGGGAACTGTGTGTGTTCTCAGAGAGCAGCCGCCCATTCACAAGCCAGCGTGAGACTCACGCAGGTGCAGTAGGAAATGGGCAGTGAAGCCGTACGGCTTCACTGCCTGTTTCCCATAGTGTGGATGGCGGCGCAGGACCTGGATCGATCGTGGGACCGGCATCCGGGGGGCCATCAGCGCGGGCAAGTAGGACAAGGTAAGTGTCCTTATTTAAAGTCAGCAGCTACACTGTTAGTAGCTGCTGACTTTAAAAAAAAAAAAATTGCGGCTGGAACACCCCTTTAAGGATCCCCTCTGTCGCCGGTGTTATTCAACATCTACCTTCATCCTCTTTTTGAAATCATCAGCAGCCAAAAACTGCTCTATCTCTCATATGCAGATGACACGCAACTGTATTTCCGCATTTGTAATAAAAAGGATCACCACCTCAATCTAGAGACATGCCTCTCTTTGATAGAGGACTGGATGACAACGAGTTATCTTAAACTCAACGGAGCGAAAACAGAACTTCTCCTGTTTCACGCCAAGCGTATGAATCAACCTGCAACAACTTGGACCCCCCGCCCATTCTGGGCAAAATCATCACCCCTAGCGCCAAAGTCAAAAGTCTCTGGGTCATCTTCGACTCCTACATGACAATGGACGCACAAATAGGGTCAGTAGTCAGCGGATCTCACCATCTGCTGCGCCTACTACGCAGACTTATTCCTTTTATTCCCAAAGAAGACATAGCGGTCGTGGTGGGAGCAACTGTAAACTCAAGATTGGACTATGCAAATGCCCTTTACCTCGGACTCCCCAAGTACCAAATCACTCGTCTACAAGTCGTTCAAAATACGGCCGCAAGACTTTTGACTGGAAAAAAACCTTGGGAATCAATCTCACCTTCACTGAGAACCCTTCACTGGTTTCCAGTAAAAGACAGAATCACTTTTAAAGCACTCTGTCCAACGCATAGATGTATCCATGGGAATGCTCTCCATTATTTATGCGTAAAAATAAAAGCTCATAATCCCAATCGCGTTCTGCGATCCGCCAATCAAAATCTACTCCAGATACCGAAAGCCAACTACAAGTCCAAAGGAGATAGAAGATTCGCGGTCCAAGCTCCCAGACTATGAAACGCTTTACCAACCAGCATTCGGTTGGAGGAAAACCACATTCAGGAGAAAGATCAAGACTTTTGATACCAAAGGAGACAGGAACAACAAGCACCCAGAGGCGATTTAGTTCGCATGTGCCGTGCTATATAAGTATTCATTCATTTATTCATTAAAGAAAAGAACCTCTGTCCAACTGTTAAGCATGGGGGTGGATCAATCATGCTTTAGGGTTGTATTGCAGCCAGTGGCACAGGGAACATTTCACGAGTAGAAGGAAAAATGGATTCAATAAAATTTCAGCAAATTTTGGATGTTAACTTGATGCCATCTGTGAAAAAGCTGAAGTTAAAGAGAGGAGGGCTTCTACAAATGGATAATGATCCTAAACACACCTCAAAATCCACGGGGGATTACATCAAGAGGCGTAAACTGAAGGTTTTGCCATGGCCTTCACAATCTCCTGACCACAACATAATTGAAAATCTATGGATAGACCTTAAAAGAGCAGGGTGTGACAGACAGCCCAGAAATCTCAAAGAACTGGAAGACTTTTGTAAGGAAGAATGGGCAAAGATACCTCAAACAAGAATTGAAAGGCTCTTGGCTGGCTACAAAAAGCATATACATGCTGTGATACTTGCCAAAGGGGGCAGTACAAGATATTAACTCTGAAGGGTGCCCAAACATTTGCAGATGCCATTTTTTTGTTTTCTGTCATTTTAAAAGTGTAAATGATGGAAATAAAATCTAACGTTTTTTGGCATATTAAAAGAATGTCTAATCTGTAATTTGATGCCTTTTGGAGATTTTTCCATCTTTCCTTGGCTTCGTTATGCGCATTAATACAAATTGTTACCTGGGGTGCCCAAATTTTCGATCCCCACTGTACACACATCTATCGGACTAAAGTCCAAAGTACAAACACGCATGCTCAGAACCAATGCTAAAGATCAGACAACAATAGCAGAAGTTGCCCAAAGGCATTAACCACTTAAGGACCGCTTCCTGCACATATACGTCGTCAGAATGGCATGGCTGGGCACAAGCACGTACAGGTAAGTCCTCTTTAAGTCCCTGGAGCTGAAGAACGGGGAGAGCTGTGTGTAAACACAGCTTCCCTGTTCTTCACTGTGGCGCTGTCATTGATCGTGTGTTCCCTTATATAGGGAACCACAATCAATGACGTCACACCTACAGCCACACCCCCTACAGTTAAAAAAACATATGAGATCACACATAACCCCTTCAGCGCCCCCTTGTGGTTAACTCCCAAACTGCAATTGTAATTTTCACAGTAAACAATGCATTTTAAATGCATTTTTTGCTGTGAAAATGACAATGGTCCCAAAAATGTGTCAAAATTGTCTGATGTGTCCGCCATAATGTCGCAGTCATGAAAAAAATCACTGATCGCGGCCATTAGTAGTAAAAATTATTTTTTTATAAAAATGCAATCAAACTATCCCCTATTTTGTAAACGCTATAAATTTTGCGCAAACCAACCGATAAACGCTTAATGCGATTTTTTTTACAAAAAATAGGTAGAAGAATACGTATCGGCCTAAACTGAGGATTTTTTTTTTTATATATATATATATTTTGGGGGATATTTATTATAGCAAAAAGTTAAAAATATAGAATTTTTTTCAAAATTGAGCAAATACCACCAAAAGAAAGCTATATTGGTGGGAAAAAAAGGATGCCAATTTTGTTTGGGAACCACGTCGCACGACCGCGCAATTGTCAATTTAAAGCGACGCAGTGCCGAAATGCACAAACTGGCCGGGTCCTTTAGCTGCCTAAAGATCTGGGTCTTAAGTGGTTAAAGAGCTGAAAAACCACGTGATTTGCTGAAAGTTGGCTGAAAAAGTCCTGCCGTGTGTTTGCATACCAAGTTCACGCCCATTCGGAGCAAAATGCATGGAAAAGTCTGATGGAAGTCTGATCGTGTGTATGAGTTTTTAGAACACTGCCGGGGTTTTTTTTTTTTTAGATCACTTTTAATTCACCAAAGGACAAGAGGTGTAACAGGTAGGTATTAATGATCTTCTTATGCAGTTTTAAAAACAATAACAGCAATAGTTCATTGTGTTAAATAAAAACGAATTTACAGTTTTGTGCTAACACACCCAATTAATTTCTTAATATGTTGTTAAAAGTTTCATTGTATAATACTTATGGTTCTTGCCTTGTGTTTTTTTTTTTTATTAGGTTAAAAAAATGAAAGAGGTGGAGGCACCCATTAAAATTTTACCCTGGGCCCACTAAAGTTCTAAGGTCCCTTTCACACGGACGGCTGGTTTGCCGCAGTTAAAAGCATGTTAATGTTGTGTGAAATTCAAGGCTCCAGGCACTGCGATTAGCTGCATTTGTACATTGCGATTACATGCGTTTATGTGCAGTTACATACAGCCGCGTTTAGTGGCTGTAGTTATTCCCATAGCAACCCTTTTTAGTCCCTTGAATCACGCTGCTATCCGCAGTTGACACAAAAGACTGTGCTTACCTGCGGTTATGTGCATATAGCTACGCTAAATCGCACCTGGACGCATTCAATTCTATTTTTTCTATTCGCACCAAACTGCATGTAATAAAATCGCAGCTAAACGCAGTGTGTGAACGAGCCATAGGAAAGCATTGCATGCTTTTAGCTGCGGTAGAAAACCCGCAGCTAAAAGCTCCATTCTATCCATTCGTATGAAAGGGGCCTAAAGCGGCTTTAAATGACAGTACAGTTAGGTTTAGCACAAAGCAAATGCTGACTTACCTGGCTCTCCTGTGTATGTCAGCTCAATTTCTCACACACTATACTCTCTTTAACCGCTTGCGGACTGCCTAACGCACTCATATGTCAGCAGAATAGCACAGGCAGGCAAAGCAATGTATATATACATTGCTTTGAATCTGCCACCTAGCGTTCTCCGTGACCTTGCCCCTGCGGATCCCGCAGACTCGATGTCCGCCAGTGTCCCACGATCGGGTCATGGAACAGCAGAACAGGGGGATGCCTTTGTAAACAAGGCATCTCCCTGTTCTGCCTAGTAACAGGACACTGATCGTCTGCTCCCTCTCATCGCGAGCAGTGATCAGTGTGTCCTGTCACAGTGAGCCCCGCCCCCACACAGTTAGAATCACTCCCTAGGACACACATATCCTCTTCCTAGCCCCCTAGTGGTTAACCCCTTCCCTGCAAGTCACATGTACACAGTAATCAGTGCATTTGTATAGCACTGATCACTGTATAAATGTGAATGGTCCCAAAATAGCATCAACAGTGTCCGATGTCTCTGCCATAAAGTCGCAGTCACAATAAAAATCCGTGATCGGCACCATAACTTATAGGAAAAAATATTAATAAAAATTAGGGTTGTCCCGATACCGATACCGGTATCGGTATCGGGACCGATACCGAGTATTTGCGGGAGTATTCGTACTCCCGCAAATACTGCCGATACCTAAATAGAATACTTTTTTTTTTTTTCAACGAGCAGGCTGCTGAGTGTTAGAACGGGACCTTAGAAGGGGTGGGGATTGGCGAGCGATCATCCTAATTGGTTGCGGCAACTTGCGGCAGTTTAGAAGGGGGTGGAGCGAGCGGCAGTGACATCCTAATTGGTTGCACTGGTACTGTATGGTTAACCTTGTTCCTCCTGGTAAAGCAGCATAATAGTGGCAGCTGACAAGGGGTGGAAGCTGGATAGAGCGGCGGCAAACAGGTATGTCTATGTGCCGTTTTGTGGATGTTTTACTCCCCTCGCTCGTGCATACTGGGGGCGGAGAGCAGCAGCAGCTGAGGGGTGGAGAGAGCGCCAAACAGCAGCCAATAGTTGTTTGTTTTCCTCCTCGCCTCGTGCTGCTGAAGTATGAGGGGAGGAGAGCGGGCGGAGAGAGGGAGGAGAGCAGGACAGGACAAACTTCATAGCAGCAGTCAGCCTTTGCCAGCCCTCGCCGAGCAAGTAAGATTAAATATAGAATTGTAATGTTAATGTAGACACTCGTCATACAAGAGTGATAAGAGTCATACAGTGATACTGAATGAATTATTGAATAGAATACCGAGTGTCTATGTCTAGTAAATTGTAATGCAGTAGTGCACACAGAGGCAAGCTATGTGTAGTTGGTTGCCTTGCCACTGCCAGAAGTTCTCAGTCAGTGCACTGCATTGCATGTTATTTCTTTCTGTGTCACTCAAAATGGAGTCACATAGAATACAACTTCCTAAAGTACAAGCTCTGTATTTTAAGTCATTTCTAAATAATTAAATATTAATGTTATTCATGTAAAACAGTACTTCATAATTCTAAAGAAAATATCCTTAGTCTGTATTGTGGTTTGAAAACTGTCACATGACATTTAAAAAAAGTATCGGTATTCGGTATCGGTGACTACTTGAAAAAAAGTATCCGTACTTGTAGTCGGACCTAAAAAAGTGGTATCGGGACAACCCTAATAAAAATGCTATAACTTTTGCGCAAACTAATTAATAAACGCTTATTGCGAGTTTACCAACATTTTGTAGAATACATATCGGCCAAACTGAGGAAAAAAAATGTTTTCATATCATTTTGGTGATATTTATTATAGCAAAAAGTAAAAAAATTAGCTTTTTTTAAAAAAAAAATTGTCGCTCTATTTTTGTTTATAGCACAAAAAAATAAAAAACGCAGAGGGGATCAAATACCACCAAAAGAAAGCTCTATTTGTGGGGAAAAAAGGACGTACATTTTGTTTGGGAGCAATGTCGCATGACAGCGCAATTGTCAGTTAAAGCGACGCAGTGCCGAATCGCAAAAAATCTTCGCACCCATCATACTGCACTGATCTTAACAGCTGTTAGCAGACTTTAATATAGCTCTGTTAATTTATGTGTACCATCAATGAAGCCTTCAAATTGTGCTTCTGCAGAACGTTCTATAGCATTTTGGAGACATTCGTTTATATTTTTAACTTTGAATACTTATGTCTGCATGATGTAACAGAAAACAAAGCAAAGCAAAGACAGGTGAAAGGAAGTGCCGGGAGGTTACTGCAGACAGGCACAACACAGATGGAAGGGATATCTAGTAATAGAGAGGAAATGGAGCAGGGGAAGAGGAAAGCTACACCAAAGTGCAAATATTTAACGGGAAAGTACACAGGGAATGTACAGCCAAACAAAGTACAACCTACAGCTACCCGAACCTGTGCCAACATTTGTCCTGAACACTCTATGAATTCTTTCACCAGTGCTTTAACTATTTGAGGTATTTAGTAAGAGGCATAGTGAGTTTTTTGAAGTTGTAATTTTCTGTCACAAATTTTGGAAAACAAAGAAATTAGATACAAAAAATGTTTTTGTTTTTTCTAAATACATACATTTTTTTTTTTTTTTTTTTAAGCATACAGTGATCTATTAGGAGGTAATTCGTTTTTTTCCCACTATGATTGCTCATTACAGTGATGATCTGATCACTGTTAAAAGGAATCATTTTCATAAATACCATCTATTCACATGCCATTGTGATAACTGTGACTGGCCACAGCTATCACATGGTACAGGTCAACTGTGCTTGGCCCCTTTACTATATGATCGCTATGGCCAATCACAGAGATCACAAGAGTACACAATGAATGGCTATGAATGAAAGTAATTGTATACTGACATTGTGTATTGACATATGATCACTGTGATTGATCACAGTGATCACATGGTACCAGGGCCAGCCTCGGGAAAACAATCTGTCTTCTGATGTGTCCGGTGGACACAGCGGATGACAGATCGCGTGGCAGCATGGTGTTGGGTGTGCAAGAGGCTGCACCCAGGATAACACTGCTCATGCCTGTCCATAATTTTACAACAGGCCAGGTGGGAAATAGTTAATGATGTATGCGTTTTTAAACTTTATCAATGTGCATTAGGCCATGCATTTTTTGTGTTTTTGCACACTGATGCAAGCAAGCACTTTATATCTGATTTGTTGTATGTATTTTTTATGGTCTAAGAAAAAAAAAAAAGGGGGGGGGGGCATATTTATAAAGCAATGAATATGACTCTCAACAAACATTCACTGGATGTGTATCTTCCTGGTACATGTTTTAAATTACATTTATCGATTCATCTACAGGAAATGTTCAGTGAAAGTCACATTCACTGCATTATACATAAATCCCAAATCTCTTGTGTTAAACACACTATACAGCATTTCACTGTTTCCATTATTTTCAGTGGGGCCGAACTTCACTCAAGAAGTCCCGCTGGTTCACTTCCTCCCCCCAGCCTGTAACTCATTAGGTGAGAATGGTGTCCCTTGCCCCGCCCCTACTCCGAAACATCACGTCCCAGCAAGCTGCAGTACTATTAACGAAGCGCTGCACAAGCTTGCGCATGTGCAGTGGGAAGCCAGCTGTGGTTTCTCACAGCTGACTCTTGTATCCAAGATGGCAGCACAGGGGGACCCACAGCTGTAAGAATTGGCTGTGGGAAGATAGCACTGGACCCCTGATTTTTAAAAGTAAATGGCTACATTTGTAGCTGCTGACTTAAAAAACAAAAAAATAAAAACAAACTGAAGTTCCTACAGTACAAAAAACTAATATTTATACTCACCTAGGTGGATGCAGCATCGATCCGATGATGCATCTATCCCCGTCGGCTCTGCAATGAGAACGGAGTGATCAAACACCACTAATCACTCAGATCTCCCCTTCTACTCTGAGAAGAGAGCTGTGGCTGTCAGTTACTGGCTCTCTACTCTGCCCCTCCAGCGCTCACTGAAGCGCTGGGCTGTGAAGGGGGGCAGGAGGGCCTGGTTCTGACTCTCAGAGGATCACTGAAATGTTGAGCCAGGTGCCAGTCTAGGCATTCCGAGTGGATCCTGACCATATGATCAGGATCTTTCCCGAGCATGGACCGGTTGAGTGACGTCACCTGACAGTGGGTCACAGGACTGCAAGTAGGGCCAAAATAGCTTTAGCCATAGTTCGACTTTAAATGTTCAGAAACACAATATAAGTCATGCAGGCCATGCATTATAAAGCTAGATCTACAGATGCATCTAAAAAAATTAGAATATAAACAAAAAGTACATTTATTTCAGTACTTTAAATCAAAAAGTATAACTCACATTATATAGATTCATTACACAGTGATATATGAGTGATATATTTCAAGCATTTCTTTATTTTAATTTTGGCGATTATTGCTTACAGCTAGTGAAAATCCAAAATTCAGTATCTCAGAAAATCTGAATATTGTAATATGATTGTATACTCATGGTGTCGCACTCTAATCAGCTTCTTAACTCAAAACACCTGTAAAGGTTTCCTGAGCCTTAAATGGTCTCTCAGTCTGGTTCAGAAGGTTACACAATCATGGGGAAGACTGGTGTCTTGACAGTTTTCCAGAAGACAGTCATTGACACTAGGGTTGTCCCGATACCGATACTAGTATTGGTATCGGGACCGATACCGAGCATTTGCCTGTGTACTTGTACTCAGGGGAAATGCTCCGATCCTTCACCAGATACTTGTACAGTCAGGGTGATCAGTGCGGTGGGGGAGTTACAAGCACCGATCACTGCTGACTGTCCTTGTATCCTCCTCCAGCCCCCCTCCATTCTGCTGCTGCCTCCCTCCGTGCTGACATCTTTTTCCATCCTGCCGCCGTGTCTCCCCTTCTCGCTGCCGCCGTCATGCCCCCCTCCTTGCTGCCACCATCATGCCCCCCTCCGTCCTGCTGCCGCATCCCCCCATGCTTCCATCATGTCCCCCTCCTTCCCGCTGCCGTGTCCCCCCTCCTTGCTGCCGCCGTCATGCCCCCCTTCTTGCTGCCGCCGTGTCCTCCCTCGATCTGCCAGGATGGAGAGTGGCAGTAGGAGCCGGTACCGGCTCCTACCTTTTCCGAATGTACAGAGTCAGTGATCACTGACTCTGTACATTCACATAACTGAAACATTGTAACCTCCTGTGATTACGATGTTTCAGTTTATGAATGAAAAGAAGCCGCTGGCTTCTCTCCTTTCATTTTCAGCGCAGCTGAGCCTGTAGAGAAAGGGACTGGGGAATTTGTGTCCCTAGTCCCTTTCCCTGTCTCAGAGGGGAGATGTCAGAGGTCTTTTAAGACTCCTGATATCTCAAAGACCCCCCCCCCCCAACAGGGCTGATAAAAAAAGGAATTGCAATAAATAATACATTTATTGTAAAAAAAAAAAAAACACACTGACACTGTACACTGACACTTAAAAAAATAAATAAAGTATTGTAAAAAACAATAAAAAAAAATACAATTTGCAATTTTTTTAAAATAAATAAATACAAATATTGTAAAAATGAACCACTGTCACATGAGATTTAAAAAAAATATCGGTAATCGGTATCGGTGAGTACTTGATAAAAAGTATTTGTACTTGTACTCGGTCCTAAAAAAGTGGTATCAGAACAACCCTAGGAAGGAAGGAAGGAAGGTTGGTCACAAAAGGTTATTGCTAAAGAAACTGGCTGTTCACAGAGTTCTGTATCCAAGCATATTAATGGGAGGTTGAGTTGAAGGAAAAAGTGTGGTAGAAAAAGGTGCACAAGCAACAAAGATAACCACAGCCTTGAGCGAATTGGGAAGCAAAGGTCGTTTAAGAATGTGGGGGAGATTCACACAGAGTGGACCACGACTGGTGTCAGTGCTTCAAGAGCCACCATACACAGACATATCTAGTACATGAGCTACAACTGTCCCATTTCTTGTGTCAAGCCATTTCTGAACCAGAGACATCATCAGAAGCGTCTTGCCTAAACCAAGGACAAAAAGGAGTGGACTGTTGCTCAGTGGTCCAAAGTCCTCTTATTTAATTTCATTTGGAAATCAAGGTCCTAGAGTCTGGGGGAAGAGTGGATAGGCACAGAATCCAAGTTGCATGAGGTCCATCCACAGTCAGTGATGATTTGGGGAGCCGTGTCATCTGCTGGTGTTGGTCAACTGTGTTTTATTAAGTCCAAAGTCAGCGCAGCCCTCTACCAGGAAATTCTAGAGCACTTCATGCTTCCCTTTGCTGATGAGCTTTATGGAGATGCTGATTTCATGTTCAAGCAGATCTTGGCACCTGCCCACACTGCCAAAATACAAATACCAGGTTTAATGAACATGGTATCACTGTGCTTGTTGGCCAGCAAACTTGCCTAATCTAAACCACATGGAAAATCTATGGAGTATTGTCAAGAGGAAGATGAGGGACACCAGACCCAACAATGCAGACAAGCTGAAGCCTGCTATCAAAGCAACCTGGGCTTCCATAACATTGCAGCAGTGCCACAGGCTGATCGCCACGTCGAATTGATGAAGTAATTAATGCAAAAGGAGCCCTGACCTAGTATTGAGTGCATACTATACTGTACATGGACATACTTTTTAGTAAGCCAACATTTCTGTATTAAACCCCCTTTTTTTATTGGTCTTTCGTAATATTCTTATTTTCCGAGTTACTGAATTTTGGGGCTTTATTAGCTGTAAGCCATAATCATCAACTCTGTGTGTAATGAATCGATATAACATATGAGTTTCACTTTTTAAATTTAATTTCGGAAATACATTTACTTTTTGAGGATATTCAAATTGTTTGGAAAGCACCAGTACATGGTTAAAATCTTGGTAAAGTCCTGATAAATCAGACAAAATGTTCAAGTCTGGGTGGCCCTGTTGGGTGGGAAATTGTCAGCCAAACAATGACTGTATCCTATCAGATGCAATCACTATTCGGGTACTCAGACAGCTGCAGAATCAGGAAAGATGTCTCCATCCATGCTGTATAAGGTAGCCATACGCAGCACAAATTGTGAAATTTCAGTACCACCCAATTGTATAAACTTTGAATAAAACCAAGGAGCTTGATGGAAAATTGTCAGCCAAACAGTGACTACATCCTATCAGCTACGCCACTGTTCGGGTATTCAGACAGTGGTGGCAATCTGAATACAATAGCCACAAAGGAAGATTCCTCTCTCTATGCTATTTAGTGTGGATTAGGAAATCTATAAATATATGAATAGCCCGAGATCGGAACTGGACCAATTTACTTCTATTATGACCCAGTGTTTGGTGTGCTTTTCCTTTGGAAGCCAAGACTATGCATGGTCCATTTACATCTCACTGCCATAGAGCAGAGTGGGCTGTGTCCGTGTCCGTGTCTACTCTGCATAACTGGAACGGGCATAGACTTGTAATATGACTGCTCTGCTCAGCTCAATGGGGGATCAGAGGATGGATCCCCTAATGAGAAAAATCAGATCAGGCCTTTGTAAAGGGACAACTTGGCATGTAGCATACTTTTAGTCACCGCCCTGAAGCAAACATACAGTAAGAGTGGAAGAATAAGTTCATCTTTTGACCAAAAAATAATAAATGCATGTTTTTTTGCATGCAAAAAAATGTGCATTTATTATTTTTTGCTGTAGGAGCCTATTAAGCATTTCACTACCGATCGCTGATGCCATACAGGACTCCTGCAGACCTGTCCATGTATTTGTGTGCCGTACGAGCAAGCAGTTACTTACTGACAGGAAGAATCAATGAACTACCACAGTGCCATTGTAGTTCATTAAGAACTACAAGCAGACAGCTGCAAAGGCTGTCTGTACTTGTAGTTTTCCATTCACAGAACACTGTGAATGAGTGACACAGCCAGGCCCGGGTGGACCCTCGCACAGCCACTTTTTTTTTTGATAGGTAGGGGGATCGGGGGTGGTGGTTTGGGAGCAGGGGCCAGTTCTTTTGTAACATGTTACAACCTGAATATGGGTAACATAATATAATGTAACATAATATGAAAGGTGAGCCTATCCTTGAAGTCCGGATTTAATGTTCATTTCAGAACAGAGATTTAAAAAGTACCTAAAAGGGACACTAAATTATGTTCTTATTCTCCAAATATAACCCATGCACATCCACTGCCTAAAGGCCATGTAATCTTTTTTCATGATTTTTTTTTTCTTACGGTGTTTATTTGCATCATTGTGACATCTTCAGTGAACTCCCAAACCTTTCTTTTCCCCCTTACTTCTGTATGTTCTGAACAGGATGTGCACATCAGTTGCAGTCATGTGTACTGCTCTATGCATACTACAAATCCCATAGTTCATAATCCATCCTGGGAGTGAGCAAAAGAGGGTGGTTGCGTTCCTACATACAATGGGGCCATAGAGAACGAACGTAGTCACCCGTTAAAAGGGAAATCTCATCACAATGGATCCAAAACAAAACTTTTTCTGCTCCACGCAAACCAAAAGACAAAAAGCTGAGACTTCATGGACACCAACCACCATCCTTGGACAAACTATTACCCGAGCACCAAAGCCAAAAGGCTCGGAGTCATCTTTGACTCTGAGATGTCGATGGATGCACAAATAGGATCAGTAGTGAGCGGATCTCACCATCTCATCTGCCTGTTGCACAGACTCATCCCCTTCATCCCAGAAGAGGACATAGCAGCAGTAGAAGGAACAAACATCAATTCCCGACCGACTTGACTACGCAAACTCCCTCTACATAGGACTACCTAAATACCAGATTTCGCACCTACAAGTCATCCAAAATACGGCAGCCAGACTGGTAACGGGAAAAAAAAAACATGGGAATCCATCACCCCATCCCTGAGGACCCTTCATTGACTAACCGTAAAGGATCGAGTCACATTCAAGACCCTCTGTCTCACCCACAAGTGCACACAAGGAAACGCTCCTCAGTACTTGTGCGAGAAAATAAAACACTACACCCCCAATCGCGTTCTCCGATCAACTAACCAAAACCTCCTCCACATGCCCAAGTCCCGCTACAAATCTAAGGGAGAACAAAGATTTGCAGTCCAAGGACCACAGCTATGGAACGCTCTACCCACAAACATCGGCATGGAGGAGAACCATTGGGCCTTCAGGAAAAAACGTAAGACCTCTTCTGAAGGATGAGGACGATACCGGATGGAAATAAGCGTCTTGAGGCGATTTAGTTTGCATTTTCAGCACTATACAAGTTTTTCACTCATTCACAGTAACAAAAGAGAAAGGGAATTTGGAGGAAGCTTAGAGCAATTGAGACTTTTTAAAGTTATGAATACATACATGAATAGCATTTTACTTTTGTTTTAAACCAGTCTAGTGCCATTCTAAGTTACTGGATCATCACCACCATGGAGCTTTCATTCACACTCTACTGGTGCAGAAAGAGTGCCATTCTCTGCATAAGTAGGGACTGCCCCATCTGGAAACGACATCAAGATGAAGAGGACAAATGTCAAGATTCGAAAGGGAAAAACACTTCTAAAGTTGTCTTTATTGGTAAAATCAATAGGAATGCATCACAAAACACAGCCAAAAAGATTGGGAAAAAGAGCAGCCGACGCGTTTGACACTAATCAGTGCTTAGTCATGGCTAAGATGAAGAGGACTCTGCAGTGTCCCATGCTCAGTCTGAAACCTTGGAAAAGATAAGTATTAAGAAAAATGTACACTGCCAGTGGGAGACACGTTTTTAGGTGGGAAGTCCAAAGTTGGGATTTGGCACCATAACAAGTAGGTATAAAATACCTTTACAGCATATAGTGCTGTTTTATAACCCAAAGTTGGCTGGTCAAATGATTATACTCAAGGGTAAAGGTAATCTGGTTTGTGTTAAAGAAAAGGCTCTACCTTAGCAGAGATCATGTGACCAATGCTTAGTTTGTACACATAACGCACCACCATGTGATCTTGAAACAGTGGTTTCATCTACCAAGGTATTTCATGTCTTCTGCACAGCCTAAGCATGCCGCCAACCTCCCATGTGACAGTGTTCAGGCCTAGAGATTGGCTGCTCATGCATGTAACAATCCGCTAATTGGTGGATTTTAGTTCTTTAAATCATTAAGGCTTAGCATCACATGTGGGCATTAGCTAGGTGGTCTGCATGTAAATCCAGTCTACCTAGTTATTCTGCAGACTGACATCCACCCATGAAGGCATTTTGATATTTGCATCTCTCATACCTCCCAACATGTGGAGAAGGGAACGAGGGACACCTACTAGCAAATGTATGTACGCATAGGACACATGCTTTTTTTTTTACCACTACTATTCCTTTATATTGGCTTTTAAGATTTACAAAGGCAGCAATTTAGAAATTGGATGAAAGGTTTAGCACTGGCAATCACTTTTTGAAAGATGAAAAGTGCATTTTATATGCAACTATATAGATCAGACCAAAATGAGGGGCAAATGAAGAGGAAAGAGGAACAGAGGGACATTGCTCTAAATCAGGGACAGTTGGGAGCTATGATCTCCTTCCAAGAGCCAGCTTGCACCAGAGCTGGGGGCTCCTAAAGGGAAGTACTAAGGCTGGGTCTTGTGATATTTTCAGGAAGTTATGTACAGCACTCTGATAGCCCCTTCCACCCACCATGATCTGCCAGCATAGAGAAGCACAGAGACCCAGTGATGACATCTATAAGTCTAAAATAAGGCATGTATTGAAAATGGCAAGCTTGTATTAATCTTTGGTAGCAGCCAAGATTAAATGTCAGCTTAAGGCTACAGTCATATCTCTGCATGCATTTTACATGCATAACCATTTATTCCTATGAAAGATTAGCTTTGCTGGAAACGATACCAAAGATGTAGCAAACAGCATTTTTTTGATCACACCAAAACACACATATATTAACCTAGTCTTATCTTTGTCCATATCACATTACTCTGATTTAAGATATTAACTTGTATCATGCTCCTGAAATTGAATTTCAAGCACAGAAGACCTAAATAGAACCTCTATTGTAGGGATAATCAAGATATCACTCAATAAGAGGTATCACACCATCTAGATATGGGGTATGGCACATGTTGGCTCACACTCCTTCCACAAGGGAGCAGTAGAAGATCATGCTTGGGCGTAATGTTTCCATCCCCCACTCTATCGCTACCTCCTAGCACCTTTCCTAACTTCTCAGTCATTCTTCTGTTCATATATTTGAAATGCCCAAGAACTGACCCCTTCAATGGCATTATATTATAATCTCTATTCTAATCACTCTCTGGGGGAACAAAACCCAAACATGAATGCATTTAAATCCTTAAAAAAAAAAAAAAAAAAGATTGAGGCAGTCAGGGCTACTAACACCAAATAAGAAATAAAAAAAACAGAGAAATAGATTGAACCGCAGGCAAGTGACCGAATATATAGAAGATCACATATACTATATTCATCCACCCACTTGGAACCCTAGAAAACAAGGAGCTTGCAATCCTAGGTCTTAAATTTTGAGATATAACATTATGGTTGTGAATGAACTTTGAAAAAACCCCAAATCTCCCAAACAGTGCAGAGTAGAAGGCAAATACAGCATGCAATGAGTTACAGTATCTCACAAAAGTGAGTGCACCCTTCACATTTTTGAAAATATTTTATTGTATCTTTTCATGTGACAACACTGAAGAAATTACACTTTGCTACAATGTAAGTGAGTGTACAGCTTGTATAACAGTGTAATCCCGTCATAATAACAGCTGTTAATGTCTAAACCGCTGGCAACAAAAGTGAGTACACCCTTAAGTGAAAATGTCCAAATTGTCAATATTTTGTATGGTCACCATTATTTTCCAGCACTGCCTTAACCTTCTTGGGCATGGAGTTCACCAGAGCTTCACAGGTTGCCCCTGGAATTATCTTCCACTCCTCCATGATGACATCAAAGAGCTGGTGGATGTTAGAGACCTTGCACTCCTCCACCTTCCGTTTGAGGATGTCCCACAGATGCTTAATAGGGTTTAGGTCTGGAAACATGCTTGGCCAGTCCATCACCTTTACCCTCAGCTTCTTTTGAAAGGCAATGGCCATCTTAGAGGTGTGTTTGGGGTCGTTATCATGTTGGAATACTGCCCTGCAGCCCAGTCTCCGAATGGAGAGGATCATGCTCTGCTTCAGTATGTCACAGTATATGTTGGCATACATGGTTCGTCAATGAACTGTAGCTCCCCAGTGCTGGCAGGACTCATGCAGACCATGACACTTCCACCACCATGCTTGACTGTAGGCAAGACACACTTGTCTTTGTACTCCTCACCTGGTTGCCGCCACACACGCTTGACACCATCTGAACCAAATAAGTTTATCTTGGTCTCATCAGAGCACAGGACATGGTTTCAGTAATCCTTGCCCTCGGTCTGCTTCTCTTCAGTTTGTGGGCATTCTTGTGCATCATCTTTAGTAGAGGCTTCCTTTTGGGACGACAGTCATGCAGACCAATTTAATGCAGTGTGCAGCGTGCAGCGTATGGTATGAGCACTGACAGGCTGACCCCCCACACCTTCAAGCTCTTCAGTAAGGCTGGCAGCACTCATACGTCTATTTCCCAAAGACAACCTCTGGATATGACGCTTAGCACATGCACGGAACTTCTTTGGTCGACCATGGCGAGGCCTGTTCTGAGTGGAACCTGTCCTGTTAAACCGCTGTATGGTCTTGGCCATCATGCCACAGCTCAGTTTCAGGGTCTTGGCAAGAGCAGAGAGCAGTAAAACCAAATTTAACACACCTGCTCCTTATTCACACCTGAGACCTTGTAACACTAACGAGTCACATGACACCGGGGAGGTCTAATCCTGACAGAAGAAAATAGAGAGAACTCTCCCTACCAAATATCTGTGAGGATTCCAACCTCTGGCCACCAAACAACGTAGGCCTTCCAGACCCTGTGATATATCTGCCTGGTGACCACTTTTCTGGCATTCACCAAAGTAGATATCACTGGTCTAGAAAAACAACAATCTCCTAACACCCTGGCCCAATAGCTATGCCGTTAAATTCAGCAAGTGTACATTATATATATATATATATATATATATATATATATATATATATATATATATATATATATATATATATATATAAACAGACAATAATTTTTTATTCTGCTTCAGTATTAGTATGCGACTGTCATTCTGTACTCCGTGGCCAGCAAACTCAGTAACTGTACAGTTTTCCTACGCCAGCAGTTAGCGCCACATGAAGGGGCAAAGATCAATCCAATTTCTTCCTTGTGGCAAATGTTGTCGATGCAATTCCAAGGAGGGTTATGTACAGTTTGTGTCAACAAGATTCCCTGTTGATAAGATAGCAAAGCACCAGATGCTGGTCAATGGGGATTTAAAGGCATTTCTATTAAGGAATAGATGTATGTCAAATATGTAAGTCATGGCTCATTACAATGTTTGTAATCACATTGGCAAACATGCACAAATGTCAGTCTACATAGGGTTAAAGTGGACATAAACTGTAAAGTTAGATCAACTTTAATAACACAGTCAAGGACTACAAACACTGATTAGGGGTGTGCAATACCTTTCCTGCCAGCTGTAAAAAAGCAGGTCCTGCAGTGCTCTAGCTCATGGGGGCATTAGTGGTAGATTGACTAAAGCACATAAACCCAAGGTAAGTATAGTAACAAGTCCTAGTTGCAATCTCAGAACACCCAATAGGAGGATAGTGTGTGACTGGTCTAAACTACATGGCATGTTCACCAATGTCAGGAGCCTGGCGGAGAAGATGGGTGAACTAGAGATACTGTTGTACAAGGAGAATTTGGATTTTGTGGGAATTTCAGAGACCTGGGTCAACAGCTCTCATGATTGGCTGGCAATCATTCAAGGGTATGAAAGAGAAAACGCATAGTTGGAGTCTATGGGCCGCACACCCCGAGTGCAAAAACATGAATGGAAAGATCCCCCAGTGGGGCTGTAGGGCGGCATGATGTACACAATATAAATAATATTTAAATTAATATGATAAAATCTTTACTTGGTTTGTACAATACAGTAACAATACAACATGGTAAGAACATTTCAAAAAATAGTAAACCTAGTACACTCTGGTTTGACATAAATGGAAGAAAAGTATCAACAGTGGCAAACAATCGGTAACAATACAATACATGATGGATCATAGTTCAATAGGTTTCCACATGAGTACCCCGACGCGTTTCGACCAATTATTGTCACAGTCTTCTTCAGGGGAATTGTACTCTAATGAAACATGTTAAAAATATATATTAGTGGGGTTCTAACCCTCTAAAAAAAATACAAACATCCGTTAGAGGGATAATGTTGAAATTATATTTACCACTTGAGGATTTATTGGAATGGCAGCAAACCAGAGATCATTGCTAGGGAGTGTAAAATGATCCATATACCCTCACGGACAAACCTCCCATTCCACCAGGCGGGAAACAGCCAAATGAAAAGGCTATACAAGGAGTCACAGATGTAGACCTTTGGGGGGGAGAGAGAGGACCGAATGGAACCTGTAATGGTTAAATATTTAAATAAGTGTGGGGAAGGTTAATGTAAGTCCTTGGATAATTGCAACAGCGTAAGTAACATATATTGGACTACAGCCTCACCCACATCTGGTGATCTGGTGGGATATATGAAAAGTATATGTTAATTGGTTGTAATGGGTGTTGTATACATACACCAATATTGGTGTGTAGTACTGATATAGAAAGGGTTATACCTCACCAAGGATAGTATAGGTGGGTTGGACCTCGTACTGGTATCAGAGTGGTGAATGTGAGAGAGGGTGTGTGTTGGATGTGTGTGGAAAGTGAGTGAAGGAATTGAAAAAAGGTTGATGAAAGGGAAACCAAAAAAGGTGCTAGTGTGTTGGGTGAAGGTTAATGGGCAAGAAAGGAAGAAATGATTTTTTTTTATATATATATATATATATATATATATATATATATATATATATATGTGTGCGTGTGTGTGTATGTGTATTGCTAAAGCAGGTGAAGACAAGTGAGTGAGATGGGTGAATGTGAGTGTTAATTGGAAATAGGTGTTAGACACTGAGTATCAGTAATGAGTGCCTGTCACAGTATTGGTTAATTACATAGAGTATAAATGTGAATGGAATGTACCAGATTAATAGGAGTATAAAATAGGAAAAAAGGTTAAAAGATTGATAATTAAATACGCTGGATGTAGGTACTTACATAGGCTCCAATTCCAATATGTGTATGGAAAGAGCTCTCCCAGGATCACAAACAGATCCACAGGAGATAGCACTTATATATGATCTAAGTGCATGATTGTCAGGTGTCATTCGCTCCCTCCCACCCCGTGATCAGATTTGCCTGGTGGGCAAACACTCTGCGACTCCCTCGGCGTTCCTGTGAGCTTCCGCCCCGACAACTGCCGTCACCTCTATCGCAAATGCGTGACGTCATGCCGCTGTAGCACACGCCGGGCCAAAGCCGTACATGCGCACAGCGCCATGCATCGTCTAGTGGTGATCAAGGAACGCCGCCGGCGCGTAGTGCTTCCCCTGGTGGCCGGAGGTGGAACACCCCGTCATTGGGAAAGCAATATAGAAGGGGAGAAATGTAAACATACACGTCTCTCCACTGCGCCGGGTAGCCTAGAGAGGACAGCATCCCCACCAATGGCAGAGGGGGAGGGAAGAGAGAGGGGCTTGAACCATGTGTGTCCATAGTTGCTGAAGTGGGTAAAAACTGGGAAAGATTGTAGGTGTATGTGCGTTAGGTTGTTAGATGAACATCATTGAGGGGTTGGAGCTAGGGGCTATAAATAGGGGTCAAAGCAGCACATGACATTCTGGTGAGTATCAACCAAAAATAAATGGTTCTTGGATGAATAACTAGGACAAAGCCTTGGGGAGGGGAAACTTCAAAGGTGTACCAGGTGGTACTGGGGGCTATATATAGAAGGAGCCCATCTTGAATTCCACCATGGGTATAATCCGAAGGGTGTGTGTCACTATGGACAGGATAATGGCTGCTAGACCTATAAAAATAGGTATTTCCCTAGCTCATATATGGCTCTCATGCGTTTGGGGGGAAGAGGGGGGTTTGAGCCCCCAAAAATTGAATATGAAAGAGAAAACGCATAGTTGGAGTCCATGGGCCGCACACCCCGAGTGCAAAAACATGAATGGAAAGATCCCCCAGTGGGGCTGTAGGGCGGCATGATGTACACAATATAAATAATATTTAAATTAATATGATAAAATCTTTACTTGGTTTGTACAATACAGTAACAATACAACATGGTAAGAACATTTCAAAAAATAGTAAACATAGTACACTCTGGTTTGACATAGAGGGTTAGAACCCCACTAATATATATTTTTAACATGTTTCATTAGAGTACAATTCCCCTGAAGAAGACCGTGACAAAAATTGGTCGAAACGCGTCGGGGTACTCATGTGGAAACCTATTGAACTATGATCCATCATGTATTGTATTGTTACCGATTGTTTGCCACTGTTGATACTTTTATTCCATTTATGTCAAACCAGAGTGTACTATGTTTACTATTTTTTTAAATGTTCTTACCATGTTGTATTGTTACTGTATTGTACAAACCAAGTAAAGATTTTATCATATTAATTTAAATATTATTTATATTGTGTAAATCAAGCCGCCCTACAGCCCCACTGGGGGATCTTTCCATTCATGTTTTTGCACTCGGGGTGTGCGGCCCATGGACTCCAACTATGCGTTTTCTCTTTCATATTCAATTTTTGGGGGCTCAAACCCCCCTCTTCCCCCCAAACGCATGAGAGCCATATATGAGCTAGGGAAATACCTATTTTTAGTGGTCTAGCAGCCATTATTCTGTCCATAGTGACACACACTCTTCGGATTATACCCATGGTGGAATTCAAGATGGGCTCCTTATGATTTTACCCTGCTTTGGCTACGAGCTTATAGAATTACATAATTTTGGTATATGGGTGACCATTCTCTTTGATCACCCATGGGCACAATATTGTCATATGTCCCCCTTCCGAAAGGATTGTCCAAATTATTGGCCAAAAACATACATTTTTGGCCCATACCTGCTCTAACATTACCACTTAAACAATTTCTATATATAGCCCCCAGTTCCACCTGGTACACCTTTGAAGTTTCCCCTCCCCCAAGGCTTTGTCCTAGTTATTTATCCAAGAACCATTTATTTTTGGTTGATACTCACCAGAATGTCATGTGCTGCTTTGACCCCTATTTATAGCCCCTAGCTCCAACCCCTCAATGATGTTCATCTAACAACCTAACGCACATACACCTACAATCTTTCCCAGTTTTTACCCACTTCAGCAACTATGGACACACATGGTTCAAGCCCCTCTCTCTTCCCTCCCCCTCTCCCATTGGTGGGGATGCTGTCCTCTCTAGGCTACCCGGCGCAGTGGAGAGACGTGTATGTTTACATTTCTCCCCTTCTATATTGCTTTCCCAATGACGGGACGTTCCACCTCCGGCCACCAGGGGAAGCACTACGCGCCGGCGGCGTTCCTTGATCACCACTAGACGATGCATGGCGCTGTGCGCATGTACGGCTTTGGCCCGGCGTGTGCTACAGCGCCATTATGTCACGCATTTGCGATAGAGGTGACGGCAGTTGTCGGGGCGGAAGCTCACAGGAACTCAGAGGGAGTCGCAGAGTGTTTGCCCACCAGGCAAATCTGATCACGGGGTGGGAGGGAGCGAATGACACCTGACAATCATGCACTTAGATCATATATAAGTGCTATCTCCTGTGGATCTGTTTGTGATCCTGGGAGAGCTCTTTCCATACACATATTGGAATTGGAGCCTATGCAAGTACCTACATCCAGCGTATTTAATTATCAATCTTTTAACCTTTTTTCCTATTTTATACTCCTATTAATCTGGTACATTCCATTCACATTTATACTCTATGTAATTAACCAATACTGTGACAGGCACTCATTACTGATACTCAGTGTCTAACACCTATTTCCAATTAACACTCACATTCACCCATCTCACTCACTTGTCTTCACCTGCTTTAGCAATACACATACACACACACGCACACATATATATATATAAAAAAAAAAAAAAATTCTTCCTTTCTTGCCCATTAACCTTCACCCAACACACTAGCACCTTTTTTGGTTTCCCTTTCATCAATCCTTTTTCAATTCCTTCACTCACTTTCCACACACATCCAACACACACCCTCTCTCACATTCACCACTCTGATACCAGTACGAGGTCCAACCCACCTATACTATCCTTGGTGAGGTATAACCCTTTCTATATCAGTACTACACACCAATATTGGTGTATGTATACAACACCCATTACAACCAATTAACATATACTTTTCATATATGCCCACGCTGATGATCCCACCAGATCACCAGATGTGGGTGAGGCTGTAGTCCAATATATGTTACTTACGCTGTTGCAATTATCCAAGGACTTACATTAACCTTCCCCACACTTATTTAAATATTTAACCATTACAGGTTCCATTCGGTCCTCTCTCTCCCCCCAAAGGTCTACATCTGTGACTCCTTGTATAGCCTTTTCATTTGGCTGTTTCCCGCCTGGTGGAATGGGAGGTTTGTCCGTGAGGGTATATGGATCATTTTACACTCCCTAGCAATGATCTCTGGTTTGCTGCCATTCCAATAAATCCTCAAGTGGTAAATATAATTTCAACATTATCCCTCTAACGGATGTTTGTATTTTTTTTAGAGGGTTAGAACCCCACTAATATATATTTTTAACATGTTTCATTAGAGTACAATTCCCCTGAAGAAGACCGTGACAATAATTGGTCGAAACGCGTCGGGGTACTCATGTGGAAACCTATTGAACTATGATCCATCATGTATTGTATCCGATTGTTTGCCACTGTTGATACTTTTCTTCCATTTATGTCAAACCAGAGTGTACTATGTTTACTATTTTTTGAAATGTTCTTACCATGTTGTATTGTTACTGTATTGTACAAACCAAGTAAAGATTTTATCATATTAATTTAAATATTATTTATATTGTGTACATCATGCCGCCCTACAGCCCCACTGGTGGATCTTTCCATTCATCATTCAAGGGTATACCCTTTATCACATGGATAGAGGGGGTAAAAAGGGGGAGGGGAATACCTATATATCAAGAATAATGTACAAGTGAATGCGAGAGATGACATCACTAAGGGAGCAAGGGAGGAGGTGGAATCCTTGTGGGTAGAGCTCGAAAAGGATGACGCTAAGGGGAAAATAATACTGGGAGTTTGCTATAGGCCCCTTAACCTGGGGGAGGAGGGGAATATGGATCTCCTATCACTATTTGGATTAGCAGCAAGGATGTAAAGTGTTATCATAATGGGGGATTTTAATTATCCAGACATAGACTGGGCAGAGGTAACCACGCATTCATCTAAGGCTCGCCAGTTCCTAAACGTCTTGCAGGAAAATTTCATGGTTCAGATGTTAGATGCACCAACTAGAAATAACGCGTTACTGGATTTACTGATTACCAACAACACAGACCTGATCACAGATGTGGAAATATGAGGCAATTTAGGAAACAGCGATCACGGGTCGATTGGCTTCAGTATAAATCACACAAATATGAAACATAATGGGAATACAAAGATACTGAATTTCAAAAGAGCCAACTAATCTAAACTACGAACCTTGCTAAAAGGCATGAATTGGGATAAAATATTAGGAACAAAGAACACTGGGTGAGATGGGTTTGCTTTAAGAGCATAATAAAGAAGGGCATTAGCCAATGCATCCCATTGGGTAATAAATTTAAAAGAGCAAACAAAAGTCCTGGATGGCTTGACTCCAATGTAAAAATGCATATAAAAAAAAAACAAAGGAGAAAGCCTTAATATAATACAAGGTTGAGGGATCATTATCAGCATTCAGACTTTATAAAGAATGCAACAAGAAATCTAAAAGTGCAATTAGGGAGGCTAAGATAGAACACTAAAGACACATAACGGAGGAGAACCAAAAAAATCCCAAGAAATTATTTAAGTATGTAAACAGGAAAAACAGGGAAGACAGACCATATTGGCCCTATAAAAATTGAGGAAAGACATCTGGTTACAAAGTATGGGGAGATGGCGAAGGTATTGAATTTATTCTTCTCCTTAGGCTGCGTACACACGACCAAATATATCTGTTCAAATCGGTCTGACAGACCGATTTGAACAGATATGTCTGCTGGCTGTTTTGGTTTGATCGCTGTACACACGATCAAACCAAAATCTCCGCCGGCAGACAGCGCGGTGACGTGGCGGTGACGTTGACGCCGCCACGTCAACGCACCAGGAAGTAAAACACTTTCGCGCATGCGTCGAATCCATTCGACCCATGTGCGGGCAGATATGTCTGCTGGTTAGCGTACTAACCAGCAGACATATCAGTCTGACGGGTTCCCAGCAGACAGATTTTAAAGCAGGCTTTAAAATCTGTCTGCTGGACAAATCCGTCTGCTCGCCCGTACACACGATCGAATCTGTCTGCTGAGACGGTCTGTCAGACCGTTTCCAGCAGATAGATTTGATCGTGTGTACGCGGCCTTAGTCTTCACAAGGGAATTGGGGGCTTCAGTAACCAAAACTGCAGCCTTTATCCTCGTGACACATCACAGGAAGCACCTCCAGGACTTGGGAAACTTAACGTTAATAAATCACCGGGACCAAATGGCTTGCATCCGAGAATACTTAGGGAACTAGTCAAGTAATTGCCAGACCATTGTGCCTACTGACTTTCTACTGACTGGAATGATACCAGCTAATTGAAGAAAAGCCAATGTAGCACCAATATTTAAAAAGGGCACAACATACATCCCTTGGAATTACAGACCAGTTAGCCTAACATCAATAATAGTAACTACGTAACTATGTAATAGAACGCAAGCTCTTGGAGGGGATGATAAGGGACTATATACAAGATTTTAGTAAGGAGAACAGTATTATTAGCAGTAATCAGCATGGATTCATGAAGAATCATTCTTGCCAAACCAATCTATTAACCTTCTATGAGGAGATGAGTTGCCATCTAAATAAAGGAAGGCCCGTAGACATGGTGAATCTGTATTTTGCAAAAGCATTTGACACAGTTCCCCATAAACGTTTCCTGTACAAAATAAGTTGGCATGGACCATAGGGTGAGTACATGGATTGAAAACGGGCTACAAGGGCGATTTCATTGGGTGGTGATAAATGGGGAGTACTCGGACTGGTCAGAGGTGGGTAGTGGGGTCCCCCAGGGTTCTGTTTATAAATGTGTTCATAAAATGACCTGGAGGATGGGGTAAACAGTTAAATCTCTGTATTTGCAGACAATAATAAGCTAAGCAGGGCAATAACTTCTCCACAGGATGTGGAAACCTTGCAAAATGATCTAAATAATGGGGTGGGCAACTACATTGCAAATGAGGTTTAATGTAAAAAAAAAAAGTAAAATAATAAAAATATGAATGCAATCTATACACTGGGGGGAGAACCAAGCTGCTGCTAACAAAGCAAACAGAATATTGGCATGCATTAAAAAGGGGATCAACTCATGAGATAAAACGATAATTCTCCCGCTCTACAATGCTCTGGTCTGGCAACACCTAGTGTATGCTGTCCAGTTCTGGGCACCAGAAAATGGAGCGAGTACAAAGAAGGGCAACAAAGCTAATACAGGGTCTGCAGGAAAGGTTGTAAGCGCTGAACTTATTTTCTCTGGAGAAGAGACGCTTGAGAGGGGATATGATTTAATTTTACAAATATCGTACCCATGACCCCACAATAGGGATAAAACTTTTTTGCAGAAGGGAGTTTAACAAGACATATGGCCAATCAATAAAATGAAGAAGAGAGATTTAACCTTAAACTACGTAGAGGGTTCTTTACTGTAAGAGTAGCAAGGATGTGAAATTCCCTTCCACAGGCGGTGGTCTCAGGTTTGGTAGTTTCAAAAAACTATTAGATAAGTACCTGAACGACCACATCATACATGGATATACAATGTAATACTGACATATAATCACACACATAGGTTGGATTTGATGGACTTGTGTCTTTTTTCAACCTCACCTACTATATGGGACCTGAAGCCACCATGTTGGGACTTAATCTACAGTAGGTTTACACTAGGACTAGTAATATCAGCAAAATCTTAATTTGCTTTCTCTGCAACTCTGTCGGCAATTAAGCTCCAGAAAACGTCTGAGCAGCAGAAAACTGTCACTGGGTAAGACCCAAATTGGAGTATCATATGGCCTGCTGTGTAAAGACAACAGTGACTTTTCTGTACACCCTTAGCTTGCTGCACTAATGCTCTAACTCTTATCAAATAGGTCTAACGTTCCAAAGTAAATCTGCTATAAAGCATAACACATAAACCTTAAATTTAAGATCTTCCAAGATACATCAATTTCAAGGTCTTATGATTTCCTTCTTAAGGATAGCTTACCTTCCCCGCATAGTAACAGACATGAAACCCTTAGAAGCTCCTGTGGTCGAATTTAGCTGGAAGTGACTCTTTTAATGAAATTTCATGTCAAAAGAACCAGGGGATCCAAAGGGTAGATCAGATATAGACAGTCAAAGACATGCAACTCTTTATTCTTCCTGTAACTTCATGTTTGGGTCCATGTCACAGAATCAGCCTATCAGCAAATAGTACTGAATCTACCACATAGCCTTTGGGGCAGCTGCTCGACTTTTGCCTACAAATGATTAGGGGTATCGCATGCCACACTTTTCAGATATTTGTAAAAAAAAATTGAAAAACATTTATTATTTTCCTTCCACTATAAAATAATGTGCCACTTTGTGTTGGTCTATCACATAAAATCCCAATAGAATACACATACTTTTTGATTGTAACATGACAAAATTTTAAAAATTTCAAGGGATATGAATAGTTTTTCAAGTCACTGTATATAGATCGATAGATGAGACTTTCTTCTTAAATTGTGAATGTAATACATTTTTAATGTGGTTGGCTATTAGGAACAATGGACATTTCTCAGAAAAATTCATACAACATTTTTCCTAGTCCATATACTGTATCTTGGAAGGTTTGAGACTGGTACTAGAACACAATCTCTTGTTTAGAAAAATCCACTTCTACACAGACTAGGTACAGCCTTGGGCAGTTTTCCTGCTAGTCATTTTGTCACGTTCCTGGAGAAAAAGATAATCTATGTTTGTTTCCATTGTACAGACATGGTTATGATATGCAGAGATTTTCTTATTTGGAAAGGTAACACCACCACTTTCTCCGAATGTGGGATTTTTTTTAGTTTGGTTATTTACCTTTGTTTTTTCCAAACCAGCAGGGAAGATCACATGCTATATTTACAAAGTGCACACATCCCAGGCTTATTCTCAGTGGATTAACCACATCACACTTCTGTGCATTTGCTCAGAGCCTGATCAGCGGTTGGTTAGGCTGGGTGCGTAACTTGTCTTCCTTGGATATCCCAGGCACTCAAAGTAGCCTTTAAAATATTCCAGAATATGTAAGTTTAAAAAAAGATCATTCCTGAAGTTCAGCTTTAAACTGCAGTAATAAATATTACATATTGTTTTTTTTTTTTTTTTTTTTTTTTAACGCATGGGTATACTTTGCATTTGTATGGGCATACATAGCAATAGTAACTTTTTTAGCCATAAATAAATGCAAGTTTGTAGTTTAAGTGATGCATTTTTATGTCCAATGTAAATTTTTAAAGATGCCTATCCTTGGACATAATACCCGGAAAAGGGAAAGCTTGCATTCAATAACCAATAAAAAGGTATTATCTGAACGACAAACATTTTGTAAAGGAATATAATTAGGTGGGAATGTAATGTGATGGTGATATCATTACTTCACTTGCAATAACTTGCCATCTGATTTGGTATATTTATTTATTTATTAATTATATGCATTACATTGCTTGATAAAGGTATCCTGTGTGGTTTGAAAACATTGGTCTGTGATGAGGACTATGGTCCGCTGATGTCTGAATAAAGATTTTATATTTCATGGGAAAGATGTGCTGTTGAAGATTTTTGTGTAAAGTTCAAATTTTGATGGCTTCACTTTGATCACTTCAGCGCCTGTCCTAAAGTATATGTGTGTCGGATACAAGGATAACCAATTATTCTGTCATACCTCTTTTTTCTAAGAGTAACTTCTGCTTACACATTTTTTCATTAAAGATTTGTGAAAGGCATATGGTAAGTCTTTAACTCAAACTGACCCTTTTGTTTGTGCCAGTCTTAAGCTTGCCATACATGGACTGAAGTTTGTTTGGTTCAGCTGGGACCGGACAAATTTTGATCCATTCTATTGTCAGGGATGTTGTACTGCCCTGTTGAATTTTAGCTGCTTGATCAGCAGTTCTGGCAATAGCCCACAACGCTGATCAACATATCCTTACTGCAGGGAAGTTTCCACACTGTCAGAATACAATAGCTCGGCGGGGAGAATTCCCTCATCCCTCAAGTGGGTGGATTGTGGAGTTGAGTCAGTTTTTTTTCCATTCAACCTGCTGGTTGCTGCTTTAGGGAAATCACACATGAACTTCCACTGATTTAGGGAATGATATGGTTAACACTTCAGTGCACCAAAAAAAAAATCTTACTTTTGAGTAGATGCTGGTTAGTTAAAATTAGTTTGTTATATGTCTTAAAGGGGTTGTAAAGGTTTTTTTTGTTTTTTGTTTTTCTAAATAGGTTACTTTAAGCTAGTGCATTGTTGGTTCACTTACCTTTTCCTTAGATTTCCCTTCTAAATGTTTTTTTTTTAGGGCTGTTACTGATCAAAAAATTTCTGTTTGATTAATCTTTTATTTTATTTTATCGATTAATCAACTAATTTCGATTAATTATAACTCACATACAGATCCAACTACTTTTATCTGATTTCCTTGCAGGCCAATTCCCAGTGCAGCTACTAACAACTGGAAAAATGGATAGCAGGATACAAAAAACACACAAAGGCAGCGTTTGATGGGAATGGCATTAAAACTTTTATAGTCTTCAAGTAGGTAACCAAATAAATATTGCACTGGAGATAAAATCGATGTAGCTACATAAACTGTAAAAATGGTGCGAGTAATACCAAACGTTAGCAAAAGCAGTCATAAAAACATGTAGACAAGTATAATACTGCTATAAAAATGGGTACAACGATACCACTGCTGAATCCAGATGAGGAGAGGTTAACATCAGTCCGTCGGCATGTAGATGTCCCATGAAGGGAACTATCACAACTCCCAGTGGATGGCTGTAGAATCCCAGGTTGATAGAAGGGAGTGTATGTGTGGCAGATAGTAAGGCCCCGCTGGCATGCAGATATGAAGGCACAGCAAAGTAGCCCTTCAGATGGACACGGCAAGCCCCGCTGGTGTCCGTGATGTTACCGGATCTTCAACGGAACTCCCTGAAGGCCCAGAAGCCGGCGGAGAGGTGAGTACCAATCAAAAGAATTTTAATTGATCAAAAAGATTTTGATCGATCAAAAAAATTAAAGATTAATCGATTAATTAAAAGTTAATTTGCAGAGCCCTATCTTCCACTGATTGGATGATGGTGGAAAGCTTACTGAGGAGAAACAGGAAGTGAGACATTCAAACATAGACAAAAAACATTTAGAAGGGAAATAGAAGGAAAAGGTAAGTAAACCAACAATGCACTAGCTTAAAGGAACCAATTTAGAAAATTAAAGGACAAACCTTTACAACCCCTTTAAGCACTTTGGTAGCAGCATTTAATATCTTCAACCACCAATTTTAAAAGAGCGATTACGAAAGAGTCGAATTATCATCATTGGACCTATTAATTAGGTTAGAGTGAACCTTCATTATGTAGTGAAGTCAGAACACTACGGGGAACATCCGGTCAGTGATGATGGTTGATAAAAGGTATAACATGCTAATCTATGCTACTCTATCCTGAAATGCATTATACTGGGGTGTTGTTCATTCAAACAGAGAAGATGTACGTAAGGGCTGTAATGAAAGTAATGCAAAAGTGAGTAAGTCGTTGGTTGTAAGTTGGTAGAGTAACTCTTCCTCTAAAGTAACTACTTATTTTTTCATAGCAGGTAAATAATGGATTCCAAATAAAAGCAACGTGCAATCTTAACGAAAACTGTTCTATATCCACAGAAGGCTACAGAATGTTTACGAAAATGACATTATTGACAAGAGCAATGTCTTGTCATTAGCAACTCTTGTCAGTAGTGTCATCTCCATAAACATGTTTTAGCCTTTTGTAGATGTCTGAAGGCCTGCACCTCTCCTTCGTCAAGAACTCAATGACTGCATATTTCTTCTGCTTGGAATCCATTATTTACCTGCAATGAAGAAGAAGAGTTACTCTACTGACACGTGAAATTTCAGCGACCTATGTAAGTTAATAAGTAAACATATGCCCATTTTTGCACTACTTTCGGTACATCCCTTGTAACATAACTACTGCATTCCAAGTCAGTGGCTTAAATAATGCTATAAATATCTTTAGACATAGCAAATATATTAGAAAGTTTACATCTTATGCCATTTTTCAGTCTAGTTCTGAATCATACAGGGAATTCCCACTCCAAACATGATAAAATAAATGTGCAGTCTCCATTTAAATACACTGACTGTGTGCGAGGTGCGCATCGAAGAAATAAACCATGTTCCATTGATCGCTTCAATTTCAGTAACTTGTTCAGGCATTGATCTTTCTCATGCCATCAAGAATGGGATTAATAATACAGCATGCCATTGATTACTGTAATACTGCTGATCATACCTGCCACTGGCGCTACTCAGAGTAGCCTTGTCTCTAATAGTCTCACTAGAGGACAGTAAAGGGGAATATATCATTACTAGATTCCTACTTAGCTTTAAGCAAACCTTCCCTGCTCCTGAGGGACTAAGCTTAAACAGTTTTGTAAAGTACTAGCAATCCACCCAACAGAAAAATATATATTTACTATGAGTCTCATCCTGTGATTTATCACAGTTTGGTAGAATTATGTTTCATTCTCAGAGCATAGAGTAGAAAATTATAAAATAAAGGTAAGCGAGCTGGCAAAAGATTGATTCAAAATGTTCACATGAAATTTGTCAGTTTTAAAAAATATATTAAAAAATCAACCTAGGCAACAATAAGGCCGCGTACACACGATCAAATTTATCTGCTGAAACCGGTCCGATGGACCGTTTCAGCAGACAAATCCGATCGTGTGTACGGGCGAGCAGACAGGTTTTTCCAGCAGACAAGTTTTAAAGCATGCTTTAAAACTTGTCTACTGGAAACCCGTCCTTCCGACATGTCCGCTGGTTAGTACACTGACCACCGGACATATCTGTCCGCACATGCGTCAAATGGATTCGACGCATGCGTGAAAGTATCTTACTTCCTGGTTCGGTGACGTGGCGGCGTCAACGTCACCGCGCTGTCTGTCGGCGGGCATTTTGGTTTGATCTTGTGTACACGATCAAATCAACATATCCCAGGAGACAAATCCAATTCAAACGGTCTGTCAGACCGATTTGAACGGATTTGTTTAGTCGTGTGTATACGGCCTAAGGCTTCCATGCACACTAGCATTTTTTTTTTAAAGTGGAAGTTTAGCTAAAAACTAACTTTAAGTCTACTGGCAGCCACATTCTGAGACTAATCTATCTAACTCTGTGAAGCAAAAATCACTATACAGAACATTCCTTTTCTGGTCTCCAGCAGTAGATGCTGTGTAGAAGAGACAGCCAACAACGGCTGGGAAGTGACGTCACCTATAGAGTTACTATGGGGCTTGAGTTGTCGGCTGCCTCTCCTGCACACGCCTACGCAGAGAAGCCGCTGACGACAGCTCAGCATGGGACCGGACAGGATTGGCTGCAGAAAAGGTAAGTACAGCGATTTTTACTTTACAGGGCAATATAGATTTGTTTTAGAATTTGCATATAAAGAAATTAGTGCTGTTCTGCCAAGTTAAATGTGCAATGTGCATCCTGCAAAACCAACAAAACAAATAAAACTTCTGCAACTTAAAATGAATAATGCAAAGTGTGCAAATCTGCACAAATTTATATCTTACAAAGCCAACAAATGAATAAAGTCTGTGTTATTTCAAAATAAATAATGCAAAATGTGCAAATCCGCAAAATAAATATATGCTGTTGAGCCTATAATCACACGAAAAATCTGCAATAGTGAATACAGATATAAATCTCAAAATTCACAATGTTATAATAGAAGTGATAATTATTTTTCATTCACTTCTATACACTACAGTGGCTTTTTGATGTAGTAATCTGTGTTACGACACACCTTGAAAAAAGTACTACAAACAGTAGGTTTTGCAGCAAACACCACCACAATGCGGTGTGAACAAACTGCAAAGAAAGCAAACTGCCTTGTTTTTGCATTGGCACTGCACTGAGAAAGGATAACAAATGAAGCTCAAAGTAAATGGTGTTAAGGGGTCCTTACAAAATACATGCAGACAGATCCTAAATTTGTTTTTACAGTGCTTCTGGGCATAGCTAGAGATCCTTGACTCACAAGGCTCGGGAATTTTTGAACCAAGTAGAAAATAAGGGTATCATCAGTTAAAGGGATTAAATAAACAAGGTCATCAATAAAAACTAACTGAAAATGTGAAAAATCACATGAAAATGTGAGCTGCTGCATACATAGGCTGTGATATGCTTAGGGGTGTAAAATCTATTTTTGGGGAGGAGGGGATGGAATAAAAGATTTAGGATCGGAGTTCTAACTTAGAACTATTGTTTTTTTTTTAATTTTTATTAACTATATGCTAAATGTACGAATTCCCATTGTGTGTTCTTTTTTCAAAACCTTGTTTCTGTATATGATGATCATATTTGCTCATTATCAATGCAGTCTGTGCTAGCTGGACCCTGATGATACTCTTATCTCTCTACTAGATTAAGGCTGGCCACACATTATACAGTTCTCTACAATTTTTCATTAGATTTACCAAACCATACAATATGAGATCAATTGCAAACACTTTCAATTTGTATGTAATCAGGCAGGCCCTTGCACTACATAGTTGAAGGTATTTTGTATAATGTACGGCCTGTTTAAGACTACTTTCGCATGGAGTGGGGTCCCCTCCAATCAGCAAGGCATTTATAAGCTGTTGTAAAAACATGAGATTGTGATGCATTTTTACTTCCCCCAATTGCCCCCTCTTAAGCTGTAAAGGCAGGAGAAAGGGGTGTTGCAGCCCGATGCAAAGCATCGCGGTGTGGCAAAAATAATCTCCTCCTGTCACTTTTGGTTGGGCAATGCTAAACAAGGTTGCCAACCTCCCGTAGTATTTTTTCCTGAGAAAACATGGAAACTCCTACTGAAACCCAACACAGTGAATATTTGAACAGTATAAACATGATATGGAAATATTGACAATACCTATAACAAAGTAATTTGCTTAACTAGATGCCGACCGCCCGCCGTCATATTACTGTGGGAATGTGGCTCTCCTGGGCGAGAGCCCGTAGCTCTACGTCGGCTACTTTGCGGCCACTAGTGGGCGTCCCCGCTCACCCCCGAGTCCCGCGCGCGTGCTCGGCGGGTACGATCGCCGCCTGGCACACACGCGATCGCTCGGTACAGAGCGAGGACTGGGAGCTATGTGTGTAAACACACAGCTCCCGGTCCTGTCAGCAAGGGAAACGCTGATCTTCTGTTCATACAATGTATGAACAGAAGATCAGTGATTTCCCCTAGTGAGGCCACCCCCCCATACAGTTAGAACACACCCAGGAACACACTTAACCCCTTTCCTGCCCCCCTAGTGTTAACCCCTTCACTGCCAATGGCATTTTTATAGTAATCCAATGCATTTTTATTGCATTGATCGCTAAAAAAATGCCAATGGTCCCAAAAATGTGTCAAAAGTGTCAGAAGTGTCAGCCATAATGTTGCAGTACTGAAAAAAAACTGATCACCGCCATTACTAGTAAAAAAAAAATATTAATAAAAATGCAATAAAACTATCCCCTATTTTGTAAATGCTATAACTTTTGCGCAAACCAATCAATAAACGCTTATCGCGTTTTTTTTTTTTACAAAAAATATGTAGAAGAATACGTATCGGCCTAAACTGAGAAAAAATTTTTTTTTATATATTTTTGGGGGATATTTATTATAGCAAAATGTAAAAAATATTGCATTTTTTTCAAAATTGACGCTCTATTTTTGTTTATAGCGCAAAAAATAAAAAACGCAGAGATGATCAAATACCACCAAAAGATAGCTCTATTTGTGGGAAAAAAAGGACGCCAATTTTGTTTGATAGACACGTCGCACGACTGCGCAATTGTCAGTTAAAGCGACGCAGTGCCGAATCACAAAAAGTGCTCTGGTCATTGGGCAGCAGAATGGTCCGGGGGTTAAGTGGTTAATTTACACTTAAAAAGTCAACACAGCATGAAATTATCATCCCCTGATATTTACTGGCAGTTGTAAAAAGTCACAGATTTTTACAAACTGTCAGTAAATTTACTGGTGGTTTTCAGTCCTGGTGCTGAACACAACCCATTCAACTAAATGGGGCAACATGTGCAATGCATACAGTTGCAGCGCGGTGGTTCGGGTTTATGGGAGTTGAAACAGGTAGTGAGGAGGCGACACAGTGCATAGACATAGAGGCGACTTTATGATTTATGATCAAGTTCTTCTGCGTTTAGATGTATTTGCCTCTACATGCATTTAGATACAATTTTTTACAATTAAATATCATTATATGCATTAATATACATTTAGAAATGGTCTGTGAATACATATAATTTGAGGTTTGTCAATACCAGTGTAAAAAAGGCCTTATGCCGCGTACAGACCATTGTTTTTCTTGTCGTTCAAAAACATGTCGTTTTTCACGATGTGATTCCTCTCGAGCCTGACATGCATACACACATTCATGCAAAAAAAACGTCTGACCAAAGCGCGGTGACGTACAACACGTACGATGGGACTATAAAGGGGAAGTTCCTTTCAAATGGCCCCACCCTTTGGGCTGGTTTTGCTGATCCTCATGTTAGTAAAAGTTTGGTGAGAGACAATTCACGCTTTTCATGCGCTGCATTAAACGAGGCAATAATTTACAGTGTGACGAATGTGCCAGCTCCATTCTAAACACTAGTTTTACCAGAACGAGCGCTCCCGTCTCATACTTGACTCTGAGCATGCACGTTTTTTTTCCCTCGGAAAAGCATACACACGACCGTTATTCGCGACGAGAAAAAGACTGACGGGAAACACGACGAGAAAAAAAAGAGAGCTGGTTTCAATTTTATTTGCGGGCAGTTTTTTTTCGTTGAAACGTGAAAAACGGTCGAGTGTACGAGGCATTAGTCTATGATTAAGGTCACGTGTGGATGCTGGTCTAAAACAGGTTTTACTCCTGGTAACAAAAATTGACATTTCATTCAAAATAATTTGATTTGATCAAACTGAGATGTACGCCACTGATTGTGTATAGTGGCCATTTTTTTAAATTAGATATTTTTTTTTAATATTTTAACATGTTTTACAAAAAAAGGAAACCAACCCATTCTCCCCAGAAAAAGACTTCTAAACCCAAACATGCTGGTAGAACTTTGTTAAATTTGGTGAGGCGACCAAACCGGGAATATGTCAATGTTTCACTCATTGGAATATCATTGATTAGTTTTTAATCCAAGATAGGTAGGTCAGGAGTAAGATAGCAATCCACCACTGAGCAATACGTTTGGGGGCTAGAAAAATACATCTATGGATAGGTATTTGTTGTATCGAGGGGGTCAATGCAGCATCCATTAAACTCAGCAAACTACCCCTCTCTGCCAATCCCTCTCTGCCTTCCGCTCACCCAACTAATGAAATTCAAAATTCTAACAACAACTTACAAAACCATCCACAACTCTGCTCCCAGCTACATCACCAACCTTGTCTGAAAATGCCAACCAAATCATTCTTTGTTCATTCCAAGACCTCCTGCTCTCTAGCTTCCTTGTCACCTCCCCCTATGCTTGCTTCCAGGACTTCTCCCATCCTCTGGAAATCCCTACCCCAATATGTCTGATTATCTCCTATTCTGTCCACATTTAGGCCATATCTGAAAACCCTTCTCTTTAGAGAAGACTATCCCGCCCCCACCTAGCAACTGTACATTTGTTTTCTATATTAAACACTTAAGACCAATATCCAGGTAAAGGACCCAAGGTGTTTTTTCAATTTGGCACTGCGCTGCTTTAACTGGTAATTGCGCGGTCATGCAATGTTTTACCGAAACAAAAATTCTTTTGATGGTATTTGATTGCCTCTGCGATTTTTGAGATATAAACGGAAAAAGACCGAAAATGTTGAAAAAATATATAATTTAGTGACAACTTTTGTCATTATTCAATCACTTGGGACAAAAAAATAAATATTCAATGGACTCATTGAGCAGTTTCGTTGGGGTGTCTACTTTCCAAAATGGGGTCATTTGGGGGGTTTTGTACTGCCCTGCCATTTTAGCACCTTAAGAAATGAGAGGCAGTCATAAATTAAAAGCTGTGTAAATTCCAGAAAATTTAACCTAGTTTGTAGACGCTATAACTTTTGCGAAAACCAATAAATATACGCTTATTGTGATTTTTTTTTACTAAAGACATGTGGCTGAATACATTTTGACCTAAATGTTGAACTAAAATTTTGTTTATTCAATTTTTCTTATAACAAAAAGTAGAAAATATCATATTGCTCACACATGCCATGGTTTTTATGTGGAATTGCACCCCAAAATACATTCTGCTGCTTCTCCTAAATACGGGGATACCACATGTGTGGGACTTTTTGGGAGCCTAGCCGCGTATGGGACCCCGAAAACCAAGCACTGCCTTCAAGATTTCTAAGGGCATACATTTTTGATTTCACTCCTCACTACTTATCACAGTTTCGAAGGCCATAAAATGCCACCATACTCACCATACCTCTCAGCAAATAGCTTGGGGTGTCTACTTTCCAAAATGGGGTCATTTGGGGGGGGTTGTGCCATCTGGGAATTCCATGGCCTCCGAAACTGTGATAGGTAGTGAGGAGTGAAATCAAAAATGTACACCCTTAGAAAGCCTGAAGGCGGTGGTTAGTTTTTGGGGTCCCGTACGCGGTTAGGCTCCCAAAAAGTCTCACACATGTGGTATCCCCGTACTCAGGAGAAGCAGCAGAATATATTTTGGGGTGTAATTCCACATATGCCCATGGCATGTTTGAGCAATATATAATTTATTAACAACTTTACACAAAAAAAAAAAATGTATTTTTCCCGCAACGTGTCAAAATATAAAATATTCCATTGACTCGACATGCCTCTCAGCAAATAGCTTGGGGTGTCTACTTTCCAAAATAGGATCATTTGGGGGGGGGGGGTTGAATTGTCCTAGCATTTTATGCACAACATTTAGAAGCTTATGTCATACATCACCCACTCTTCTAACCACTTGAAGACAAAGGGCCAGATTCAGATACAATTACATTGGCGCAGAGTATCAGAGATACACTACGCCACCGTATTTTACCAGGCTATACGCCGAATTCTGGTCGATTTTGTCCCTTACGGTACGGCGGCGTAGTGTATTTCTCGCCGCGTAATCGAAATACGCGATTAGGGGGCGTGAAGCATTTAAATTAGGCGCGTCCCCGCAGCGATCGAACTGAGCATGCTCCGTTCAGAAATTTCCTGCCGTGCATTGCGCAAAATAACGTCGATACGTCATTCGTTGTTTGAGTAGCGTCGTTTACGTACATCCCTATTCCCGGACGACTTACGTAAAGACGTTGACATTCGACGCGGGAACGACGGCCATACTTAACATGGGCTGTCTAATATTAGACCAGCAAAAAGCTGGTATAATTTTACGCAGCAAAAAGATGACTAAAGATGCCGTAAGAGATTGCGATTGACGTTCGTAACTTCGTGGATCGTCGGCAAAAGCTCATTTGCATACCCCGACACAGAAAACGACGGGAACTCCACCCAGCGGCCGCAAATTTATTGCAGCGTAGATCCGAAGGCGTACGAACGCGTAAGCCAGTCGGATTGAAGCCCGCAGCCGTATTTTCATGGTTTGAGGTCTCAGAGTAGTGAAAAAACGTGCGTAATTTGAAAGTACTCCAGTCTAATGCGAGTCAGACAGGAGTAAGGGCTCTGTGAATCTGGCCCAAAGCCTTTTCGGACACTGTTTGTTTACATAAAAAAAAAAATTTTTGCAAGAAAGTTAAGTTGAACCCCCCAAACATTATATATTTTTTTAAAGCAACGGCCCTACAGATTAAAATGGTGGGTGTTGCATTTTTTTTCACACAGTATTTGCGCAGCGATTTTTCAAACACATTTTCTTATTAAAAAATACACTTTTTTTTATTTTAAAGCACTAAAACACACCATATTTCCAAAATTATTGATGAAATAAAAAAGATGATCTTAGGCCGAGTACATGGAAACCAAACACGACATACTTTAAAATTGTGCACAAACGCGCAGTGGCGACAAACTACATACATTTTTAAAAGCCTTTACAAGTTACCACATAAGATTTACAGAGGAGGTCTACTGCCCTCGATCTGCCCTTCACGGTGATACCTCACATGCATGGTACAATTGCTGTTTACATATGACTCCAGATCGACGCTTGCGTTCGCCTTTGCGCAAGAGCAGGGGGGGGACAGGGGTGCTTTTTTTTTATTTAGCTTTCTTTATTTTATTTGTAAACTATTCCCTTCATTTTATTTATTTTTTACCATTTTTATTGTTACCTCAGGGAATGTAAATATCCCTTATGATAGCAATAGTTAGTGACGGGTACTCTTTTTTTTTTTTAAATGGGGTCTATTAGACCCTAGATCTTTCCTCTGCCGTCAAAGCTTCCGACCACACCAAGATCAGTATGATAAAATGTAAAAGCAGTCTAGAGGCCAATTAGCCGCTAGGACTGCTTTTACATGAAAGCCGACCGCTGGCTGAAAAGAATGATACCAAGATGATACCTAAACCCGCAGGCATCATTCTGGTATAACCATTCAAAGTCCAGCAACATACCAGTACGTTGATGGTTCTTGTTGGACATGTATTGTAATCTTTTTTGTCATGCAGGCTGTTGGCTGAACGGAAAAAAGATTGATTGGTGGTTATGCCCACCATTAGAATACCTCCCTTCATCCACCAACTTCTAATGATGGGCATACATGCATCATTTATATATGCCGAAGCATGGGGGCATCCTCCCGCAAAAAAGTTATGCCGCGTACACACGGTCGGACTTTTCCATGGGCAAGCCTCCGTAGGAATGTCAACCGTATGTACGCGGCATTAATATTTTATATATTTTTTTGTTTTTTTTCCGCTAACAATGCGTTTTTGGGTACCCTAAACTGCTGGGTACGCTAGTATAGATCTGATCAGATCAGGTATCGATCCGTTCAGATACTATACCACTATGGGGGTGTATACTTTGCGCGTGGGTGTAAGCATTACTGGCACTAACCTGGGGCAAGGCAGACCCTAACTGACGCTAAAATTTAATTGATATCACCCGCCGGGCGATCAGGGGGTTAAACTTTTATTGGGTTATATACGGCGGGTGCCCTGATGCTATAAGCAGCAAACTAACTAACCAGCGTCAACCGTAACATTTATACAGTGATCACTGGTGAAAGGGTTAACTAGGGGGCAATCAGGGGGTTAAAACCTTTATCAGGTAATATATGGGGGTATCTGACGCTTTATAAAAACCTGGCGGCGAGCCTAAATAACAAAATAACTAACTGGCTAACCAGCGTCACCAGTGACACTTATACGGTGATCACTGGTGAAAGGGTTAACTCAAGGGGCAATCAGGGGTTAAAACCTTTATTTAAAAAATGTATGGGGGTACCCAACGCTATAAAAACCTGGCGGCGAACCTCAAAAAAATAACTAGCTACCTAGCGGCACCAGCGACACTAATACAGCGATCAGAAAAACGATCGCTTAGTGACGCTGGCAATAGGGGGGTGAAAAGTTTAACTAGGGCGGTGATCAAGGGGTTAAACCCTTATTAGGGGGTAGGGGGCTACCTTGGACCTAAAGGGGCCTAAGACTAACTGCCCTGCAACTTTTAACTGTCACACTGACACTAAATGCAGTGATCAGTAAATACATGATCACTGCAATCAGTGACACTGTGACAGGGGGCTAGGGGGGTGATCGGGGGGTAACTGGGGGGGGGTTAAGTGTGCCTGTATGTACTGTGTATGTGTGCTGTTGGTGCAACTCACTTTGTGATGTCCTCTTGCCGGACAAAAATACCGCCGAGAGGAGATGTTTACATTACACAGGCAGAGGAAGTCCTTCGGCGGAAGGAGTTTGGCTGGGAGCAATCGCGAGGGGGTGGCCAGAAACGAACAGCCGCCCCTCATCCCAGATCGCTCCCAGAGGCTTACCGACCACCGCATATACTGGGGATGGGGGGTCCCGATCAAACCTCTGACCCGCGGGAAGGCAGGCAAGTACAGGTACGTACATGTGCCTGTCCATGCCATTCTGCCGACGTATATCTAGATGCGGTGGTCGTTAAGTGGTTAACTTGTCCCCCACAGTTATCACCTTTTGAAATGTATATTCCCTCCTATATTCAATTGTATTGTAACTGTACTGTCTGCCCTCAACGATGCAAGAACTGCTTTAGTCTATGAACACAATTTTAACTTCAGCCATCTTAACAAATCACAGGAGTTCTAGGGAGTTCCAGATCACTGCACGGGTATATTAATAACTTTATCTATGACTCTAAAGCAGGGATGCTCAAACTTTTGAAGAGTAGTGGCCACCTAAGTGATTTGGTAACCGGTTGCGGCCCAAAATAAAATGAAATGGTTCATAATTAAAAAAAAAAATAATTTTTGAATAGCATGATGAAGATTTTAAACAACAACACAGTGGCTACGTGGTTGGCACTTACGCTTAGCAGCACTAGGGTTGTCGGTTTGAATCTCAACCGTGATACTACCTGCCTGGAGTTTGCATGTTCTCCCTGCGCCTGCGTGGGTTTCCTCCCACACTCCAGAGAAATGCTGGTAGGTTAATTGGTTCCTGTCCCTGGTATGTGTATGTATGAATGTGAGTCAGTGAGCTTAGATTGTGAGACACCTGAGGGCAGGGACTCATGTGAATATAAAATACACAGTATATGTAAAGCACTGCGTAAATTGACGGTGCTATATAAGCATCTGTAATAACTAAACAATCAGGATCATCATTTTACATGGGACTATTCCCTGATGTATGTTTACCCACTGTGTAATCACAAAAAAGGGATTTTTAAATACAGCTTACCTGTAAAATCCTTTTCTTGGAGTACATCACGGGACACAGAGCGGCATATTCATTACTATATGGGTTATATGGAGTACCTTCAGGTGTGGACACTGGCAATCTCAAACAGGAAGTCCCCTCCCTATATAACCCCCTCCCCTAGAGGGAGTCCCTCAGTTTTGTAGCAAGCAGTATGCCTCCCAAAATGGTCACCCAAAAGAGGGGTGGGAGCTCTGTGTCCCGTGATGTACTCCAAGAAAAGGATTTTACAGGTAAGCTGTATTTAAAAATCCCTTTTTCTTTCTCGTACATCACGGGACACAGAGCGGCATATTCATTACTATATGGGATGTCCGAAAGCAATGCTTTAATGAGGGGAGGGAGACATCTTCCAAAGAAGGATTCAATTTAGAGGTATACTCAAAAAATAATAATAATTCCAACTTAGTCAAGAAAAAACTTTTTTTTTTTTTTTTTTCTTTTTTACAACCAAGGGTGCTTCTGATCCCGAGGATCTTAAACTGCAGCCTGTAGTACTGCCTGTCCAAAGGCAGAATCCGCATTCCTTCTCACGTCTAGTTGATAAAACTTTGTAAACGTGTGGACTGATGACCACGTCGCCGCCTTGCATATCTGAGCCATAGAGATCTGATGGTGTGCTGCCCAGGAGGCGCCCATGGCCCTGGTAGAATGGGCCTTTACCGACAAAGTAGGAGGCAACCTCTTCAAACCGTAGGCTTGAATGATTAATTGTCTAATCCATCTCGAGATGGTGGATTTTGCAGCTGCCTGCCCCTTCTTGGGGCCATCTGGTAGAACGAATAACACATCTGTCTTCCGGATCTTTTCTGTAGCTTTAAGATAGGCCTTCATGGCCCGGACAATATCCAAGGTATGCAGCAACCCCTCCTTTCTAGATGTGGGTTTTGGAAAGAAGGATGGAAGTACCAAATCCTGGTTCAAGTGAAATTTGGATATAACCTTTGGTAGAAAGGAAGGATGGGGCCGGAGAACTGCCCTGTCCTTATGCAGAACGAGATATGGTTCCTTACACGATAAGGCTGCTAATTCTGACACTCTCCTGGCCGAAACTATGGCGACCAAGAAAACCAACTTTCTTGTCAGTAAGACTAAAGGAATCTCAGCCAACGGCTCAAAGGGTTGTTTCTGTAGAGTGGACAGGACAAGATTTAAGTCCCATGGACAAATTGGTGACTTGACAGGAGGATTAATACGCAAGACCCCCTGTAAGAAGGTCTTTACCAGCGAGTGGGTGGCCAGCGGCCTCTGAAACCACACTGACAGAGCTGAGATCTGTCCCTTGATTGTGCTTAGTGCCAGGCCTTTATCCACTCCTAGCTGGAGAAAACTTAACACCCTATCAATAGTATATTTGCGGGAATTCCATCTTTTGGATTCACACCAGCCTACGTAGTTCCTCCACACCCTGTAATAAATCACCCTGGAGACCGGCTTTCTAGCCCTAATCAGGGTAGGAATTACCTGCCTAGACAGACCTCTACCCCTGAGAATCAGGGATTCAGCCTCCAGGCCGTCAAATTTAGACGCTGTAATGTAGGGTGGAGGATCGGGCCTTGTGAGAGTAGGTCTGGTTGTAGAGGAAGAGTCCAAGGGTCTCCCACTGCCATCTTCAGGACTAGTGAGTACCAAGTCCTCCGGGGCCAAGCCGGAGCTACTAGAATGACTGGCTTGTGCTCCACTCTGATCCTGCGCAACAGGCGAGGGAGTAACTGTAGCGGAGGGAATGCATATAGAAGTTTGAATTGATGCCAAGGGCAAACCAACGCATCGGTTTCCGCAGGCCATAGGATCCCTCGCTCGAGACACGAACCTGTCTAGTTTCTTGTTGAACCTGGATGCCATTATATCTACGTCCGGCATTCCCCACCTCTGGCAGATTGTCTGAAAGACCTGGGGATGCAGAGACCACTCCCCTGGCAACAGACTCTGGCGACTTAAGAAGTCTGCCTGCAGGTTGTCCACTCCGGGAATTAATATCGCCGAAATGCAGGGTACATGAACCTCTGCCCACTGAAAAATCAAGCTCACTACCCTCTGAGCGGCCTGACTCCTGGTTCCCCCTTGGTGGTTTATGTATGCCACCGCCGTGGCATTGTCTGACTGGATTCTCACCGGGAACCCCTGTAATCTGGAGGTCCATGCCAATAGGGCTAGGCGAGCAGCTCTGATCTCCAAGATATTGATGGGGAGCTGCCTCTCTGCTTTCACCCAAGTTCCCTGGCGAGAGAACCCCTCGAAGACCGCCCCCCAGCCTGCCAGGCTGGCGTCTGTGGTAACTACCTTCCAGACAACAGGGCTGAAGGATTTTCCCTTTAGAAGATTCTGAGGGTTCAACCACCAGGCCAGGCTTTGTCGGACCCTTGATGATAGCGTCAAAGGGGACTCTAAGGCATGTGCCCTCTTGCCCCAGGCTGCTAGAATGGCTGCCTGTAGGACGCAAGTGTGGATCTGAGCGTATGGTACTGCCTCGAACGTGGCCACTAGCTTGCCTAGTACTCGCATACACAGGCGAATAGTTGGTTTTTTCTTGTTTAGAACCAACTGAACCAACTCCTTGATAGCCTCGATCTTTACAAGGGGCAGGAACACCCTTTGCTGTTCTGTGTCTAACCTCATGCCGAGGTATTCCAACTGCTTTGTAGGCTGGAACGCTGACTTTCCCCGGTTTAGGACCCAGCCGAATCCTTCGAGGTACCGAACCGTGAGGTTTACTGCCTGTTGCAGACCCGGCCGTGAGTGATCTATGATTAAAAGGTCGTCCAAGTATGCTAGGACTGTGACCCCTTGGATCCTTAAATTGGCCAGAACTGGGGCTAGGATCTTCGTGAATACCCGGGGGGCCGTGGCCAGCCCGAAAGGGAGCGCCCTGAATTGGAAGTGTCGCTGCCCCACCGCGAAGCGTAAAAATCTTTGATGCGACTGAAAGATTGGTACATGAAGGTAAGCATCCTTTATGTCTATGGAGGCCAGAAAATCGTCCCTCTGAAGCGCGGCGGCTGCTGACCGGATGGATTCCATCCGGAAGGAACGAACCCTTAGGTAACCGTTTAACCTTTTTAGGTCCAAGATTGGCCTGACATCGCCGTTGGGCTTTGGTATGACAAAGAGATTGGAATAGAAACCTAGCCCTTGCTCTTGGGCTGGCACCTCTATTATTACGTCCTGGCAAAGCAGGTGATCCCAAGCTGCCAGCAATGAGGCCTTCCTTGCTGGATCCTTTGGTAGCCTTGATTCTTGAAAATGAGGCGGAGGACACCTTAGAAACTCCAGTCTGTAGCCTGTGGTTACAGATGCCCGGACCCATTTGTCGGGGATCTTGGCTTCCCAAACTTCTGAGAAGAAACGAAGCCTTCCCCCCACCCGCGAGAGTGGGGGCGCCCCTTCATAAGGCAGACTTAGGGGCTGTCTTTGTCGGCTTGCGATACCATGGCCTCTTACCCCCAGGGGCCTGTCCCTGCGATCTACTGTTAACGTTGGATCGTGCAGGCGGCCGTCGATACTGCCTGGAATTTGAGGGCCCCGAGACAGGAAAGAGCTGCCTTTTAAATGTAGGACCCCGGAATGTCTTTTTGACCGGTAAAAGGGTACTCTTGCCACTTGAAATAGTCTGAATATATTTATCCAGATCCTCTCCGAAGAGTCGTCCTCCATGGAAGGGAAACTCTGCCAGAAGCTTTTTGCATGGGGGCTCCGCCGCCCAGTTCTTCAACCATAAGAGCCTTCTCATGTGCACCAAAAATAGTGATAAACGAGAGGCCTGCTGGATGGAATCTTTTATAGCATCTACAGCAAAACACAGAGCTCTGGGAATGTCAGAAAACTCTTCTGCTTGTTGGGTAGGCATGTCCTTTAACATTTCTTTTGTCTGGTCTTTTAACGCCTGACAAACTCCAATTGCAGCCACAGCTGGCTGTACCACTGCTCCTGCCGTAGCAAAGGATGCTTTTAAAAGTGTCTCTAACCGTTTATCAACCGGATCTTTAAACATATGTATGTTTTCCACCGGGCAAGTTAGTGATTTATTCACACATGAGATGGCTGCATCCACTACTGGGAGCCTCCACCTCTTGGAGAATTTTTCCTCCATGGGGTAAATGACCGCAAATTTTTTCGGTGGCAGAAAAATCCTGTCCGGCCGTACCCAATCCCGAAAGATCAATTCCTCCAAGAGAGGATGGACCGGAAAAACTGCGTTGCTTAACGGAGCTTTCAAAGAGCCCAGAGAGGATACCGGAGGAACCTGAGGCTCTGGCAATAGTAAACTAAATGCCGAGCGGACCATGTCCGTCAAAGACTGTACCCACAGTATTTCTGTCTGGGAGTCTGAAAATGGTTCCTCAGAGGCAGATCCCTCAATCCCTGAACCCTCTTGGTTCAGGTCTAGTTGATCCTCCTGTGATTCCAATTCCTCCGGAGAGAGAATCTCAGCATCTGAGGATACACCTCTTGGTGATGGGGATCTAACCCGTTTCTTACCAGGAATAGCTCTAGCGATCAATGCTGCTATTCTCTCTTCTAGCCCCCCTAGGGATACGGCTAGCATCTCCTCTGTGATAAACACAGGGCTGGGCTGATCTGGGCCAGCCTCCGCACCAGATCCCCCTAATGGCTCATCCAAGGCGCCCTTTATGTTAATAAGTTGCGGGGAAAGTATCGGCATATCATCAGAATCAGAGGGGGAACCCCTTTGTTTTTTGGTCTTTTTTGTACCCTTTGACCCCGAACCTTTGGAAGCCATAATACAAAATCGAGGGACTCCGCCAACAACAACAGACTGTAGTGGCCAGGAGTACAAAACCAGAGCTTAGGGGACAATAGATCACTAATGCCCAAAAACTGATGGGGCCCCTTTTTTTTTTTTTTTTTTTTTTTAAATATATATTATATATATATATATATATTTTTTTTTTTTAAAACATACAGTGACCCCAAACTTAGTTTGCCAGCCTCCAACCTGCTGCAAAAAAGGGGAATTTCTTGGCTTAACAAAAAAGGCATTGGAACAAAGTCCAGCATGTACTACCCCTCTTCCGCCACCGGGAGTCACTGTTCTGCCGCTCTGCGTCCTCTCCTTCTGAAATCAGCCTCAGACTGAGCACTGACAATGCCTGCTGATCTATAACAGCACAAGGCGCGCCCCTGTATGACGCCGCAGGCACGCCCCCCCCCGCCCTCCTCTCTGAACGGCGCGAAAAAACGTCTATAAGACGTGCGCGCGCACGCGCGCACGCGCGTATGCCGGGACAGGAGGAACATGGAGGAGCCGCGCTGCTGGAGACCCAGGACTGCAGTATCAGGCGGCAGATTCAAACCCCCGGCCAGGTAGGACTCTCCAAAAGGCCCCATAGGGATCCTTACCAGTCCTAGGAAGAAAGCAGCAGGTTAGCTAGCAACACATTCTTAGACAGGGGAACCTAGTGATGGGGGAAAAAAGGGGTCATCCTGTCTTTCTCAGACATAGTGAGCAAGGTTGCCAATGCAGAGCATACTTAGGCTATCCCCCCTTTTAGGTTACCCCGGAGAGCCTGCTGTCGAACCAAGTCCCGCAGGCTCCCCCTTACCTGCTCCATGCTGCAGGATGTTTGTCCAGCAAAAACGATCCAATCTTCTCCCATCTCCGTGGGTAGCGTAGTAGACCTTCAGGCCCTGGGGTCCTATGAAGGTACCCACTGTCCTGGACCTATATAGCACCCTGGCAAACAGGCACTTAAGGTTTTTACAAACTCCAAGTCCTGGGCCCAGGGTCCAGCCCTCCAAAGAGGAGCATTATAGGCAAAACCCCACGGTTTGGGGCCCGGGTACTGTCCACTTTGGCACTGAGGCTCCTTGGACAGATCCGGTTAGCCCGCCCTTAATCCCAAGGATGTGGAGCAAAGCTATTCCGTGACCAACACCTAAGACACTGGCGAAAAAACTGAGGGACTCCCTCTAGGGGAGGGGGTTATATAGGGAGGGGACTTCCTGTTTGAGATTGCCAGTGTCCACACCTGAAGGTACTCCATATAACCCATATAGTAATGAATATGCCGCTCTGTGTCCCGTGATGTACGAGAAAGAAAATCTATTTTTTTTTAACCAGGTCACCATTAATCCCATTCTAGCGCTGAGGTATAACCAGAAAAAAAAAGCTCTGAACCAGTGTTGTAGCCTTCACTATATAGGGGTCTTTGCAGCCATCACAAGGACTGTGGACTATCTAAGCAAAAAAAACACCGACCAGGGAAATGCATGCCCTAGTAGTGCAATACACTTCTTTATTAAGCAAAACTAAAATGACACATAATGCACTCACATGCTCCTGGAATGGCACTAATCTCAACACACAACGGTGATGCCCCGTACACACGGTCGTTTTTTGTGATGAAATAAAACAACGTTTTAAAAAACGTAATTTAAAATGTGGGCAAAACGTCGTTTTATGTCTTCTTTAATAACCATTATTATTCTAAACTTTTTACACTATTAGAAAGCAGCAGAGATGTCATATTTGACAACTAATTAGCAGGGATGAGCTCAGGTGTGTTCGGACCGCAGTCTGAACCCACCTTAGCTATACCACCAGAATGCTTTACAGCACCCCAACAATCATAACTGGAGCTGAATGGGAGAGATGGCAGTGTTTTTTCAACAATAGATTTTTATTGAAGTTTATCATAAACAAGATAAATATAGACATACATTGTATAGCGTTGTCATACATTAAGAGACAGTAACAAAGTCTCAGGATTGTGTGCTTAAACACAAAAAGGTTAAAAAAACTGATAACAGGAAGTCTTCAAAATTTCACATTACATATAGGTCGATATAGTAAGTGGACACGATCCACCCCCAGGAACCCCTAATGGGACCACTTTTGTTACCTGGAGGCAGGTTATGGTTGCTCAGAGTGAAACCTACATAACATCAAGTTAAGGCAATCAGGGTCTAACTTGTCAATACATCACAAAGAGAAAAAACATTAATTCTAAAAAAGTTATAGATATTAATCATAAATATTTTGCTGCTCCAGACCACCTTTCCCATTGTGACCAAATTGCCAGCACTGGATGCTAGAGTCAACTCATATCCGTAATGGAGGTTTACCAAGTTTAAAGTATTTTTGACGGTGGGGGGCCTATAAGTCTTCCACAATCTGGTTATGCTAAGCCTAGCTGCTAAAAGGAGACGTATAACCACATGTCTGAAAACATGAGGTAACGATTCTATAGTGAGGTTCAGGATTGCCAATTTAGGCCTAGGGGGCAAGTATTGATTAGTTATATCTGATAGGATTTGAAAAATGGTTTTCCAGTAGGTTTGTATTTTGGTACATTTCCACATTATATGGAATAAGTCTCCTCTATCTGAGTTACATCTCCAGCATGTATCGCTTACTTTTGAGCTGAACAACGCAAGCTTGGATAGTTTATAAGATACCATTGCAAGGATAATTTTTGGGTGAGTTCCCATAGTGCGGAGCATTTAGTAGCCTTATATATAGACTGTATAGCTTTTTGCCATTGGTGGTCCGTGAAGGTTTGGCCTAGATCATTTTCCCAGTGAGTGTGGGGGGGGGGGGGGTGACTTAGTAAAGAAAAGTTTATTCTGTAACATGTTATAAAAAAAAAGATATACCTTTAGTTTTATGGCATGTGTCGGTCAGGTAATCCCAGGCTTTAGGTAGTACTGTGTAAAGAGGTATCTGAAGTTTACCAAGGCAATGTTTGATTTTAATGTAGGTGGAAGAATCGGTGGCAGGTAGGTTAAATTCTTTTTGGAGAAGATGATAGGGCTTAACCTGTAAGTCTCGGAATAAATCATGAATGGACAGTATACCCAGCCTTGACCAATGGGACAAGGAGAGGTCGGGTGACAGGTGATGAAGAACTTCGAATGAGATTGGAATTTGTGGGATGCTAGAGTGGATTTTGTTGTCAGTTATCAGGGTATTCCACGCTTTAGCTGAGGCCAACATGGTGGGGAGATGTCAGTGTTTTGACATCCATGCCCGTTTAGTTTGTGTCTATATACACCCGACTTGTGTCCATTTACATCAGGCTACCACTGATCTGTCTGGAAAAATAGAAAAGGGTGTACTGTTCTGCCTCTGTCAGTATAACTGCCATAAATAAAGAAAGTCAGCACCTGTTGGAGAAGCAAAAGTTGTCACAGAAGAATGTTGTTGGTGCGTAACCCAGTAGCAAAGCGGCATGTGTTGAGAAGCACAGCTCGTTAGGACTGGTATGGACTGTTTCATAGGAGCTAGGTCTAAAGCCTATGTTGAGAGGCGCAATACGGTAAAAACCATTAAGGGCTGTTTCATAGGTACTGGTCCGGAAACACAGGTTGAAAAGCCACACACGTTAAGACATTTATGGACTGTTCCATAGGAGCTGTTTCACCGGTTGAAAAATGCAACACGTTCCAGAGGTACTGGTTCGGAAACACATGTTGGGTGTTAAGACCATATGGAATGTTCAATGGGACCCATGTCTGAAGGATGATATGCGTCCTTTAGGCGCAAAGCGGCATATGTTGGAGAAGCAAACATGGCTTAAAATCATAGGTGTGGACTTTACAGTAAAAGCTTAATGGCATATTAGAATTCGCATAAAAAAAGGGCTAGGACCAGGCCACCTGGTGTGGCTATAAACTTTAAAGAAAGGAAAAAGAATGGCTTGGCGTTATCTGATTGGACAGGCAACTGTGGGTAGGTTTGGGTGAGGGGGAATGATTGTGGTTAAAAGCACATACCGAAGAGTAAGCTTCCCCTATTTGTCTACCTTCTGAATCCTGCCACATGCTCATGTGAGCTTTAGGCTCCCTTGCTGAACCAGCTGATGAAACCATGTGTGATAAGTATCATAAGTATCATAAGTATATATTGTGCTGCTTAATGTGTGAAGTTGGAATATCCCTATTTCCTTGGGAATAAACAAAATATGTTAATTTTACCAGCAGCAGTGTATGTTTCTCAATAGACTAGCTAATTATAGGCGTAGACCAATCAATCCATTTATGCAATAGATAGAGGGAATCCGTAAACATCTTTCGGGATAATAATTTAGTTTATATTTAATAGCCTTGTAAAGTGCGGCAGATTTTACAGCACCCAACAGCCATGTGACACTAACAGAGCCATAGGGCACCCACCAGGGCCGGGACAAGGGGTGGGCAGGAGGGTCGGCTGCCCTGGGCACTGTGGTATCAAGTAAGGTGGGAGGGTGCCGTACTAAAATTGGGAGGAGGGGATATTTGTTGGAAGAGGGAAGTTAGGGGTGTCAGGGGGTAAGAATTTTTCTAGAAGGGGTAATTTGGGGGGGTGTGCTAGGAGTGGTGATTTAGGAGGATCTGTGTTTAGAGGGAGATGGGGAAGAGGATTTGTGCTAGGAGGGGGGGGGATTGGGAGTTTTTCTGCTGAAAGAGGTAATATAATGGGGGGTGGGGGATTGTGCTAGGGGAGGTAATTTTCTTGGGGAGGGATTTGTGCTAGGAAGGGAAATTAATTTGCGCTGGGAGGGATTTGGAGTGGGGAGGGGGAGAGGATGTGTACTTGGAGGGGAAATTGTAGGGGTAGAGGATTTGTGCTAGGAAGAGTAATTTATTTTTTTGGGGGAGCTAAGATTTGTTCTGGGAGGGGGATTTTAGAAGTGGGGCAGATTTGTACTAGGAAAAGGAAGGATTTATGCTTAGGGGTAATCATGCAGATTGGTGCTTTTATTGGGGGGGGGATTTTTGCTGACACACTGTCCATGCATCTTGGGAAAGGGAGGGGTGCAGTTTGGCATGTTTGCCCTGGGCTCTAGATGACCTTGTCCCGACACTGGCACCCACTGTGCTCTGATCATCATAATGATAATGACCATGAGGACTGCTTACCTGTGCACCGCCACTGGGATTACTCTTGCTGTGCTATCAGGGCACCAGCGTTCAGCCTCTCCCTCAGGCTGCAGTGCCAGCACTTACAGAGGGAGGGGAGCCGCATTACAATGGAATCCATCCATCAGGGAAAGCATTCAGTGAGTAGCCGGGAACTTTAGTTGGTGCAGATACACTGTTGCAGAGCAGCATGTGGCGCGGGATTGTCTGCCTGCGCCTGCAAATTGAGAAAAAGTCCCTCTTCTGCTTTCACCTTCTGGGCCCCTCTGTTAACCTGATGTGGCCCAGGAAATTACTATATGCATTGATAATCAAGTGGGTGCAGCTTATTAAAGTTATTTTAGCTAGTTTATTTTTAAATCTTCAAGGGCCCCCCATGCTAACCAGGCCCGGTAAAACAGGGCTGGTTGTACTGCCCTATTAGCGGCCCTGGGGGTCACTAAAGGCACCTCTCCCTGTGTCTTTAACAAAAAGAGCTGCTGCAACCAAGAGGAATATTTGCTTAAGTCCACTAAGCGGAACTTAGTGATGTCATAGACACAATGCAAAAAGATATTTAAACCAGCTTGTAACACAAGAAGACATCTTTAAAAGATATATTGAGCTATGAGATAGTGGTCAGAGCATTTTCTTCCTGCACAGTGCACACCACTAGTGATTTAATCCACTATATGATCTTTGTGTTGCTTTTCAGCCTGGTGGCAACATTGGAACCATGTGGTGGAGCCACTAGCAGTGAGCAGGTAGCCTTTCCTACTGCTACCCTCACATTTCCGAATGCTGCTAAAATACACTGCATATTATTACTCTGCATCATTTCACTAGATATTGTACCTGATTAGAGATTCTGGTAGCCATTCCACAAACTGCCTTTTTATGTTAACTATTCCACCTGAGGAAGACATGTGTAATCCTATCCATTTTCTCTCAGTGCACATTTTTTTTCATCTCACAGCAGCAGAATGAACCCACCTCAGAAGTCATGTTTCTAGATAAGTGCATAGGAGAGATGTCCCATGAGCTGGAATACCTTGAGTTGTCTTGCAGCTGCCATTTAAAGAGAAAAGGAGAAATGATACCCAAGACTTTAAATGTTGTTATTATTTGTTTAAGTATGCTTCCCGCCAGCATTTCCATTTAATGTCCACAGCTGCAACGTGATTTTTTATTGGTTTCGCCAAAATAAGGCTCATGAGAGCAGCCATGTTGTGTTCAGTAAAAAAAACAAAGTTTTCAATACTAATGCCCCTTTGCCATGATTAAATAGATTGATGTTACGCATGACTAATGATAGCAACATAAAGCGTTTCCTAATTACACTGGCACTTATAAGCAATTTTACTGCATGAGAAATTCATTTTTCACTTGAGACATGTTTACACACCCGGCTGCACCAATGAGTGCTAGCACCGCTTGGCCATTCTGCTAATAAAAAATCTGATCTATACCATGGATACAGCACAAACTGGGGTAAGCAATTAGCATGCAATTATTTGTGCATTATTACATATAAACTTTGTTTCCTGTATTATTATTAAGCCAACTGCCTGTAAAGTGTACCCTTACAGCTGACGCTGTGCACAACTGCTTATTGCAGCACCTGTATACCACATATCACAAGTCCTTGCGGCAACTGAAATTTTAGGAAGTCCTTCTAGATGCATAAACTTATTTGTAATGTACTCAGAAGTTTGAGACCTTAAGCCTCGTACACACACACACAGAATATAGGATAAATGATCAGCCGTTTTTTTTGCATACTAGTCTCATATCAAAAATTAAGAGGTTACTAAAGTTAACAAATTGCTAAAGTTGCGAAAATTCTCGTATGACAGAATACAACTTCAGAAGTGATGTAATGTATTATATTGTAATGCATTCTTTCATTTCCGAGTATGACCAAGTCCTCTCTCCACACACAATCAGTGTGTTAGGAGAGAGAAAGAGAACCTGTCACCAGTACTGTCACAAAGCCCATCTAGATCTGGCACACAGGCCCGTCACCAGTACCGCCATCACTACCGCCACACAGGCCCACCATCAGTACCGTCATACAGGTCAGTCATCAGTACTGCCATCAGTAACGCCACACAGTCCTGCCATCAGTACCGTGACACAGGTCCGTCATCCATACTGTCACACAGGCAACTTTTTTGTGACCTGTATTGTGAAAAACCCTGGCCTTCCCACAGAGTTTATCAAAAAGGCTACATTCATGAGGAATGAGGAAGTGTTGGCCATAAAGTAACGGGACAAGAAAGATGTTCACACAATGTCTACCATCCACAATGACACCTTGGATCTCCGATCCAGGGATAAAGCAGGAGCCGAGCTATCCCGCTGACTACTTGGCTCCTCCTGCTGTGGCCCTGGATCTGAGTATCAGAGTAGCCTGGAGTCACGTGACCCGCCTGAAGATACATCACAAAAAGGTATTTAGAGGCTTAATTTCTAACAATTATACTGTGCAGGATGACAGCTTAACCACTTCAGTACAGGGCACTTGTACCCCTTCCCACCCAGTCCACTTTTCAGCTTTCAGTGCTCTCACACTTTGAATGACAATTACTAATACTACACTGTACACAAACAAAGTTTTTTTTCTCACACAAATAGAGCTTTCTTTTGGTTGTATTAAACCACTTCATTCCCATGCAGGATGGAAGCTTAAACGAGAGGGGCTGGCAGCGATTTTTTAAAAAAATTGTTAGTATTTTACTAACAGCAGCAGGGGAGTGGGACACAGTGCAGACTTCCGAGATGAAAGGCAGAGAGGGGAAGGGGGAGAGGACAGAGGAGAGATGATGGAGGCATGTAAACTGACCACGGTGTCAGGGCTCAGCAGCCATGATAAACCGTGGCCAGTTTACAACGGGGAGGGAAGAAACTTGCAGGATCAGCCAGGTTTTTTTACAGCTTTCAGAGGGACAGTTTAGACAGCACAAACACTGTGCTGTTTAACCTGCTATAAGGTAACAGGATATCTTTATTTTTTATGGTTACAAACACTTTAAATCTGGTATGGTACGAGAAAAATTTTCATGCTTGTCCTTTTGCATAATTTCACATGAACTGTTGTGATCAGCCCTTGAAAACTGTTTTTTGGTACGATTTTCTCATTATTTTCATGATTTTTTCATTACTGCAAACAGGGGACTGATTGTAGGACTCATCATCTTCAAGCCTCAAGTCTAATGTTGCGTACACACGATCACTTTTTGCGATGAAAAAAAAACGAAGTTTTCAATCATTAAAAAAACAACGTGCGTACACACCATCGTTTTTCTACAAAGCTCTAGCAAAGCGTGGAGACGTACACCACGTTCGACGGCACTCTTTTCTATTGAAGCTCCATCTCATAACTTGCTTCTGAGCATTCGCGGGTTTAAAAACGTCGTTTTCAACATTGTTTTGCCCACACACCATCACTTTTTATGACACAAAAAACAACGTTTTGAAAAACGACACCAAAAATTGAAGCATGTTGGAATTTTTTTTTGGTCGTTTTTTTGAAGACAAAAAACTACGTTTTGCCCACACACGATCAATTTAAATGACGTTTTAAAAAACTTTGTTTTTTTCATCGCAAAAAGTGATCGTGTGTACGCGGCATTAGTTTTGCCCACATAAATGTCGTTCAGCCGAGTTTCTACGGATACATTCATCCCCTGCATAATAGATTAATATAATGTTAACTAAATTTAGTCACAGATCACATGTGCTTCAAAACTACAGTTTAGTTTTTTAAGAGCATTTTTAAAACAGTTAACTTGTTCTGAATCAAGAACTGTATGTCGGGTTAATACTTTTAATGGTTAGCAGCAGCCATCACAGCATGCCTTCAGGCGTGTGACTTATTTATCAGACCTATAACAAAAATAAGAATGAGCCTCGTGCCTTGAATGCTTGCAGGAAAGCTGCCAATTAAAGCTTCACTTCAGGCATTAATTGTAAGTTCTGTATTAACCATTAAATGCAATTAATACAAGTACCAAAACCCATCTTGAGAACAACCTCTTATAATGCCCTTAACAACAATATTTGCATTGCAGAGCAAATAATAGTCTGCTATTACAGAACATGCTGACTAAAGAAGAGAGAAGAAAGATGTCCTTATAAGTCTACTGCTGCTCTTTCAATGTCTAATTACAAGCTGAGAGCAGGGAGGTGACCAAGCTGTGTTGCTTAATTAAAGTAAAAAAAGGTGCGCACACTGATCGGGCTGTAATACTGAAATCTAAGGACTGGCAGGAGAAAGATTTTCACACATTCAAATCCGCTTCCATATTCGTGTTTTAAGTGTGTTTACCCAGAGATCACCTTTAAATTATTTTTATTTATTTTTTGCACCAAATGTATAGTTTTTTCTTTTAAATAATTCCATAGCTAACATAGAGCCACACCTAAAATGTAATGCTCTCCAAGCTGGAAAGCTAAAAAAGGGATTTTTAAATACAGCTTACCTGTAAAATCCTTTTCTTGGAGTACATCACGGGACACAGAGCGGCATATTCATTACTATATGGGTTATATGGAGTACCTTCAGGTGTGGACACTGGCAATTTCAAACAGGAAGTCCCCTCCCTATATAACCCCCTCCCCTAGAGGGAGTCCCTCAGTTTTGTAGCAAGCAGTATGCCTCCCAAAATGGTCACCCAAAAGAGGGGTGGGAGCTCTGTGTCCCGTGATGTACTCCAAGAAAAGGATTTTACAGGTAAGCTGTATTTAAAAATCCCTTTTTCTTTCTCGTACATCACGGGACACAGAGCGGCATATTCATTACTATATGGGATGTCCGAAAGCAATGCTTTAATGAGGGGAGGGAGACATCTTCCAAAGAAGGATTTAATTTAGAGGTATACTCAAATACTAGTAAATCCAACTTAAACGAGAAATGTAAATCTCAAATCAAATCCAGGGAGCACCCTCAGATCCTGAGGAGCTTGAATCGCGGCCTGTAGTACTGACTGCTCAAAGGCTGTATCCGCATTCCTTCTTACGTCCAATTGATAAAATTTTGTAAACGTGTGGACTGATGACCACGTTGCTGCCTTGCATATTCGAGCCATAGAGATCTGATGATGTGCTGCCCAGGAGGTGCCCATGGCCCTGGTAGAATGGGCCTTTGCCGACAAAGGAAGAGGCAACCTCTTCAAACCGCAGGCCCGAACAATTAATTGTTTAATCCATCTTGTGATGGTGGATCAAGCAGCTGCCTGACCCATCTTGGGCCCTTCCGGTAAAACGAACACCACATCTGTTTTCCGAACCTTCTCTGTAGCTTTAAGATAGGCCTTTATGGCCCTGACAATATCCAACGTATGCAGCAACCCCTCCTTTCTAGAGGTGGGTTTTGGAAGAAGGATGGAAGTACCACATCCTGGTTCAGGTGGAAACTGGATATAACCTTTGGTAGAAAGGAAGGATGAGGACGGAACCCCGCCCTATCCTTATGCAAAATGAGATATGGTTCCTTACAAGATAAGGCTGCCCATTCCGATACTCTCCTGGCCGAAACTATGGTGATCAGAAATACCGACTTTCTAGTCAGTAAAACCAAAGGTACCTCAGCCAACGGCTCAAGGGGTTGTTTCTGTAGAGATGACAGAACAAGATTTAAGTCCCATGGACAAAGTGGTGACTTGACAGGAGGATTAATACGCAAGACCCCCTGTAAGAAGGTCTTTACCAGCGAGTGGGTGGCCAGCGGCCTCTGAAACCACACTGACAGAGCTAAGATCTGTCCCTTGATTGTGCTTAGTGCCAGGCCTTTATCCACTCCTAGCTGGAGAAAACTTAACACCCTATCAATAGTATATTTGCGGGAATTCCATCTTTTGGATTCACACCAGCCTACGTAGTTCCTCCACACCCTGTAATAAATCACCCTGGAGACCGGCTTTCTAGCCCTAATCAGGGTAGGAATTACCTGCCTAGACAGACCTCTACCCCTGAGAATCAGGGATTCAGCCTCCAGGCCGTCAAATTTAGACGCCGTAATGTAGGGTGGAGGATCGGGCCTTGTGAGAGTAGGTCTGGTTGTAGAGGAAGAGTCCAAGGGTCTCTCACTGCCATCTTCAGGACTAGTGAGTACCAAGTCCTCCGGGGCCAAGCCGGAGCTACTAGAATGACTGGCTTGTGCTCCACTCTGATCTTGCGCAACAGGCGAGGGAGTAAGTGTAGCGGAGGGAATGCATATAGAAGTTTGAATTGATGCCAAGGGCAAACCAACGCATCGGTTCCGCAGGCCATAGGATCCCTCGCTCGAGACACGAACCTGTCTAGTTTCTTGTTGAACCTGGATGCCATTATATCTACGTCTGGCATTCCCCACCTCTGGCAGATTGTCTGAAAGACCTGGGGATGCAGAGACCACTCCCCTGGCGACAGACTCTGGCGACTTAAGAAGTCTGCCTGCAGGTTGTCCACTCCGGGAATGAATATCGCCGAAATGCAGGGTACATGAACCTCTGCCCACTGAAAAATCAAGCTCACCTCCCTCTGAGCGGCCCGACTCCTGGTTCCCCCTTTGGTGGTTTATGTATGCCACCGCCATGGCATTGTCTGACTGGATTCTCACCGGGAACCCCTTTAATCTGGAGGTCCATGCCAGAAGGGCTAGGCGAGCAGCTCTGATCTCCAAGATATTGATGGGGAGCTGCCTCTCTGCTTTCACCCAAGTTCCCTGGCGAGAGAACCCCTCGAAGACCGCCCCCCCAGCCTGCCAGGCTGGCGTCTGTGGTAACTACCTTCCAGACAACAGGGCTGAAGGATTTTCCCTTTAGAAGATTCTGGGGGTTCAACCACCAGGCCAGGCTTTGTCGGACCCTTGATGATAGCGTCAAAGGGGACTCTAAGGCATGTGCCCTCTTGCCCCAGGCTGCTAGAATGGCTGCCTGTAGGACGCGAGTGTGGATCTGAGCGTATGGTACTGCCTCGAACGTGGCCACTAGCTTGCCTAGTACTCGCATACACAGGCGAATAGTTGGTCTTTTCTTGTTTAGAACCAACTGAACCAACCCCTTGATAGCCTCGATCTTTACCAGGGGCAGGAACACCCTTTGCTGTTCTGTGTCTAACCTCATGCCGAGGTATTCCAACTGCTTTGTAGGATGAAACGCTGATTTTTCCCGGTTTAGGACCCAGCCGAACCTCTCGAGGTACTGAACCGTGAGGTTTACTGCCTGTTGCAGACACGGCCGTGAGTGATCTATGATTAAAAGGTCGTCCAAGTATGCTAGGACTGTGACCCCTTGGATCCTTAGATTGGCCAGAACTGGGGCTAGGATCTTCGTGAATACCCGGGGGGCCGTGGCCAGCCCGAAGGGGAGCGCCCTGAATTGGAAGTGTCGCTGCCCCACTGCGAAGCGTAAAAATCTTTGATGCGGCTGAAAGATTGGTACATGAAGGTAAGCACCCTTTATGTCTATGGAAGCCAGAAAGTCGTCCCTCTGGAGTGTGGCGACTGCTGACCGGACGGATTCCATCCGGAAGGAACGAACCCTTAGGTAAACGTTTAACCTCTTTAGGTCCAAGATTGGCCTGACATCGCCGTTGGGCTTTGGTATGAAAAAGAGATTGGAATAGAAACCTAGCCCTTGCTCTTGGGCTGGCACCTCTATTATTACGTCCTGGCAGAGCAGGTGATCCAAAGCTGCCAGCAATGAGGCCTTCCTTGCTGGATCCCTTGGTAGCCTTGATTCTTGAAAATGAGGCGGAGGATACCTTAGAAACTCCAGTCTGTAGCCTGTGGTTACAGATGCCCGGACCCATTTGTCGGGGATCTTGGCTTCCCAAACTTCTGAGAAGAAACAAAGCCTTCCCCCCACCCGCGAGAGTGGGGGCGCCCCTTCATAAGGCAGACTTAGGGGCTGTCTTTGTCGGCTTGCGATACCATGGCCTCTTACCCCCAGGGGCCTGTCCCTGCGATCTACTGTTAACGTTGGATCGTGCAGGCGGCCGTCGATACTGCCTGGAATTTGAGGGCCCCGAGACAGGAAAGAGCTGCCTTTTAAATGTAGGACCCCGGAATGTCTTTTTGACCGGTAAAAGGGTACTCTTGCCATTTGAAATAGTCTGAATATATTTATCCAGATCCTCTCCGAAGAGTCGTCCTCCATGGAAGGGAAACCCTGCCAGAAGCTTTTTGCATGGGGGCTCCGCCGTCCAGTTCTTCAACCATAAGAGCCTTCTCATGTGCACCAAAAATTGTGATAAACGAGAGGCTTGCTGGATGGAATCTTTTATAGCATCTACAGCAAAACACAGAGCTCTGGGAATGTCAGAAAACTCTTCTGCTTGTTGGGTAGGCATGTCCTTTAACATTTCTTTTGTCTGGTCTTTTAACGCCTGACAAACACCAATCGCAGCCACAGCTGGCTGTACCACTGCTCCTGCCGTAGCAAAGGATGCTTTTAAAAGTGTCTCTAACCTTTTATCAACCGGATCTTTAAACATATGTATGTTTTCCACCGGGCAAGTTAGTGATTTATTCACACATGAGATGGCTGCATCCACTACTGGGAGCCTCCACCTCTTGGAGAATCTTTCCTCCATGGGGTAAATGACCGCAAATCTTTTCGGTGGCAGAAAAATCCTGTCCGGCCGTACCCAATCCCGAAAGATCAATTCCTCCAAGAGAGGATGGACCGGAAACACTGCGTTGCTTAACGGAGCTTTCAAAGAGCCCAGAGAGGATACCGGAGGAACCTGAGGCTCTGGCAATGGTAAACTAAATGCCTAGCGGACCATGTCCGTCAAAGACTGTACCCACAGTCTTTCTGTCTGGGAGTCTGAAAATGGTTCCTCAGAGGCAGATCCCTCAATCCCTGAACCCTCTTGGTTCAGGTCTAGTTGATCCTCCTGTGATTCCAATTCCTCCGGAGAGAGAATCTCAGCATCTGAGGATACACCTCTTGGTGATGGGGATCTAACCCGTTTCTTACCAGGAATAGCTCTAGCGATCAATGCTGCTATTCTCTCTTCTAGCCCCCCTAGGGATACGGCTAGCATCTCCTCTGTGATAAACACAGGGCTGGGCTGATCTGGGCCAGCCTCCGCACCAGATCCCCCTAATGGCTCATCCAAGGCGCCCTTTATGTTAATAAGTTGCGGGGAAAGTATCGGCATATCATCAGAATCAGAAGGGGAACCCCTTTGTTTCTTGGTCTTTTTTGTACCCTTTGACCCCGAACCTTTGGAAGCCATAATACAAAATCGAGGGACTCCGCCCACACAACAGACTGTAGTGGCCAGGAGTACAAAACCAGAGCTTAGGGGACAATAGATCACTAATGCCCAAAAACTGATGGGATCCCATATGTTTTTCTCTTTTTTTTTTTTTTAAATATATATTATATATATTTTCTTTTTTAAAACATACAGTGACCCCAAACTTAGTTTGCCAGCCTCCAACCTGCTGCAAAAAGGGGGATTTCTTGGCTTAACAAAAAAAGGCATTGGAACAAAGTCCAGCATGTACTACCCCTCTTCCGCCACCGGGAGTCACTGTTCTGCCGCTCTGCGCCCTCTCCTTCTGAAATCAGCCTCAGACTGAGCACTGACAATGCCTGCTGATCTATAACAGCACAAGGCGCGCCCCTGTTTGACGCCGCAGGCACGCCCCCCCCCCGCCCTCCTGTCTGAACGGCGCGAAAAACGTCTATAAGACGTGCGCGCGCGCGCGTATGCCGGAACAGGAGGAACATGGAGGAGCCGCGCTGCTGGAGACCCAGGACTGCAGAAACAGGCGGCAGATTCAAACCCCCGGCCAGGTAGGACTCTCCAAAAGGCCCCTAGGGATCCTTACTAGTCCTAGGAAGAAAGCAGCAGGTTAGCTAGCAACACATTCTTAGACAGGGGAACCTAGTGATGGGGGAAAAAAGGTGTCATCCTGTCTCCACATCCTGTCTCTCTCAGACATAGTGAGCAAGGTTGCCCATGCAGAGCATACTTAGGCTATCCCCCCTTTTAGGTTACCCCGGAGAGCCTGCTGTCGAACCAAGTCCCGCAGGCTCCCCCTTACCTGCTCCATGCTGCAGGATGTTTGTCCAGCAAACTGATCCAATCTTCTCCCATCTCCGTGGGTAGCGTAGTAGACCTTCAGGCCCTGGGGTCCTATGAAGGTACCCACTGTCCTGGACCTATATAGCACCCTGGCAAACAGGAACTTATGGTTTTTACAAACTCCAAGTCCTGGGCCCAGGGTCCAGCCCTCCAAAGAGGAGCATTATAGGCAAAACCCCACGGTTTGGGGCCCGGGTACTGTCCACTTTGGCACTGAGGCTCCTTGGACAGATCCGGTTAGCCCGCCCTTAATCCCAAGGATGTGGAGCAAAGCTATTCCGTGACCAACACCTAAGACACTGGCGAAAAAACTGAGGGACTCCCTCTAGGGGAGGGGGTTATATAGGGAGGGGACTTCCTGTTTGAGATTGCCAGTGTCCACACCTGAAGGTACTCCATATAACCCATATAGTAATGAATATGCCGCTCTGTGTCCCGTGATGTACGAGAAAGAAATAAGTAGTAAAGTTGAGCCTGAAAGAAGTAAAGCAGAATTGCTGCTATACCACGTGGCTTAACAGTATTCTAAGTTCTTTGACAGTACACAAATATATATATTTTGACTGTAAAGTTAGCTTTTTGCCTAAACTTACTAAACTGAATTGTGGATCAGAAGTGTCCTCTTTAAAGTCTCCATCAAATCCTTATTTTAGATAGATGTCAAGCTCTTTGCTCTTACAAGTACCACCTAGAGTGGAGGACATTATTACTAGAGATTATGCCATCTTTTGCGATAAGGACATAAGGGGGATTTCCCGAGTGGGTTCTAAAGGGGGGCTATTGAGGCAAAAGGACTAAATAGAGGTCCATTAAAGCAAGAAGTGACTGAACAGGAATTGTGATGTGAATAATGCCTTCATAAAGGTACGGGCCAACGAATGGGTGACCAAAGACTACTGAAACAAGACCATCAAAGCCAAAATCTGACCTTCGGAAGTGCTCAGTGGAGATCCATACCTAACTCAAGGAAGCTTGGCATTCGGGTAACTGAATAAGATTGACAGATAAAGCCCAGGTATTTAGCCTTCCAAGTTCAATGGATGTGCACATTGTAGATGCATCATACTTCCCATTGGCTCGGGGGACAAGACAGGGGTGTCTGCCGCCCCTGCTTTTTGCCCTGGTGGTGGAGACATTTGCCATAGCTGTTAGAGGAGGACGTAAAGGGGTTTAGAAGGGGGAGGGTGGAAGAAAAAATGTTGCTATACACGGATGACATGCTCTTGTTTTTGGGAGACATGGAACACTCATTGATAACGGCAATGGATATCATAACAATATTTGATTAATTTTCCCGGCTTTCCATTAACTGGGAAAAACTGTTCTCCCCCAGTGGATAGAATAGCACAGGAACTAGCAGAACATTTTGGACAATTACAAATAGTAGAGAGTTATAAATATTTGGGTGTTAATATAACGGTAAATTCTAGGTTGTATATAATGAAAAATCTAGAGCCCTTAATAAAGGCATTTAGAACAAAATGCAGGACATGGAACCGTCTTCCTCTGTCAGTGGAAGGGTGTTGCAGCTTAATCAAGATGACATGGCTACCCCAGCTCTTGTATATATTGCAAAACCCGCCAATATGGATGCCTGGGATATGGTTCAGGAAACTGGAGGGCTATTTAGGGAAAATCTGGAGGAAAGGACAGGCTAGAGTCTGAATGAAGGTGCTGCAGCTTCCAAGAGATAAGGTTAAGCTGTGCCACATCCCTGGAGTTATTTCCTGGTAGCTTAATTACAACAGATGGGGGTTGGGAGGTAGATAATACTACCACTAGTTATAATTCACAAGCACAATTTGCCTTTTACCCCACATATACACCTGATAGAAGAATTGGAAGCAGACTCACTGGGGGGGAGGGGACCAATGCCCAAATGCTAAGTTGAAGGTATGGAATATAGCACAATTAACATTACAGTATTCTGGATTTACCGAGTACACGCCTATTTGGGATAATGCAAATCTGCCTGAACTTGAAAGGTTGGAAAACTTTGGAAATGGAGATGGGTATTAAGATTATCACAGTTATATATGGAAGGGGTACTGAAGACGTTCCAGGATTTGAAGGAGGAATTTGGACTTTTCGAATAGTACCTACAAATAAAGCATGCATTGACATCAGAGTTTAAAGATAAACTCCTCAGCTCAAAAGCTTACGCAGTTCTACATTGTTCACAGAGCATATTACACACCAAAGAGAATGTCATTGTTTGGGGGGTGGTCAGTTGCATCCTGTCCTAGATGTCGGGGGCCCAGTTGATTCATATGCTCTGGAGATGCCCCAAATTATACAGGTATTGGGAAGAGATATTGAAGAAAATAAATGTCGTTTTCAGAACAAACTTAAGCTTGTGCCCGATAATGTGTGTGTTGGGATACATGAAGCAGAACGTAAGGTATAGGGATATGCGAATAGCAATAATAAGATGCTATCAAGCCGGATCACCTAGAAATAGTTTGATACTAGACATCAACTGTAATCGAATGGTTGAGAAGGGTTAATGATACAATAATAAAAGAAAAACTGGCCTATGTGAGACGAAGAGATAAAACTAGATTTGAAAGAATATGGAAAGTATGGATAAAAACCCCAGGTTTGATGTCTGAGATGATGAACTTTGAGGAAGTATATATTGGAAAATGAATTGTTCAAGGAAAAATATTTTATAAAAAATAAAAATAAAAATCTCCATTACCTGCATCTTACAAACAGGTGAAGCATATTTTGATAGAAAAGTCTCTTTTGGAAAAAAAACTGTGCCTGCTAACTAACCTGATGTAATGTGTTACTTTATCTTGGGCCGCATACACACGATCAAACATATCTGCTGAAACTGGTCCGCAGACCAGCTTCAGCAGACATATCCGATCGTGTGTACGGGCTAGCAGACAGGTTTCCAGCAGACAAAAGTTTTAAAGCATGCTTTAAAACTTGTCTGCTGGAAAGCAGTCTGTCGGATATGTCCGCTGGTTAGTACATCTAACCAGCGGACCGAAATCTCCCACATGCGTCGAATGGATTTGACGCATGCGTGGAAGTATTTTACTTCCCGGTTTGGTGGCGGCGTCAACGTCACATCACCGCGCTGTCTGTCCGCAGGGATTTTGGTTTGATCGTGTGTACACACATCAGACCAAAATCTCCCAGGAGACATGTCCGCTGAAAACGGTCCGTCGGACCGTTTTCATCGGATATATCTCCTTGTGTGTATGCGGCCTAATGCTGTGCTGTCAATGAATTTTAATGCAGCCACAAGGTATACTAGTGTACCCAGTACTTGATTGCGTAGTATGACCTTCTTAGAGCTGAAAGCTTGGTGGAAATCACTGCCTCCAAGAGACCTCTCACCCAACACCTGGGATTCAATAGTCATGCCATTAAAACCAGTGAGTGTGGAACAGAGATATGACCTATGATCATAGGTCTGCAATGTGCATAAGCTGCTACCAAGCATTCACAACCAAAAAAAACAAACAGATGGAAGTACCAGGTTTTCTTGGCCAGTCCACAGCAATAAGGATACTTTCTGTTCAATGCATCCAAACACATATATTTACTGCATATGCCAGTGGGTCACAAAGTACATGTGAACCTGTCCACCTTGGAATGTTATTAAGTTTACATACACAATTTTTTGCTGTTGACCGATGGGATGGAATACTCCCTGGTGAAAAGACCATTATACCAGGATAGGCACTGACAATTACAAGTCCATTCGCAAGGTTTTCACTCCTGGAAAGCAGACTTCTGAGAGGACAGAGGCACATGGACTCCAACTCAGTGACAGATTTGTTCCACTTTCACACCACAGTCATGTTTCTTATGTTTGCTGATTGGCATTGTCAGACTGTATCCTCGCTGGACAAACCTCACGGAATGAGCCTCCAATGGGTTTAGTGGGGCACAGACAGCCTTATGGCTCTGTATTTCTAGCAGTTTTGATTCTTCCTGCATCCAGCTGCATTAAGCACCCAGAATATGTCTTCAACTGGAGAGGCTTGCATCCTTAATGAGAATCCTTCAGCAGAGGGGCAGGAAAGGACTAGCCAAAGTCTGCACCTGATTAGACTACATAGAGATCTGTGGCTTTATCAAAAAAAGGCTCATAACAGGCTCCTGTACAAAAAGAGAGGTTGCGGTCTTGCCCTTAGTAACTGAAAAGCTGTAGGCACCCATGTACTAAATCGCTAACACCTATATTCTGAGAACTAACACCTGTATTCTGTCTGGTTGCCATGAGCAAACACTCTCATAAAACCAAATATTTGAATAAAAGGAATATTTTTATTTTAAGTGAAACTGTACCTTTCACCATGATATTAATGCATCCATCTACAATTCATAAATTCTAGTCGCACATGAGGAAACAAACGATTGATGATAGATATGATATTTTCAAACAATATTTTGCTCAAAATTGATTGCTCGACACAAAAAAGGAAAATATCGATTTGACAACATTCCACTTGCTTTTCGATCTGTTTGAAAAAAAGGTTCATTAGTAAAACTATCCATTTAGTACAACCCATTTCTGAAAGACACAAGCCTTTTAGTTAACAGAAAAAGTAAGGAAAGATAAGATATGATTTGAAAATATATTGATTAGCTTGAAGTATTCCTAGAAGTTTACTCTTAAGATGCAATGATAGTTTAATGCTATATTAATAGATTTTTTTAAGACATGTTTAACGTACCTTTTTTTAATAAAGCAAATCTGGATACAGTGCCAGAGTGCCATGTGTATCTTAGTGATGATGTGGGAATAATGGCGGTGATACCTCACTATGGAGGCTGTTAGCGGATGTAAATCAGCTGATGAACTGTCAGAATCTTCACTCTGGCCGATGTACTGCCAGTTTATCTAGTGTCATTGCTGCCATCATGTGAAAGATAAATGTGACCCTTGGTTCCCTGGGTGAGTAGGATACATGCACCTCCAGCAGCAACTACCCTAAGGGATGAAAGCACTTCATCAAACTGCTCGTTCTCTGGCAAAGAGAGCAAAAAGTGTTTGTATGTGTGCGTTTGGTCACCTCCCCCTGTATAAAGAGAGGAAAAGACTGTAGTAAATTCACACACCTAACAGAAGAGGCTGGCAGTAAATCCAGGTCTCCTCCTCACCCCCTTTATTATCACATTCACAGCATGAAGTTATGAGCTTCCACACAGCTCCTGCTATAAAAAGGTGATGGATGATAGGGAAACCTCAGGGAGTTAATATATTCTCCCATTAAATTTTACTTTAATTGGTATTTGAGTCAATCAGAAAGCCACTAGACAGTGAATTAAGGAAGAGAAAGGAATGACGAGGGACAGAAGACTATGAGGTTTGCCCAGCTCACTGGGTACAAGGGCCTGCTCTCTTTATATTGGAAAGGAGAGCATGGTAATTTGCAGTAATATTATGAAGATCAGTTAAATGTGTGTCTATGGTATAGATAATTTCCCATGATCAAATAGAAACAATCACAGCTCATTTACTAATAAATAGGTCATTCATGAAATGTTCTTCTACAGCAATAATTGGATTTTTTAACTTATTATAAAACCTCATTAATGGACTTTATCGAGGGACGCATGATTCAGTGACAATCGGGGGAAACTGTTACTTACAGGAGGATTTAGACACTGGCAAACAAAAAGAGTGACCAGTCAGTATAGCCACTCCTACTTCTAACATGCCTTAGTTTTGTATAAAAGCAATGCTAGGAGAGTAAGATCAGGAGTGGGACCTGTGTCCTTAATGGATTTTTTAGTGAGGGCAAAAATCAAAATATTACTGCAAAAAAAATATATATATTTCTTCCTCATTCAGGGACATGGCATTCAGTGACTATTTGACATCCAAAAGCAGTCCAACTAAGAGGTGTGCAACATCAACAAAATACTAACTGAGCCACCTGAAGGACCTTATGACCAAAGATGACATAAGATGAGGCTTGAATATAAACCTGGTGAAGCTTAACCTCTTCAGGTCCGCGCTATTAACAGAATACGTGAACAGCGCGGACCTGAGGCGCCGGGGTCACGTCTTTGGACGTGATTTGCTTGTAATTCCCCGCGCGCGCCACAGGGTGGCGCGCGGCGGGGAAAAACAGTCCCGACGCATCACCGAGGATCCGATGCGTGTACCCGGCGGCCGCGATGTCCGTCAGGTACAGGCGATCGTCGGTGAGAGAGCAGGGACGTGGAGCTCTGAGTGTAAACACAGAGCTTCACGTCCTGTCAGTGAGAGGAGACAGATGCTGTTTCCCTTGTACATAGGGAGACAGCATCGGTCACCTCCCCCAGTCACCCCCCTCCCCCCACACAGTTAGAACACACCCAGGCAATACATTTAACCCCTTCCTCACCCCCTAGTGTTAACCCCTTCAATGCCAGTCACATTTATACAGTAATTAGTGCATTTTTATAGCACTGGTCGCTGTATAAATGTGAATGGCGCCAAAAATGTGTCAAAAGTGTCTGTCTGGCAGACCGTTTCCAGCAGACAGATTTGATCGTGTGTACGCGGCCTAAGGGTTCATTTACATTTGCAGTTTGGGGGTGTAGCACTTGCCAAGCATGACCCATTCAAGTAAATAAAGCCACTCTGCAAGTGCCCTGCAATCTGCAGAGTTGCCGCTGCCGAATGGGACTAAGGGCTCATTCAGCAGGCACTGCTACTCCACTGAAAAGCGATCCAAGTGTGTTCGACAGGGAGTGAGGTGATATGTTGCCTCCTCACCACCTGATTTAAACCCATGGTTGCCATGTAATGCAAGCAATTTGACGTGGTATTAGAGGTTTAAACCAAGTGTGAGGAGGTGACACTGGGCAACACTGTGCCTGGTGATCTTTGACTTCTGTCATGTTGTTAAAGTAGATCTCCACCTATTTAAGGTTTTAACCCTGGTTTAGGCAAATACATTTTGCTCCTGTCAGTAACAGTAGTTTATATTGCAGGCAGACCACACTAAGTCATTGTTTTGGAATTTGCAGCAGCTTTGGCATCTTGACATGTAAACCCCTTCAGTTGACTATTGGGATCCCTATATAGCATTCACAGCAGGTTGACAATGCAGACACATTAAAACCCAACTCCAGCCAAAACTTTACTTTGTATTGAATATAGCAGGGAAGAGTTAGAGCCATTGTCAGGTTTTTATTGCCATCTCCCTCCTACTGGGAAGATTTCCCATCACATCTGAGCAGAACAGGAAATTCTAGAAAAAAACTTTTGAATGGGATCCAAGACAAACACAAAAGCACAGTTTTATTACACTCAGGAAAATCTTATCAATGGTGTCACAAACAGACAGAAATATGAGGGACACTTTAACTCCCCCCATTCTACACAAACCTGCTGGAGTGAATCTTTACACCTTTGCGACCATAATCACTCTAGTCATGAAGGTTCAATAAGCAGTATAAGGCCACGTGGAAGCCAACATATTGATTAATGCAGGCAAAACCTTACCCACAGCTTTCAATGTGTTCCTGAAAAGGGACACATCCATCTAATGACATCTGTCAATGCCTTGAATAGAAGACCCACACAAACTACTCCTTCAAGCTGTTTTTTTTTATTAGCACATCCCAATGGTAACAGGGCAGTATGTACACATCCACAAACTACAATAGGGTAAACATTTAAACATGGATTCCATGTGTCCAGGACACATTGGAACCTTAATGATAGGCAACCAGAATGAATTGGCCCAATGGCAGTATATGTAAATACTTGTAATGGCAGAACAGCACAAAGAGTATGCACAATTTGTATGGGCAGTGTTCCCAGGTTACCATTTATGGCATTTGTTCTGCTGAGTCTTATGAAAAATAATCTACCTACAAAGACCATGGATTAGGCTCAACCTTCTCCATAAAGAAGTAAAAAATATTATTTATAAACCATAAACCAACTCATACCCGACCTACTCTAAGGTATGGCAACCTTGTATAGAGTGCAGTTCTGTTCACAAAACCTAAATTTAGAGATTGAGGTATCTTTTGGTCTCACTGATATGATATGACCAATCTGATATTATTTACTGATCCAATTTGACTGTGTAACAATGTTAGTTATTCCTTCTTTTGTTTTCACCCTGTACTGTATATGAAGCATGAGCTCCTAAGCATTTGTGTATGCTATATATACTATATACAGTACCCCCCCCCCCCCCAACAAAGTGCAGACCTCAGACAGTAACTCCCCCCACATAGTGCAGACCTCAGACAGTAACCCCCCCCCCCACATAGTGCAGACCTCAGACAGTAACCCCCCCCCACATAGTGCAGACCTCAGACAGTAACCCCCCCCCCCCCACATAGTGCAGACCTCAGACAGTAACCCCCCCCCCCCCACACATAGTGCAGACCTCAGACAGTAACCCCCTTCCCATAGTGCAGACCTCAGACAGTAATCCCTTCACATAGTGCAGACCTCAGACAGTAACCCCTTCACATACAGCAGACCTCTGACAGCGGCGTGTGTGTGTTTCCCCCGAGCGCGCGCTCCTCTTCTGTGGGTGTGAACAGAGGAGGGGCGCCGCCGGGTGTACCAAGATGGCCGGCGCTCCGGAGCTAGGCCGAAGCCGGGGACTTTCCTAGGCTGAGGCTCCGGAGCGCTCCGCGGATCGCGGGGTGTGCCGATCCGAACAGGGTGACCCGTTCGGATCACGGATCGGTGATGATCCGTTGCACCCCTAGTATTTGATCATCTCTGCGGTTTTTATTTTTTGCGCTATATACAAAAATAGAGTGACAATTTTGAAAAAAATTCAATATTTTTTAACTTTTTGCTATAATAAATGTCCCCCAAAAATATATATATATAAAAAAAATGTTTTCCTCAGTTTAGGCCGATACGTATTCTTCTACCTATTTTTCGTTAAAAAAAAAATCGCAATAAGCGTTTATTGATTGGTTTGCGCAAAAGTTATAGCGTTTACAAAATAGGGGGTCGTTTTATGGCATTTTGATTAATATTTTTTTTTTACTAGTAATGGCGGCGATCAGCATTTTTTTTCAGTACTGCGACATTATGGCGGGCACTTCGGACACATTTTTGGGGCCATTGGCATTTTTATAGCGATCAATGCTATAAAAATGCATTGTATTACTATAAAAATGCCATTGGCTGTGAAGGGGTTAACACTAGGGGGCAGGGAAGGGGTTAAGTGTGTTCCTGGGTGTGTTCTAACTGTATGGGGGGGGTGGCCTCACTAGGGAAAATCACTGATCTTCTGTTCATACATTGTATGAACAGAAGATCAGCGTTTCCCCCGCTGACAGGACCGGGAGCTATGTGTTTACACACATAGCTCCCGGTCCCCGCTCTGTAACGCGCGCGGGACTCGGGGGCGAGTGGGGACGCACGCCCCCTAGCGGCCGCTTAAGAGCGGACGTATAGCTACGGGCTCTCGCCCAGCAGTGCCACCGTCCCGCAGTAATATGATGGCGGGCGGTCGGCTAGGTGTTAAAATCTTTTGACAAAAAAAAAGGGCGTTAACATGAAAAATTGTATTGTTGCTCCTAGCTATGAGTTCGAAGACTTGTTTTATTTTTAGCCATTGTGTGCAGAAATTAAATGGAGAAGCTAACAGGCCCCTTTCACATGGCTGGTTTGTTGCGGCCGCCAGATATGTGCGCCAATAATCTGGGAAATCTTGCTACTGGAATGACTGGGTTAAGTTATGCGATCAGCAGAGGTTTGAAAAGGGCGCAATTTTAGTGTGAAACGCGTCAACCTCTGTACCTGTGTTCTGTGTTGTGGTGGCAGTCTTTTATTGTTTCAACAAACATTGTTGGATTGGCGGTAGTGTGCAGCAGAATTCCTCTTTCCTCATATTGCTACGGAAGCAAGCCAGGGCTAGCACCCAATCGATCCATTTGAATAAACTCACCTGGAGCAGCGTTTCCTTTCTCTTCCTATGATCACCAGAGGTCGCTTGGCCCATTTAAACTAATGGCATGTTCACAGCAGCTGCTAATAAACGCATATAGCTGCACACAGAGCGATTAGCGGTTGTCTGTCCGAGCCTGGATGCAGTCAGGTGAAAAGACCATGGATATCAGAGGTTCCCACTGGTCAACAATGTAAGAGTGTTCTTCTCCCATTGACCACCAATATATGGGACCACTACACCAACTACAAAAAAGAAGCACGTGTAGCGCTACCCCATTCAGGAGCCGCTGGTTGGTTTTGGGACCGGCGTATTAAGTTACCTTGTAGTATGTCTAGGGGTAGTAGCAGTGAGTAGTAGTGAGCGAATGTCCAGTCATCCAATGGGTTTTTTAAATGCTTTATTCCAAGGCACAACACAGCCAACATCAACATGTTGTAGGATAGGAAAGGTTGATGAAGCAGAAGAACAAGTGCGGTATCAGGCCCTGGATGATGATAAAAGCAAGCCTGCTTTCAGTAGCAATGTAACAAACGTCGTCACTCTAGCCAGAGTGGGTGAAGTGCCTCCGGACAGACTTCTGCCACAAGCCTGGCAGCCGAAATGTCACTTTAGGTTGCTGTGAGGAACAGACCTCTGCCACAGGCCTGGCTCGGGCCTCTGCCACAGGCCTAACTTCAGTACTCAAATGAACAAGACGGATTGAGCAAATCCTCCCAGTAAATGCAATGAAAGGGTCATCGGTTGACAGCTGCCATGTACCTGTCAAGGCCTTGGTGGCCTGGATCCCGGATGGTTTGTTCAAGTGTCCTGGACAACCTGCTTTTGGGTTCTCCCTGAGCCGATCCCCCACCGTTCAGCCCTCAGCTTAGGATCCTCTCAATAAAGTTGGGCACCCAGTAAGTCACTGGAGTCCCTCTTAACATCAGGGTGGAACTCTGCGCAGCATGCAATTCCAGCTGGATGGGCCATGCCGACGGGGTCCGTGGATGCGCACACCCTGAAGGTGGATGCAGCACCCCGAGCCTGGACCCCGCGAAGAAGAGAGCCCACGCCACCCCGAATCATGGCATCCATCCCAAATATACCCCTCCCCAGCATGCCCTGCGAGGTCCAACTCCTCTAATTGGCTGCTGGGGAAAAGTGCCTTTGCCAGAACCCCTCTAGCGCCACCTGCCGCATTCCTGGAACGCAGTCTGACCAACAGGATAGTTCTGGAAGACAGCAGCCTGAAATTTGACAAACTATGAATGGGAGCCAAATAACTATCCCATTCACCCACTAACTTTAGCGTAGTGCCCATATTGAAAGTAAGGGGGCGCTACACACTTTTACACCGACCACCAATGTAAGGGGCACTACAATTTTTACCATTGTTGTTTATTTTCTGGCTATTATGTGTTCCATATCACGATTGTTAATGAATGTTAAATACATTAGTCTGGGTATAAAATATACTAGATACACTACATGTTTTATTCTTTTATGAATTAATACATTTACAACTTACTGACCACTCAAATGCAGCAAGTAATATTTTAGCATGGGTAGTCAAATGTGGTTAGCAGGGGTTCCCCAAGAGATGAAAATTATTTTAAGGGTTCCTCTGTATTAAAAAAGGTTAAGATAAGCCAATCTAGACCATACGCTGGAAGGGTACATAGACCAACCTGCACAGCAGTGTTTGTGCACTTGAAGCTTGCTTGCTTAAGGTCATCTATGGGGAAGTAAGTGTTGCATCCCCTGTTTTTGGTGTGTGTGCGGTCCGCACAAGTGTGTGCTTTGTCTGTCAGAGGTCAGAGTGCTCCAGTATTTTACAGTCCTTAAAGCCATGAGTTTGGCAGAGAGGTTCCCTGGGCTTGTGTTGTCTCAGTATCCAGATATGACTGAACTGTAGACCTCTCCATGCCCTGCTTGCCTCTCACTGTGCTCTTTGTCCAGCTGTATGAAAAGGTTACTGAAATCTGGCTGGCTCACACATCCTATAGCTCAACACACCCTCTCCTCTCCATGGACAGGAAATCCAGGCTGAGCCTGACCTCACCCTGAACTTTGCACATTGTAAAGGACTCTGATTGATCTTTAAAGTTTGGTTGAAGAGTCCATGTACTTGTATGCAAGGAAGAGAAAGTTCCTTTTAGCCATATCAGCATATACATAGACACCTAAAAACAAAATAAGGTTCAAACTTGGAAAATTATATAACTGTCTTAAGGATTGGTTTACACCTTTTTTACGTAACACAAAAACACGTCATAGAAAAACATTGAATTCAGTGAGGCTGTTAACATCCCTGTGCTGCCTTAGCAAAAACTAGACATCTCATATTTCCTGTGCATTTTCAAATGCTGTGATTTAAAAAACAAAATAAGGGAAATGTTTTTAAATGCATGTTAAAAACTGATGAAAAAATTGACAAAAGTGGACACTATTAGATGTAAATAAGGTAAACAAGGTGGGGGGGGTGTGTGTATACCCCACACCACAGGAATAGATTTAGGGGCAATTATGCATTCTATTTTTTATAAGTTTATGTTACTCTGTACTTATATCACCAATATAGATGTCTCGCTGGTAGATTACTCTGATACTACCTAATTCATTATGGGGGTTTCCCATGTGTGTCAATTTTTTGAATTTGGATATGTCTAGGTATTATCCATTATTCCATATCTCTTAGATTCACTTTATCCTATACAGTATATGGACGGTCTGGGGGACGTATATATAATTTACTCTCTCCATTAGGGAGAGTGATGCTACCATATATCCTAGCGCTTATGGCGTGGTTTATGTCTTATTTAATTATCCCCTTGTCTCCCATGTGGTAGTATGCATTTATTTTTACCAGGTAGTAACTGAGTTTGGTGGGGAGCTATTATTTGTCATACCATGTATCACCAGAGATGGCGTTTATCCCCTTGATCTTCCATATAAGATCCAGTGTCACCTATGTCTCTCTAATAAAGTTAGTGAATAGGAGGTCCTCCTCCCTTTCTCCCTTTGCTTAGTACTGTTAATGTAATAATGTTTACCTTTTCTGTTTTTTTATCGTGATAATTTTAATTATTTATGTAAAGAAAGAGCGGCACCAAGGATCGCCCATTAAGATCCAAGGGTTTCAATACTTTCTGATGCAATTAGCCCATATTAGAATAGGGGCGGCTAAGGTCACTTTTTCTATTCCCGGATTGTCTGCTCCCAGATAGGGGCGGAAGCAATGAGGTGGCGCTCCTCCTTATAGACGTAATGAAACACTAGATGGCACCGCCTCAGACGACGTCTATGATGAAACGCGTAAGGAGGAGTCACGTACATTACGTCACTTCGGGGTACCGTCAGCTGGGACACAGTTGGAGCACACGCTGCGGTTTCCAGCTTGGCAGACATACTGTGCCTGTGTTTTACATTGTATATGCCTGCTTCTATAGGAGGCAGCTACTATTTATCCGATTATATTTATTTTTATGTCAGTTTTTGAATAGTGTTGCTCACGAATATTCGCATTGCGAATATTCGCTACGAATATTACATATTCGAGTATTCGCGAATAACTCGAATATCGCGGCGAATATTCGCTATTTCGAATATTCGTATTTTTACAAATTTCGCAATCAAATTCGCAATCATTTTCGCATTCGCATTAGTATTCGCAAAGTATATGGACTACTCCTGTGTCTGAATGGGACTATAAACTCCACATTTCCCTTTTTTTTTTTTTTTTAATACCTGTTTATTTAGTGATTCATATATTTACTTCACAAGTATTCTATGTTTTTTAAAAAAAATTTTTTATGTTTGTGTCCACTGTGGAATAGATATGAAATTCATTTCCATTTTGTGATCACTATTATTACACTACATTTGGGATCCCCCATCCAGGTGGATCCCTCATTGGCGCTGCACTTTTTTCTATATTTCTTTCACAATTATCCATTGTTGTGTTGGCTGCCTTACACCTTGTAGTATCATACACACTGCGCCGCGTAACTGTGAATATGCGCCGTCGTTTATGTGGCCGTACCCACCGAACTAGATGCGACAGAAAACGGGCCATTTCCGATCGGCTTAACTTTCCGACGCCAGAGTCTCGTCAGCACATAATTTCGCTTGGCGCATCAGTCGCGCCTATTGATTTCCCCTGCAAATATGCAAATGAGGGAGATTTCCCGATTCGCGAACGGATTAGCACCATACGCTGGCTACATGCGCCGCGCGTATCTCGTCCGTCCGGCGCAAAGTTATTTCTACAAATAGCTGCTTTATCTTTACTCCAGACGGCCACAGGTCAGCAGGAGAGCAGCTACAGCAGCGTTACCGACGATAAGAGCTAGCTGAGCACCCCCACTTGCAGGACAACACCTCTGTCCATGCTTGTCTGTCAACTTTTACAGCCATGGAGGAAGACATCATAGGTCTCCATAGCCGAGATGACGGCTGACAGCTCCTGGCCTTTAGAGTTCAGCTTTCTCCTGTGTGTTTGCGGGGAACGGGAGCAGCCATCTCAGAACAAAAGTAACTTCACTGCGGGGAGGGGGAACAGGATATACTTTAGTGCCGGAATGGCGCATCTACGGGCGCATTTAAACGCCCAACGGAACGCATTGCACTGACGTTTCCCGTGAAGTGGTGCTGACGGAAGTTGTGAGCATGCGCACAGGGGGCCTCACTTACTGCGCATGCTCCGTGGATGATGCGCTGAACGTAAGCCTCTGCGCTGGGCTCCGCCCATCATTTACATATGATCACACCCACTTCCACTTGCGTCGGGTTACGCCAGCGCATTATCGTTACTCTGGCGCAAGTTTACGCGCAACTGCTATGTGAATAACAGTACTTGCGCCGAAAGTGTCGGCGGAGTAACGTAAATGAGAAACGTTACTCCAAAGTAAAGAAGCGCCCATGTACCTGAATCTGGCCCTATATGTTTATCTAAAACAAATTTTAACCAAGCTTAAAAAACAATGGCGCAAGGGGTAATTTTAAATGCATCTTAACTAACACACTGTAAATCAAAATCACCACCAGGGGCATGATCAGAGCATTATAGGTCATGGGATAAATTTAGCAAAAGAGCCTTTTTAACTCTGCAAAATTTCATAGAGCATTAAATGTTGCCAAAGGGCATACCATGAAGCAATGGGTATTAAACAGCCGAGAATATAATGGAGAAAATAACTGTCATGCAAGGCAAAATTAAGTGATAATTTGATTTGGCGTCATTTAGATTCCACAGAACCATTGTACACTTTACATAACAGGAGGATATATTTGCAAAACAGCTTAAAATTATCAGTTTTGAAAAACCTCACCAATTATAGTCATAATCATACCATCCAGAGGCATTGAACCCTGTATAGTTGAGCAGACCTGTGCCCCCTTATTAGTTACCTAAAATAATATAAGATATGATCTTTATGTCTACAGCTTGTTTTCTATTATCATAGCGACCATGAGCATGCACACTATATCAGTTATCACATCAAATAGCACCTACATAAACTTTACTACCTGTGTTTTTATGTGCTGTTGCTTTTATGCAACGAGATAGGTGTAGTCTGGAACATTTTAACGTAACGTGGCGTAAAAAGGATCCACTTTTAAGTGCAACATATACATACTTATGTGATAACTAATTGCACAAACTCCTATAGTTTTTTACGCCTAATTAAAATGATTATTATATATTTTAACAGCCCAAATTGACAGCATACAATTGGACAGGTTTCAACCAAAATATAATAGTAGGGATGACAGATTTCCTTTAAGCATTGGGAATTCCTCTTTCTTTTACAATCCACACAGCTTGTCACCATGAAAAGGAAAGGTTTATCCTGGTAAGTGTGACAGGGTTTCTCCTAGGAATATAATTCAGCCGCAGGGGAACAACGGAAACAGCAGCAGAGCCCTGAATCTCAGCCTGCAGATTTATGGCCCCCATTTTCTCTCTTTACTGCAAATACAATCAGGCAGTAATAGCCTGACACAGGAATACTAGAAAAGCGTACCCAGGGCTGACAGAAAAGCAATGTCAACCAAAATCTAAGAGTTTATAAAGGAACAAACCTCTCCAGCAATAGCAATGAGTAGTCCATCAGGAAAGTGAGTGGTGCCTGTGTTTTATTCTTTACCTTCTAGGGATTACTACAAGTACACGGCGGCCAAAGTAAGGGGGAAAGAGAAACAGGCATTGCAAAGGGACGCCAGAAGAGGGAGACTGAAAGAGAAACACCAACAACAGAGAGTAAAAATGTACTCTCTCACTTATTGCATACAGACTATCCGACTGCTGGCCGTGAATATGCTTCATTGCATAAGTCAACGTTTGCTATTTCTTCCTAACTAGACATTCGGCCCTATTCAATATTACATTTCTGGTATAGCACCAATAAATGATGTGGCACCCAACAAGCTATATTCAAAGTGCAGTGACCAGCACAATCAATTAGATGTGTTCTTCAAAGCCAGAACATACAACACCAGCACACCACAGATCTTAAAAATAAAATGTAAGATACATGGTGTGCCGGCGGTGTTCTGACTTGTGTTTTCCAGCTGGTAGTTGCTACTGGACCCACTTACTTCAGACCATGTGATGGGAATATTTTATGTGTTCTTTAACGTGCAAACTAGAGAATACATTCTCTGCCCTAAAGCACTTTGGATCTTTCAAACCCTGTCTCCACCACCACCACAATCATAAAAGCCAATGTTTTTTTTTTGCCTACTTTTATTTTGCCTACTATTTCCTTTAGCCCAGTCTGCCCCCCTCTCTTCATTCTCACCATACCCCCTCCAGCAGCTACTTGGCATATCCACATAAGATATACCAGGAGGCATCAGCTTACAGAGTGTGGCTGGAGGAGGGTGGTCCTGTGGTCGACCATTGGGGGACTGGCTCCAATAGCCCGGAAGAGGCAGCCAGCTCCCAATTATATCACAAAGATGTGACATGATAATTGCCAGAAAAAGAAAAAAATGGAGGGCGCACCGACCTAGTGTGATACCGTATAACAAGGTCTTTATTAAAATATTAAAATCAATGGTCATACTCACAAAGTTGAGTTTAAAAACAAGCCTTGAAAGACAGCTCAGCAAATGTCCAACAACACCAGCAGAACACGATATTCTTTTTAGTCCAATGACTGATGCTAGGGCTGACGCGTTTCGGGGGCGTACCCCTTTCCTCAGAGCCTCGGTGGTCTGCAGTGCTCCCCCACAATGAAACTTAGCAATATATATACACACATAGAAAGGGCATGTGCTGGAAGGTCAGGGTCATAGGCCGCCCCGCCTACAGGGAGGACCCCTATCAGACACGCCCCATTGTGAATATCCCCCTTAAGTGAACTCCCATACCTCGTATGGTTAGTCCAACGCTCTACAGTGCTATCCTGGGGTCCTCTCGCAAGGGCCAACCCCAGAGTCCGACAGAACTCCCCACACGTGTGTATATATATTGCTACGTTTCATTGTGGGGGAGCACTGCAGACCACCGAGGCTCTGAGGAAAGGGGTACGCCCCCGAAACGTGTCAGCCCTAGCATCAGTCAACAGTCAATAAAGGTTTTTCAATGCTTTATTTCCAGGCCAACACAGCCAACATCAACTTCAGTTAGGAAGGAAAAAAGGTTGATGAAAGAAGAGGAGAACTTTGCGGTGTCAGGCCTGGATATGAACAGGGCAGACTTGCCCTCAGTAGTACCAATTTCGAAACTCGTCGCCACTTCTGCTGAGTGTGCGAAGTGCACACGGACAGGTCCCTCTCGCAAACCTGGCAGCCGAGGCGTCACTTCGGATCCCTGGGAGGAACAGGCCTCTCACACAGACCTGGCTCTAGGATTTATTTTAAATGAGATTAGGTGGATGAACAGAGCGAATCCTCCCAGAAGACTTTAGCACAGGTCACCGGGAGACAGTAACGCGTACCTGTCAGCATCCCGGTCACCAGATCCCCGATTGGTTCGTTTAACCCCTTTTGGACAACCTGCCTCTGGGTTCCCCTCAAGCCGATCCCCCAATCGCACGGCACCCAGCCTGGGATCCTCTCAATAGAACTGGGAACCCAGTAAGTCACTGGGGTGCCCTTTCGCCTCCGGTTGAGGCTCGGTGAAGCCTGTAAGCTTGGCCAGGTGGTCCATGGATGCGCAAAGATTTTAGAACACATGACACCCGTCACAGATATATCCCTCCCCAGCATGCCCCGCGAGGGAAGAACTCCTCCAATTGGCTGTTTTTTGGAAGACTTGCTCTGCCAGAAACCCCTCTGACGCCAACTGCCCACCAGAGATGATACCACATCCCCAGAATGCAGACCGACCCAGTGGACCTTTCTGGAATGACAGAGGTCACAATTTAGGTAACTCATAAATGGGAGCAATGTAACTTTCCCACTCCAACTAACTTTAGCGTAGTGCCCATACTGAAAGTAAGGGGGCACTACATCTATATCTAGAATATGTCAACATTAGCCCCAGAACAAACACATTCTATAGAACAGGTTCAAAATTACAGTTTTGGTGTGCAAAAGGATTAGGACATGTAATTGTAATGTGTCTTCAACCACAAATATATTTAAGTTTTTTTTAAAAACAACAATTTAGTAAAATCAAACTAATTGGCAATTGACTTTCTTTTTTACCAGCTGAAATTTTGTAAAGCCAACAATGTATTCAAAAGTTCATGTTTTCATAATTACACATAATCACTAATATTTACGCTTTTTCCTGCTCCAATGGTGTTTACAGTCTAATGTCTATTCCAGAAGAAGACTCAGATATTTGTGCATACAAAAAGAAAATATGTAGATTCTATGCACAAATGTATTAAAGTGTTGCTTCTTTCCATCACTACAATAGTTTCAAACAATTAACATTGTGCAAGTTTTTAACAGAGTATAGAGTTCAGATATGCACATTTTAAACAATAGTTTAAAAAAAATGTAAAAGGCCTGCGAAGCTGCAAATTTGAAAAAAACACTTGTCAAATTACCGATAATCAGTCTTGTGTAAAAAGGCAGCGAAATAGTAGTATCCACAGTGTAGTGCCACAAAGAAATTAATAAAGTTGTCCATACATGTGAAGATTTTTCTTGTTTAGCCCAACAGTATTGATGGACGAATCTCCCTCAGCCAGCTACTGTATTCTGACCTGTATCTGTCAGAATAACCAAAACAGGGACAGGAACTGTAGTCACTGGTCGGGTAACTTTTTGCCGAGTCACAGAAATCAGAACCTGAAGAGACACGTGTGTATGCCCAGCTTTGTGTTCTGATCTGAACAGTGGCTGTAGCCAGGGCCAGGTCACAGGCGCCTGGGTGCAGAAATATTTCTGGCGCCCCCACATGGGCATCATCGTTTTACTAACTCCTCCCCTTTACAAATGTTTCTATGGGAATGACTCAACCACAGAGATGGCCCCCACAAAGTCTTCATAAACCTGGGATCCTTACATGATCTCTTAACCACTTCCCGACCGCCCACCGCAGGTATACGTCGGCACTTTGAAGATGGATATCTCGGTAACGGCAGCAGCTGCTGCCACAACCGAGATATCCATCTCTTCTGTGGGCGGTCGGGTAAACGATAATGGCGGTCTCCACGGCGGAATCGCCGCGAGATCGCCGTTATCGGTGGCGGGCGAGCGTCCCCCCCCCCTCCCGCTGCGCTCCCGCGCCCTCCGCCGCTTACCGGAGCCGTCGGTAGCGGCGGAGGCGATCGGGTGCGCTCGTCTGTTCAGCGGGGATGCGAGTGAGGGAAAAAATTTCCCTCGTCCATCCCCCGTAGCTCTGCTGGGCGGAAGTGACGTCAAACGTCAGTTCCAAACAGCGTCTTAAAGGGACATTTTTTTGAAAAATGACATTTAAAATTATTTTTTTTTTTTTTTTTTGCATTTTAGCCTAAATATGAGATCTGAGGTCTTTTTGACCCCAGATCTCATATTTAAGAGGACCTGTCATGCTTTTTTCTATTACAAGGGATGTTTACATTCCTTGTAATAGGAATAAAAGTGATAATTTTTTTATTTTTTTTATTTTAGTGTTAAAAATTGGTAAAATAAATACAAATAAATACGAAAACAAAACATTTTTTTTTTTAAATCGCCCCTTTACGACGAGCTCGCGCGCAGAAGCGAACGCATACGCGAGTAGCGCCCGCATATGAAAACGGTGTTCAAACCACACAAGTGAGGTATCGCAGCGATCGTTAGAGCGAGAGCAATAATTCTAGCCCTAGACCTCCTCTGTATCTCAAAAAATGCAACCTGTAGAATTTTTTAAACATCGCCTATCGAGATTTTTAAGGGTAAAAGTTTGACGCCATGCCACGAGCGGACGCAATTTTTAAGCGTGACATGTTGGGTATCATTTTACTCGGCGTAACATTATCTTTTACAATGTGTAAAAAAATTGGGCCAAATTTATTGTTGTCTTATTTTTTAATTTAAAAAAGTGCATTTTTTCCAAAAAAAGTGCGCTTGTAAGACCGCTGCGCAAATACGGTGTAACAAAAAGTATTGCAATGACTGCCATTTTATTCTCTAGAGTGTTAGAAAAAAAAATATATAAGGTTTGGGGGTTTTAAGTAATTTTATAGCAAAAAAAAATGTTTTAGTCTCGTAAACACCGAATCTGAAAAACAGGCCAGGGGCTAAAGTGGTTAACAATAAACAAAATACAGGAAGAGAAGCAGAGTACTTTATTGGGACCTGGAGGGGGGCCTCTGTGATGGACACAGAGAGGGCTTTTGTTAGAGAGTCTGTTAGATGTTCGGCGCCCCCACCTCTGCAGGCGCCTGGGTGCAATGCACCCTGCGTAGGATTGGCCCTGGCTGTAGAGGATTAATCCACACAATTTTTTACTGCCCAACACCTTTGATTTCTTAATCAAAGTTTGTCCAGCCAGGTAGTGTCAGCAGGGTTTCCTACGGCACAGATTTTGACCTGAATCACAGAAAACTGCTAAAATTTGAGTCATGTATGGCCAGCTTTAATGCAAAAGTTAAAGTGGAATTAATCCAAAAACCAAAATGAAATACACTATATTAACAAAAGTATTGGAACACCTGCCTTTACACACACATGAACTTTAATGACACCTGAGTCTTAGTTTGTAGGATTCAATATTAAGTTGGCCCATCCTTTGCAGCTATAACAGCTTTAACTCTTCTGGGAAGACTGTCCACAAGGTTTAGGAGTGTGCCTATTGGAATGTTTAACCATTTTTCCAGAAGCGCATATGTGAGGTCAGGCACTGATGTGGATGAGAATGTCTAGCTCACAATCGCCGCTCTAATTCATCCCAAATGTGTTCTATTGGGTTGAGGTCAGGACTCTGTGCAGACCAGCCAAGTTCCTCCACCGCAAACTCACTCATCCATGTCTTTATGGACTTTGCTTTGTACACTGGTCCAAATCATTTGGTGGAGGGGGGATTATGGTGTGGGGTAGTTTTTCAGGGGTTGGGCTTGGCCCCTTAGTTCCAGTGAGGGGAACTCCTAAGGCATCAGCATACCAAGACATTTTGGACAATTTCCTGCTCCCAAATTTGTGGGAACAGTTTGGAAATAGCCCCTTCCTGTTCCAACATGACTGTGCACCAGTGTACAAGCAAAGTCCATAAAGACATAAATGAGCGAATTTAGGGTGGAGGAACTTGACTGGTCTGCACAGAGTTCTGACCTCAACCCAATAGAACACATTTGGGATGAAATAGAGCAGAGACTGCAAGCCAGGCCTTCTTATCCAGTGGCTGACCTCACAAATACGCTTCTGGAAGAATGGTCAGACATTCCCATAGACACACTCCTAAACCTTGTGGACAGCTTTCCCCCGAAAAGTTAAAGCTGTTATAGCTGCAAAAGGTGGACCAACTCAATATTGAATCCTACGGACTAAGACTGGGATGCCATGTACATGTAAAGGCAGGCGCCCCATACTTTTGGTAATAGTGTAGATAGCAGCTTACCAATCACTAGATGTGGAGGCTGCATTTTTTTTCTTAAGCTTTTCCCTTTGTTTTCCCCTGGTGATCTGGCCAGTAACACACCTCCTGTATTAGAGAGTTTGGGTTTAGGAAGCCCGGTCCCCAATGACAGACCAGGTTTGCCCCAGGGCATTCTGTAAATGGCCTCTTGGGATATATGATGGGGGTTTCACAGAGCAGGACATTCTGCATTAGGCCTAATGTGGCATCCCCCTGGAAAACATAAAACTCCCAGGAAAGTCCCCCTATTATATTTGAGGGTGGGGAGGAGGCATAGGGGTGAACTTTTTTTGCAGATAAAGTTCTGCTTTCTAGTCTATAACAGCTGCATTCAAATCACATGCAGCCGCTGTGCAGGTGTCTTGAGAGTTCAGCAGGGCCAGCTGTCAAAATACTATAGCCAAAACGGGAGATTTGTTTACCCGCGACGGAGAAATCGGTTTGATTGCTTTTTGTTCAGACCACAAGATGATTTAAAAACTGTATAGGTATAAAGCCAGCCTAACCACTTCCCGCCCAATCAATAGTAAATTGACGTCCAGCAGGATAACACGCCGGTGTGCGCCCGTGGGGGGGAGGCTCTTTACCACGTGATCAGCCGGCTGATCACGATGTAAACAGGAAAAGTCGTTAATCGGCTCTTCCTCACTCGCGTCTGACAGACAGGAGTAGAGGATAGCCAATCGGCGGCTCTCGAGACAGGGGGCCCCCCTACGGATGCCCACACTGGACCACCAGGAAAGCCGGCAGGAGCACCAGGGAACGCCCCAAGCATGTGGATGGCCAGGTACATCCCCCATGGCCATCCACATATGCAAATTGATGCCAAATATGTGACAATCAGTGCCCACAAATGGGCACTGATTGACACCATTTTGAATCACCTTAAATCTGTGATGCCCAGCAATGCCACCCATCAGTGTCATCCATGCCATCCATCAGTGACACCTATCAGTGCCCATCCATGCCCACCTATCAGTGCCCATCAGTGCCGCCTATTGGTGGCCATCAGTGCTCCCTATTGGTACCCATCAGTGCCAACAATTGGTGGCCATCAGTGCCAACAATTGGTGCCCATCAGTGCCACCTATTGGCGCCCATCAGTGCCACATACCAGTGCCACCTATCAGTGCCGCCTATCAGTGTCCATCATCAGTGCCACCTCACCGGTGCCGCCTTATCAGTGCCATCTCACCGGGACCGCCTTATCAGTGCCATCTCACCGGTGCCACCTTATCAGTGCCACCTCACCGGTGCCGCCTTATCAGTGCCACCTCACCAGTCCCGCCATATCAGTGCCCGTAATTGAAGTAGAAAACGTCCTTATTTAAAAAAAAATAACAGAAACAAAGAAAACCTTTTTTTTTTTTTTGCGCAAAAAATATAAGCCACAGAGGTGATCAAATACCACCAAAAGAAAGCTCTATTTGTGGGAACAAAATTATAAAAATGTATTTGGGTACAGTGTAGCATGACCGCGCAATTGTCATTCAAATTGCGACAGCGGTGAAAGTTGAAAATTGGCTTAGGCAGGAAGGTGTATAAGTGCCTGGTATTGAAGTGGTTAAGTATACACATTAATTAACCGCCTCCTGCACATTTACGTTGGTAGAATGGCACGGCTGGGCACATGCACGTACATGTACGTCCTGTACTAGAAGCTCCGTGACTGGGACCGCGGGACCCGGTCGCCGCTGGAGTCCCGCGATCGGTCCCCGGAGCTGAAGAATGGGGAGAGCTTTGTGTAAACATGTCTTCCCTGTTCTCCACTGTGGCGGCGTCATCGATCGTGTGATCCCTTTTATAGGGATACACAATCGATGACGTCACACCTACAGCCACACCCCCCTACAGTTAAACACATATTAGGTCACACATAACCCCTTCACCGACCCCTTGTGGTTAACTCCCAAACTGCAATTGTCATTTTCACAATAAACAATGCATTTGAAGTGCATTTTTTGCTGTGAAAATGACAATGGTCCCAAAAATGTGTCAAAATTGTCCGAAATGTCCGCCATAATGTCGCAGTCATGAAAAAAATCGCTGATCACCGCCATTAGTAGTAAAACAAAAAATTATTAATAAAAATGCAATAAAACTATCCCCTATTTTGTAAACGCTATAAATTTTGCGCAAACAACGCTTATTGTTATTATTTTTTTTACCAAAAATATGTAGAAGAATACGTATCGGCCTAAACTGAGGAAAAAACGTTTTTAATTTATTTTTGGGGGATATTTATTATAGCAAAAAGTAAAAAAATATTGCATTTTTTTCAAAATTGACGCTCTATTTTTGTTTATAGCGAAAAAAAATTAAAATACACAGAGGTGATCAAATGCCACCAAAAGAAAGCTCTATTTGTGGGAAAAAAAGGACACCAATTTTGTTTGGGACACACGTCGCACGACCGCGCAATTGTCTGTTAAAGCGATCGCAGTGCCGAATCGCAAAACCTGGCCGGGTCCTTTAGCTGCCTAAAGGTCCGGGTCTTAAGTGGTTAAGTCAAATAAGCAAGATGGATTCAATTGCTTTGAATTATATTTAAGATAAAACGTTTGCACTTTTCAACTTTCTGGAACATTTTTATCAATTTGATATTAGAGTGTGAACTTTTTTGTGTAACTTACATTTTTACTCTTTTAACAAAACAAATCCTTTGTCATCAGTGCTGACCCATAAAAAAAAACATGCAATCGTATTCTTATGATACAAGATACATAAATATCTAGAAATAGCATGCTTTATGAGCAGTATAGAGATGAGATTACACCACTACAGACACTGATGACCCCATGCTGGACACGTCTCTTTGATCAGAAAGCTCCAGGTTAGGCCATAAAACGATCTTGTGAAAATAATCTGCTCCTCCTTTTTCCTTCCTCAGCTATCCCCCAACAGAGGAAGGGGACCGTCTGTCCTGTGAGAACATCTTGAGATCAGATCATGGTGCATACATGGGAGACAATCACATAACAGAGCAGCAGAGGAACAGAATTCACACCACAGCAGGGCCAGCCATAAATGTTTTCTCCTTGCTGTGTTTACAGCCGCCATTCAGTAGCAGCTTTATCTTTGTAGGGTGATAAATACCTCAGACTCATTCTGGTGTATTCTTGCTGCAGCTGGGACTCCAGACACAAGCCTTCTTTCCTTTGAACCATCCAAAAAACAGGAGTACAATAGCCATCCTCTGCCTGACAAAGAGCAGCTTCCTGTCCTGTTCAACATGATGGAGCTATTCTCTGCTAGGTGATAAGAACCAATCCTCTAAACATACCGAAAACCCGGCAACAAAGATTCTATACATTCTTTGCCAAGATAAAACACCAAAAAATAAATTTTATAAAAAAGTGTGCTGTGTTTTTCACATTAGAAATAATACAATTACCTAAAATCACACTGGTTTATAAATATTTCCTGTGTTGGCTGGTAAGATGATATACTGTATGTTGTCCTGTATGAGCAGGGCTTCTGTTAGAAATCCTGTGCCGTCCCCCCCCCCCCCCCATACAGCCTAGCTGAAAGGAACAGTGAACCAAGCCACAGGTGACTCTTGCTGCATGAACAAACCACTCATCTATGCAACCAGAATACCAGGCTGTGAGAATGAGGCCTTATGCTTTTTTTGTTTGTTTCTTACAATTTTAGTTTTTATTTCCTAAAAAAAAAAATTAACAGCCCTGTGGGGAGTTGGTGAAATATCCCAAGGTCTCACTTTTGAGAAAGGGATTGAGGACACAGATTCCACAATCCTTTCGCTGCAGAGTAAATGGACAGGAAGCACTCTTTACAGAAGTCCCCTGTTTATTCACAAACTGAAGCAATGTAAAACACAGGGAGGGCCACAGGGGGATTGGTTCTAATAATTGCGCCCACTCCTGCTGCTCTAGACATCCCTTTGAATTTATGGGCAGGAGGGCAGGTGCTATCCCTTATCAGTGGTCCTGTGTTTGAGTATTAAGCTGGCCATAGGTGGTGCAAACTTAATCGATCCCTGATAAACTGGTCAAAATTCCCTGCCACAACCCTCCCACCCAACATCCTTCAAATCAAAAACTGTATGCTAAACAGCCCCATCCAATCAGATGTAGGTACTGTTTGGGGTAGTTTTATAGGGGGCTGCCTCTCAGAATACAATAGCCGTAGCAGAAGATTTGCCCATCGGTGTATTGGTTTAGCATGGATGGAGGAATCTAACCCTTTTCGCTCAGCCTGAAAGTGACTTCAGCTTTCACTGACATAATATTTTTTTATTACTAATGAGGTCAAGAGCACTATATTCTTGATTTAGTGTATTGGTATTCCCGCAATGCCAAAGTAATAAATATTAAACTGTGGTCTAACTGCTGCAATCACCGAGAGGGTCTATCCATGACCAATAAAGGAATGTGTAAAAGTGAATGGTGCTGCGCTGTTAATATTATGATCAAAGTGTGAGGCCGAGTACACACGTACGAGAACCTCGTCGGGCTAAAGCGGTCGGAAAAGCTCGTCGAGCCAAAGTCCTCATTGAACAACGAGGAAAAAGAGAGCGTGCTCCCTTTTTTGGCTCGACGAGCTTCCCGGCGGGACGCTCGTCGGAAGTGTACACACGACCGAGAACCTCGGCAGAATATGTCTCCTAGCGAGATTCTCGCTGGATTCTGCCGAGAAGCTCGGTCGTGTGTACACCGCCTAACACTTAGGCCGGGTTCACACTGGTATGATAAACTATCCAACATTGGGAGCTAATGTCGCATGACGTGTGAAAAGCAATGTTTGCCTATGAGAGCTGTCTTAACTGGTCCGACACAAGTTGGTGCGACAATGAAAATGCTCCCTGCAATACTTTGGTCCAACCTTGATCCTACTTCAGCCCTTTGAATATCACTGAAGTTTGACCAAAGTTAGATCGCGGTCTTAACTGATCCGACTTTGGCATGAGACTTGTGCCCTGATGATTTTGAAGGGGAGCTAAAAAAAAAACAAAAAAACCGGCATGGGTTTCCCTCCAAAATCCTTATCCAAGAACGCAGCCTGGCAGGTCAGGAAAGGGGGTGGGGATGAGCGAATACCCCCCTTCCTGAACAATACCAAGCCACATGCCCTCATGTTGATGAGGACAAGGGCCTCTTCCCGACAACCCTGGCCGTTGGTTGTTGGGGTCTGCAGGTGGGGGGCTTATCAGAATCTGGAAGCTCCCTTTAACAAGGGGGTTTCCAGATCCCAGCCCCCACCCTATCTGAATGAGTATCAGGTACACTGTACCCCTACCCATTCACCAAAAAAAAAGTGTAAAAAAAAAAAAAACACAGTACACAGGTTTTAAAAGTTGTTTATTAAGGCAGCTCCGGCGTCTATTTCGATATCTTCTCCCCTCTCTGGCTCTTCTGCCTCCTCCACTGACGTCTTCTGCCTTTGCTGGTTCTTCTCCACTCTCAGGCTCTTCTCTGCTGATGTCTTCTAGCCCTCTCCAGTTCATCTCCCTCTGTCCGCTGTCTTTTCGCTCTTTTGCCGGGTCTTCTCCTCTGTCTTCTCTCTTTGTTCTTCTTCCGATTTTGACTCTGTCCCACTCTAATGCTGGGTGCGGGTGTGCCACTAATTGACATGGGGTGGGGTAGCCGGCTAACGTCATCTGGAGGCCCCGCCCCTTATGACATCACCACCCAGAGCATTATAGAGTGGTGACATCATAATGGTCAGTGGGAGGAATAGTACCCCATGGTTGACATCACCTCCAGGTGAAGTCAACCGGTGACCCCACCCCATGCCAATATAAGTAATGGCACACTGCGCACCCAGCATTAGAGCAGGACAGAGCGTTGAGTCAAATTCGGAAAAAGAACAGAGGGAGAAGACAGCAGAGAAGACCCAGCAAAAAAGCAAGAACACAGCTGACAAGACCCGGCAGAGGCAGAAGACAACGGGCAGAGGCAGAAGACAACGGGCAGAGGGAGAAGAACCTGAAAGGGCTAGAAGACATTAGCAGAAAAAACCTGGAGAGGAGAGAAGAACTGGAGAGGGCTAGAAGACATCAACGGAGAAGACCTGGACAGGGAAGAAGAACCGGCAGAGGCAGAAGACCTCAGTGGAGGCAGAAGAGCCACGTACATTGTACCCGATACTCATTCACATGGGGGGGGATCTGGGAGCCCCCTTGTCAAAGGGGGATTCCAGGTTCCGACAAGCCCCCGCCCACAGACCCCGAAAAACAATGGCCAGGGTTGTTGGAAAGAGGCCCTTGTCCTCATCAACATGGGAACAAGGTGCTTTGGAATAGGGGGGCACCCTAAAGAACCCCCCATGTTAAGGGAATTCAGCCTGGTATGGTTCCCGAAGGGGGGCGCTCGCTCATTCCCACCCCCTTTCTCAACCTGTTCCCCTTAAAATCCATACCAGACCGAAGGACCTGGTATGATCTTGGAGGGGGAACCCATGTCTTTTTTTTATTTGGGTGGGGGTTCCCCCTAAAGATTCATACAAGACACAAAGTGCCTGCATTGTCAGGATCAAAGTCGGATCCCTGTTCATTGAAGTCGAATGTATGTTGGACTTCAAGTCGCAGGGCAAAGTCGGATCCATAGTTGTACAAGTGTCATACCAGTGTGAACCCGGCTTCAAGCTGGTAGAGACATAAAAAATAAATAAAAAATCAAATATTGAATTCAAACAGTGTACTAAAATCTAAACTATACAAATAAATACGGTATATAAATATAATAACGTCCTTGACGATGGTGCTGACAGGTCAAAAAACAGGGGTGGGTAAAGTGATAAAGTTTCTCTCCCACTCTTGTGTAGAATAAAGAAAATAAGTTGATGTCTTTTCTTTCTTGTGCAGTGACACCTAAATGCAAAGTGGCCGCTCACCTTATAGCTGTAAGGTAACAGCGTGTGACAATAGTAATGGAGGTCCTGGATGGTATAATCAGTTTCGCTGTAGACTATCAAAAATGGATACCAATGAAATCTTCTAGGGGAGCTTGTTCTCCTAATAGGTGATTTCCACTGGGATAAGTGTATTAGATGTACTTCCTGGAAACAGATAGGTATTCTGGGTATCCCTCTCTGGCTTACCCATACGATATATTGAAGAGAAGGGGTTCCAGATAGTGTAGTATTCTCAAAACAAGTGGTGATTTATTCAGCTGACAGCTGTGGTACTCACAAACATGCAGGATAAAAGCATGCAAACAAGCGGCGTGCCCACATGAGGGGATGCCCTGATGAAGTCACGTGGGAGTGACGCTACGCGTCAGGACAGACAGGCACACCAGAAGGGATGTCGACGTATGAGCTTGCCGCCCGTGGATTGTATGTTTTTATCCTACAGGTTTATGCGAGTACCATATAGTCATATGCAAATCTTCAATTTTAAAGCCATTTATTGAAACTTGCATAAAGCTGTTTCAAGCTTGTTAGCCCTCATCGAGAAATAGGAAGCACATAGACCGTTTAAACAGTCAGGTTATGGCATAGGACCAAAAACCCTCTACTAAAAACTTCTTCTGTGATGGCTAGAGGGCCTTACAGAAGAGGCTATAGGGGGTTGTCACATAGGTGGAGGGGGCCTGTAGAAGCAAGAGATTAGGTAAATAAATATTCTCTTTACTGATAACCTAGGTACAAGCATTTAACCTTTGCATTGCAGGTGGAGTCCCATTGCAAGGGAGGATTTTTCTATGCCTCAGAGTTCAGCTTTGATGTAGTTATCTTACCTAAAAATAACCTATAGACGAAATCTGGCCAAACAGTGTAGATGGAGTAGTCCTCCCAGCCAGGAAATTGGCAGAATACACTGACCAAGAAATATTTTTCTACATATTCCTCCGATAAATGTCCAACGTCTGACTTTTCATTGTGTTTCCAGCTTTAATGTAAAAGTTCAACTTTTCACCCCCAATAAATCGAAAAGGTGAAAAAACACCATACAGCCCCCCCCCCCCCTCCCACCCGGGTCCCCACTGTATTTACCTACATAGATGATTATCTTTCATTGCCCATGCAGCTGTGATTATGATTTGTCGCGTGTTGATAAGTGACTGTTTTGGCTAATCTGAATCACTCTGATCCATCCCACTGTCCTCAAGGAAAAAAAGGCTGCACGGGCAGTGAAAGCTAATCATCCATGGAGGTAGGTGCAGCAGGAAATATTTGAATTTAATTTTTTTTTATGAAAAGGTTATCTTATAAGATCTGCTACCTGCACACCTAAACAGCAACCAGCGCTTCCCGGACTGGGCAAACAGCCCTGGGCTGACTGCCCTGAGAATATGCTAAAAGGTGGTTAAAAAACATCTTCCAGGGGGTGAAGATGTACATGACTGTTTTGATGCTCAATGGGCAAATGTCCAGTATCCTGAAAGGTTCACACTCCAAATTTCTTAAGGTATGGGAACCATGAATTGCAACAATGGGGACAGTGGTAGGTGGTCCTAGGGCAAGCTGTTCCAAGAGTTGTAGCTGACTCTAGGAGGAAAGGAAAAGAAGCAAAAAAGGGAAAGCGCCACCAAGTTTAGTAGAACAGGTAAAATGTATTATACCCCTAAATAGAGCCACTCACACAACGGATTTAAAAACAGGCTGATATCTGAGTTTTGGTCCAGGGCCCCCATGCTGATCGTCCGCCTGTATCGCTGGGGGGAAGACAATGCTTTGGTATCCCAGGAACTGGCGGAGAAAGTCCGCTGATAGTGTCTCCTGTCCCGATGGAATGTAGCGTAGGCACAGCTGCCTCTCCTACACTGTGGTTTACACTGTTTCATTGGGACAGAAGCCACCAGCTACCAGCGGACTTCCTCCACCAGTTCCTGGGATACCAAAGCGCCTTCTTCCCCCAAGCGATACTGGCGGGGATCAACATTGTACCCCAGGCCAAAACTCAAAGACGAGCCTGTTTTTAAATCAGTTGAGTGAGTAGTCCTATTTAGGGGTATAATAAATGTTACTTGTCCTACTACACAGTTGTCACCCCTATGATTCAGTGGCATTTGTTATCAGCTACTATGATTGTAGCCCACCCGATCATCGCTTAGACCTTACGCAGGCTAACTATGTGTCTGTTCTTGCTCTCACCAAACAACAATAAAAATATTGCAACAGAAAAAAATACCCACTTTTATCCTCGAGAGTACAATATAATATGTACATAAAAGCAGGACATGAACAAAATCCCCCTAACCCCAAAGAGGGGACCGCTTAAAAGTTCAGAACGCGGTACTTTTATTAGCATCCTTAGGGGCCATGTCAGACAGTGCCCAGTCCTATAATCTTCTATGGAAATAAATATCTGTAGCATTCCTAACAGTGTCAGGTGATTATTATAGGAAATCTCAAGCACTTGCTTGAGTCAAGGATTGGATCGTCTATTTTAACCCTTCATGTCTCAAGAAAAACAGTCTGTCTCTGTGGCTGCAGACCGAACTATAAGCTCTTTGGGGGCCAAGGCGAATGTGGCAAAAATGTAATAGTTGAAAATTTGCACCACTCCAGACCCACTCCTTTACATCATCCATGGATTAACAGGGTGCGTGCTCAAAGTCCTGTCCCTGCTCATTATTAAACTGAATGAATTAATAGAGGCCCGATTCCAATCTCCACATTTTCTGATTATTTTATTCAAGCAAACATGCGATAATTACAGCCATGTTCTTCACCTAATACCAATACTTCCATTTCACCACACAGAGCTTGATCACAAGTAACAAGGATCCTTTTGATGAATCCCTGTGTGGTGAAACACGGCTGTACTTATGGCATGGATCAAAAGAAGAGGAATCTGTAGCTCCAGGTGTGTGCAATACATTGATTGGAAGTAGGAGTGCTAGCCGCGGTCTGCCTTTGTAAAAACTTGGGAAAAAGAAGAAATGACTGCACATCCAAAGTTCCCGAAAGTGGCTTTTATTACAGAAGGTCAAAATATACCAGGGATACCAGGTGTTAGTCACGTAGATGCGTTTCACGCATCTGATCTGTGCTTAATCACTACCCTAAAGATTAAGCACAGATCAGATTTGTGAATCGCATCTACGTGACTAACACCTGGCATCCCGGGTATTTTGACTGTCTGCAATAAAATGCACTTTTAAAAACTTTGGATGTGCAACTACTTCTTTTTCTTATGGCATGGATGTTTGAGTAAAATAATCCAGAAAAGTGGATATTGGAGTTCAGCTCCAATTCATGTATTCTCAAAAATGTAATGGTTCTATATAGCACTAAAATTAACTCTAAAGAAAACAGATGGATGCACCCTCACAGAATCCTTACCAAGCAGAGGAAAATTAATACAATACATGCCCAGAAGGCAAAACTTGGTGACAAACCGATGCAAAGGCACCACTGGGCAATGTAGATTGCCTATAACAATTAATACTGAGAAGTCTGTTCATTTTTTTGGGAAAAGGCAAGAACACAAATAAGTTGGGGCTAAGAATCACACAGAGATGTGATGGAAGGTTCAGAAGCTGAACACAGATGTGTTACTAGAGAGAAATCAATGAGGCTTAGACTCTGCAAGAGTTAGAGAAATAAAAACAACACACAGCCATTCCAAGAGGCTCTGTCGTGTGACCGGCTCCAGCTGACCTGTAGGGAACATATGAGCTGTAAAATATGATTGCACAAGACAAGCAGGTAGGACTCAAGTTAGAGTGACTGCAGGCAGCAGCCCAATACCTGCCTGTTTAACACAACCTGACACACATCTATTGTCTGTCTCCGACAACACAGCCTCTCATATAATCACAGCAGACGGTATTCCCTAATTAGCCCTATACATTAATAACGTGTTCATTAATCCCGGTTTTTAAGAGCTAGTAGAAATAACAGGGATTGCTCATCATTGCTACAGCCATCATCCAGGCTGACAAAGGTCGCACGTTGAAAAATAATAAGAACATGTTAACGTTTCTCCTGAAGAAAATATTATCTTCTTCCCCTTTCCCATTTTTTTTTATGGAAAGAGATTCTGCCAGTTCGCCCAGGAAAAAAAAGAAGTACTTTTAAAATGAGATTATGCACCTTCAGGGTACCATTAGGAAGTTTTACTGTACTGAGATGACATGAAGGCTCTGGAATTAATATCCCCGAGATGTTTCAAACCTGCAATAGCAATTATTGTACTACGTGTCCCTGGATAAATAATAGGGCCATTCAACTAATTAGCTACAATGATTTCAGCTCCCTGTAAATTCTGTCTCGCTCGGCCATAAAATAACACAGGGAAACTTTCTGTAACAAACTTGTGTCACCAAAGGCTTCCATTATTTAATTCACAATGTGTGTGCTCAGGATGCTATGGTTACAAGACAAGGCATTTAGAAAGCAGCTATATAAAGAATTACGCAGAGGAGGAATCCAAAGAGTGGACACAACCACATAAATAGATGAAGAAATTATAAAAGAGGACGTTTTTTTAACTACAGTACAGACCAAAAGTTTGGACACACCTTCTCATTCAAAGAGTTTTCTTTATTTTCATGACTATGAAAATTGTAGAGTCACACTGGAGGCATCAAAACTATAAATCAACACATGTGGAATTATATACATAACAAAAAAGTGTGAAACAACTCTAAATATGTAATATTCTAGGTTCTTCAAAGTAGCCACCTTTCGCAGGAGACACATCTAGTGCTTGCCATTCAGAAGGTTATTTACTGCTTGACATAGTACATCTGTCTCTTTTAGCAGGGACCCCTTTTATCCTCTAAATCAGAGGTGGCCGTTACTATACTGCTGATTTTCTCAGGTCTCCTCCCCTTTGCCCTCATCAGTCCTACTCAGAATTTGAAAGACTTCCTCACTGATGTCCATTTTTTGGAGATTTGTGGCAGCAGCTCTGCTGGAACCTTATGCACTGGTACTGTTTGGTCATTAGGACACCTGATTTAGCCAACAATTTTTACAAGATGATACTGTACTGGTGTGGCCAGCAATCAGGTTACCGGTACTCCCTGCACTGACTCTGGTAACACTGTACTGGTGTATCGGTGATCAGGAACACTGCTGTGGCGGCAATCAAAACACTGTTGTTAGTTTAGACTGGCATGGTTAGTGATCAAGAACACTGGCTGGCTTGCTGGCTGCACTGGTCTGGTGACATGGTGACCGGTATTGGCTAGTGATCAGGGATACAGTGGCTAACTGCATTGGTCTGGGGACACTGTACTGGTGCGGCAGTCATCAAGGACACTGTGGCTGGCTACACTGGTCTGACAACACTGTGTACTGGTATGGCAATGATCTGGGACACTTTGGCTAGCAACACTGGTCTTGCATTACGATTAGGCATAGCAGTGGCTGGCTGCTATGCTCTGATGACACGGTGCACTGATGTGGTGGTGATCAGGGACACTGTGGCTGGCTGCACAGTTATGGTGACACTGTGTACTGGTGCAGCAGTGATCAGGGACACTGTAGCTGGCTGCACTGGTCTACTGTGTACTGGTATAGCAGCAATACGGTACACTGTGGCTGGCTGTACTGGTTTGGTGACACTGTGAACAAGCTTCTGGCATCCACAGTAACACAGAAAACACTCCGACTGCTGGCTGCAAAATGTAGCTTTGTTTACATGTGTGATCATTGGGATTAGTTACAGTGATCATGTGGTACAGGGTCAATTTAATTCCCTCTGCGCCCTTGTTTTGTAGTCTGCTGTATCCAATTGAGACACCGGTCACAGAATCTGCTAGCGTGCGCACTAGTGGTTGTCCTCCTTGTTGCCTGGCCATTTTTGTACGATGACTGAACAGAAAGTGGTTAAAGGACACAGGGTTCGGTTTTTCAGAGATAAATGGGACATCCAAAAGCAGTCTGAATGGTGGGCAAACCAATAAAACTGGGGCAGCTCAAAGTGCTGTTTGAGGAGCCCTACTCCTTAAGTTGACATCAGATGAAGGCTGAACATTCACCTAGTAAAACGAAGAGAAGGTGTGAACAGAACACCAGGGACAGCCTTCTAACTCAGGGAAACAGTTGCTGTAAAAGGTGAAAACACCTTGTGAAGAAAGGAGGCTTTGGCCTCAACACCACCTCATCCATGTGTAAGACCAGATGGGGTTCTTTACAGAAAAAGACTGCCAGCACCCCGTAGAGGTGTTAGCAACAAGGAACACCATGTAAGGGAAGAGTTAAAAAAGGGAATATGTTGAGTTTAAGAGATGGTCTTTTGAGTGCAGACAGTACCAGATTCAAATATCACAGATAGGTGGCTGTAGAGAAGCAACCACATGAGAACCACCCTGCACAAAAGTCCTAGCAGTCTTTAAAATGCATGAGCCAAGATTTGACCTTTGATGGTACCCAAGGCTAAATGCTGGACCAGGCCTAATTCCAGAAATGCAAGGATTCTTTTTACTGAATATTTCCAGGGATGAAAGCCTCCTTCTTTTGCACATGGCAAAATAAGTCATCCATGTGCAAGCCAGACTTTCTAACTTTTATCAGACTGAGAATTAATCAGAGAGACGCCTGTTTCTTCAGACCTGGGCTTTAAGCCCTTTAAGCTAACTACTGTGAAGCAAGGTGGTAAACTGGTCCTTAGGATAGGATGTCCAGTTGCTCTGGAAGAGTCCACATGTGTCTAACAGAAGTATTATCAGGTAGGAATACCACATTCCCCTGGGCCAGTTCAAAGCTATAAGAATCTACAGAATGCCCCTCCAGCTCAATCCTGCAGAATAGATAAGGAATTAGTTTCATAGGAGGAAAGGTATAGATCAGGCTCTACTGACCCACAGAGTCACCAGAGCACCCACTGCTCCGACTAGAGCATCTCTGCATCTGGAGATAAACCTGTCCAATTTGTTGTTGAACCCGGAGGCAAAAGGGTAGTAGAATAAGTAGAATACAGCACTGAAAATAAGCAGAACGCTAAACAAAAGGGTGGAAAAGAAGCATAGCAATTACAAAACAGAAGGTTCAATAAAAAAAGCATACAAAAAAGGGAAATGCCCCATACACACAATCGGTTTTCCCATTGGAAAAAGTCAGATGAAAAACTGCTGGAAAAAGAAAAGAGAGCAGGTTCCCTATTTTCCCGTCAGGAAAAAATCCGATTGAAACTTCCTATCGCGTGTACAAATTTAGACACGCAAAATTCAGACGTATGCTCAGAAGCATAGAACTTAATTTTCTAAGCTCGTCGTAGTCTTTTACGTCACCGCGTTCTTGGCAGTCAAAAGTTCACCGAACTTTTGTGTGACCGTGTGTATGCAATGCAGGCTTCGGCGGAATTCTGTCAGAAAAAACATCCAACTTTTGGCCGACGGGCGGCATTCCCGTCGGGGGAATTCCGCTTGTGTGTACAGGGCATTAGAGTAGAAGAAAAAAGCATGAGGCTAATTCTGATATGCTGAGATCAGGGGAAGTGAGGGAAACTAGAGGAAAGAAACTGAAGAAACATGGAGAAGAAGGGGTGTTGAATGGTGCTGGAGTGATGAGGTTTTGGAGTGGCTGTTCCGTGCTGTCCTCTCCCCCCCCCATGTTCCGTGCTGTCCTCTCCCCTCCCCCCGTGTTCCGTGCTGTCCTCTCTCCCCCCCCGAGTTCCGTGCTGTCCTCTCTCCCTCCGTGTTCCGTGCTGTCCTCTCCCCCCCCGTGTTCCGTGCTGTCCTCTCTCCCCCCTGTGTTCCGTGCTGTCCTCTCTCCCCCCTGTGTTCCGTGCTGTCCTCTCTCCCCTCTCAATTTGTCAGGGGGAAGAGCGGAGGTAGGAGCCGCTAAACCCGGCTCCTACCTTTTCAGAAATGAACAGTGATCACTGTCCATTCACATAACTGAGCATCGTAACCTGTTATTAGGATGCTTCAGTTTATGAATAGAGAGGAGCTTCTCTCCATTCTTAGCTGAAGCTGCTGAGAAAGGGACTGTGGAATCTGTGTCCTTGGTCCCTTTCTCTGTCTTAAAGGGGAGATGTCAGAGGTCTGTTAAGACCCCTGATATGTCTCCAAAGCCTACCAACAGGGCTGATTAAAAAAAAAAAAAATTGCAATGAATATTTAAAAATAAATAAAATGTAAATAAATTAAAAAAAAAACACACTGACAATCCACCCCCCTAAAAAAAACACAAAAAAATCACTGTAAAAAAAATTGTAAAAAAAAAAAATCACTGTAATTATTTTTTTTTTTATAAAATACTGTCACATGACATTAAAAAAAAAGTATCGGTATTCGGTATCGGCGAGTACTTGAAAAAAAGTATCGATACTTGTACTCGGTCTCAAAAAGTGGTATCGGGACAACCCTACTTTAAATGTTAAGAAAGACTAGGGTAAAGCACTGAGGAGAGAAGTATAGTGGCACAGTACTGAGGAGTACAGAAACCTTTTCTTGAATGCCACTTAACCACCCCCCACCTGATCATTAGTGCGCAGCATGGGAGGATAAAGTAGCTATATGGCATGTAAGGTACAGCAGATATATAACATAGTCCAGTACAACTGCTTGAAATCAAATTGTTTCAATAAAGTGCATATTCAAGTCATATATCATAGAGGTGTTATGTGTTGAAAGTGGTATTAAAACCAAAAGCTAGCAAACATTTATAATATTGCAGATTACCAATTTATAGACGTGATGGCTAAATTTTTAGGCTTGCTTTCTTCTATTTTCACCTGGTGATCTGGCCAATAAGTCTGTTGTCTTTCAAAAGAACAAGCTCTCTTGCCCATGTATCAGTTACAGGGATGAGACAAACCATTCAACACTGGCAGGGGGGCTTACAACGATCAGTTTTATATATTTATGTAAAACCTTTAATGCAAAAGGAAAAAAAGGTTTGCTGTAAATGCTTATAAAGTATCTAGTGCTAGTGCATGCAACATTATCCTCCCCAAGACTGCCAAAGCTGCAGTCCAAAAAGGTGCCCCTTGTGCTCCTTCATCCAGAGTGGGGGCACTCTAATACAGATTAGCAGGTGAAAACTGAGGGGGGGGGGAACTAAGCAAACAAATGCAGCCACCACATCTAATGATTGGTAAGCTGTGATATACAAATGCGCATTATGGAAGAAAGGGGCTGCTGTAAATGTATAAATATATATATATATTAAATATACAGTAATTCACTTATCACATTTTTAGTATACCACATTTCATGGTAAAGCCAGGCTGACTATGGAGGAAAAGCCTGCATGAGCTCACAATAGTGGACAATAGTGTTATGATTCTGAGCAACGACAAGTTGCTGGTACTGAATCAAATACACACACCTAGCAAATACAGTGTACAATAGCTACTCATTTGTGAGCTCCATAGTAAACAAAGCAATAGTTCTGGTAGATGTTAATAAAACATCTATATAACATGTCATGTCTGAGCTTAAAGCGGAGTTCCACCCTTAAAATCACTTTTTTTCATTACATCCAGCATACTGGCGCCAGCATGCTGTTTTTTTTTTTTTTAATGCTCGTACTTACTGTATATCACAACATTGAATTCCAGGCGCACCGCGGAGTGTCGCCGCTATAAGGCGTCACGCCTTCCGGAAACAGCCGATTAGCATTCGGCGCCTGCGCATAGACCCAGGAGCTGACTGCGCAGGCGCCGAAAATAGCCGGTCCTAGTTCGGGTTTTTTCGGAGGGCGTGACGCGCTATATACGGCACCTGCGCAGTCAGCTCCTGGGTCTGTGCGCAGGCGCCGAGTAAAAGCCGAATGCTAATCGGCTGTTTCCGGAAGGCGTGACGCCTTATAGCGGCGACACTCCGCGGTGCGCCTGGAATTCAATGTTGTGATATACAGTAAGTACGAGCATTAAAAAAAAAAAAAAAACAGCATACTGGCGCTGACGCCAGTATGCTGGATGTAATGAAAAAAGTGATTTTAAGGGTGGAACTCCGCTTTAAGGGCAACTGCATTATTTAGAACAGCAACATGACTGAGCTATGCTTACAAAACCAATGAACCATCTTATGCGGCGTACATACGATCGGATTTTCCGTTGGAAAAATCTTGGATGGTTTTTCCGAATGAATTCCGCTCAAGCTTGGCTTGCATACACATGGTCACACAAAAGTTCTCTGAACTTTCGACCGTCAAGAATGCGGTGACGTACAACACTACTACAAGCCGAGAAAATTAGGTGCATGCTTCCGAGCAGGCGTCAATTTTTTTCTGAGCACGCTTCTGAATTTTTGCGTTTTGGAAATGCTACAGACGATCGAAATTTCCAAATGGAATTTTTTCAGTTGGAAAATTTGCGAACCAGCTCTCCAGCTTTTGTTGGTGGAAATTCCGACAGGAAAAGTCAGATGGAGCATACACACGGTCAGAATTTCCAACCAAAAGCTCACATCAGACTTTCCTTTTCGGAATTCCGACCATGTGTACGGGGCATTAGTCTACTATGGCTATTCACTGGGGAGTAACCACATAGCAAATAGAATGTGTAAATGCCCTGGGACCTATCAAGTTAGGGGGGTGAGAATTACTGCAACTTCCTTTTATTTACAAGCTTACATTTTGTACAATATATCATAATTTCCTTTCTTTTGCACCTGTCAGCCCACATTGTACCAGAGGTATGGGGTTCAAATGTGTTTATCTAGTACCTCAAGGGCTGGACAGGACAGTCACAGGATTCTGTCATATGAGGCACACACAGTTGAAATTTTCAAAAATGACTTAAACCAGGGTTTCCTAACCTTTTGAAGAGCGAGGGCCATTTAAGCGACTTGGTAACCGGTCGTGGGCCACAAAGAGCGGAGCGGGTGGATGGCATATGCAGAGCGGACACTGACACAGCCCACTATACTTTTTAGCGGATCATATTGGACGTAGGATGCAAGTCGGTTTATGTCTGCCACTGAATGGAGGGTCCAAGGGGCCCAAGGCTGCTCTCACACTGATGCGCTGTGGTTTACCTGCACCGCGGGTGCAACACAGGGTACCTTTTGGCTTTCCTGCACTTTGCAATAGACTTATTTTATTATATTCTGCAGGTTTGGTGCACTTTCAGAAAGCTCACCAAACTCGCAGGTAATAGAAGTCTATGGCTCAGTGCAGGCAACCCGCAGGAGCACTTCTCTGCACCTGCGGATCTATTTTAAAGCAGCCCAGTAACCACTGCAGAACAGATATGTCCATAGATACACTGTGATTTTAGTAATAAACTGACCTTTAATAATAGTATTCTATTCCATCCCAGAGCAAGAGATCGTGGGCCACATCAGAGGGCTCCGCTGGCTACATGTGGCCCCCGGGCCACTGGTTGGGCACCCCTGACTTAAACTTACACATTTACCTATACCTATTGCATAGGGCAGTCATTTCAAGCTGCCAGCCCTCCAGCTGTTGCAAAACTACATGTCCCATCATACCTGTGGGATTCATGCTTGTAACTGTCAGCCTTGCAATGCCTCATGAGACTTGTAGTTCTGCAGCAGCTGAAGCGCCACAAGTTTAAAACGTGTGGCCTGACCTAATGCAGAAACAAAATGGCAAAAAAGCCAAATACATACCACTAAACAAAAAAGTGTAAATTTCTCTGTGAAAAACACAAAGAAGTCTCCACAAGAATAAGTGGTACAAACATAAAAAATTTGAATTACTACTTTATTTTTAGAAAGGAAATGTATTGTGGGGTCTGCTGCTCGTATTAATTATAGGAAAAGGGTGGGGGGAATGCGGGAAATCCTGCAGTTCGGAAATAATTTCTTTCCCCTTTGGAGACCTTTATGGTGAATGTAAAGCCGGATTTTCTGTGTTGGCTTGGAATCAGAACAACATTCCCCTTAGGTTAAACACGTTGGTCAGGACCTATGCAACAATACTGCCCTAAAGGCTGTACATGTTTTACACTCATTTTAAAGTGGCCATTTTGTAAGACAGCAGATCAGAAATGACTTCTGAATATGATGTGATCTTCAAGTCCAAACAATATAATCAGTCTTAATTACAAAGATATGTACTGTATTTTCCATTGCTATAGACTAACTACATAAATCGTGAAGCCCCTTCCCTAGTGTGATGAAGCCTGTATATTGCACTCAGAGGTGAATTTTTTAGTCATTTTGTTATTCCTTGAAAGATCCTTGAAAGATAATTATAGCGGAGTTCCACCCAAAAGTGGAAGTTCTGCTTTAAGCACTCCTCATCCCCTTCTATGCCACATTTGGCACGTCAATTTTTTTGGTGGGGGAAGCAGTAACCTAGTTTTGACAGGTATCCAGCTCCCAATTCAGAAGTATGCCCAGCCATTGAGGAGGCGCAATGTGCACCCGGCTAATGACCTGCAAGCTGTCAGATGGGTGCCCACACTTTTAATGCCGGCGGTGGAGAAAGGCACAGTAGAGAACCAAGGGTTTCGGATGGCCACATCGCTGGATCCTGTGACAGGCGAGTGTGTGTTTTTTTTTTTTAAAAGTCAGCAGCTACAGTTAGTCACTTGTTTGATCGTGAAATTGGCGCACGTGGCACAGTGCAATCTAATCGCTGGGGCTTATCCCAGCGGCTTGTAGATTCCCATCTTAGGCTGGGTGAGAAAGCCTGCTTGAAGTGTAATAATTTGCTTGTTTGTGAAGTGGAGGTACAATAAGAATATTTTAGTTCTGTCCTCCCTTCACACAGGCATGATGGTCCAAAATCAAACCGCGACTGGTGTTGTGGATAAAAAAAAACTCTGTGTCCACGAATATAATCTTAATATGGGAGGGGTGGACCTCAATGAGTGGAGTATTAGCGTAGGGTACAGCAATACACAGTCCTAGGGCACACTTACACAGGGTCTCAACAGATAAGATGGCCATCACATTTTGAGAGACCCTAATCTATAACGTTTACAGTTAACAGGTTATAAAGAAGTGCAAAAAAAAGAAAAATAAACACACACAAAAACACAAAAAATATTTAAAATAAAGACAAATATAGTTGTGGTTTTATTTTTCCTCTCTCTCTATTCTTCCTCTTATGTTCACTCTCTGTTGTCCGTTCTCTATTGTTCTATATCTATTGTTACTGTATTTTAGAATTGTAATGTTTTATTTTTACTATGTTTTATTGTTTTTGCTTTGTAGGTGTGGTATGTCTTACTGTTTTACTCTAATGTTATTTTGTTAACCATCATTTGCTTAGCAGGTACGCCATTCAGCTGCAGCACCGATTTATTTATCTTGACAGCAACAGCGTTTGCTCTCACGATATGTAAATCAATGACTTCTTCGCTGTAGGAGGTCATTTCACCACCACAGTTAAAACAAAATAGTGCATGTATGCCCATCATTAGAAGTGGGTGTATGAAGGGGAAGTGGGCATACCCACTGATCAATCTCTTTTTTTTGTTCAGCCCTCGGGCTGCATGGAAAAAAAAAAACATTATAATATATGCCCAACAAGGACCACCAACGTACTGGTATGTTGCTGGACTTTGAGTGGTTATACCAGAATGATGCCTGCAGGTTTAGGTATCATTCTTTTCAGCCAGAGGTCGGCTTTCATTGTAAAAGGAACCCTAGCAGTTAATTAGCTCCTAGACTGTTTTTACAAGCAGTGGAGAGGAACATACCCCCCTCCCACCATCTTCCATGGTTTTCTCGGGCTCTCCTGTCCCAATAGGGAACCCAAGAATGCAGCCGGTGATTCCGCCAACTGACCATAGAGCTGATCAGAGACCAGAATGGCTTTAATCATCTCTATGGCCTAAGAAACCAGAAGCTACAAGCATTTTATGACTTTTTGCTGGATATAAACACCGCCATTGGGAAATTGGGAAAGCATTTTATCACACCGATCTTGGTGTGGTCAGATGCTTTGAAGACAGAGCAGAGATCTAGGGTCTAATAGACCCCATTTAAAAAAAAAAAAAGAAGAGTACCTGTTACTACCTATTGCTATCATAGGGGATATTTACATTCCCTGAGATAATAATAAAAAATAAAATATCAAGGAAACAGTTAATAAAAACAAGATTAAATAAAAAAAAGCACCCCTGTCCCCTGTCCCCCCTGTTCTCACGCTCCTCTGTAAATCTAAAGTGGTAATCTGTAAAGAATTTTAAAGGCTTTTAAAAATGTATGTCGTTTGTCGCCACTGCACGTTTGTGCACAATTTCAAAGCATGTCATGTTTTGGTATCCATGTACTCTGATATTTTCCCCCAAAAAGTTGTGTTTGAAAAATCGCAAATACAGTGTGAAAAAATAAATTGCAATACCCACCATTTTAATCTGTAGGGCCTTTGCTTTAACCAGTTAAGACCCGGACCAATGTGCAAGTTAAGGACCTGTCCTTTTTGCGATTCGGCACTGGGTCACTTTAACTGACAAATGGGTGGGCGTGCGACGTGGCTTCTAAACAAAATTCCTCCTTTTTTTCCCCACAAATAGAGCTTTCTTTTGGTTTTATTTGATCACCTCTGCGGTTTTTTATTTTTTGCGCTATAAACAAAAATATAAAACAAAAACTTTTTTTCACTCAGTTTAGGCCGATACGTATTCTACATATTTTTGGTAAAAAATCGCAATAAACGTTTATTGATTGGTTTGTGCAAAATGTATAGCGTTTACAAAATAGGGGATAGTTTTATGGCATTTTTATTCTTTTTTTTTTTATTTTTTACTAGTAATGGCGGCGATCAGCGATTTTTTCGTGTCTGCAACATTATGGCAGACACATCGGAAACTTTTGACACATTTTTGAGACTGTCATTTTCACAGCGAAAAGTGCTATAAAAATGCACTGGTAACTGCGAAAATGACAATGGCAGTGAAGGGGTTAACCACTAGGGGGCGCTAAAGGGTTAAGTGTGTACTAATGTGTTTTTTTTTTTAACCGTAGGGGGGCGTGCTTGGACGTGTGACGTCACTGATCATTGTTTCCTATGACAGGGAACAGACGATCAATAACAAGCCACAGAGAAGAACGGGGAAGGTTTGTTTACACTCACCTCACAGGACACAGGCAGCAATCGGGTCTGCGGGCGCAGTCACAGAGCTTCGGACCGGGCCACGAGTGCGCCACCGATGGCGCGCTCGCGACCCACAGCTGGGCTCTTAAAGGGGACGTACCTGTACGTGCCTGTGTCCAGCTGTGCCATTCTGTTGACGTATATCGTCGTGTGGTTAAAAAATATATATATAATGTTTGGGGTTCAAAGTAATTTTCTAGCAAGAATTTTTTTTTTTTTCATGTAAACAAAAATGATCAGAAAGGGCTTTGTCTTCAAGTAATTAGAAGAGTGGGTGATGTGTGACATAAGCTTCTAATGTTGTGCATAAAATGCCAGGGCAGTTCAAAACCCCTCTTGAAATGATCCCATTTTGCATTTTGGAAAGTAGACACCCAAAGCTATTTGCTGATAGGCATGTCGAGTCCATGGATTATTTTATATTTTGCCACAATTTTCGGGAAAATTACAAACTTTTTTTTTTTTTTTTGCACAAAGTTGTCACTAAAATTATATATTGTTCAAACATGACATGGGCATATGTGGAATTACACCCCAAAATACATTCTGCTGCTTCTCCCGAGTACGGGGATACCACATGTGTGAGACTTTTTGGGAGCCTAGCCATGTACAGGACCCCAAAAACCAATCACTGCCTTCATGCTTTCTAATCATGCACAAGAGGTTTATAGTCACTTAAAACTAAAACAGTCTTTTACTGAGGCTGGGGCAGCAGGAGACACGCACCCTTCACTCATGCTTGTGCACGAGTCTCCTCTGCATGTCAGTCAGTCACAAGAGGAGGGGGCGTGGAGACACATATTTTCTGAATGTGTCTGATTTTTTTTCCAGTATGAAAGCAGGGAGGATTGCAGTCTGCTCATATCCTTGTCAGACAAATGAGTTGTGCTCCATTGCTGAGTTAGGTAAAATGTACAGTTTTGTTTTTGTTATCTGGGTTTACAACCACTTTAATGTTGAAAAATGCACTTGAGTGCTAAAAATATGAATACAAGTTAGGGGGAGAACCTCTGGTGGAATCGAGGATGGAAAAAGATGTGGGGGTCCTAGTAGATGACAGGCTTAGCAACAGCATCCAATGCCAAGCTGCTGCAAGCAAAGCCAAGAGAATATTAGCGTACATCAAAAAGGGGATTCACTCCAGAGATAAAACGATAATTCTCCCACTCTACAAGACTCTGGCCGGCCGCATCTTGAGTATACTGTCCAGTTCTAGGCACCAGTCTGCAAGAAGGATGTGCTGGAATGAGTTCAAAAAAGGGCAACAAAGCCAATGCTTGTAACCCCGGGCCCTTTATAAAACATATTCTTTCTGGAGAGGAGATGCTTAAGAAGAGATATTATAGCCAGGGCTCAAAATTTCAAGTCTTGAGCCACTAGCCAGGCCTCAAGGGTTACTCGCCAGCAGTTTCCCCGCCCAATCCCTACCATTCCTGTCCCTAATTCTGCCGCTAATCACGCCCTCATAAATTACCTCATAAATTATCTCCTGGAGTTACAGTTTTATGCAGAATTAAGTTACAAAAATAAACAACTTTATCAGTTCCCCTCAGCACAGCCTCACTGTGCCCACCATTGCAGGCTCACCGTGCATTGCAGCCTCACCATGCCCACCATTGCGGGCTCACCGTGCATTGCAGCCTCACCATGCCCACCATTGCAGGCTCACCGTGCATTGCAGCCTCACCGTGCCCCACATTGCGGGCTCACTGTGCCCAAACTAAAACAAATGTGTCTAGAGTCAACCAGCACCATGGCACCTAATGACAATCTGGGGAAAATCAGGTCCCTTGTTTGCAGCCAGGTGGAACTCTGCTTGAGAAACACTGCTATAAAGGACCCCTTATTTCATACCAGAACATGGGGCTATGCCGTGGTCCCATGATGACAAGGTCCCAACAGGGGTAGGAACAGAGGATCGGGAGCTGTTCTTCCAGTGATCTCCCCGTGGCCGAGAGCATGGAGGTAGAGGCGAGCCGTGTTATCCCCGAGCGGTTCAGCCCGCTGTAACATCATTACATTGAACTTTCCTCCAATCTGCTGGCTCTGATGCACAGCCCCGCCTCCTCCTAACCCCACGCCTGTAATGACTATTACAGCATTACATTGAACATTGTGGTTGCAGCGAGAAAGTTTTAGTTTACCTGCTGTCACAGAGAAAGCAGAGAGAAGCAGAGTCCTGCTGGAGACATTCTTCTGCCTGCGTCAGACACAGCTAACCCTCCTGTCCCCGCGGCTGTAATGACTATTACAGGCGCGGGGTTAGGAAGAGGCGGGGCTGTGTATCAGAGCGAGCAGAGCAGAGGAAAGATCAGTGCAATGATGTTACAGGGGGCTGAACCGCTCGGTGATACCGCGGTTTGCCTCTACCTCCATGCTCTCTGCCACGGGGTGATCACTGGGAGAACAGCTCCTGATCAACCCCGCCTGCCGGCGGTGCTCGCCCCTCACTCCCAGGCAGCCCAGCTCCTCGCCAGACCTAATTTTCCACTCGCAAAATGCGAGTAGGCGAGTGGAAAATTTGAGGTCTGTTATAGCAATATTCAAATACCTTACTGGTTACCCTATCATAGGGAAAAACTTTACAGTTTCAGGGAATTTAACCACTTCAGCCCGGAGAATTTGGGTGCACAATGACCGGGCCATTTTTTGCTATACGGTACTACGACACTGTAACTGAGAATTGCGCGGTCGTGCGATGTTGCAATAAAACAAAATTGACGTCCTTTTTTTACCACAAATAGAACTGCGCTATAAACAAAAAAAACTAAAATTTTGAAAAAATAAATAATTTTTTACTTTTTGCTATAATAAATATCCCCAAAAATATATATATTTTTTTTAGTTTAGGCCGTTATGTATTCTTCTACATATTTTTGGTGGAAGAAAAATCGCAATAAGCGTATATGGATTGGTTTTGCGCAAAGGTTATAGCGTCTACAAAATAGAGGATAGCTTTATGGCATTATTATTATTATTTTTTCTTACTAGTAATGGCGGCGATCTGCAATTTTTATCGTGACTTCGATATTGCAGCGGACACTTTTGATGCTATTTTGGCACCACTGTCATTTATACAACGATTGGTGCTATAAAAATGCACTGATTACTGTGTAAATGGCACTGCCAGTGAAGGAGTTAACCACTAGGGGGCGAGGAAGGGGTTTTGTGTGTCCTAGAGAGTGATTCTAACTGTGTGGGGGCTGGGCTACCAGTGACACGACAGTGATCACTGCTCCCGATGACAGGGAGCAGTAGATCAGTGTCCTGTCACTAGGCAGAACAGGGAAATGCCTTCTTTACAAAGGCATCTCCCCGTTCTGCCTCTCTGTGACACGATTGCGGGACACCGGCGGGCATCGAGTCCGCAGGTCCCGCGGTCACTACTGTGGGGGTTACTGTCTGAGGTCTGCACTACTGTGGGGGATACTGTCTGAGGTCTGCACTACTGTGGGGGGTTACTGTCTGAGGTCTGCACTACTGTGGGGATTACTGTCTGTGAGGTCTGCACTACTGTGGGGGTTACTGTCTGTGAGGTCTGCACTACTGTGGGGGTTACTGTCTGAGGTCTGCACTACTGTGGGGATTACTGTCTGAGGTCTGCACTACTGTGGGGATTACTGTCTGAGGTCTGCACTACTGTGGGGGTTACTGTCTGAGGTCTGCACTACTGTGGGGGTTACTGTCTGAGGTCTGCACTACTGTGGGGGTTACTGTCTGAGGTCTGCACTACTGTGGGGGTTGCTGTCTGAGGTCTGCACTATTGTGGGGGTTACCGTCTGAGGTCTGCACTACTGGGGGGGTTACCCTCTGAGGTCTGCACTACTGGGGGGTGTCTGTACTGAGGGGGGGGGGTCTGTACTGAGGGGGGGACCATAGTGGATGGGTGGGGTGACACAATTTTTATAATTTTTTTGCACCGAGTGACGCCACTGCAGTGGGGGGATATGTGGATATTACAGTGGGGGGGGGGGGGATGTGGATATTACAGTGGGGGAGATTTTTCTTTTTTTGCTGATTCGAAAAATTATCCGATCCGAGGAACGATCCGAGTTTTTTGATCCGTTGCACCCCTACTAAGCACTCATCTCTGTAGCTACAAGCAATGTAGAGAAAGTCATTATAAAAGTTCAGAGATAATGAAATTTAAACTTTTTAACCCTTTCAGTCTAAAACAGAATCCTGATACTCTGCCGCCTTCTAATGTAAACAAACAGGCCCGGATTCACAAAGCACTTACGCCGACGTATCTCCAGATACGCCGCATAAGTACAAATATGCACCGTTGTATCTGTGCACCGAACCCAAAAACGTAGATACACCTAAAAACTGACTTCATCCCACCAATGTAACTTGCCTACGCCGGCGTAGAGTGGGCGCATATTTACGCTGGACGCATGTGGTGCTCCCATTGATTTTCTATTCAAATATGCAAATGAGGGCGATACGCCGATTCACGAACGTACTTGCGCCCGGCGCATGATTTAAGCAGTTTGCGTACGTTTTACGTTCGGCGTAAAGTTATTCCCAATAGATGAGGCGCAACCCATGCAAAGGTATTGACCAGGGAACACAAGCCTACGTAATGTACGTTGGACGTACATTATGCAGAGATCTGCTGTCTTATGAGGCTGCATGACCCCTGACCTTCTGTCTAGACCACAGGTGGCAAACACCAGGCCTCCAGGCCATTTCATGTGGCCTTTGCACCTCTCCAGTCCTTCTCCAGACCCTTACTTTCTGCTTTCAAGCAATGCATCCAACTTCTTCCCAGCAGGAGCATAAGGAAAGGGGGGTGCACTGTGATATAAGGGAGAGTGGGGGGGGACTCAACTTCTGATGGTGGGGTGGCTCTTGACATCTAATATATGGGGAGGGGATGCGCTGGATATCTAATCTTACAGATACAACCGGCCCTTTTGAGGGCAATCATAATGCTGATGCGGCCCGCGATGAAATTGAGTTTGACACCCCTGGTCTAGACAGTGCTGATTGGCCCTGAGCTGATCACATGCACCCTCTCAACAAAACAAAGACAAAAAAAACACTCTCTAGCAATACACACCAAACTGAGCATGGACAGAGTGCCTCCAAGGCTCTGTTATTTTAGCAGATAGATTGGGGACTGTGGAAAAAGGGGACAATTAAAGAAGACAGGATCAAACAGCCTTTTTACACAATGCACAAAATTACCTCCTTAGGTTCCACAAGGAGTATAACAAGCATTCTTTACTGCGTATACGCACACATGATTTTACTATTGTGGGTTTAGTCACACCTTAAGGGTAGTTAGTTCAAACTCAATTTAATCATGTGTTTTTACCCCCCCCCCCCCAACTGCAAGTCTAAACAAGCCCTTACTGCTACGTCTATCGCTCACTGAAAAGTGATGGGCCCTTGCTTCAGAGTACACATAGCAGTATGAATTAACAGAGCCCTGTAAAAAAGAGGAATGTATACAAGTATGTCTAGAAAAGCATAATAATTCAACAAATTCTTGCATAAGCAAAGTTGAGCCTGGCTTTATATATAACTTCTATGCTTTAACCACATGCCAACCAGTGCACGACGATATACGTCGACACAATGGCTCGGCTCGGCATATGGGTGTACAGGTACGTCCCCTTTAAGATGCGGCATTGTGGATGCGTGCCCGCCTGCGGGTACCGTGGACTCGATGTTCGCGGGGATACCCACAATCATCTCACGGAGAGGAAGAACAGGGAAATGCTGATGTAAACAAGCATTTCCCCAGTCTTCCTAGTGACAGGGCACTGATCACCGCTCCGTGATTGGGAGCGGTGATCAGTGTCATATCACACATAGCCCACCCCCCTACAGTTAGAACACATCCCTAGGACACACTTAACCCCTTTACTGCCAGTGTCATTTTTACAGTAATCAATGCATTTTTATAGCACTGATCGCTGTATCAATGACAATGGTCCCAAAATGGTTTCAAATGTCGCAGTCACAATGAAAATTCAAGATCGCTGCCGTTATTAGTAAAAAAAAAAAAAAATGCCATAATACTATCCCCTATTTTTTAGACACGATACATTTTGCGCAAAACCAATCAAATGCTTATTGCGATTTTTTTTACCAAAAATATGTAGAAGAATATGTAACGGCCTAAATTGAGGAAAAAAATGATTTTTTTTATATAGATTTTTGTATTTTTGGAGGATATTTATTATAGCAAAAAGTAAAAAATATTGTTCTCTTTTTGTTTATAGCGCAAAAAATAAAAACTGCAGAGGTGATCAAATACCACCAAAAGAAAGCTCTATTTGTGGTAAAAAAAAGGATGTTAATTTTGTTTGGGAGCCACGTTGCATGACCGCACAATTGTCAGTTAAAGCGACGCAGTGGCGAATCGCAAAAAGTGCTCTAATCTTTGGGCAGCCAAATGGTCCGGGGCTAAAGTGGTTACGTTTTTGAAATGAGTATGCTTTCCAACTTACCTATCCTCATTTCCAGTATTTAGCTTATAGTACAGTATAGGTGCATTTTAACCTAAACTCCAGCATGTTCTCATATCAGCAGGGCTCAAGTCCTGCAGGAACGCGTGGGAACGGAGTTTCTTGCACTTTTTTCACAGCAGGAACTCTGTTCCCTTTGCAGGACTAGAGCAGCCGAGCCAAAACTTCACTAAGCGGCGATGCCCAGCTCGAGTCACTGTCAGGGGCAGGTGAACCTTAGTAATCCTTTATGTCAGGGCCGTCTTAATAGCATCATGGGCCCCTGGGAAAAGTAATGCTCTGGGGCCCCTACAATGATGACAGTGCAGGTAAACAGACATCAAGTAGGTAGGAGGCAGACTGCCTCCCTTGTGTAACCATCACTCTCAGTGCCATCATGGGGCCCCCAATTTTGGGGCAGCGTGGGCTCAAGGACCAGCTGCTTTGGTAAAAGTGCAGGGGCCCCCCATACAGTTGGGGCCCCTGGGCAGTGCCCAGGTGTGCTCTCTCATTAAGACAGCCCTGCTTTATGTTACTGGCCATTTCATGTATATGGATACATCGGGTAGTGTGTGGATATTCCATCACTTCCTCGATGCCGCAATGTCTCCTGGGAGCTTTTGTCATTGTTCCCAGGAGACAATGCGGAGATCTGCTGCGAGTTATCACGGGATTTAGAAAGATCTTGCTTCCTGTGGTTTAGTAATTATACATATGAGTGTATCATTTTTATTTTTTTGGTGGGGGAGTGGATCTTGGGTGGGAGTTCCCACACTTTTTTCCCCAGGACTTGACCCCAGCATATCAGCCTACATGCAATACAAATCTTCTTGCACGTAGCATGTTCATGCAGTGATAATTAAACATGACATCGACCTTGTTAGAAAGCTCTGAGAGGCCATTGTAACATACTGTTTAAAGAGTTATGATAACTGTTTAGAGGCATTGCAATATTTGCTGCAATTTATCTCATTGCTGTTTATACTGAAAACTCTGTTTAATTGAATCACAGCTAGGTGGCAGCAGATACATGTGACAAAGGCACTCTCACATTTGAAGAAGATTATAATCTACCAAGACATTTAACCTCTTCTTGACAATCACCTTATTGCCAGCACACTGAAATCAATGGTGGTGTTCACATCCACCTCTCACTAATTTCTTAACCCTGAAATACCTGAACTAACATTTACTGCCTACATATGTTACAGCTTTATTCCAAAATGGATTCAATTCATTATTTTCTTCAAAATTCTACAAGCAATCAACCATTAATGACAACGTGAAAGAAGTTTGTTTGAAATTTTTTAAATCTTGAAATTTATCTAAAAAAAAAATGAAATAAAAAAAAAAAACACATGAATACATAAGTATTCACAGGCTTTGCTCAATACTTTGTTGAAGCACCTTTGGCTTCAAGTCTTTATGAGTATGATGCTACAAACTTGGCAATTTTTGGGCAGTTTCACGCAGCCATTTTCAGGTCTCTAGAGATGTTCAATTCCAGTTCATGTCTGGGCTCTTTTTGGGTTATACACAGAGTTGTCCCATAGCCACTCTGTGCTTAGGGTCGTCCTGTTGTCCAGTCTGAGGTCCAGGGCGCTCTGGAGCAGGTTTTCATCAAAAGGATGTCTCTGCACATTGCTGCTTTCATCTTTCCCTCGATCCTGACTAGTCTCCCAGTTCCTGCAGCTAAAAAACATCCCCACAGCATGATGCTGCCACCACCATGCTTCACTGTAGGGATGGTATTGGCCATCCGGTTCTAGGTCACCTCCCTGACTAAGGCCCTTCTCCCCCGATCCTGGTGGATCGAAAATGTTTCCATTTACGGATGATGGAGGCCCATCAATGCTGCAGAAATGTTTCTGTACCCTCCCCCAGATCTGTACCTCTATACAATGCTGTCTGAGGTCTACAGACAATTCCTTGGACTTCATGGCTTGGTTCGTGCTCTGACATGCACTGCTAACTGTAGGATCTTATATAGACAGGTCTGTGCCTTTCCAAATCATGTCCAATCAACTGAATTTACCACAGGTGGACTCCAATCAAGTTGTAGAGACATCTCAGGCTGGGTTCACACTATACTACACGACAGCAGTACAACTTTCATCCTACTTTGCTCTGCGACATCTGTCCTACATTGATCCTACATTGGTCCTACATCCATCCGACTTTTATGAACAGGATACGACTTTAAAACCGACTTTGTGATAGTCTGACTTGTTCTTTGACCATTAAAAACAATCCCAGAGTGAGATAAATTCCTTTTACTGTTGCTGTAATCACATGTCGGATGTCTGATAAGGACAAGGCTCTTACTTTGGTCCGACTTCAATGATATTCAATGGGCTGAAGTAGGATGAATGTCGGACCAAAGTAGTACAGGGAGCGTTTTCAAAGTCGGACCGACTTGTGTCGGATCAGTGAAGACGGCTCTCATAGGGAAACATTGATTTTCACACGTCATGCAACATGAGCTCCCAATGTCGGAGCGTTTGTAGGACAAGTGTGAACCCAACCTCAAGGATGATCAATGGTAACAGGATGCAGCTGAGCTCAATTTTGAGTCTCATGGCAAAGGCTGTGATACTTATGTATAGGTGATCATTTTGTTTTTTATTTTTAATAAATTTGCAAAGACTTCAAACAAACTTCTGTCATGTTATCATTATGGTGTATTGTTTGTAGAATTTTGATGAAAATAATGAATTTAATCCATTTTGTAATAAGGCTGTAACATAACAAAATGTAGAAAAAGTGAAGCGTTGTGAATACTTTCCGGGGGGAGTGGGTACCTGGTTTTGAAAGGTGCCTGCTCCCCCACTTCTGGGCAGACAGTTGCAGCGATCTGAGAGGAAGTTCATCCTCCAACCCCCCCCCCCCCCCCCGCCTTCACCTGCAGCCTTCTGGCACTTGTCACAGGTCCCAGAAATCTGTGTGACCAATGCAATAGTTCAGCGCAGCACGTGGCTCAGGCATGTGTAGTGAGCAGCTGGCTGTGAAGCTGCAAGCAATCACAGCTGGCTGCCCACAGTTAGTGTGCCAGCGCCAGGGACTAAAGCCCAGTTCAGAAACTGCTTGGGTGAGAACAATGCTGGATCCTAGGTCAGGTGAGTGTCGTATTATTAAAAGCCAGAACAGAAGACTGGACAACTGCTTTAACAGTGGACAGTGCAGTCTATAGTCAGTCTGTTAGCTTGGAGAAGGGAGGGGGAGCTGGAGGGAGTAGAAGGGGGAGTGCCTTGCCATTCTAGTCTATGGGGGCTGTATGTTTCTATTGATTCACACAATGTAGGGAGACACAACTATGAAGGGTTGCATCATATGACAATGCATGGCAAATAAGCCATGGCCAAACAGGGTACCTGGGGCAGTGGCACCAGCTAAAACAGGAATATAGGCGAAAATTAAAAGATAAATAAGCTGCATACTCAGTAAGTGATAAAATTAGCTCCTGAAAGTGCTTTAAAAATGGGGGGCATGAAGTGGTATTAAAGGCTTTCTTTTTTTCTTTTAAATAAAAAACATGTTATACTTACCTGCTCTGTGCAGTGCAGTTTTGCACAGAGCAGCCCCAATCCTCTTCTTCTCGGGTATATATGCCGGCACTCTTGCCGACTGCTCCCAGAGCAAGCAGCTTGCAATAGGGGCACCCAAGCAAGCTCATTGATGTGCAGCCCTGCATGTCCGTTCAGACACAAAGCCACGGTTTGGCCCGTCCCCTCTTTCTCCTCATTGGCTCACTGGCTGTGATTGACAGCAGGTTACGTAAGCTACCTCAGCCAATGAGGAGGGAGAGTTCCCGGAGAGCCGGGGCTCTCATGCACATCGCTGGAAGAACATGGCGCTCAGGTAAGTATTAAGTAGGAGGGTGAGGGCTGCTGCACAGAGGAGGCTTGAGCCTTTACAACCGCTTTAATAGGTATACAAGATCAAACTGGATAATGGCATGCAAAGGACAGGGAATCCTTTTATTAATATGCTTAATTTATATTTCAAACCACAAGATTTCTCTCTGTTATATAGGATTTATATATATTATTATTTTATACTTTTTTGCTTTAGTAAAGACCAGTAGAGAAGACTAAAGCCTCCTATATCCACATTAAACTCTTATACCGTGTACACATGATCAGAAATTCTGACAAGAAAAAACAAAAAACGTGGATTTTTTTCCAACTGAATTTTGGCTCAAACTTGTGTTGCATACACACGGTAACAATAAGAACGTAGTGATGTACAACACTACAACATGCTGAGAAAAATTAAGTTCAATGATTCCGAGCATGCGTCAAATTGATTCCGAGCATGCATGTTTTTTTTGCACATCGGAATTGCATACAGACCATCAGAATTTCCAACAAGAACTTTTCCTCAGCTTTCAAGTTTAGTAAAACCAATGAGGAGAGAGAGCAGACGGGGCAGAGCCACGGCTCCATGTCTGAATGGACACACAGAGCAGTGGCTCAGCTCGGGTGCCCATGCATGCTGTAGGCAGGAGGAAGGGGCCAGGAGCGCCAGTGAGGGACCCGTGAAGATCTGGGCTGCTCTGTGCAAAACCACTGCACAGAGAAGGCAAGTACAAGATGTTTTTTATTCTCTAAACAAAATAAAAACAAACAACAATAACCACTTCCAGCCCAAGGACGTCAGTGGGGATATCTGAATGATGCCTGCAGCTACAGGCTTCATTCAGGTATGATCTTTAAGAGGCAGCGATTCTGTGCACCGTAGGAATGATCAGCCCTGCAGCTTAATCATTCTTACAGGCTACGGGAGGGGACATCCCCCCCTCCCACCGCCCTCTTGTGCTTCTACAAGCTCTCCCGTGCCATCGGGGACCCGGAGAAAGAATCCCTGCCACCACCGGATGACGAACATAGAGATTTCCATCATCTCTATGACAGTCAGAGGCCCGGGTGAGACGTTATGACATCACGTCCGGGCCGCGGTTGTAAAAAAAGCCGCGATCGTGGCTGGAAAACATTGGATCGTTAATATTTTTTTGATCTCAGATGTGGGGTCTTATAGACCCCATACCTTTCCATAAAGCGGACCTGTCACACACTATTTCTATTACAAGGGATGTTTACATTCCTTGTAATAAGAATAAAAGTGTAAAAAAAAAAGTAAAATAAACAATAAAAATGTAAAATGCCCACGTCCCCGTCCACATATGAAAACGCTGTTCAAACCACACATGTGAGGTATTGCGCCGAGTGCGTTAAGAGCGAGAGCAACCATTCTAGCACTAGACGACCTCTGTTGACTTGTAAAAAAAATTAAAACTTTGCCTATGGAGATTTTTAAGCACTTAAGACCCGGACCTTTAGGCAGCTAAAGGACCTGGCCAGTTTTTGCGATTCGGCACTGCATCGCTTTAACTGACAATTGCGCGGTCGTGCGACGTGACTTCCAAACAAAATTGGCGTCCTTTTTTTTCCACAAATAGAGCTTTCTTTTGGTGGTATTTGATCACCTCTGCGGTTTTTATTTTTTTAAACAAAAATAGAGCGACAATTTTGAAGAAAATTCAATATTTTTTACTTTTTGCTATAATAAATATCCCCCAACAATATATAAAAACTATTTTTTTCCTCAGTTTAGGCCGATTGGTTTGCACAAAATTTATAGCGTTTATAAAATAGGGGATAGTTTTATTGCATTTTTATTATTTTATTTTACTACTAATGGCGGCGATCAGCGATTTTTTTGATGACTGCGACATTATGGCATACACCTCGGACAATTTTTACACATTTTTGGGACCACTGTCATTTTCACAGCAAAAAATGCATTGTTTACTGTGAAAATTACAATTTCAGTTTGGGAGTTAACCACAAGGGAAGGGGGCTTAAAGGGCCACGTACAGGTACATGGATGTGCCCAGCCGTGCCATTCTGCCGACGTATTTCGGCGTGAAGGGGTCCTTAACTGGTTAAGCAAAGTTTGGCGCCATTCCATGAGTGTGTGCAATTTTAAGGCATAAAGGCATCATCTTTCACATTTTACCGAAAAATTGGGCTAACTTTACTATATTGTTATTTTTTAATTCATAAAACTGTTTTTTCCCCCAAAAAATGCGTATGAAAAATTGTTGCACAAATAGTGGGCGACATAAAAAGTTGCATTTTATTCCCTAGGGTGTCTTCTAAAAAAAACATTTATAATGTTTGAGGGTTCTGAGTAATTTTCTAGCTAAAAAAATTATGATTTTAAGAGAGGAGTGCCAGAATAGGCATGGAAGTGGTTAATGTTACTTTAAGGCCCAGTTCACACTGTAGCGACTTTGAAGCCGTCATCCCAGCGTGATTTCAGAATGACCTGCGAACTACTTGTTTACCAGAAGTCAATGCAAGTCCTGATAAAGTCAAACTAAAAGTAGCGAAGGAACCTTTTTTTTTTTAAGTCGGAGCGACGCTTAATGGGGAGCGTCTTGCCATGTGACATGTGCTCTCAAAGTCGGAGCGCATGCTGTGAACCGGGCCTTTAAAGCGGTTAAGGACCCCTTCACGCCAATATACGTCGGCAGAATGGCAGGGCACAAGCACGTACCTGTACGTGTCTCATTAGGGCCCAGGCGTGGGGTCCGAAGCTCCGTGACCGCACCCGCGGGACCTAAATCGCCGCCGGTGTCCCGCGACCGGTCACCAGAGCTGAAGAACGAGGAGAGGTGTGTGTAAACACACCTTCCCCGTTCTTCATTGTGGCAATGTCAGTGATCGTCTATTCCCTGATATAGGGAAAGACGATCACTGACTTCACACATCCAGCCCCACCCCCCTACAGTTAGAATCACATATAAGGTCACACTTAACCCCTTCAGCGCCCTAGTGGTTACTCCTAAACTGCAATTGTCATTTTCACAGTAATCAGTGCATTTTCATAGCACTTTTTGCTGTGAAAATGACAATGTCCCAAAAATGTGTCAAAATTGTCCGATGTTTCCGCCACTATGTTGCAGTCACAAAAAAACAAAAAATAAAATCACTGATCGCGCCATTAGTAGTAAAAAAATTATTATTAATAAAAATGCCATAAAACTGGTGGCTGGAAGCCTCTGATAAAACCTCCCTTTCGCAGCGCTCTTTGCAGGAGCTCTTAAATACTCGTTCCCTGCTTCTGGAGGAACTAGGGAAGTGATCAAGACGGCGCTATGTGCTACACCAGAGAGTATTTTACGAACAGGGCAATAAGTGCGGGAGACTTCTGGCAAGGGTGGTACGAGCTTCCAGACCTTCCAACACGATTCATCAGATTTGGGACCAACGCGGCGTAAAACCCTGTCCAGGAACGAGGACATTGCAAAATGTTTTGAACAATATTATACAAAACTATACAATTTGAAGCCCCCGAGCCAGAATCCTGTCCAAGCAGCAAGGAGAGCGGAGGCAATTAGGAATTTTTTAACTCAATACTGTCCAAAACAAGTCCCGGAGGTGCAGGCAACGGTGTACCCCTCTCTGTTGAGAAACTCCAAACTGCTGTAAAACAAATGAAGCCAAGAAAGAGCCCAGGACCTGATAGGTTCACATTGCAATATTAGAAGTCCTTTTTAAAGGTATTGTCGTCTAAGATGATAGACACATTTAAAAGCTCTGGCATCCCCCTCTGTCTCAATGGGCCGTTTGTTAGACGCCCATATATCGGTTATACCGAAAGAGGGCAAAGTTGCTACGCAAGTCTAGAATTATAGACCGATATAATTTCTCAATGTGGACATCAAATTGTACGCTAAGATCTTAGCGAACAGGTTATCCCCATTTTGCCCGGCCTGGTTTCCCAAGACCAGGTAGGTTTTGTTCCTGGAAAAGAAACCAGGGACAACACCATCAGGGCGTTGAATCTCCACCATTGGCTCACTATCTCTAAAACCCAGGGCTTTTTTCTGTCCCTAGATGCGGAGAGGGAATGCGACAGGGTGGCCTGGGACTACATGCAGGAGGTTTTGAAAACAATTGGCCTTCACCCTCGAATGCTGGCCAATATCTCTGCATTGTATTCTACTCCCAGTGCGAGTGTGCGGGTTAATGGTCACCTGTCGGGCGCCTTCTCTATAAGTAATGGTACACGTCAGTGATGTCCCCTGTCTCCCCTGATTTTTGTCCTGTCCTTGGAACCCTTCCTTAATAAATTTCGATGTAATCCCGATATTAGGGGCTTGGTGGTAAGAGTTAGGGAATATAAAGTTGCAATAGTGTAGTGATATATTGCGCTAACTAAAACAAAAAGTAGAAATCAAGCAGCTAACACAACAAAATGGATATTTGTGGTAAAAATGAGTGAAAAGTGTAGCGCTAGTACAGGAATCCCCTACAGGGTATCCCCATGTGATATAAGAAGTAGGTAATTCAGACCATACTAATCAGAAGAAACTTAAAAGTGAAAAAATTCACTTTCAAAAATAATATATTAACCTTTGGGTGGCCTCTATGTATGTCCTTAAGACTCGTGAGTATTCAAACCCATTAATCAGGACAGGTAATAGGAAGGCAACCACTATAGGTAAGTGACAAAATCAGTGATCAGTGACTTGATATAAGTAAGTGACAAAATCTTACAAACTGTGAGCAAATAATAGCACAAAAAACAAATCATGTAACTTGTGACAAAACCATGCGATATGAGAATATCTAATGGCACAAAGTCCACTGTGGGTAATTCGGGGTCACCGAACATGTGAGAATTTCAGTCCCAACATTAAATAGGAGTGACACACATGTCTTCCTTTAGGGTCAACTTGAATGCAGTATATGGTTCAAGAAGTAGTCTTCACACTTTACACAAATACAAGTGGATGGGTACCCTTACCGGATAAGATGGACCCTCACCTCACCATATGGCGGGGGGTCCTACGAGCTTTCATAGACCGATTGTCTAGTCCGGATAACACCAGGATTGTAGTCCTACTCATTGTATCATTGTCTCCAGTCACTTATTGCAGAAAACAGGACTTTATTCCTCAACAAGTGGGTAAAGCTTCAAGTAACTAGCTTAGTGAGCAGTAAGGATGGGCTCCGGCGTGTTCGCACAGTCCATGTGCAGAGCCCGCCAGGAAGTCGGTACCGCGCTGTGCTAATGACAGGCAGGGAGACATTTGCCGATCTCTGCACCCTGGCAGTGGTTAGCGCAGCACCGTGCAGACTTCCTGGCGGGCTCTGCACATGGACTTTGCGAACACACCGGAGCTCATCCTTAGTGAGCAACATGGAGCTATTTAAGCCTATTGGGGTCTGTTTGGGCTCGACTTCCATGCTAGCTACACAGGGATACCCGGTGAGTACCAACTGGGACTTGGACCATTGTTCACTGTCTCCAGAATGTCAGATGCCCTGCCCTGGTTTTGTCTTTACAGAAACACAATGCATCTCTGCTCCTGATGAGCGACAAAGTCACAAAACGCGTAGAGACAAAAACTTTATGCTCCAATCATGTGTTATTACAGTACCCCACATTGCAATTTGTGTTTGCGTATCCTGGTTTTTGTTCTGAACTATTTCAACCTTTCCATAAAAGTTTATGTATTTTTATCTCATCATTCCTTTGCATTTCTGTTGATATGAACTAAAATATACCCATATAGGTATCTAATATTGTATATTTATGAATTTATTCAATAATGTAATAAAGTCATGTATGATACATTATGTGAAAGTATTAAAAGGTTAAAAAACGAATAATAGATATTTTAATTATCTTTTACCATTTAAATCTTTTCCCGCACATACTATATTTAAAGAACTGCTCTCCTTTTATATGTTTATTTGTTTTTTTACTTTACAATCACTTTAAGCCACAAAGAAGCTTCTTGTGCCAGCTTGGTCATTTATGTATGCAAATTACATGGAATTGCTGGACTGTGTCCTCACTGGATATGCCTCCAAATGACGTGTACAATGTAGCAGAAACAGCCTTATGGCTTGTATTTCCAGCAGTTTGAATTACAGTATGAATCCTTTCTGCATCTAATGACCCTACCAAGTTTTGCCTTCCTTTGGATCAACTGTGGGTATGGAGTTGGGTGTATGGGATGTACTGTGTTTTATTTTGTTTGTTTATTTTTTTTTATGGTTGAACTGGATGGACTTGTGTCTTTTTTCAACCTGACTAACTATGTAACTATGTAAAAGTACCAAGAACACTTCCTCAATCAGATCGGCCCACCACAGTGCAAGAATCGTCCAGCATGGGGGGAGAAACAACTTACCCAGAGTCATCACTATATGAGGAGTCAAATCTCCTTGTCCAGGGTAAACTGACACTTCCCCATCGGGACAAGATCACCTGTTAAAGTCTTCTGGTGCGGAATTAGGCAAAAAGTACCACATTAAAGTACAATACAGTAAGTCTTATAATCCACATGCACAAGTAGAGCTTGTTGCTCATTTGAATCCGTGATGGACAGGGCCAGCACCTGGTCTGTGTGTTAGTGGAGGTGGAGATGGGAGAGGGAGCTAGAGCAGTGTTCATACACATCTATAGATTGGAGTTTTGTTGCATCCAAATGATCTACAATCAGGATTGCAAGCAGAGAAGCTTGATCTTGTATCCTGCAGATACCACCCCAAATGTGTGAAATATTCTAGAGCCAAAAATTCACAGAATAGCAAAAGACAGCAGACCCTATTCTCCCTGGCTCTGGCTCTGAGGAAGAAGGTATTCCCTTTGAAACGCATCAGTCAGCAGCGGTTCTGAGGTCCTCCCGTCTGTTTCCTGGAGATTGTTGGTTTTAGGACTGATTGCCACATGGTTTTTACAAGCTTTTATTCACCACATGTTATTGAGTAGTATTTTATTGTTTTTTATTAAGAAATCATCTTGGGATAATGCACCCTTGTGCAGGTTTCTGCACAGCTGTCAATGTAAATGGCGGGCCGAAATCGCAAAAAGTAGTACAAAAACTGCTTTTTGAAATCGGTGCACCGATTAGGACGATGCTATTGCTGGCAATTTGCAGCAAATACCGCAGTTTTGACATGCGATTTGACATGCCAAATCGCATGTCAAAACGCACCAGTGTGAACCAGGCCTGAAGAGCAGTTTGCTTACTGTGTTACGGTTTGTCCCTGCTGTAACTTTGCACATGCTCAGTAGTGTTGTAGCCAAGCCTTGTTTTTATTCCCGATTTAGTATAGCAATATTGTCCTACATATTGACGCATAGAGAGGTGAGCAAGCTTTGCAACATATATTTAGTGCTGATCTCCTTGCTCCTGTGTCCCATGCAAAGTGCTGATGTTTACACCCCCCTTTGATGTTGCAAGTCACATGGGTGTTTCAGGAACTTGTGAATAGCACTGTAATCTCGCGAGATCTTGGAGAGGAGATGCAGACGAATGAATGGACAGACAGCACAAGGAGCATGCTGTAAATCGGGCGAAATGTGCGTATGTGCTGCTGACGTCATGAAAATTAAAAAGGCAAATTACAAGCAAACAGAGCAGGTTAGAACTCATTCATACAAAGCAATTTGTACAGTGCTTATCACTGGTTTAAATGGGGAAAAGTTATCTGGATGAGTTTACAACCACTTTAAAGGCTTCTTGTGCATGGAGGAATATTTGTGGGTTTGAAAAAATGGTGCACCGTTCTGCACGGTAGGCTTAGGCTTGTAGGTCTGGGAAGAAGGGTGCTTTTCCTGCCTGGGGCAATAATAAAGTGTTACTAAACCCACAACAATAACATTTGTCTGTATATGCAGAATAGCATGCTTGTTATACTCACTATGGAACGTAAGGGTTTAATCCTCTGCATTGTGTAAAAGGACACTTTGATCCTCTATGCACACATCCTCCCCCTCCTGCAGGGTCTCTCTTGGCAAGGCCAGATAAGTCATAGTGAGTGTAGTAAAGCTGCACATGCTCACTTTGGTCTCTATTGCTGGAGAGAACAGTTCCTTGACATCACACATTTGGGCATGTACACAGATCCTAAATGACAGCCAAGTCCCTCCCTCCTCCTCCATGCCCAGTAACTATAAAAGAACACAGTGGGTGGGACATCTTGATTCATGGATGATCCGCCTCCCATAACAGCATGAGGACACAAGCTGTAGTGGAAATCTCCTCCTACCTAAACACTCAGGCAGACCCTGCAGTTTATCAAGTGACCATGGTATACAGATCAGCCAAAAAGGTATATAGTGGCAGTATTTTAATGTAAAAAAAAGATTTCTAAGCTGTGGGCACTGCAGGGGGGCGGATGAACTATTTTCATATAACTGGGTTTAGTAACACTATGATCTCATCCAGAAATGAACCAAAGCTATTTTTCCCCATAAAAGAAAGTTGAATCAAAGACTGGCTGATCTTCCTTTCAGCATGACAATACTATAAAGAACCACTACTGATTTTTCAGATTAATTAAAACTAGTGGAGTTTTCTCAGCTACAAGTTTCTGGTGCAGCACCCAGCCCAATTTTTTAACCGTCCTGGAGACCCAGGCAGAGGCAATAATGGGTTGGAAAAATGTAATTGAATAAAATACCTAAAGGAAGCAGTAACTTCAACTGTGATGACAGTCTCATTGGTAAGTTGAGAGGCAGGTGGACCTAAAGAGTGACTCACCTGTTCACTGGCTTCTCAGGGAAGGACAACTATTTGAAAAATAGAGAAAAAAAATTGAGGCTGCTTCTAATAAAAGGCAATCATATCAAACTGTTGATGAGTGAAGAATACCTTAGCCAATTTCTTGACTTTGCAGAAACTCAAAATAGGTGCCCACATTTGACATTGGTAGAGGGATCCTTCCATTTAGGTGTCTCACTGACCATCTAGATAATCTATAGCCACATTCTCCCAAGAGAAAGAATCATATAGCAGCTCCCTGTGGATGAGAAGTGGAAAGAATTGGCACTTGATTCATGTGCCTTATTGGGCCCAGGTGGGTGAAGCTGGTGAGAGTTACCCATTAGCCATATTCTAAGAACAGGTGTCTGAACCACAGTCCAGCACAAAAAATAATTAAGATACAAAGCCCTTAAAGCGGAGCTCCACCCAAAAGGGGAAGTTACGATTAGCTTAGCTCTATGCTTCTCTGCTGCCACATTTGGCACCTTTTGGGGGGAGAGCAGGTACCTGGTTTTAACCAGCCTATTAGCAAACTAAAAGCAAACTTATTCAGTTAGGGTTTACTTTTAGGTAACAGTCTAAATGCAAAAAAAAGGTACCCTTAGGTTTTCTGCCCAAATCATTTTCCTCTACAGACTTTCTCTAGGAGTTATTGCTGGTGATGCTCCAATTGGTTAGTTGAACCTGAAGAGAAAGAATTGTGCAAAACGTGTGCCAAATCTAGCATTGCATCAATGAGGAGTTTTAGTAATAGCTGACACTTTAAGAGATCTTGTAGCCACATAACAGAAATTCTTGTAGACCAACCTAACAGAAATTCTCCTTTTTATGGTATTTAGGAGATATTCCACTCACAAAAGTTGAAAATTTGTCTGAACAAATTTCTCCACTACGGCCTAATTTTATTTTCAATTGTCAATTACAAACTGCTTAAAATGGTCTTTTTACTAAAAGATATGGTTGAATATGACCTGCCGAAATTAAAATTTTATAGAAAAGTGGATGCAGCAATCTAGTTCAAAGAGTGCTTCTTTATAAACGGATGACTTTAACACAAAATAGTTCTCCTTCCCCTAGCTCAGTTGGTCAAAACAAGAAAAAAAGCTGAAAGGCTCCAATGCTGAATATTGTGTGAATAGTGTTGCTAAGCAGAAAACATGCCTGGGCACTAACACTAAATATAAGAAATCACAGGAAGCTCTAGGAAGAAGGTCGAGGCTGTGTTTTGTGACCGCTGGTTGACCTAAGCTTTGGACAGTCTGACAGACAGTCCTAGCATTTGTACTTCAAACACATTCTTCTTCCTGAACGCAGGCTGCCCAGGCAGTAACAAGGCACCTTCCAAGCCATTTACATCAGCTCAATGAAAAGGATGAGTTAAGTCTTCTTTTTTTGTGGATTTTTAATTGGTCGTTTGCACAAAATATTCATTGTATATTACAAAACCAAAAATATTAACCCCTGGTATACACCTCACACAGACATCAAATCGGTCTCAAACTATGTAGAAAGTATAAAGATTAACATTAATGCCTGAGAGAGTAGAGAATGGAAAAGAAAAAACAAGAGTGATCCGACAGAGGATCAAACATATCGTGGCATTAATTCACATTGGAGCATATCCGGCTCTATAAACATGCCTCAAACGCTGCTCCTGTCACACTATTTATGGGGTCGCCAAGACTTCAATGCCAATTAGAGTCTTATTAGCTTCTTGCTGGGTGAAAAATCTGACACAGTTTGCACTGAAAGGAAGCACCAGCTACTCAGCCTCTTATTGCAATTGGAGGAACGCACTCTCAATGACATAGTGAATCTTTAATAAGCAGGCAGAGCAGTGAACTTGTGAACCGCACACTGATGACCCAATGGGAGCTGTTAACTTGTGCTCCCGGCAAAGGGTTCTCAGGTAGAATACGTTGTTGAACCTGCTGATCATGTGGTGTGCTGCATTAAATGCTCATTTCTCATCTAAATAAGACTTTAAAGCACACATGGTTGTTCCAAGTGGTGGCTCTGCTTTCTGGTAACAAAGCGCCTGCCGCAATGAGTACACAATTGGGATACCCGACATGACCAGTCCAGTCACAAGGTTCGAAATCATATACATTTCAAACACTATATTAAAGAGATTTGGTATCCAAGTTATGCAGGCAGCATAACTTGTCAATCTAAAGGTGGACATCCACAGGACATTTTATCTATTCGCTAGCAAGCAATCAATCAAGACACAAAAAAAATACTCCTACTTTCCCCAGCATTAATCGTATACTGCATAAGCAGCAAATGTGGCAGCAACTTTAAGAGGAATTCCACCCAATATGGATTTCTGTGTTTTAGGTTGACTGGGTACAAGGTTCTCCCTGCAGTCCAGGACTCAGGAGCTATATGACTGCAGCATAAGCAGTTAGTTATGACAGCATATGAGCTCAGCTTTTCAGGTAGGCTATTTGCCATCAATCATGAGTTCTCTCCAGCGGATTCTCAGTAGGTATATAGGAAGAACTGAAAGTGGATGGAACAAGTAGGTCAGGGATAATAGGAACCAAACCCTAATAAGCCTAAACAAGAAACTGAAAACCATTTTGGACCATCCAAGATGGATGAATCCATTCTGGATGCAACTGCTTTTCAACCTTGTCTTGAGAATATTGTTAATGGCATAAACCTATGAAAACCTTCGACATCTCAAAAAAACATTCAATTAGATTTGCCTTTAACCAACATTTTAATGGCTTTATGGTTGGTTATTATGACAACTATTGTTTTTGATGGATGTAATGCTTTTACTTTTAGTCTAGAGAGAATGTGGTATATACAGTGCTATGAAAAAGTATTCCTACCCCTTGAAAGTTTCCAAATTATATCATGTTACAGTCAAAAAACGTAAATGTATTTTATTGGGATTTTATGTGATAGACCAACACAAAGTTGCACATAATTGTGAAGTGGAAGGAAAATGATAAACGGTTTTCAAAATTTTTACAAATAAATATGTGAAAAGTGTGGCGTGCATTTGTATTCAGCCCCCCGTTTATAGAACCACCTGTCACTGCAATTACAGCTGCAAGTCTCTTTGGGGATGTCTCTACCAGCTTTGCACATCTAGAAAGTGAAATTTTTGCTCATTCTTTATTGCAAAATAGCTCAAGCTCTATCAGATTGGATGGAGAGCGTCTGTGAACAAGTCTTTCAGGTCTTGCCACAGAATCTCAATTGGATTTAGGATTGGATTTTGACTGGTCCATTCTAACACATCAATATTCTTTGCTCTAAACCATTCCATTGTTGCTCTGGCTGTATATTTAGGGTCGTTGTCCTGCTGGAAGGTGAACCTCCGCTCCAGTCTCTAGTCTTTTGCAGACTCTGAAGCTCATACACACGACCGGTTTTCCTGCAAGGAAAACTGCCAAGAGAGTTTTTGGCCGGGAAAACCAGATGTGTGTATGCTTTCCCGCAGTTTTCCCCGACAGGAAAACAGCCGGGAATCCTGGCGGGAAAATAGAGAACCTGCACCGTTTTATTCCGCCAGATTTACGAATACTTTTCCCATGGGAAACACTGTGAGGCAGTGCCGATGGAGAATACAAACAGCCGGGATTCCCGGAAAAGCTCTCACGGTTTTCCTGCTGGGTGCTTGGCTTTCCCCTCGGTTTTCCCAGCGGACTTTTTACAGCTGGGAAAACCGAGCGTGTGTACAGGGCTTGACAGGTTTTCGTCTAAGATTGCCCTGTATTTGGCTCTATCCATCTTCCCATAAACTCTGACCAGCTTCCCTGTCCCTGTTGAAATAAAGGGGAGGTGTAGTGTTAGTTTTCCACCACACATAGCATTTTGCTTTTAGGCCAAAAGGTTAAATTTTGGGCTCATATGACCAGAGAGAGCACCTTCTTCCACGTTTGCTGTCTCCCCCATATGGCTTCTCACAAACTGAAAATGGGACTTCTTATGGCTTCCTTTCAATGTTTTTCTTTCTTCCACTCTTCCATAAAGGCCAGATTTGTGGAGTGCATTGCTAATAGTTGTCCTGTGGACAGATTTTCCCACCTGAGCTGTGGATCAGTCCCCAAAAGCAGAATAGCGAGCACATGCAAGCCTGCCACAGGAGTGTGCCTGCGGGTCCTGCAGACTCGATGTTCACTGGTGGCCCGTGATCACGGCGAGGAGAGGCAGAATGGGGAACTGCCTATGACTCAGGTGTGTCCAAACTTTTTTGAAAGAGGACCAGATTTGATGAAGTGAACATGCATGTGAGGGCTGAACATTTTGCATGACATTCTTTGAACCATTAAAATTCTGTCTAAGTGTTTTCGTCCGAGCACTAATACACTGCCCAAGAAGAATTATCTTGCCTTTGTGGCTGTGTGTGGTGAAGAGATGAGCGTGGGCATGTTATTTGTATATATATATATATATATATATATATATATATATCTTTTGTGGCCCCCAAATCCCCGAGCACCACTCATGACTAAGGATGAGCTTGGGAGTGTTATTTGGATATACCATATTTATCGGCGTGTAAAATGCACAGGCGTATAACACACACCTACAATTCAAGAAGCAATTTTCAGGAAAAAAACTTACATTTTAAATAAACAACTTTGAAGCAAAATAAGGGTCACAGTCCATCAATGCAGCCTAATCAGTGCCCATCAGCAGCCTCACCATTGCCCATTAATGCAGCATGCACATTGCCCATCCGCAGCGTCTCCATTGCCCATAAATGCAAAGAGTAAAGTGCACAGGACAGGAGGCCCCGCCGACCCAGCCAAGCAAAGGCAGGGGAGGCCGTGCACAACCACAGGAGGTATAGAAGGACCAGGCTACAATGAGTTTTAAACATTAGTATAGGACAAATGTCCTGTGCTCTTTGATGAGGATTGGTGGAGGCGGGCATCTATATTTGAAGCCATGACAGATATTATATATATATATATATATATACACACCGTATTTATCGGCGTATATCGCGCACTTTTTTGCCCTGAAAATCAAAATCAAAATCAAAATCGTGGGTGCGCGATATACGCCGATACCCGCTTTCCCGCGCCGAATTTTGAATACTGCGCCGGCATATACCGAGCGCAGTACACTCGGGTATATTCGGCCAGTCTCGGCTTCTTCCGCGGTACAGGACGTGAGCGCGAAAGTTCCCGAGCCTGCCCGAGTGTACTGCGCTCAGTATATGCTGGCGCAGTATTCAAAACTCGGAGCGGGAAACGAGCGGGGAGGACGCGAGGACGCCGCGAGGACCCTGGACCCGCCGAAGAGGACGCCGGACCTGCCGAAGAGGACACCGGACCCGCCGAAGAGGACACCGGACCCGCCGCAGAAGGACACCCGAAGCCGCAGGACGCCGAACCCGACGAGGCCGCCGATGGACGCCGCGCAGGACACCAAAACTGTAAGTACAAAATAACTTTTTTTCCACAGGATTGGGGGGCACTTTGGGGGTGCGCGGTATACGCGGGAGCGCGTTATACCGCGATAAATACGGTATGTATTTTTATATCTATCTACACCTGTTTTCCTCTTTATAGTGTATAATTGATGATAATTTACTTGTCTTGTATTGGTGGTCCTAAATAATCCCCTGAGGAATACAATGATGGTGAAACATGTTGGAATATAACATATACTTTTGACCATCTTTGCCTTTGTGGGATACCAGCGACCAGTAAAAAGCAAATTGTATATGCTGTCAATTATTTTTATTGAACGTCTTTCCTATTTTATGTAATAATAATAATAATAATAATAATAAATAATTATAAAATGTTATTCTATATGTAAATTTGATTATTAGAGCACTGCTATAATCCCAATTTCGCATTTCCATTTATCTGCTTCATGTAGGTTTTGCACTCCTATACTTATTTATAATTTTTTCTATTTCAGGTATATATATAGCACCGCCAATTTACATATACATTGTACATTCACATCGGTCACTACCCTTTCAAGGAGCTTACAACCTAAGGTCCCTAGCACACATTCATACATATACTAGGGCCACTTTAGACAAGAACCAAATAACCTACCAGCATGTCTTTATATTAGAAAGCAAATACCTGTCTGATATGAACAAAATTTGCAAAGTCTGGTAAATCGACACCTGGGTAAAGAAGTGGTTTTCATGACCTTCAGAATGGTGTCATGTTATTTGGTGCCAGGTTTTTATTTTCTTCATTCAAATAGAAGAAAATCTTAATTTTTTGGTGTCATTGTATCTGTACTGAAAATAACTGAGCTGATACAAAAAGAAAATGCCAGAGACAAAATATAAAGGCAAAAGTCACACCTTAAATTATTTAAATTTCTATTGGCTGTGCAATGTTTTATGTATATTGCACTGGATGTTTAACTAAAATACAATTTGTATTAGGGCAAGTAAATGAGACTTAGTGTGACTTGGATAAATGAAACCATTCAGACATATTTCAGTGCACTTTGAGCTGTCAGCAAAGCTTAAAGTGGCGTATAACTTAAAAGGAACCTGTCAAGATAGACATATGGAACTGCTACTGTTGACTTCCGTTGGAAGGTGTAACTTTCCTTCACTACTTGGCGAGTCTCTGAGCTGAACATGTCAAGAGTCATGGGAGCTACCATATTTGTTAGTTTTCTATCTGGAAGATAAGCTTGCGTCTTTGGCAAACATTCCTCCAGAAACCTAAGCATACATGTTTATTCATAAAACCAATCGAAAAACTTGTATTTCTAACAATAATCCAAAATGCAGTATAATGCTACTAATGTAGTGTGTTGCATTATATATATATATACATACACATACACACACACACAGTATATTAGATTGTAGGTTATAAACTCTAATGAGCAGGGCCCTCTGATTCCTCTTGTATAAAATTGTATTGTGATATCTGCCTTAATTGTGTAAAGCGCTGCCTAAACTGGTGTCGCTATATAAATCCTGTATAATAATAATATTATATGCTTTATATTATTATTCTCAGGGGTCAAGTTCTGGGGAAAAAAAAGTGTGGGAACTCCCACCCAAGATCCACTTCCCCACCAAATTTTTTTTAATTATATGCTCATATGCATAATTACTAAACCGCATGTTTTTTGCAAGTTCTTTCTAAGTCCCACGATAACTCACGACAGACCTCCGCAATGTCTCCTGGGAACAATGACAAAAGCTCCCAGGAGACATTGCGGCTTTGAGGAAGTGACGGAATACTGCACACTACCTGAGGAATCTATATACAGGAAGCAGACAGTTCGGGCGGCTCAGCTGCTAGAGGCTGCTCTAGTCCTGCAAAGGGAACTGCATTCCTGCTGTGAAAAAAGTGCAGGGACGCCGTTCCCACGCGTTCCAGCAGTACTTGAGCCCTGGTTATTCTGCTTAAATTTTATCCGCTTTCTTTGACTAGTGAGAACTTACTAGAGGAGCAAATTTTTCACAGCAAATGTGTATCTTTTGAACACAATATCAGCTCAAGGTGGTATTCCATCTTCTGTTATACAGGAAAAAAAAAAGTGTAATGATCAGGACTACAGAGAGTCACCTTGCAAATATTCCCACCAATCGACTGTTTAGATAACAAAGCTTCAAGGATAAAGACCGCCATAGTGGGCGATTTTTCCTGGGGGTGCAGGAAGCCTCGCTCCTCTCCCCCTCCTCTCCAAGGCTCCGGCATTCTAACAGTAGGGGCCCGGCCGCGCACTGCACATGCACGAATGGCCTGGCAATCTTCTGGGACTGTGATGTGTCCCAGAAAATTTGCAATAAGGGAGGGGGAGAGGTGATCTTCCTTCTGGCACCAGGGGAGGAAGTGGGAGCTGGATTACTGTAAAAACAAATCGATGAATAAATTAGATTTAAAGATAAAAATTAATTAATTATTGGGTATGTTTTATAGCAAAAAGTAAAAAAATATATATTTTTTTCAAAATTGTCAGTCTTTTTTTGTTTATAGCTATTGTTTAATTAGTTCCGGAAGCATGCTTGTAATTCAAAGCACTTATTTATCAAAGCAAATTTACCCATAAGAAATGATGGAAACTCAGATGATTCATTCCACAACCATTTACTCATAGGTCCTTCAGTTTATGTTGCATATAAAAAGATTATAGCAATGTTATGTAACCATAAAATGTCCATCCACAAATGGAGGCCTCCACAAGGGGATTAGAAGCAAAATCCAGCAGGAGCTACAGAGTATAAAATAGAAGAGAGGCGCCTCTAAGTGTAGCAATATGGTTACATTTAATGAAGGTTAATGATTAAGAGAGACCCATCTAAGTATGCAAGAATCCCAGGGTAAAGCGGCCCACATAGACCTCTCTTCTCTTATACTCAGTTGTGACATGACTCTACTCTTATATCAAGACATCGCTCGTATATCAAGCCAATTTTTTTTTAAAACGTCTGCTTGTCTTGCAAAACGCTCTCAAACCAAGGTTTTACTGTACCACCAAAATAAAGCTCTATTTGTGGGAAAAAAAGGACAACAAATTAATTTGGGTACAGTGTGACACGACCGTGCAATAGTTTGCGCAGCGCTTAACAAAATAATAGTCAGTCAGTTATAGCAGTGCAGTATCATACAAAATGGCCTGGTCATGAAGGGGGTTAATCCTTCTAGGGCTGAAGTGGTTAAAAGCTCTATTGGTCTAAGAAAACCAATCTGAAACTCATTTGGGTATATAGTTGCATGGCCAAGTAATTGTCAGTCAAAATATTACAGCACTGAAAACTGAAAAATGGTCTCGTTAATGAGGGGGGTGAAACATGCCGATACTGAAGTGGTTACAGTTTGGTTGACTTACCCTTTGTGCCAATCTACTGCTTCAGCCCCTGAAATTTCCTGTGTACATTTCTACATTTGGCTTAGATCTACTCACACTCCCCTTGCTCCTGGCCTCTAAAACACCGAGAGCTACAGAAAGCGAAAGTACGGAGAGGTGTCACAATTCCTTTATACTTGGAAGTGCTAGGAATTTAACAAGCATGGAGTGGGGTGCAGGGAAAGTATTAACTCATATGGCCTCACTCGCACTCCTGCTTTTAGCTTTTCTAAACATAGTAAAAGTCATTTGGGAAGTATAAACAACCTTTATGCATCCCGGATGACTTTTTTATGCCTTTAGATGTTCCTGTTTAAAAGTAGTTTTAGCAGTGCGTTAAAAGACATTTAGTTGCATTTAGTGTGTCTTGACCCGGTGGGGTTGATTTACTAAAGGCAAAAAGACTGCACTTTGCACGTGCAGTTGCACTCATTTCCCCAGAGCTTAATGAATGCAGTGACAATTCACATTGTAAAGAATACCCAATCAGGTGCAAGGAATAAAAAAAAAAATTAAAGTGAAAAAATCATTTTCGCTTGCACGTAAATCAGTGATGGAAATCATCAGAGTTTCACCACATTTACTAATCTCTAGGGAAAATGAGTACAACTTCACTTGCAACGTGTACAATCTTATTACCTTTAGTAAATCATCTCCACAGAATTCTATTTGCTCTAAATGAAACTAAACTGACTGCACCTAAATGCAGGTAAGTTCAGAGTGTTAATGACAATTAGAAATGTCCTCATATAAATGCAGGTTTGACAGTTCCAGTGTAAATGAGGCCATAATGATGCCTATGGATAAACAGGTTACTTTGATTCAAAAAAAAGTACAGTTTAACCTTGGATAAGGAGCATAATCTGTTCCAGGAGTATGCTCGTAATCCAAAGTACTCGCATAGCAAAGCAAGTTTTCCCATTGAAGTCAATGGAAACAAAAATAATTTCTTCTGCATTGACTTCGATGGGATGCAATACCGAATGCAGCCAGGAGGTAGGAGGCCCCAAAAGGCCAGAGGACACTTCGGCTCATTTCCTGCGCCCACGTACCCCAGGCCAAATGAGGTACTGCAGGCCAATGGTTGGCTTTTCTCAGCTCCTGCGGCCCTATACCTCAGGCCAAATGAGGTAATGCAGGCCTATTTAGCTTGAATTTTGTTTGTCTCGCAAACCGAGTCAGAATAAAAAAAAAAAATCAAAACGCAAATCAAAACGCTCTCAAACCAAGTTACTCTTAAACCGCGATTCCACTGTACTGGTTTGCTTTCCACTCTTGAGGGTTGCAGACCGCATTGGACTGACTCAATCAGTGGTAGGTCAATGGGTAAGTGATGGTGGGACAGGTTGGAAGAGTTCTCTTCTGATTATTTCTGCCCAATTTAACAGGAAGTTAGTAGTGAGCCCTTTATTTGGGGGCTCCAGTTGCTACCTCTGGGTACAGCCTTGAGCTATTTTCTGTGTGTACTAGTAAAGACAGGTAGAAAGGAGAGCCCAATATTAAATGAAAGACAAATAGGAAGGTGAATTTGTAGTCGTTTATTGAAAGAGGCAACGAGTTTTCAAGCCAACACGTTTTGGGGGAACAAAGACTCCCCCTTCCTTAGGGCTGCTGCTGTATGCGGATGGTAAATGGGGAAGAATTCCAAATCGGTGTGTCTCAGTAGTGTATTTAAGTTTTGTGCTGCCCTAGGCCTGACTAAACTCGTGCACCCCCTAATTTAAATATGACCCAGCCCTTCCTGTCAAGGCCACACCCCTTTCTGTTTAAGACCCACCCTGAATTTTTTTAAATGGGGACACTACTTCTTAGGGCCTGGAGAGGGCAATGGATTCCCTTAATTTGTATAGATTTCCTCTCACTTCCTGTTTGGCTATAGGGCACAAAATTAAGGTAAATCTCTGCAATGGGATAAGGATGGTAAAAAATAAACTGACCAGGGCTATAACCCTCCCTTACTCTATCCAAAATGAAAAAAAAAAAGAAGTGCCTATAGTTCTACTTTAAGCAAAGTCAAAATTAGAAGCAGCTTGCGTTATACTAACAGTGTAGCACAAGCCGATGAGCACTCTTTCCGTGCTGCCCCCCTGCAAAGTGCTACCCTAGGTCTTGGCATTGTTGGCCTAGGCCAGGATACAGTGTTGGTGTGTCTAACATCAAGATCAGAATTAAATGTGTCCGCTGTGTTAGCAGAGGCAGCATGGGCCAATATTTCAAACATACAGCAGTAGTCCTGAGGAAGGAGGAGTTGTTGTTCACCCAAAACGCATTGGCTTAATAACTTGTGGCTTCTTTCAATAAAGACTACAAATTCACCTACCTACTTGCCTTTAATTGGATATTGGGCGCTTCTTTTCTACCTACCTTTACTGGTTTGCTTTTAAGGAAACCCGTCATTACAGAAATATGGATAGTGCTATTGGTGTCCTCCTGAAAATGGTGGTCTGTTTCTCTCTGGCTGCAATACTTTTTAAACCACAAACTAAAGCTGGCCATAGGAACAAGCATTCGTATGAAAATTCTCCAGTGCATTCGGACTTGGCGAACATGATTCGAAAATACTTTGCTTTTAACGTTCGATTTTGGAGTGACTGGACTGTCCCGACTTAAATCCACATTTACCGTTAAAAATTAGTTTGTTCAAAAAAGACTTTCCTTCACCTCTGCAGCCAAGGGTTCGGATCCCGGTCTCGGCTTCATGTGAATTGAGTTTGGTGGTCTCAGCCCGGCTCCCGGTGGGTGTGCTATGCAAGGTACGCCTGTGCTTAGTACGCCCACCCCCCCCCCCCCCACAAAAAAACACCACACTTGCACGCACACGAAATTGGTTTAAAACACATGCACTTTGGCCTAAAATAAAGAGAGGCGAAGGACCTACGGGGCTGGCTGGGTGGGCTAGGCCCCCTCACTCCCTCATAGGGGGAGTCCCTCTGCCCCATTGGGGTCCCGTTGGGCCCCAGTTGGGCTCCCAAGAGGAGCAGGTAGGGCGGGGTGAGTGGGAGGCCCCCCTTCACACCCGCCATTGCCACCAGGGGCATGGAGAAGGATGGCGATTGCCTCCGGGGGGAGGGTCTGCCTACTCCCAACTCCTGCAGTCCGGCTCCTCTCTCTCGAGTTCACGCACAAAAATACACTTTAGAAAAAAAAGAAAAAAAAAAAAAAGACTTTCCATCCTGCATCTTCAAATCTTCTTGCCACTGTGTTCGAAAACAAACATTGGTACGACTCCACTAACCATTAGAAAATCAAATAAATGTTCTCAAAACAAACATTTTAGAACTAAATTCTACTAAAGTATGGCCAGCTTAACCACTTAAGACCCGGACCAATATGCTGCCAAATGACCCAAGGGTTTTTTGCGATTCGGCACTGCGTCGCTTTGACAACTGCGCGGTCGTGCGACGTGGCTCCCAAACAAAATTCGCATACTTTTCTTCCCACAAATAGAGATTTCTTTTGGTGGTATTTGATCGCCTCTGCGATTTTTATTTTTTGCGCTATATACAAAAATAGAGCGACATTTTTGAAAAAAAAACAATATTTTTTACTTTTTGTTATAAGAAGAATCAATAAACTAAATTTTAGTCAAACATTTAGGCCAAAATTTATTTAGCCACATGTCTTTAGTAAAAAAAAAAATCGCAATAAAAACAAATTAGCTACCTAGCGGGAACAGCGAAACTAATACAGCGATCAGAAAAATGATCGCTTAGTGATGCTGGCAATAGGGAGTGAAAGGGTTAACTAGGGCGGTGATCAAGGGGTTAAAACTTTATTAGAGGGGGGTACAGGGGCTACCCAGGACCTAACACTAACTGACTGTCACACTGCCACTAAATACAGTAATCATACATGTATGATTACTGCATTCAGTGACACTGTGACAGGGGGGATGGGGGGGGGGGCGATCGAGGGGGGTTAAATGTGCCTATATGTAGTGTGTCAGTGTAGTGTTAGTGCAGGACTTACTTGTGTTGTGATCTCTCCTCAGCTGTGTTTGAAAAAACTGCCGAGGGAGAGATCACATCGCTTCCTCCTTCCTGTGTTTACACAGGAGGAGGAAGTGACAGGGCGGGCTGGCACGCGCATTGGCTGGGAGCGATCGTGAGGGGGAGGACAAAAACGAATAGCCGCCCCCTCTTGTCGGATCGCTCCTACAGCCGCGTGGACCGCCGCATCGGACCCCCGACCCACCTCAAGGCACCAACGTATATATACGTTGATGTGCCTGTCGGTGCCATTGTGCCGACGTAAATGTACATGCAGCGGTCCTTAAGTGGTTAAGCATGCAACATGTGATGCCAAATTGAAGTTGAACTGCTGATTTGCATACTCGGGGACTCCGAAAGCAATGAAGCCAGTTGGTCAGAAGGGAGGTTAACCACTTGCCGCCCGTATAACTTACTTATACAGCGGCAAGGTGGCACTGCTTCTACCTGGTATGTGATCCGACACTTCCAGGTCTGGGGTGCACATGCATGCGGCCGGCAACCCACTTCTGCTGTAATTATACACAGTGGGAGCTGATCTGCGGGTATCGCAAACTCAAAGCCCGCCAGAACCCGCCGATCATCCAGCACAGAGGCAGGATGTAAACAAGGCAGATCAGTGTTCTGTCAGTAGGGAAAGCATGGATCATTGCGTTATTTACAAAAGGCAAATCCACGTTGCACTACAAGTTCAAACTACAAGTGCAAAGTGCACTTGAAATTACACTGGAAGCGCAGTCGCTGTAAATCTGAGGGGTAGATCTCAAATGAGGCGAAGCTCTGCTAATATTATCCAATCATGTGCAAGATAAAATGCTGTTTTTTATTTCCCCCCTCGGATCTACAGCGACTGCACTTCCAAGTGCACGTTAAGTGCAATTTCAAGTGCACTTTGCCCATGTAGTGCAAAGTGGATTTGCCTTTTGTAAATAAACCCCATTGTGTTCCTGCAAAGCATGGACATAAGGCCGGAATCACACTTGTGCGGTGTGAATTTCAGCTCTGTAATCTCTGCAGATAGATAAGGGAAGTGTTCAGCAGATCCATTGCGTTTTAGCTGTGAATTTGGAGACCTGGGAGAAGTTCCGGGTGAGAGGAGAGTGGGGGAGAAGTGTATTGAGCTGAATGAGAGAAATTCCTGAAGAGAACTGAACACATCTGCGAATCAGCTGCGTACCCATAGAAGATAATGGGACTGAATTTGCACCTTAGCCGCACCGCAAGGCATAAAATCCGCACACGTTATTTCAGAGGCGTAAGGCGGAGTAATACAAATTGGGACGGATGTGGGCGTGTTACATTGAAATGAGCCGTGACCTCATGCAAATGAAGGGCCGGCCGGCCGGCTCGCGCATGCGCGTTTGAAGCAGACCATGTCAGCACCTCTGTGCGCATGCTCACAACTCGGGAACGGCGCAATCAGTGAAATTGGAAATGGACTAGGGCAAATTTGAGAACTACGCAGACAGCATAAATAGACACACACAAACGCACTTCCATTGCAAAAGTACATCCCTTTGTTTCCCTTCCCATATAGCAAAGTGCTTTTGTTCCGTTGTTAGTTGCGTTGTGATTTGTATTTGTCAGATTTGTGTACTGTGTGATCTTGTGTTTGTTAGAAGATATTTGAAAGTGATTTTTGCTAAGTGTTTGTGAGACTTTTTGTTTGATAGTTTTCTGTTTGTTTGTTTTCTTGCTTGATTGGTCGTGCTTGTTTTTGTGAGTGATTTTTGTTGACTGGGAGTGATTTTTGGTCAGAGTATGACAGAGAGGAAGAGGAAATTAAATTTTTCTTTGAGGGAGAAACAAATTCTTGCCCGGGCCATTTCCGACTATGGGCGTTTCCTCCACGGCCCGGACAGTGCCAACACCACCCCAGCCAGGAGGAGAGAGATTTTGGACATGATCACTGACCAGGTGAATTCAGCGGGGGAGGGAGAGACACGGAACCGATCTGGGATTGAGAAAAAGATAAATGACCTCCGGCGTCTGGTCAAAAAGAAGCTGGCCAAAATGCTTGCCCATGCCAGGGCCACAGGAGGGGGCCCACCTTGCCGTGTTAGGCTGACAGCGGAGGAGCGTGCGGTGGCCCAAACCTTTCATCGGCAAGAAGTGGAGGGCCTGTCCGGCTATGACTCAAGTCATGAAGGCGTGATGCCAGGTAAGGTTTTTTTTTCTATCAGGTGTGTAGCATGTGTGGGGGAGGGGGTGAAAGAGAATATGTGGCAAGTGTGTGGATCCTCCAACCTGTGAATGTTTTGTGTCATCCACAGATGTGCAGGAGGGTGCTGGGCCATCTGGCCTGACCACACCATCCCCAGGACAGCAGCCTAATGAGGCCCCCCCCGACAAGGCCGGAGTCCGCGGAGGAGGTTGAAGAGGAGGAGTTTCAGGAGGAGGAGGAGTCCATGTCATGCACTGGACTATTGTTTTTGGAGGACTCTTCCCCTCTGGCTGGCAGCAGCCAGCCCTCCCTAAGGGGGACCCCCCCCCCCTCCTCCCCCAACATGGCTCCCCTCCCAAGGGGCTCCCCTTCTCCCCGGCCACAAGCATTAGTTGGAGGCAGGAAGGCAACCCAGAAGACCAGGGGGGTGGCCGATCTCCTGCTCGCCACTCTGAGAAGGGACCAGTTCCTCCAGACCCGCCATCTGGGACAGGTCAGCCAGACCTTGGGGCGGATGGAGGAGAGCCTGTCCTCCATCAAGGATACGCTTGGGAACCTGGACTGCCACTCCCGGGCTTTCACAAACTGCCTTAACGAGCTGCAGACTGCATCAGCAGGCGTTGGGCAGGATGTGAGGGCCCTCACCCAGGCTATCCAGGCCAACACAGCAACACTAGGTGCTGCCCTGGACAGAATAGCCGTAGCCTTGGAGGGAAGGCCGCCAGGTGGGCAGAGACCAGGGGCTGCTCCTCCTTCCCCGGTTTCCCCCCTCCCCCATGAGTCTCCCCAGAGGAGCCGGGGGCGTGGCCGCCCCAGGCATGGCTCACGTCAAGGGCACTAATTTGTTTTTCCCCTTTTTTTGGGCCTTTTTTTTCCTGGAAATTTTTTGCTTTTGCTGGTATTTTTTTATTTTTTTTTGGGGGTTGTGAATGCTGTTTGAATGTGGGGGTGACATTCCTGCCGGAAAAGGGGTGTCACCCTCAATTTTGGTGGAGAAGGGTTCCCCAGGACCAGGGAGAAGTGATCCCCAGGTCCGTGTGAATGGTGTATGAATGTACAGTGACATAATTGGAGCCTTGGCGTGGCGTTGCTGCTCACAAGTCCTGCATGGTGGACTGGTGCCAATCCAATTTGATGAGGATGTGTGGTGTGTGTGCTAGGGACCACAGTGGTGTGCATGCATGCATTCTCATTGTGCCATGATTAATGTGTGTGTTTAACATGCAAAGATGCCCAATGTGAGCTGTCTCCTGGCTGCTCTTCCCTCAGAAGACGGGGTATCCTCGCTTAGGGGGGGGATTGTCTGGTTCAGGGGTCAGGTCATCACGTAGGTCAATCTGCAGGCCCTTTCTCACTGCGAAGCTGTGCAGCAGGCAACAGGCACCGATGATATGGCACACGAAGTTTGGTGAATACAACAGGGTCCCCCCAGACTTATCCAGGCATCGGAAACATGACTTCAGGAGGCCAAAGGTGCACTCCACCACTGCACGTGTTTGGGCGTGGGCTTTATTGTATCTTTCCTCTCCTGGGGTTTGGGGGTTCCGGAAAGGAGTCATGAGATGGGGTCCCAGTGGATATGCAGAGTCACCTGTAAGGGAAAAGACAGGAGGATGTTAGTCATGCATGTGCCCCTTGTGATGTGTGCATCATGGGGGGGTACAGTCATGCCTGCCACCCATGTCACTCACCAACCAGCCAGGTGTCCCCATACACGTTCTGATCGAATTCCATTCGGATGGGGCTTTGATTGTATATGTAGCTGTCATGGCTGGATCCGGGGTGTTTGTCACGGACGTGCCATATGAGGCCTTGGGCATCGACCATAACCTGTACGTTGATGGAATGCCAATGCTTCCGATTGCGGTACATGTGCTCTGTCTCCTGGGAGGGCTGGAGTGCCACATGTGTGCAATCAATGGCCCCCACGGTGCGTGGGAATCTGGCAATTCTGTAGAAATCTGTCATTGCCTTCAGCCGCAGGTCCTCAGTGGTGGGTTTGATGATTTGGTTGGTCATGCATCTGAGGATTGCAGGGACAACCTGGTGCACACATCTGCTCACGGAGGATTGTGACATCCCAGCCACCACTCCACTTGTACACTGAAAAGGGCCACTGGCAAGGACATGAAGTGTTGCCATGACCTTGACCAGTGGCTGCACTGCATGTGAGCGGTGTGTTCGGCTGGTGATGTCCTCCTGCAGGGTTGTGGTTAATTCCAGGATGACATGAGGGGTGAATCTGAAGATGCGATACACCTCAGAATCACTCATGCCAAACAGGTTTATGCGGGTGCGGTATATCCTCTCCCGTGCCATCCTCCGTGCCCTCCTCCTTCTTTGCTCATCTAAAGTCAGTAGTATAGCTATGCGCGACGATGCCCCTGGCATGTTGGCATACAGATTGTTGTGCAACACGTGTGACTGCTGAGCTCCTCACCAACGGTGTTGCTTTCTCTGACATGTAGACGATTTTTCTAATTTTCGACCAGCTTTTATATGGTCTAATTTTAGACAGGACATTTTGCTGTTGCGCACACCGCGTAGCCTGCGCTGCACCAACGTTCTTTTGTGGATCCCCGTAAGTCCCTCATTAGCATATTTGACTAGCAAATCAATGGTGTGTCTAGCGCAGTTTTGCGCGGACGGATGCGCCTGTCTATCGAAATTACGCTGGACAAAAAAAAGTAGATTTCTTGCGTAACTCGTTCTGGGAATGCCGTGCATCGAAATGCACATTTAGACTTACGCCACGCATCTCCTGTTACGCAGGCGTAATCGCTCTGTGAATCTGGGCCAATGTATTTAGAAATGTTCTGCGTATTAGAAACGGTTTAAGCCGCAACCAATTCGCATAGGTGTGAATCCGGCCTAAATCCATGCCCTCCCCTAGTAAAAGCACCTCTCGCGGTACACTTCAACACTGGTCAGGCACACAGTTAACCTTTTGATTGCTCCTGATGTTAACCCTTTACCAGCCAGTGTCATTAGCGCAGTGACAGTGCATATTTTTAGCACTGATCAATGTATTAGTGTCACCGGTCCCCAAAAAGTGTCAGTGTGTAACTGTTCGCTGCAATATTGTAGTCCCGCTATAAGTCACTGATCAACGCCATTACTAGGAAAAAAATACATAAAAAAAAAAATATCCTATAGTTTGTAGACGTTATAACTTTTGTGCAAACCAATCAATATATGCTTATTGGGATTTTTTTTACCAAAAATATGTGGCAGAATACATATTGGCCTAAAACATTTATTTTCAGTTTGCAGTCCAAATCCTGAAACTTGTTGTTGCGTTCCTCACACCTTTCTTAAACCATTTTTGCAATGTAGCAGGTAACATTATCCTTCTGAAAGAGGCCACTGCTCTTTGTTTCTATGAAAGGAAGTACCTGGGTCAGCAAGAATGTTTAGGTACAGTAGTTAACATCCACAGAACATGCCCAAAGCATCACACTGCCTCTGTCGGCTTCCCTTCTTCCCATACTGCACCCTGATGCCATCTCTTCTCCAGGAAAGAGACAAACCCAGCGCCGCCATCAGGAGGGTACAGGCAGTACACCTGTAAGGGATCCGGAGGTCCCCAGGGCCCCAGATGTCAATATATATATATATATATATATATTTTTATAAAAACAAGAAAAAATTATATACATTTTTTTATTTAAGGGCCCAGAGGTCCCCAGATGACAACCCCCCCCCTTTTTTTTGTATACATATAGATTTGTTTTATTAAAGGGCCCAGAAATTCCCATGGCCACAGATGGCAACCCCCCCCCTTTTTTTTATTAAAAAAAATGTCATTTTTTAATATTTTTTTTATTTCTTTTTATAAAATTTTTGTGTTTGAATAATCGATTATTTTTTTAATTGATTAACCGACTAATTTCGATTAATTATAACGCACATACAGATACAACTACTTTTAGCTGATCTCCTTGCATTGTAACTCTGCATTAGTCAGTGGTAAATGTGGTATACACTATATACAATCACCCGACACTAGTTAGTTTCCAAAGTTTGAAACTTTAAGAAAAACTTAGAAAGTTAGTTTAACCTCTTATGGACCGCCACATGTACATTTACGTCGGCAGAATGGCACCGACAGGCACATCATACGTTGGTGCATTGAGGTGGGTCGGGACCCCCCCCCCGGTACATGCGGTGGTCCCCGTGGCTGGCCGAGCGATCCGGGACAAGGGGGCGGCTATTCGTTTTTGTCCGCCCCCTCCGGATCGCTCCCAGCCAATCCGCTCGCTCCCCCGCCCTGCACTTCCTTCTCCTGTGTAAACACAGGAAGGGGGAAGTGATGTGATCTCTCCTCTCAGCGTTTTTTTCAACCGCCGCTGAGGAGAGATCACATCGCACAGTAAGTCTGCACAACACTACACTGACACACACTACACCGGCACATTAACCCCTTGCGATCGCACCCCCCCCCTCCCCCCTGTCACAGTGTCACTGAATGCAGTAATCATACATGTATAATTACTGTATTTGGTGTCAGTGTGACAGCCAGTTAGTGTTAGGTTCAGGGTGGCCCCGTACCGCCACCTAATAAAGTTTTAACCCCTTGATCACCGCCCTAGTTAACCCTTTTACTCCCTATTGCCAGCATCACTAAGCGATCATTTTTCTGATCGCTGTATTAGTGTCGCTGTTCCCGCTAGGTAGCTAATTTTTTTTTTTATTGTGATTTTTTTTTACTAAAGACATGTGGCTAAATAAATTTTGGCCTAAATGTTTGACTAAAATGTAGTTTATTTGATTTTTCTTATAACAAAAAGTAAAAAATATTGTTTTTTTTTTTAAAAATGTGGCTCTATTTTTGCATATAGCGCAAAAACAATAAATCGCAGAGGCGATCAAATACCACCAAAAGAAAGCTGTATTTGTGGGAAGAAAAGGACGCAAATTTTATTTGGGAGCCACGTTGCACGACCGCGCAATTGTCAGTTAAAGTGACGCAGTGCCGAATCGCAAAAAGGGGCCTGGTCATTTACCTGCATTTTGGTCCGGGTCTTAAGTGGTTAATTTTAATTATAAAACGTATCTAGTATATTGACTGTCAGTCACTTAATAGTAGGCAAGTAGGCATCACTTTAGCCAGTCACGCAGACATACCAGAGTGTTTAAATTTTCTGGAAGCAGATACGATCGCATGTTATTGACAATATACCCTGCAGAACTGAACAGTCTTTCGCATGGAACAGATGTTGCCAATACACAAAGAATTGTCTGCAAAAAAACTGCTTAGGACAGGAAAACTATGGTTATTTTTGCCCCCTTCCCCTGATGGAGCCTGATGCATCCTCCTGCTCCACAGATGCAAAGGTACTTCAATCCAATGGGTCTCACTGTCCAGGCTGTCCGGTGACGTCAAGAATTTTGATTGATCAATAGAATTTTGATCGATCAAAAAAAATAAAGATTAATCAAGGAATTAATCTTTAATTTCCCCAGCCCTAATATATATATATGTATATGTATAAAAAAAAAATATATATATATATATTTTTTTTTTTTTATTAAAGAACCCATGTGGTAACCCCCCTTTTTTTTATAATATATTTATATATATTATTTTTGTATTATACTTATTAAAGGGCCCGGAGGTCCCCAGGGCCCTGGATGACAACCCACCTTTTTTTTTATAAAACAAAAATTTTTTTTTGTTATACAAATTTTTTTATTTCTTTTTAATCCTTTTTTTTATATATATATTTTTTTTTATTAAAGGGCCCAGAGATTTCCAGGGGCCCGGAGCTTTTTTTGTATTTTTTTAATAAAAAAATAAATTGTAATTTTTATATATATATATATATATATATATAGAGAGAGAGAGAGAGAGAGAGAGAGAGAGAGAGAAAGAGAGAGATAGATATATATGTATATCTATCTATATAGAGATAGATATAGATACAATACAAAAAAAATATTTTGTTTTATAAAAAAAAGTGGGTTGTCATCCAGGGCCCTGGGGACCTCCGGGCCCTTTAATAATAATAATACAACAATTATATATTATATATAAAATAAAAATAAAACATTTATAAAAAAAAGGGGGTTGCCACATGGGGCCCTGGGGACCTCCGGGTCCTTTATTTAAAAAAAAAAATGTATATATATATATATATATATATATATATATATATATATATATATATATACACATAATATATGGGGGCTAGGGAAATTAAAGATTAATTCCTTGATTAATCTTTAATTTTTTTGATCGATCAAAATTCTATATATTGTATTTATTGGCGTATAACGCTCACTTTTTTACCCTGAAAATAGAGGGTAAACTGTGCCTGCGTGTTATACGCAGGGTGCTATGGAAAGAATTTTTACTGAAACTTCCCTACTAAAGTTAGGGTGCGTGTTATAGGCCTGTGCGTGTTATACGCCGATAAATACAGTATTTTATTGTTTTATTAAAGGCCCCAGAGGTCCCCAGGGCCCCAGATGGCAACCCCCCCTTTTGTTATAATTTGTTTTTATATATTGTTCTTTATTTCTTTTGTTTGTAAACCCCCCCCCCCCAATTAATTTTCTCAATTAGCGGCGGCACACCAAACCCCCCCCCCCCTCCGCTTCACTGCTCCAGGTGGCCCATGCTGTGTAAGGGGCCCCATAATTCCTGATGGCGGCCCTGAACACACCTGGCTATCCACATGATGTAAAAGAAAATGGGATTTATCAGCCCAGACCATTGCTCCTCGGGCCAGTTCTGATGCTCACATGCCTATTGTGGGTGTTTCTAGCTGTGGATACAAGTTGGCATGGGCATCCTGACTGGTCTGTGGCTACACAGCTCCATACACAACAAACTTCGATACCAAATTTTTTTCTGCTTTCAACACATCAACACATTTTACCTGCTGCCTAATTTGATCCATGAGTTACAGATGTAACAAGATAATCAATATTATTTGCTTAACCTGTCAGTGGTCATCAAGGTATGGCTGAACAATGTGATTTGCTTCTTAGACAAAATAAATAAAAAACGATAGTAAACGCGGCAGTAACACGCTTACAATTTTAGGACTAATCATATGTATGTAGTCTGCACAGACATAAGAGGTACAGACTTCACATATTTTCAGCCCACATCTCTTCAGCTTTCCTGCTTTCTAAAGACAGGAAGCTCTGTCCAGGAATACATCTCACCACTATGACACACTCCATATTGCTCCATTGTTCCTGCTGCCACTGGCTCAAGCCACAAGTATTTGAACAATTTTGGATGAGGTCCTGTACAATCACACAAGACCATCCTCAGTGTTTATTTGAAAAAAAAACTTAGAGGCGGTTAGACAAATGCAGCTTGTTGTAGCTCTGCCTGTGGACTCATCTTATAAATCCTCCAGGACTATGGTGTCCTGTAATAAATATGTGAACAGTGTTTGGATGGGCTTCTGCGCAGAAGAACGCTGCTGCCTGTATGTTTTTGTTTCAAAGACAAAGTACCGTAGCTTGTAACCAATGACCAGACACTTCGGTTTTGGCACATAACAGGCTATGCAGATTTCTGTCAAAAAACTCATCAGATAAGATGAGGGTGCAAAAATGCCCCCTGAACAGCCTCCAGGCTCCTGCTGTTTATCAAATGCCATCTGGCTGCAAAAACAGAGGAAAAATTCCATAGAGACATACATCTTAGCAATAACATAAAAGAGATCCTTGCTGTACATTTTTAGGGTTTTCTGCACTTGAGCATACATTTAATTTGCCCTCTTGGGTCCACCCACTCCCCTTCCATCAACATGTGAATGTCATTCTTAACCACTTCGCGCCCAGGCCAATTCTGACATTTTACAATGGTGGTCATTGCAACTTGTTATCTCGCATGGTATTTGCGCAGCAATTTTTCAAACATGCTTTAAAAATAAAAACAGTAAAGTAATTTTTTAGCATAATGTGAAAGATGAAGTTACGCTGAGCAGATAGATACCTAACATGTCACGCTTCAAAATTGCACACACCCATGGAATGGTGCCAAACTTTGGTACTTAAAAATCCCAATAGGCAACGTTTTAATTTATTTTACTGGTCACATGTTTTGAGTTACAGAGGAGGTCTAGGGCTAGAATCATTGCTCTCACTCCAACACATGCGGCAACACCTCACATGTGTGATTTGAACACCGTTTTGATGTTTTTTACTTACTTTTTTTATTTTGACACTTAAAAAAATAAATAAAAATGTGATCACTTTTATTCCTATTACAAGGAAAGTAAACATCCATTGTAATAGGAAAATGGCATGACAGAACCTCTTTACAGTGAGATATGGGGTCAATAAGATCTCACCACTAAGCCTAAAAAAAATAAAAAAAATAAAAGAAGATCACCGCTTCCCAGCCGAAGCGGCACCGTTTTTTTTAATGCAATCTGGTCCACCGGAAATCTCTCTGGTAGGAACCCGGGGCTGGCCAGAGGGCGGTGGAAGGGGGGGACGTGCCCTCTCGCCACCTGCAAGAAGGATCAAGCGACGGAACAGCCTTACAGTGCACAGAATCGCCAGCTCTAAAAAAATTATATCTGAATGATGCCTGTAGCTGCAGGCATCATTCATATATACCACCACAAAGCCCAGAATGTCACATGACGTCCTCTGGGCGCGACGTGGTTGAAGAAAATGTAGCGCCCCCTTACTTTCAATATGGGCACTACGCTAAAGTTAGTGGGTTAGTGGGAGAGTTATTTGGCTCCCATTCATAATTTGTCAAATTTCAGGCTGCGTTCCAGAGATGCGATCCCATTCCTGGGCGGCAGGTGGCGCTAGAGGGGTTCTGGCAAAGCCACTTTTCCCCAGCAGCCAATTAGAGGAGTTGGACCTCGCAGGGCATTCTGGGGAGGGGTATATTTGTGACTGACGCCATGAATCGGGGTGGCGTGGGCTCTCTTCTTCGCGGGGTCCAGGCTCGGGGTGCTCGTATACACGGACCCTGCCGGCATGGCCCATCTGGCTGGAATCGCATGCTGCGCGGAGGGCTGAACGGTGGGGGGTCGGCTCAGGGAGAACCCAAAAGCAGGTTGTCCAGGAGACTTGAACGAACCAACGGGGATCCGGTCACCAAGGCCTTGACAGGTACATGGCAGCTGTCAACCAGTGACCCTTTCATTGCATTTACTGGGAGGATTTGCTCAATCCGTCTTGTTCATTTAAGTACTGAATTACTAGGCCTTTGGCAGAGGCCCGAGACAGACCTGTGCCAGAGCTCTGTTCCTCCCAGCAACCTAAAGTGACATTTCGGCTGCCAGGCTTGTGGCAGAAGTGGCGACTTTGGTACAGTGCTACTGAAAGCAGGCTTGTTTTCTTCATCATCCAACCCATTGGATGACTGGACATTCATTTACTGCTACTACTCACTGCTACTACACCTAGACACACTACAAGGTAACTTAATACCCCGGTCCCAAAAACAACCAGCGGCTCCTGAATGGGGTAGCGCTACACAAACTTTTTTATTTTTTGGAAGAATAACAAACTTGTCATACTTACCTGCTCTGTACAAAAGTTTTGCAGAGCAGCCCCCCCATCCTCCTCTTCTCGGGTCCCCCGCCAGTGCTCCTGACCACTCCCCCGAGTCAAGAGTCCCCATAGTCCCCATAGCACTTGCTAGGGGGGCCCTCACGTGTGCTCGTTCCCAAGCCAGCTTGTGTGTCCATTGACAGCTTAGCCCCGCACCCCACTCTCTCTTAACTGGCTGTGATTGACAGCAGTAGGAGCCAAAGGCGAGGAGAGAGAGAGCTGAGAGAGCCAAGGGAGGCGCTGCTCGTGTGCTCATCACTGGATTGAGATCAGGTTCAGCTCAGTATTTAAGAGGGACTGTTTTTTTTTTTTTTTTTTTTTTGTAATGCTTTTTTTATCTTAATGCCCTTAGAACCACTTTAAATAAAACCATTCTAATTTCATTACATAGCTTATTTTAGACACATCATCACTGGGTCTCTGAGCTTCTCTGTGCAAGAGGAAGACCGTGGCTGGCGAGAGAGGCCAGCGGGGTGCCCAATACTATTCTTAAAGCGGAGTTCCGACAAAAATATATTTTTTCTAGTCAGCAGCTACAAAAACTGCAGCTGCTGACTTTTAAAATAAGGACACTTACCTGTCCAGAGCGCCCGCGGTGTCGGCACCCTCGGCTCTCAGGTGGAGGCACCGCCATCTTCAGTAAGGGAATCAGGAGGTGAAGCCTTGCGGCTTCACAGCCTGGTTCCCTACTGTGAATGCGCGAGTCTCGCTGCATGTCCTCACTGGTCCCTGCTGCCTTCTGGAAGCTATGTGTCTCCCAGAAGACAGTGGGGGGACGGAGGAGGGGCTGAAAGTGGCATACATATCTGCGGATAATGACGCTATCTATGCCCAGAAGTGGGAGCAAATACTCGGCTTAAACAGGTAAACAGGTATGCTACCCCCTGAAAGGTGCAGGTGACACCAGAGGGGGAGGGGGGATTCCGAAAAGCGGAAGTTCCATTTAAGAGCCACCAGACCTGATGCAAGCAGTAAGCTGGCTATTGGGAGGAGTTTTGTAAATATCAAAATGCCCTCATGGGTGGATGTCAGTCTGGAAGAATGGCCATTCCTAGGCCGTATCCATTTTCATGCAAACCACCCTAGGTAACACCCACATGTAAAGCCAAGGCAAGCACAGAGTTCAGCATTAATCCATGAAAAAACAGCTATCCCCAATGCCAGGGTTGCTTGATGAGTGAAATCATACACAGACCAGTTAAGATTTTTTTTTTCACATTGGAACCTTAAAGTTTTGTTGGCCCCTACGTATCTGTTCTATCTATTATCTCCAATCCAAAAGTTCTAAATGGCACTGGTGCAAAAACTGTGTTTTGCAAGCCTAGCAACATGGAGATCCCATTTGATTGGTTGCCACATCTGATTTAAAAGGCTGATAGTGGTCCATTATTGCAAAATTAAAAAGGCACCCTAATAAATTAATATAAGGATTGATTCTACTTTTACAGAGGTATGTTGTGAAGCATCTACCATGACAGCTAAGGCTTAATGTACACAGGATGTTTTACAACCTCTCCTGAATGGTTTAACTTGATAGATAGTAACTGACATTTAAAAATGTCAGTTTGGCTGCGTTTATGTTTAGAAGTGTTTTTTTATATAGTCAAAAATTAACAACCCCTGTAAATGAAACGCGGCTAAAAGCGTGTTACCGCATTTACAAGCTGTTATAGGCGTTTGCCGTTTCAAATGCCTCTGAACATCCACCCTGAATGCATTTTTTGTTTTTTTTTAAAACTGCCTAGAAATTACTATAAATGACCCTGTGTATATGTACTGATAAGATAACAGAGCAGAGTTCAGGGGCAGCTGAAAAAAAAAACCACTCAACTGCTATTAAAGTGGTTGTAAACCCTTACAGACCACTTAGGCCTCGTACACACGATCAAATCTGTCCGCTGGACCGTTTCAGCAGACAGATTCGATCGTGTGTATGGCCGAGCAGACAGATTTGTCCACCCGACAGATTTCAAAGCATGCTTTGAAATCTATCGGGTGGGAATCTGTCCGCCCGACATGTCTGCTGGTTAGTACACTTACCAGCAGACATGTCGTCCCACACCGCCGCCGCACCGCCGCCGAATGGATTTGGCGCATGCGCGGAAGTGTTTTACTTCCTGGTGCGGTGACGTGGCGGCGTCAACGTCACCGCCACGTCAGCGCGCTCTCTGCTGGCGGGGATTTTGGTTTGCTCGTGTGTACACGCGAGCAAACCAAAATCCCAGCAGACAGATTTGTTCAAATCTGTCGGACGGACAGATTTGAACAAATCTGTCCGCTCGTGTGTATGGGGCCTTAGACCTACAGGTAAGCCTAGATTAAGGCTTACCTGTAGGTGCAAGAAATATCTCCTTAACCTACACGATTAAGGAGATATTTGCTAGAAAGACGGCACTGATGTCTACGGCGCCTGCCGTTTCTGAATGGCTCCCACGCGCAAGTGACACCATCGCGGCTCTGGCGCTGTGACTGGCTGGAGCAGCGATGACGTCACTACAAATAAGTCACTCCGGGAGAGATGGAGGCGGTGGAGGAGAGGAACGAGGACCGCTGCAGGGGCTTCGATCACAGGTAAGTAATTCATAATGAGCTGGTATGCTATGCATACTAGCTCATTATGCATTTTTTCTTGCAGGGTGTATTTTTTTCCCATTTTTGAGGGTTAACTTCCTCTTTAAATGTCCGTTTACCAGCAGCAGTGTACAATAAGCCTAATGGTGTCCAGCAGTCGCAAAACATGCTACACATAAAAAGCTAAACTTTTTTTTACTATGGTTCAGCATAGCAGTAATGAAGATGGAGAAAAATTCTAAATTTAGAAGACCAATATAACTTTGAACCTGGTAAATCTGAAGTTTTAAATCTACTTCATTCAGTAGATCAATTCCCGAAAACAAATCTCCATAATAAAAAGCCAACATATGCCTTTGCTTGTAGCCATTCAGCACAGTTATAAAATGCTGATCAAACAGCTTTTTTACATCAAACCAAGTCTTAGACATTTAGGTGAATAAGTTCTAGATACAAGAATTTCATGCTACAAAAGCAAAAAATGTCCCAATCAATCAATTAAAGCTAAGTAAAAATCCAATGTGTGGCTTAAATGGAGATCAATGTGGATTGTTCTAGGGACGTATACACCTTCTTGAAACTCACTACCGACACACTCTAGTATCACCATTTGTTTCCCTAACAAAGCTTCAGGGGGCAGCCAGCTCATCGAAATTTCATTAATCTAATAGAGTAAAAAATCTAATTCTGCTGGGGCGAGGTGCTACCTGGGAAAGATAACCTTTGCCTGAACTCCCGCGGCTCTGATCTTTCTGCTATTAGTCTGATGAAACAGACAGCCACAAGGATGATTACAGCCATCAACCTCAACAGCGTAAGCTCAGCAATGTACTTATAAACAAAGGGCCCTATTACATATTTACACAACTCTGAGCTCAATGTTTGTGGGAAGAAAATATGACCCCATGAAGAAACAGGAAACGTGTAGGGCACATATACAGACATTGGGCGCAGCACATAACCCCTCATTTTAGCTGGAAGACATTATTGAGGGTTCCAAGGTAACAGAATTTATTTTTTTGTATAATTTTTTATTTTAATAAATTCTTTATTGATTTGAAAAGAGAAAGTAGACAAAACTGAATATGGGTCACATACAGTTGCAGTCAAATGTTAGAACATATAATGAGAGGTATTGGACAGCATCTAGAGTAAATGTTTTAGCGCATATCTTGCGTGTATATACACATACGTCTCTGAAGGTGTGATGTATGGACCTCATCTTGGTTTTGAATGTAGTGGAGTATTTTTATTAAAGCATTTGTTAACTCCAAAAAATTTAATAATGGATCGTGTCCCTTTAAAGCATTTTATACAGCACAGCACTTGTGCTGCGTAACTTGGCCCCCTCTAACAACTGTAATATCTGTCTGGTCCTGTAAGTAGGGATGAGCTTCTTGTTCGAGTCAAAAGTATGTTCGACTCGAACATAGGGCCAGATTCAGCAAAGGTTACGCTGGCGGATCGAGTGATCCGCCAGCGTAACAGTGGCTTTGAGCCGGCGTTTCTGTTTTCTGTAACCAGAAAACAAGAAACGCCGGGTTGAAGTTCCGATGCGGTGAGCGTAACTGAGTTTCGCCATCGCATCGTTACTTCAACTTAAAAATGGCGCCGGGGGCGTTCCCGCCGATTTACGCTCAAAAAATATGTTAATGAGCGGAAATCGGCAATTCACGATCGAAATCCGGCGCGACGCAGTGACGTTACGACGTTTCCGGACGGGATACGCGGCGCATAGTTATACCTACATGGGGCTGGCGTATCCTATGTTAGGTATAGGCGTCGTCATCGCGTCGGGAAAATAAAAAAAAACGTCGCTTGCGTAAAACGGTCATGAATGGGAATGTGACGTCATTGACGTTCATTCACAGATTTTGGAGCATGCGCACGGGGATGTTTTGACACTCGACGCATGCGCAGTACGTCGGCGGCGGGATCGCGCGTAGTTAGCATACTACACGCCCCGTACCCGCCCAATTTGAATTCCGCCGGCTCATTTGTGATGCGCTGCCGCAACTTTAGGAGCAAGTGCTTCATGAATGACAGCACTTGCTCCTAAAAAATCGGCAGCGCAACGCAAATGAGAAGCGTTACTCCAGAGCAAAGATGCTCTGGACTACGTGAATCTGGCCCATAGTCTGTTCGTACGTTCGTCTAAATTCGAACAAAACAGGTCGTTCGTGCCAAATTGGGTGACGCGCCACGGCCCATGATTCACTGCAGCATTGCGCGCTGACACCAAACTTGCTCCTCTTCAGAAAAAAACTGAAGACAGAGCTATTTGTCCAGGCTTATGGATAGATTGAGCGTTATTTTTTCCCCATACACTCTGCTCCTTCATTGATGGGGTCAGTCATGCCATTTTAGTGATTATGCCCCTGGAATGGCCCCGACTACTCAGATACCAATGATGTTATGTACTCTTTCTATAGATTTCCTTGTTTCTTTTTCCTTATCATATTCTTTGAAGCTCCTAGGCCTTTTTCTTTTGTTTACCTAAGAACCGGATACTTTTCTTTTTAGTCTCTGTCATCTTCTTTTCTTTTTCTTTTTTATTACTGTGGATTGATTCTAGGTAACACCTAACCAGCGGCGCTTAGACGCTCACCCCCCAGTGGGTATTTGGCGCCTAACCAAGCTTAAAATCCAAATCTAAACCTGATTGGCCAAGCATGCTGTATGTCCCGCATGCTTTGCCAATCACAGCGCGCAAAAAACTGAGAGCCATACGGAGGGGCCAATTATGGCTCAGGGCTTTAGCACACGCCCCACACTATAAAAGTCAACCTGCAAGGCGGCCTCGTGTAGAGAGAGAGAGAGACAGTGGCCCAGATTCAGAGAGCCATTACGCCTGTCTAACTGGTGTTAGAGAGGAGTAATTTCAAATTTTGCGCGCCGTATCACTAGTTTGAATCCTCAAACCATGATACGGCGGCTTCGGGCTTCGATCCGAGAGGCTTACGTCCTCGTAAGCCCTCGGATCTACGTTGCGATATTTTTGTGGCGGCTGGGTGGAGTCCGCGTCGTTTTCACCGTCGGGGTATGCAAATTAGTTTTTACGGCGATCCACGAAGGTACGAGTGTCCCTCGCAATCGCCTACGTCATTTTTTGGCTACGTAATGTTAGAGGAGCTTTTTGCTGGTCTAACAGTGCGTAACCCATGTAAAGTATGGCCGTCGTTCCCGCGTCGATTTGAAATTATTTTTATTTTTTTTAACGTAACTCGTTCGGGAATAGGAATGTACGTAAACGACGCTACTACGACATAACGACGTGATTTCGCGCAATGCACGGCGGGAAATTTGCGAACGGAGCATGCGCAGTTCGATCGCCGCGGGAACGCGCCTATTTTAAATGCTACTCACGCAGATGGATTGCGACGGGAGAAATACACTACGCCGCCGTCGTTTACTGGACAAAATCTACCTGGATTCCACGTAGAGCCAGGTAAAAAACGGCGGCGTAGTGTATTTCTGATACTCTACGATAATCTAATTCTCTCTGAATCTGGGCCAGTGTCTTTATTACTAGATAGATAGAGCAGACAGGCTAGTCAGTTTAGTTAAATTTAGTGTGTAGAGGATATATATACATCCCAGGAGTTGTACATATATTTATATACTGTATAGTTTAGCTAGATCAGCTATTCCTATTTGTCAGGCAGTTGATTGTGCTAGCTGCAGTCTTCTAACGTGTTGTATTGCCCATGTGCTGTATTAGTTTGCACCTAAACTTACTTGGTGTTTACTGCACTTGTGCTGTACAGTTTGCACCTAAACATACTTGGTGTTTACTGCACTTGGGCCGTATAGTTTGCACCTAAACATACTTGGTGTTTACTGCACTTGGGCCGTATAGTTTGCACCTAAACGTACTTGGTGTTTACTGCACTTGGGCCGTATAGTTTGCACCTAAACGTACTTGGTGTTTACTGCACTTGGGCCGTATAGTTTGCACCTAAACGTACTTGGTGTTTACTGCACTTGTGCTGTATAGTTTGCGCTTAAACCGTATAGTTTGCACCTAAACGTACTTGGTGTTTACTGCACTTTTGCTGTATAGTTTGCACCTAAACGTACTTGGTGTTTTTTTTTTTCTTTTTTTTTTAAAGTGTATTTTTGTGCGTGAACTCGAGAGAGAGGAGCCGGACTGTAGGAGTTGGGAGTAGGCAGACCCTCCCCCCGGAGGCAATCGCCATCCTTCTCCATGCCCCTGGTGGCAATGGCGGGTGTGAAGGGGGGCCTCCCACTCACCCCGTCCTACCTGCTCCTCTTGGGAGCCCAACTGGGGCCCAACGGGACCCCAATGGGGCAGAGGGACTCCCCCTATGAGGGAGTGAGGGGGCCTAGCCCACCCAGCCAGCCCCGTAGGTCCTTCGCCTCTCTTTATTTTAAGAGACCGCATGGCCAAAGTGCATGTGTTTTAAACCAATTTCGTGTGCGTGCAAGTGTGGTGGTTTTTGGGGGGGGGGGTGGGCGTACTAAGCACAGGCGTACCTTGCATAGCACACCCACCGGGAGCCGGGCTGAGACCACCAAACTCAATTCACATGTAGCCAAGACCGGGACCGAACCCTTGGCTGCAGAGGTGAATGGCTTGTCAGCGCAGTGCCAATCACGTTGAGCCACCACAGCTCCCCGTACTTGGTGTTTACTGCACTTGGGCCGTATAGTTTGCATCTAAACCTACTTGGTAAAAGTAAAAGGCTTGACTGACATTAGCTTTTTTTGCTTAATTTTGACTTGCAGAAATAATGAAGGCCTTCAGAGAACAGGAGTTCTCCACAGAATTTGTTCAAAGGGGGCCCCGGATGGCAACCCCCCTTTTTTCTAGAATTTTTCTTTCCCAAAAAAATAATTTATTCAGCCAAGAAGAATAAGAATGGCCCCCCCACCCCTAAAATAATCGACATATTGTTGCCACACAGCACATGCGCTTTGGGGGGCCAAGCCTGTATGGACAGGCTCACAGGCCACCACTGAAACACCAATGGCCTCATCAGGCACAAGTGTCATGTAGTTTGTTGAGGGTCTCTTTAGGAAATTGTGCAATATGCAGCAGCAAAGTATGACATGGTTCAGATTCTACTTAAAGCGGGAGTTCACCCTAAATATAATCTTTCCCATGTGTTTTTTTTTAAAAATGCTCCACTTACTGTCTAATCTTGAATTTTGATTTATCTCCCCCGCGGTGGATGGTGTCTGTATATCCCGTCACGGCTTACGAAAATACCCGATTTAGGGCTCGGGTATTTCCGGCGCAATACGGCGCCTGCGCACAGACCTAGGAGCTGACTGCGCAGGCGCCGTATTTCTCCGAGTCCTATTTCGGCTTTTTTCGGAGGGCGACTCGGAGAAATACGACGCCTGCGCAGTCAGCTCCTAGGTCTGTGCGCAGGCGCCGTATTGCGCCGGAAATACCCGAGTCCTAAATCGGGTATTTTCGTAAGCCATGACGGGATATACAGGCGCCATCCACCGAGGGGGAGATAAATCAAAATTCAAGATTAGACAGTAAGTGTGGCATTAAAAAAAAAAAAAACAGCATACTGGCGCTGACGCCAGTATGCTGGATAATATGGAAAATTGTATATTTAGGGTGAACCTCCTCTTTAACAAACCTACAGTCCTTGTCTTGTTTGCACGTCCTGTATACTGCTGTTCAAAGTATATAGGGCCAATGAGTCTTGTAAAGACCTGGCGGGAGTGGTGGCGGGGAAACCCATGCTATTTTTTTTCAGTGATTTTTATCCATATTGCAGGGCAATGGACCAAACATTACATTAAAGCCGCAAGCAGTCTTAAATTACTTTTTTCTTATAGTAATCTCATTTTGTGCAGCGACAGTTCTAAACACGTGCCACCTCACAGGCATACTATAGACACCCAGCAGGTACGATATTTAAAGGAATTTTGAATTTTTTTTCTCACTTTAAGCATCATTAAAATCGCTGCTCCAGAAAAAACTACAGTTTTTAAAACTTTTTTTTCCATTGATACATGTTCCCTGGGGCAAGACCCAGGTTCTCAAAGACGTTTTCGACAATAACTTGAATATTGGGCTTTAAAATTAGCACTTTTGATTTTCGAACGTTCGAGTCCCATAGACTTCAATGGGGTTCTAAATGTTCGCGCGAACGTTCGGTCCGTTCGAAGGTTCTGGTGCGAACCGAATGCGGGGGGTGTTCGGCTCATCCCTACCTGTCAGTTTCTACCCTCCCTTATATAAACTGACCACGGTATATCATGGCTGCTGAGCCCTGACACCATGGTCAGTTTATGTGCCTCCATCATCCGCAGCCCTCCTGTCCTCCTAAGTCCTTCTCCCCCTCCCTGCCTGTCTAACCCTGTGTCAGTGCCCTGCCACCTCCGCTCCTGATGCTCTCATAACTGTTTAAACTTTATATAAGCCCCTCTGTGTCCTAATAACAAGTGCTCCTGTCTGTGTGCTTTATTTAAAACAATGCCTCCTTTACTGGATTTCACAGCAGTTCCCCACGATCATGTGACCGGTCAGCTCTCTCTCCTCTCCTCCTGGCTGACATTAGCGGGGGAATCTCAGCCCTGCCCACTTCATCTGTCAGCCGGGCAGAGGAGAGAGCCGGACAGTGACGTGCAAGGAACCGCTGCAAGGAACCGCTGTTAAGGAGGCATTTTATTCAATAAAACACACAGACAAGAGTACTTGTTATTAGGACACAGAGGGGCTTATATAAAAGTTATGCAAGTAGGTTAACAACCACTTTAAGTAACAAGATCTACTGTAGGTACATCCACCAGGTTCAGTATGGTGGTAACTCTTTGTCTTCCTTGAAATTTTCATATCATTGGTGAGGGGAAGAAATGTGGCATATGATGAGGTGTAATAAGGGGGTGGGGGGTGCTGCATTTTTTTTGTGTGTGTGTTTTTTTTTGTGTGAGTCCTGACAAGATATTTTTGCCGGCCGAGTGTACACATGTATGATTCAAAAGAACTGCCGTTCTTTTGAATGGCATGAACGCGATGGCGTCATTGACTACGACGAGCATGCGCTCATCACATTCGATGGAGTCTTCGCTATCTTGCTTCACCCTACCTATGCCTTGGAAGCTACCGCGCATGCGTCAAAGTCATTTCGAACATGCGCGGGTTTCCATGGAGGCAGGTAAGTATACACACAATCGGGTTTCTCCGCAGGAAAACACTGCCGAGAATCACGACGAGAAAATAGAGAGCAGGTTCTCCATTTTTCTCGTCTAGATTCTGGGCAGTTTTCTCGACAAGAAACCTCAAAGCCTCGTGTACACACGCGGTTTACTCGGCAAGAAAGCTTTGCCAGCAGTTTTCTTGCGGTTTCTGGCCGAGAAAATCATGTGTGTGTACGAGGCTTTCGACTAAGAGATAATTCTCTTCCCATTCAACTTATATGACAGAGCCAAGAGGACTTTCCCTCTTAGCTTACAATGCATCTTTGTTAGAGGTCTGTACGGGGCCGGGGGTTCGACTATGATACAACACCTCCTATCACCTGTCAAATTCTGTGTTAAGATTGCTCTTCAGAGGGAAAGGCATATGTAAAGAAGGGGCTTCTTTCTTTCTTTTTTAGGAGAGTGGTCTGTGCTGAGGGGACTATTATTTTTTTGTTTTCAACATGTTTTTATTGAGAGTAAGAACAAATTACACAAAAAGGATTACCAATTACATGAAAAGGGCATAAAGCTCAAGTACAACATAACCAATACAGGTGAAAATAAACGGGCATTCAACAGCCACAAGACTTAAAACTGTATAGGTAGAAAAAACTGTAAATATAGCCAACTAGAGCCCTGTGATAACACTGTATATCCATCATAAAAGGCAATCCAAGAATTTAACTAAAAATAAAACAAAACACAAACAGAACCAAAATAAAATAACATTTAGGTCAGTCATTCCTGAAGTCTATATAAGAATCAAGGGTTCCATTTAGCATCATAAGCTGGGATAGAGTCACGTAGGGTATGAAATATTTTTTCCGACAGCATCATTTGATCTACACGCGTAATAACCTGAGCGAAAGGGACCGACGATTTTATCTATCAACTCCAATTTTCCAGGTAAGCTGCAGTTTTTCACATTCCCAGAATAAATGGATAAACAAACCCTGTTGAGGACAACCCCTAAAACAGGAAGGGGAAGTCAGTGGGAAGATTTTACTTAAGCGCAGGGGTGTGTAATACCACCTTGTCAGCAGTTTATTGGCAGTTACCCTAGCTGTCAGAGATTTAGTGCACTTGTGCATATTCTGCCAGTTTTTCGCCCAATCAAACTCATCATCTTCCAGGTGTAGTTCCTGTTGCCATTGTATTCTATAGTTCAACATGGGGGACTCCCCTACTGGTTCCATTAAACTATAGACCCCCGAGATGAGGCCCTTTTGTCTGGGGGCTGAATAACAGATATTTTCAAAGGGAGAATTTGAATCAGCAACCGGTGAGGGGTAGTGTTGTTGGAAGAGGTGTCTAATTTGAAGAAAGTGATAAAATTCTCTTAATGGGATAGGATGAAGTGATTGTAAATGGGATAAAGTAAAAAATACGGAGTCTAAAAGAAAACCATCCTGTCATGGACCATGAAATACTGAAATCCTAATTCATGTATTACAGAAGATTTAATTCTGAACCCAAACCAGGTCAATAGACTCAGAAGAAATACTCATTGTCCATTGTGTGATAACCCTATCTAAAGCCTTTCTATTATCAGGTGTAAATGACTTCTGCCCTGTCTCAATTCTCCAGACGGCTCCATTGTTCTGTGGCTGGCTATTGTGTACATTGATTGACCCCCTGGGGCTTTTGTCTGAAAACACATCACAGGCCTGGCCACACATATTCAGGCTATTCAAGCATTGGGACCAATCTCTGCGGAGACATTTTCAAGTCCTCATTTGCATGGTTTAGGAGGACCAGAATGGAGACTGCATACTTTACAATGGACCAATAGGAAAGCGGTTGTTGGGGGCGGGATGTTCCAAATCCTGTATAAAGTGTGCTGTGTACTTTCAATAAAGTGCATCCTGTTACATTCAGCATTAAGCCATGGCTCATGTGTGGATTATTCAGCGATTCCAGGGATATTCCTAGTCAGGGAATATTGGGTGATTTCTTTTATGGGAGAAGAAGGGAATGCTTGACGGGGATATGTTCTACGACCGTCACACATCCAACTCCGTCAACCCACAGTCCACCCAAACCTTAAAAGTGTCCGGGTGACTGTAGGCCGTGGGGAATCTAGGGTCCCCCAAAAAATGAGGCTCCCCGAGGGGTCTGCGTCACCAGCTTAAATTTTCCCCTATAATCCTCCCAAAGCTTCAAACCAACCGCCACTATAGCGTTACTAGAGCTCAATCCAGGCCAAAAACGGTTCGAGGACCATGAAAGACCCGGAAGATAAAAAGGAAAAATAGAGTCCTGCTCAAATCTGACCCAGGGAACTTTAGAATTAACTATATTCCACTGAGCCTGTTTGGTGAATCTGCTGACCAAATAGTAGAGCCAAATTTCGGGCACCCCCAAACCACCTCCAGTGGCTGGGCGGTATAAAGTGTCTCTAGCAAATCTCAGGGGTCTATTCTGCCAAACAAATCTGTTAAGGTGAGATTGAACAACCATTTAGTACGTTTTAGAGAGTCTGATCGGAAGAGAGCGGAATAAGTACAGAAACTTGGGGAGAACCGTCATTTTAAGTGCTGTGATCCTACCTAGGAAAGAGATATGAAATGGGGACCAGAGTTTCAGCAGCTGTTTCACTTTAGATATCATCTTAGGATAATTAGCATGAAAGAGTTTGCAAAATTCCCCGGTCAGGTTAATACCCGAATAAGGAAGGGAGTCAACCGCCCATGAGAAAGAAAAAGTTTGTTTCAGATGGTGTAATTCTGCGGGCGAAAGGCCCACTGGAAGGGCCACGGATTTTGAGACATTAACTGAGAGCCGGAGACTCTTTTAAAGGAGGACAGGGTCTGCATCAAATTTGGTAAAGTAGAGCAGAAACTAGATACAAAAACAAAGCCGCGCCATAAATAACAATTAAAAATGATGCCTAAGAATAAGATATAAGATATGAGTCAATTTACCGATGAAGGGTCACTTTATTACATCAATACATGTCACTTTGGTGGTGGACTTTCAGGATCCCATTTTGCATGAACTGCATTCCATCAATAACCTACAGAGTTTATTGCTCAAACTGGACTTGACTCATATCTTATTCTTAGGCATCATTTTTAATTGTTATTTATGGCGCGGCTTTGTTTTTGTATTAAGTATAGCCACAGGTACGGAAAATAGCAAAATATCAGCACACTAATCTGGCAAACAGGACGTGCAAAGACATGGCTTAAATCAGGAAGTTCATAGGAGAATTAAAGAGTTCAAGGCTCACCAGTAACAAGAGACAAGGCAAGAAAGTCCAAAGGATCAGGCAGGGAGCTGGCCAGTATCTCAGGTGGCTCAGCAGGAAGAGTCACTGTTGGACTCTTATTAACCACTTGCTTACTGGGCACTTATACCCCTTCCTGACCAGGTGAAATTTCAGCTTCTGGCACTGCGTCGCTTTAACTGACAATTGCACAGTCGTGCGACGTGGCTCCCAAACAAAATTGGCGTCCTTTTTTCCCCACAAATAGAGCTTTCTTTTGGTGGTATTTGATCATCTCTGCGGTTTTTATTTTTTGCGCTAAAAACAAAAAAAGAGCGACAATTTTGAAAAAAAGTCAATATTTTTTACTTGTTACTATAATAAATAGCCAATTTAAAAAAAAAAAAAAAAATGTTTCCTCAGTTTAGGCCGATACGTATTATTCTACATATTTTTAGTAAAAAAAAAAAAAAAAATCGCAAAAGGCGACTGGTTTGCGCAAAAGTTATAGCGCTTACAAAATAGGGGACAGAATTATTATTAATTTTTATTATTAATTTTTTTTACCAGTAATGGCGGCGATCTGCAATTTTTATTGGGACTGCGACGTTATGGCGGACACATCGGACACTTTTGACACATTTGACACATTTTTGGCGCCATTCACATTTATACTGCGATCAGTGCTATAAAAATGCACCGATTACTGTATAAATGTGACTGGCAGTGAAGGGGTTAAAACTAGGGGGGCATGGAAGGGGTTAAATGTGTATCCTGGGTGTGTTCTAACTGTGTGGGGGGAGGGGGGTGACTGATGCTGTGTCCCTATGTACAAGGGACACAGAGCGGTCTCCTCTCTCCCTGACAGGACGTGGAGCTCTGTGTTTACACACAGAGCTCCACGTCTTGTCCCTGTAGCCGCCGATTGCGAGTGCCTGGCGGACATCGCGGCCGCCAGGCACGCGCAACGGTATCTCAGGGATGCAGCGGGCATGCGCGCGCCGGCGGCGGCCGCGCCCTCTGGTGGCCAGGAATAGCACAGGGCGCATATGCGCCCTGTCAGAGATTCAGAACCACCCGACGGCCGCATATATTCGTACGGCCGTCGGGAAGTGGTTAAAGGTCAATGGGAGAAATAAACTTATTGTCGACCAGTTAGAAGACGGCCTACGTTACAGAAAGCTAAAAAGATAGATATTAGGCCTTATTCCCATGGATAAAATAAAAGTGGCCACAGTGCAAACATCAATATGAGCATATATAATTTAATAAAAGCACACTTACATATGGGTAATCAAAGGGCTGCAAAACTGTGAAGAAGATGAAGAGCAGAACAGCCAGCCAGCACAAATAGCTGTCATGCACAGGCTCCAGGACTGCCAGAAGGGGGATGCAGCATCTTCAGGCTAACTGGATCAAAGTAGCAACCAAAATTGTTAATTTCTCCTCATTATTTACTGCTGGAAACCTCTGAAGGAACCCCATGTAACCCTGTTCTAGACTCAAATTTAAAAGAGATATAGTGATAATCAAGTTTTTCACCCAGCACAAAATTTGTGCTGTTGTGTGGGGCTCCTTCAGCCTAGGAAAGTTATTCATCCACAGAGAAAAAATGTTCTTAATGGAGCATGAATGCATTGATACCGCCCCTCCTAGTCCACTGACACTCCCTTCAGCCCGTCTTATTGAGAGTCCCTACCTTGGTAGGTACAGAGAGCTAGAGGAAGAGTCAGCAGGAGCCTGACATTACACCCGCGATCTACTGATTGCAGATGCAATGCGTTGCACACGCAAACAAAAAAATAAATGCAAATTTTTCCTTCTTTAAATGTATGTGAACTGCTTTTTTTGCTTAAAGAGGCTGACTCTAGAAAACACAATTTACCAAACTGTGGCTTGCCCCTTATTTTACGCTCTGATAACAATGATTACCAGATGAAAGAATGTGCTGACCAGTGGAGATGTGCAATAAGTACCTGACAAAGGTTCTAAACTGTACCTGCACTATTAAAAAGTATAAACGTGTTGGCTGGAGTTTGATTTTAATAGTTTAGATTCAAGTATATATTGTAGGTAATAGTTTTCTATAGTTGTAAATAGCTTGTTTAGTTCACTCACTTCACTCAGACTAATCCAACACCAAAAAGGAGGGATAAGGGGCATATGCACACTGTTCCTGAAATTTGCATATTCAGTTAGTGTTTACTTTTTACATAGCCATGCCAAAATGTGCAAAGGCAATCAATTAATAAACTAGCTGAATGAGTGTGTATGAAAATTACCAATAACCTCGATGACAGGGATTGTACATAGAGGTCAATCTGGCTACTGGTATCAAAAGATTTTCTGTCCTGATGAATCAATTCTCATACAGCTGTATCTTTATTGCCCAAGTAAGACGTGTAAGGAAAAGCATGTTAAAAAGGTGAGCTTATCATAACGCAAAATAAATGCTCTCTCATTAATAACATAGCCTGAGCTGCAATGCATAGTTACTGTCAACACCTTTTCATAAGAAATGACAGCTGGAACACTCCCTCCATTTGTTGTGTATTGGAAACCATGACACAAGCTAATACAATTAACATAGTATGTGTGTGTGTGTGTGTGTGTGTGTGTGTGTGTGTGTGTGTTCTGTCACTAAATGGTTGGATTACATGCTTTTAATACTAAAGAATATATCATGGTGTAGCAAAAACTCCCCAAAGATCAATCTGTATATACTGGTTGTGCCTACTGAAGAAAAGAAAAATATTGCAGTACTAAAGTCTTCTGAATCCCAACCAGGACACTAGCTGCATGGAGTTTGCATGTTCTACTAAGGATGGGCTCCGGCGTGTTCACACAGTCCAAATACAGAGCCTGCCAGGAAGTCGTCACCGCGCTGCGCTAAATACAGGCAGACAGACATTTCCCGATCTCTGCAACCGAGCATTGGGACAATGTCTCCCTGCCTGTGATTAGCACATCGCAGTGCCGACTTCCTGGAGGGCACTGCACATGGATTGTGCGAACACGCCGGAGCTCATTCTTATGTTCTACTTGTCATTTGGTGGGTTTTCTCCCACACACCAAAGACATGCCAGTAGGTCAACAGGATCCTTTCTAAAATGACCCAAGTATGTGTGTGCATGTGAGATGTGGACTTTACACTGTAAACCCCTTGAAGGCAGAGACTGATTTTAATGTGCAAAATGCAGAGCACTGCATCAATTATTGGCGCTATATAAGTATCTGTAATAATAATAATATTGTGCTAAAGCAAATATATTTAGATAGATCTGTACTACAAAAACCAGCATAATATCGGTGCAAACAATTGTTTTATAACAAGTTGATTATGGGTTGGTAGCCCAGAAAACCAGCATAGGAAGCCACAAAAAACTCAAACACTTGTACTGATCACCTTTACTAATGAACAATTACTGTAATACACAGCCATATATCCAATACAGATTAAATTTAAAGCGCAGGTTCACCCAAATAACATCTATATCAGACCAACTTCTTTATACTTCTAACATGTACAGTCCGAACATGCAGAGCTGCGAGTGGCTCTATACGGCGCCTGCGCACCGACTAGGAGCCATGTAGAGCTGACTGCGCAGGCGCCCTATAGAGCTTCTTCATGTTCGGCTTCTTTCGGAAACGCCGTGACGCACCTACGCAATACGGGGGTGGGGCCTTATCCCCGGGAGGACATTTTTCTGAAAGGACATCAATCATCTGGGTGACCGCCCAGACAACATTCCTCCTCAGCATAGAAACGCCTACTCCCGCGGGAGAAGTACCCGGAAGTCGGATTGTGAATATAGATTATAAGGTATGTACAGCCTGAAAAAAAAATATGCGGACTGTACACGTTAGAAGTATAAAGAAGTTGGTCTGATATAGATGTTATTTGGGTGAACCTCCGCTTTAAAGGTAATCAGCATAAAGTACATCCAGGAGTAGATGTGGATGTATTTTTCAACTACAGAAAGATAGTATTCTTTCAGTACATGAAGGGTAAACCTGAAATAACGTGGTCTTTTCTGGCAGAGAGTTGGATGGATCGTTATTGTATGCTACTGCATTCTATGGGGGGGGAAGAGTTAGTGGTGCGGTACAAGTCAACCTTTTCGCCAGAGAAAAGGTCTCTCAGATTTTTGATGTTTAGCAACCATAGTCTACAATACATGTCAGAATAGTGGGTTATGGATTGACAACAAATACTAAACTGGTTAAATAGACCCCAATGGTATGCGTTTCTCAACACATACAGTGGATATAAAAAGTCTACACATCCCTGTTAAAATGTCGCGTTTCTGTGATGTAAAAAACATTAAACAAAGGTAAATCATTTCGGAACCTTTTCCACTTTCCACCTTTAATGTGACCTATAAATGTACAACTCAATTGAACAACAAAAAACTGTGGAGGGAAGTAAAAATAAAAAAAATCAATAATATGGTTGCATAAGTGTGCACACCCTTAAAGCTGGTTCACAACACAAAAATGCACTCCAGATCCATTCCGTATGCATTTCTGCATGTGTGTTTTTAACGCGGTTTTGATGAGGGTTCTGGATACATTCCAGGTGCTTTTTTCTTATTTTTCCCGTTTCTTTTTTCACTATACTAGGGTCCAGCACGTTTTTGATGTTTTTTTAATGCGTCCCAGTGCATTTTTGATGTGTTTTACTGCTTTCCAGTACAGTCCAGTGCAGGAAAAATGCAGCATGTTCTACTTTTTTTCTGGAAATGGAAAGCCCTGGAACTGACTGCACCAGTGTGAACTATGCCATTGGAAGCCATATAACCTACTTTCCATGTGTTTTTGATGCAGAAAAAAAAAACACACTGGACTGCATGTGGTGTGAACTAGTCCTCAAATAAATACTTTGTTGAAGCACCCTTTGATTTTATTACAGCACTCAGTCTTTTTGGGTATGAGTCTATTAGCATTGCACATCTTGACTCGGCAATATTTGCCCACTTGTCTTTGCAAAAACACTTCAAATCTGTCAGATTGTGAGAGCATCTCCTGTGCAGAGCCCTCTTCAGATCACTTCACAGATTTTCAATTGGATTTAGGTCTGGGCTCTGGCTGGGCCGTTCCATAATTTAATCTTCTTCTGGTGAAGCCATTCCTTTGTTGATTTGGACTTGGATCATTGTCATGCTGAAAGATGAAGTTCCCCTTCATGTTCAGCTTTCTAGAAGAAGCCGTAAGGTTTTGTGCCAATATTGACTTGTAGTTGGAACTGTTCAAAAATTCCCACTACCTTGACTAAGGTCCCTGTTCCAGCTGAAGAAAAACCGCCCCAAAGCATGATGCCACCACCACCATGCTTCACAGTGGGTATGGTGTTTTGGTGATGTGCAGAGTTGTTTTGGCGCCAAACATATCTTATGGAATTATGCCCAAAAAGTTCAACCTTGGTTTCATCAGACCAGAACACATTTTCCCACATGCTTTTGAGAGACTTTCAGATGCGTTTCTGCTAAATTTACCTGGCTTGGATGTTCTTTGTAAGAAAAGGCTTCTTCTGTCTTGCTACTCTACCCCATAGCCCAGACATATAAAGAATACGGGAGATTGTTGTCACATGTACCACACAGCCAGTACTTGCCAGATATTCCTGCAGCTCTTTTAATGTTGCTGTAGGCCTCTTGGCAGCCTCTCTGATCAGTTATTGCCTTTTCACCAATTTTGAGGGACGTCCAGTTCTTGCTAATGTCAGTGTTGTGTCATATTTTCAAAATGTGATGATGACTGTGTTCACAGTGTTCCATGGTATATCGAATGCCTTGGAAATTCTTTAATACTCTTCTCCTGACTGATACTTTTTAACAATGAGATCCCTCTGATGCTTTGGAAGCTTTCTGCAGACCATGGCTTTTGCTGTAGGACGCAACTAAGAAAATGTCAGGAAAGACCTACTTGAACAGCTGAACCTTTATTTGGGGTTAATCAGAGGAACTTTAAATGATGGCAGGTGTGTACTGACTCCTATTTAACATGAGTTTGAATGTGATCGCTTAACTCTGAACACAGCTACATCCCCTGTTATAAGAGGGTGTGCACACTTATGCAACCACTTTATTAAAACATTTTTTGTAATTTTACCCCCCCTAAAAGATTTCAGTTGGTTTATAAATTAAGTCGTACAGTTTATAGGTCACATTAAAGGTGGAAAAGTTCTGAAATGATTTATCTTTGTCTCATTTTTTTTACATCACAGGAACCTGATATTGTAACATGGGCGTGTAGACTTTTTATATCCGCTGTAACTAAAGATATGCTTTTGTGGGTATCTCTTGAGATTCCAGGCACTTACCCAACTGCTATAGACACAATCCTCTGGATCCTTGTTCTCAATTCTAGACACCTCAACCCCATCTTAAATATATTTAAAAAAAATGGAACAATGTCAAACTCTCTAATTCAGTAATCTCTCCTTACCTTTATCTACAATTTAGATTTATCCTAGTTTGCAACCTGTACTACATAACTCAGATGCCTGGTGGTCTACTCATAGGTTTCACAAAGTGTGTCATTTTTCCAGAACCCAAGACAATAAATTACAATTTTTAACCCAAATCCAATGAAGTCTTTAACCACTTCCTGACCGCCACCTGTACATGTACATCGGCACGCACGCACCACCAACACGCTTTCCGTGACCATGTCCGCGGGTCCCGCAGACTTGATGTCCGCCGGGTGCCCACGATTGTCTCACAGAGAGGCAGAATATGGAGATGTAAACAATGCATTTCCCTGTTCTGCCTAGTGACATTGGGAGCAGTGATCAGTGTTGTGTCACTTGCAGCCCAGCCCCCCCAGTTAGAATCACTCCCTAGGACACACTTAACCCCTTCATCACCCCCTAGTGTATAACCGCTTCCCTACCAGTGTCATTTACACAGTAATCAGTGCTTTTTTATAGCACTGATCGCTGTATAAATGACAATAAATGCAAAATAGTGTCAATAGTGTCCGATGCGTCCGCCATAATGTCGCGGTCCCAATAAAAATTGCAGATCGCTGCCATTATAAAAATTATGCATGGCAAAAAGGGAAAAACCTACTTCTCCTTTCCCAAGCTTTTTGTTGGAAAATGCTGACGGCATGTCACGCCGCTTAGGCTTCACGGTCCCATAAGCGTCAGTTTTATTTAGGATAAGGAACTCGTACAGTTCTGGGGAGGTATAAAAATTGTCCGTAGTGACACAGTAGCCCTGGTTCAGCAAGGGCTCTATCAAGTAAAAAACCGAAGCAGTTGCCATCCCAAAACCGCTGAATCTCGGCGAGAATTTGGTCCCTTTCCCAGTGTACAGGACTGAGTTCCAGATATATCCAGAGCTGGATTCACACAGCATAAACGATTTTATGCCAAAGCGAGAGCGCTTTGATGCGATGAACTGTATCCAGCTGAGCCTACCTTTTAGGCCATGAGACTTTCATCGATGGTAATGTCCCTCTCAGGAATATAGGTCCGCTGGAAGTTCTGCAAAATTAGGTGGTAAATCTCCCAAAAAATGTTCAGCTTTGGAGCTGGATGAGAACGCTCATCAAATTCCTCATTATTCTCAAAGTTCAAATACTTTATGATCAATGAAAATCTGTACTCTGACATGACGGTTCCAAAAAAAGGTGTGGCCAATAATTTTGTCCAATACCACTTTTGCAGGGGTTTCCCCACCACTCCCTGTAAAATGATGAGGCCAAGGAACTTCCAGATGTCATCGCTGGTTACAGGTTTCCATTTTCTGCACCTTGAAAATCGCTGATGGGTAGAAGCTTGCTGTTCATTGTATCGATTCGTCTCCAAAACTATTTTGGCGATCACTTCAGCGGTCAAAAAAAGTTGGAGGTATTCCAAGGGATTGTCATCCTCAACGTCCACTTTTATCCCAGGTGCTCCTGTAAATGGAAATCGTGGGGGCGCTACGTGCTCCGCACTGCAATCAATTGCGCACCAGGGTCCGCATATCGCTGGGCACAGTCGCAGGATTGTCGCTCATATCACTTTCTGCGTCTGATGACAAACTTTCCCACGCGTCGCTGTCACTATCCCCCCCCCCCCCCCCCGTTCCACCCCCCTGCGTCGCGACGCTTGCAGGGAAGGGAATCAGAGGAACACAGTGCACTGGGGATATGTATCGCTGGATTGCAGGGAAAAGGTAAGTCACCTCTTTCTGCATCCAGCTAGGCAAACCCGAGTGTGGCTCGGGGGTTAACGATCGTAGCTTAAAAATCTCACCCACACTCGGGAATACCGCTAGGAGGGTTAAGGAAGCCCGGATTGCTTTGATAGCGACCTTCAACTTGGCTGCATTGTTGGGTCTGGTGTCTCTCATCTTATGATCCCCATCTGTTGCCTGGGTGCACAAATGGCGATCAATGATCTCCCTGCAAGTGAGAAAGGTGGAGCCAGGGAATACTAGTGCTATGCTGGAATGAGTGAGATGCAAGGAAGCTTTTGTAGGACTGTGGAGGGTGATGTGTGCAGAGGTGGAGGTAGGGGAGAGCAGTGAAAAGTTCAAAGCCAAGGAGGGGTGCAAGTGAGATATAGATAGCCTGTGAAAGAAAGCTGAACCCTGCACACTGTGTATAGCACACCCCTAAATCCTTCACTCTGTATGTAGCGCACTCCTGAACCATGCATTCAGTACCCAGTGCACTCTGTACGTAGAGAACCCCTGAACTCTGCACTCTATATGTAGAGCACCCCTGAACAATGCACTCTGTACATAGCACACCCCTGAACGCTGCGCTCTGTGCATAGCACACCCCTAAACACTGAATGTAGCAACCCTGTATTCTGTACACAGTGCACGCTGTACGTAAAGAACCCTTGAACTCTGCGTCATGCGATTCCCCATCCCACACTGCACCTCTAAATGTCTCCGCTGTGACTGCAGGGCAAGCATGGATCTGTGAGAGCAACTGAGAAAAAAGCTGTCCTTGTAAACACAGAAGGCTTATGTATTTACAAGTGATAGTGGTGAGCAAGCAGTGGAGGCCGAGCGTCAGAGGTGGCAGAACAGAGTTCCGCCACATTTCAGATGAAAAAGGGCCCTGGATGCAAGGTCTACATGAAATGGCCTGGTGGGCTGGATATGGCCTGCTGGCCTTGTGTTTGACACATGTGTCTCATGGCTAGAATACAAGTAGTGATTTAATGTATTTTTGGTGAACCTGAGTAGAGTTGAGCGGACACCTGGATGTTCGGGTTTGGCGGGTTTGGCCGAACTTCGGAAAAAAGTCGGGACCCGAACCCGAACCCCATTGAAGTCAATGGGGACCCTCATTTTTGACTACTAAAATGTCTCTAAAAAAACTAAGGGAAAGGGCTAGAGGGCTGCAAAATGTTGGTAAGAGCATGGCAAGTACTCTGCAATCAAATGTGAATAGGGAAATAACTTAAAATAACATAAAATACATAAACCAAAAAATAAATAAAAAATCTTGACAAGCAGGAACCTTCCCCAATGATGGGACACTATCCCTCCCACTGATACCAATGATGGGGCACTATTTCTCCCACTGACACAAATGATGGGGCACCATTAATCTCAATAATGGGACACTATTTCTCCCACTGATACCAATGATGGGGCACGATTTCTCACACTGACACAAATGATGGGACACTATTCACCCCAATGATACCAATGATGGGAGACTATTCCTCCCACTGATTCCAATGATGCGGCACTATTTCTCCCACTGACACAAATGATGGGACACTATTCCTCCCAACGATACCAATGATGGGGCACTATTTCTCCCATTAACACAAATGATGGGACACTATTCCTCCCACTGATACCAATGATGGGGCACTATTTCTCCCACTGACACAAATGATGGGGCACTATTCATCTCAATAATGGGACACTATTTCTCCCACTGATACCAATGATGGGGCACTATTTCTCACACTGACACAAATGATGGGACACTATTCACCCCAATGATACCAATGATGAGAGACTATTCCTCCCACTGATTCCAATGATGCGGCACTATTTCTCCCACTGACACAAATGATGGGACACTATTCCTCCCAACGATACCAATGATGGGGCACTATTTCTCCCATTAACACAAATGATGGGACACTATTCCTGCCAATGATACCAATGATGGGGCACTATTTCCCCCACTGACACAAATGATGGGACACTATTCCTGCCAATGATACCAATGATGGACACTATGCTTCCCACTGATACCAATGATGCGGCACTATTTCTCTCACTGACACTAATGATGGGGCACTATTTCTGCCAATGATGGGACACTATTCCTCCCACTGATACCAATGATGCAGCACTATTTCTCGCACTGACACAAATGATGGGACCCTATTCCTCCCAATGATAGGGCACTTTTTCTCCCACTGACACAAATGATGGGACACTATTCTGGTGCAATTAGATTTGTGAAGTAGGACTGACTCCTATATAATTCTCTCCCTATAAGCACAATCAGGAACTTTTCCCTACAGTAGCTAATGCAGAGTATGTTACAGAAACATATGCAGTGCTGGTGCAATATGCAGAGTATCTGACAAGAACATATGCAGCGCTGGTGTAATATGCAGAGTATCTCACAGGATCATATGCATTGCTGGTGCAATATGCAGAGTATCTGATGGGAACATATGCAGTGTTGGTGCAATATGCAGAGTATCTGACAGGAACATATGCAGTGCTGGTGTAATATGCAGAATATCTCACAGGAACATATGCATTGCTGGTGCAATATGCAGAGTTTCTGACAGGAATATATGCAGTGCTGGTGCAATATACAGAGTATCTGACAGAAACATATGCAGTGCTGGTGTAATTTGCAGAGTATCTCACAGGAACATATGCATTGCTGATGCAATATGCAGAGTATCTGACAGAAACATATGCAGTGCTGGTGCAATTAGATTTGTGAAGTAGGACTGACTCCTAACTAATTCTCTCCCTATAAGCACAATCAGGGACCTTTGCCTAATGTAGCTAATGCTATGTAAATCGATCGCTGAGTATTGTAATTCGATATCTGAAGAAGGAAAATCCTATCTAAATCTGTCCCTGAGAGCAGCTGCAGCCTTTCCTTACCCTAGCTAAAGCAGATTGACGAGCTGTGCTGTGTGCCTCTAGCTTATATAGAGGCTAGGTCACATGCTGCACTGGCCAATCACAGCCATGCCATTAGTAGGCATAACTGTGATGGCTTCTAGGTCACACAAGTAAAAGAAATGAAAAATAGAGGGCGCTATACCACGAAGTGATAAATCAATAATACATTAATAAATCGTGATCATAGTAAAAAAAATATGATATTAACCACTTGCCCACCGGGCCTGTTTTTCAGATTCGGTGTTTACGAGACTAAAACTGTTTTTTTTGCTAGAAAATTACTTAAACCCCCCAAACATTATATATATTTTTTTTCTAACACCCTAGAGAATAAAATGGCAGTCATTGCAATACTTTTTGTCACACTGTATTTGCACAGCGGTCTTACAAGCGCACTTTTTTTGAAAAAAAAACACTTTTTTGAATAAAAAAATAAGACAACAATAAATTTGGCCCAATTTTTTTATATATTGTGATAGATAATGTTACGTCGAGTAAAATGATACCCAACATGTCACACTTAAAAATTGCGCCCGCTCGTGGCATGGCGTCAAACTTTTACCCTTAAAAATCTCGATAGGCAACGTTTAAAAAATTCTACAGGTTGCATTTTTTGAGATACAGAGGAGGTATAGGGCTAGAATTATTGCTCTCGCTCTAACGATCGCGGCGATACCTCACTTGTGTGGTTTGAACACCGTTTTCATATGCGGGCGCTACTCGCGTATGCGTTCGCTTCTGTGCGCGAGCTCGTCGGGACGGGGCGTTTTACTTTTTTTTTTTTGTTTTCTTATTTATTTTTAATTAGTTTATAATTTTATACATCGAAATAAATAAAAAAAAAAAAATTATCACTTTTATGTAAACATCCCTTGTAATAGAAAAAAGCATGACAGGTCCTCTTAAATATGAGATCTGGGGTCAAAAAGACCTCAGATCTCATATTTAGGCTTAAATGCAAAAAAAGAAAAAAAAAAAAAATGTAATTTTTCAAATTTCAGAAAAAAATAATGTTTCTTTAAGACGCTGGGCGGGACTGACGTTTTGACGTCACTTCCGCCCAGCAGAGCTGTGGGGGACGGGTGGGGGCGATTTTTTCCTCACTCGTATCCCAACACAGCCAGCAAGAGGACCCGATCGCCTCCGCCGTTACCGACGGCTCCGGTAAGTGGCGGAGAGCGCGGGAGAGCGGCGGGAGGGGGGGGGGCCCTCTCCCGCCACCGATAACGGCGATCTTGCGGCGAATCCGCCGCTGGGACCGCCATTATCGTGTACAGCACTGCCCACGGAAAAGATGGATATCTCGGTTGTGGCAGCAGCTGCTGCCGTTACCGAGATATCCATCTTTAAAATCATGACGTATTTTTACTATGACGCCGTGGGCAAGTGGTTAATATAATGAATAATAACACATAAAATAATGTCTCTGTGTCATGAATCGCTCAATGACATAATGCCCCAACATACATAGGTGGAGTGTAACAAATAAATTATTTGAATGTTCTTAATTTGTTGTATCTTGCTTATGTGAATGTAAAGTGCCACCACCAGACTCGAATCTTCTTTACACCCAAAAATGTGCCGATAAAAATGGATGCGCTTACCAGAATGAATTGACTACTTGAATACCGCGCACTTTTTTGCCCTGAAAATCGGGGCAAAATCGTGGGTGCGCGATATACGCCGATACCCGCTTTCCCGCGCCGAGTTTGAATACTGCGCCTGCATATACCGAGTGCGGTACACTCATGTATAGTCAGGCAGGCTCGGCTCCTCTCGCGCAGGACGTACAGGACGTGAGCGCGAGAGTAGCCAAGCCTGCCCGACTATACACGAGTGTACTGCGCCAGCATATACCGAGCGCAGTACACCCGTGTATAGTCGGACAGGCTCGGCTCCTCTCGCACTCACGTCCTGGACGTACAGGACGTTAGCGCGAGAGTAGCCGAGCCTGCCCGACTATACACGAGTGTACTGCGCTCGGTATATGCAGGCACAGTATTCAAACTCGGCGCGGGAAAGCGCCTGGATGCCGCAGAAGGACGCCGGACCCGACAAAAGGACACCCGAAGTCGCAGACGGACCCCGGACCCGACGAGGCCGCCGATGGACGCCGTGCAAGACACCAAAACTGTAAGTACAAACATCTTTTTTTCCACAGGAATGCGGGTCCACTTTAGTGGTGCGCGCTATACGCCGGAGTGCGCAATACCCCGATAAATACGGTAGTAAAAACAAGGAAAAGCCAAATGGCCTCTTACTGTATTGGTGCCTACCCGGCACTGGGGCTGCAGACGTGTCACCGAAATAGCGGTACAAATGTTTGGGTGGTCCGGGATCTCTGCTACCGCCGTAGCACAATCTCACGTTCCCAGCTGCTAGCTCCACAGGTCGGGAAGCACGTCACGTGACTGGGTACCGCCTCCGATGTACGTTTCGTTCGTTGAACGTCTTCAGGGGGGCGTGCCCGGTCACTAAAGCATCATGGTATATGTAGTCTCAAAAGACTACTCATCCATTTGGGGAAAGTTAAAAAGGAGCAGCCTCGGTGCCATTTAGGTATTAAATAATACACACTGCTACACAGTAGCCGAGAACCACTACACGATAAAATTATATAAACATAGAAACATAATAATAGAACGTTTTTTTAAAACCTGATAAATTGCAGTTAATTGCAGAAAATGAGACACATATCGCCCTAGCATCCCTCTGGACGTGCATCTCAATACATCGCCCTAGCATGCCTGCGGACGTGCATTTTGATATACTATGAGGCACATTCAGCATGTTAACCACCAAAAAATAATTAATTGAATTAATTAATAAGATCAAAGGACATATTAAAAATATGATTAGATACATCTGTAGATGCGAATGGTTGAAGGATAAATTGGATTAAAAGGATTTATTGATTTATCACTTTGTGGTATAGCGCCCTCTATTTTTCTCTTCCAATCATTGCAATCACTATTGTATAGGAGGAGCAGCTTTTCCTAATTTGTTTAAGTATTTATTTATTTGTTTGGCGCTGATTTTCACCTTATCACAAGTAAAATAAATGCAGCACGCCGTTACATAGCCGAACACAATCCCGAACTTTCAGAAAATTGTTCGGGTTCTGGTTTGTGTCCGGGTCAAAAAAAAACTAAAGTTCGGTACGAACCCGAACTTTACAGTTCGGGTTCGCTCAACCCTAAACCTGAGTTTTTTGTAGTCATCTACTAGTCAAAAGTGTTTAGACTCTACTAAACACCTCTGGAGAGACCCCTGGCTTGCTTTATTGCACATCAAAATGAATAGAATAAATATCCATGAAAACTAGCTAACTTTGTTCTTTTTGGCAGCTAAGCAAGCCATAGCTTTTGGTAAAAGCAAAGCATACCTTTCCTTTAAAGAATCAATTGAATAGATTTAAGATCAATGAAATGCTTTCTAGTATACTAATTGACAATCGCACAATATGCTCAATAAAATGGTCCCCATGGCTCTTCTTTGCACTTTCTACAATAGATTACATTTTCATCACTTACCTGTAATCACTAGCTATCCAGCCTGCCACTTCAGTGGACACACAAGTGTAGCCCCATTGTCCTTAACCACCTTGTAGAAGCCATTATCTCCGATTCCTAACTGATCTTGTCTATGTCTTTCCTACCTTTACCTTCCTACCAGCCTTTCTCTTGTTAGGGCCCTTTCACACCAGCGGACGCTTTTTCTAAGTCCGTTTACAGACTTAAAATGGTGCCCTATGGGATCACGGCCGTTAGCGGATGAGTATCCGCTAACGTCCGTAATCACCCGCCTCCTTACGGAGGATCCCCGCTGAGCAAACGGGCTAACGGAGCGGGTCCATTACGGATCCGCTCTGTGTGAAAGAGCCCTTATTCTTGCTTATGTCTTTATTTCTGTGCAGCACATTCCAACCTTCTAGAGCACACTATAATGCGCTGCTGCACATAGAGCTTAATAGAGTGCAATGTTACAGTAAAAAAATAATCATGCACGGTGATGCGTTGAAACAATGGACTGTAGTGCATATGTACAACACACACCATATCGCGTGAGTTATGCGCACATTAACGCGCACCCACTGGTGTGAACAAGTTCTATTTGGCATCAGTTTCTTGCAATCCCCTGTATAACAGCATTCAGACTAGGGGAGCAGTGTAAATCTCAGAAGTGGATAGACAGAAATGCAAATCTTTTGGCAGGTAAAAGAGCTTTCACATATGCATTTAATCTGAGTGCTTAGCTGTTTGCCTGGAGTTCATATTTAAATCAAACCTGAAGTGAAAGCAATCACTTGCACTACATTGCAGGAATTTCCAGGTGGCTTGATGTCAGATCAGAGGTCTTATCCAGCTCCCTGGGTGCCTAGAATCTCAGAGTTTTCTGATATTCATAATTACTGACCCAGCACTTGGCATCATGTGTAGCTGGGTCAGGAAATGTGGCCAGGATATTTGTACATTGGAACTTCGGATTGCGAGTAACATGGTTAACGAGCGTTTCGCAATACAATCACTGTATTTAAAAAAATCCTGACTCGTGTTGTCTCGAGCAAGATTCAAGCCAGAGCAGTGTGTAGTACCAGATTTGGCCTGAGGTGGGTGGCGCCGGAGCCGATCGCAGATGTTCATAAATGTTTGGAAAACCTTGTAAATACTCTGTTCCCCAGCCTTTCCAATGTTTTTTGAGTTCAGCCGAGCTGTCCTCAGGCCTTTCCGATCGTTTCCAAGGCTCTCCGATCCCCCCCCACCTATGGCCCCATGCGGTATTGCATGCCATTGAAGTCAATGCAGAACAAATTGTTTTGATTTCTATTGACTTCTATGGGGAAACTCGCTTTGATATGCCAGTACTTTGGATTACAAGCATTCTACTGGAACGGATTATGCTCGTAATCCGAGGTTCCACTGTAGTTAGTTTTCATAAATAGGTGAAACTACCCTTTAAGCAACTCACAGCTTTTTGTGGGATGCAAAATAGGGTGTATCCATTATTCCTTTCCGGGAATTTTGGCTTCTTTTTAGGGTGCTCCAGAGAGGTTAACTGTCGCTCTAAGGCAGTGTTTCTCAACCTTTTTTCAGTCAAGGCACCCTTTAAAATTCTAAACAAATCTCGAGAAACCCTATTCTAAAATTTAAAAAACTCAACTAATAGTTTTGCATTATGTAGCAACATCGACATGCGTAGGATACCCAACATTCGCAATGATTTATTATTCCAAAGCCAATACATCTTTGCACACTGATACTGATTAGTATTCCAATGTTTCTGTTCTCACTCAGCTAATGTGACCCTGGTGCTAAAGGAGAGGGGCAGGTGGCCGATGTCCTACTTATCAACCAATGACATCATTGGTTGTTATGACACTGATGGCTGGAAGACTGTTATGGTGCACAATGGAAAACCTATAGCTTTGTGTAACTAATAGGCAGGCTTGATGCACCTACTGGCTTTTATACAGTTTTTGGGCAATTTCTAGGTATTTGCCAAGGCACCCCTGAAGACACCTGAACAAGGCTGCTTTAAGGAGCTGAGATGGCATTGTATGGTGTCTATTTTTCCACAGCAGCCATAGGGGGATATTTACTAAAACTGGTGCACACAGAATCTGGTGCAACTCTGCATAGTAACCAATCAGCTTCTAGGTTTTATTGTCAAAGGTAAATTGAACAAGCTGAAGTTAAAACCTGATTGGTTACTATCTACAGCTGCACCAGATTCTGTGTGCACCAGTTTTAGTAAATCTCCCCCATAGTGTTTACTGCAATACAATAAAATACTTTAAAGATGTCAGTATTAACATACTCCAATTTATTGCAAAGTAAGACAAAGGGAGACTCACATTTTAATAGATCAAACGAGCATGAATAGTACTGGTAAGTCTCTGGGCTCTTACAAGTGGTCCTGGAGTAGGAGTGGAGTAGTAGCATCTGGCAATGGAGCTGTATGGATGAAAGGCTGTAGGAAGCGCCCACTTGCCGCATTAACCAGCATGGAACGCAAGATGGTGCCGGATCAGACGTGATGTCACTACGGAGGCTATGCTGATGTAAAGTGACGTCACGTCCAGCCCGGCGCCATCTTTCGTTCCACACTGGTTAATGCGGTAAGTGGCCACTTCCTACAGCCTTTCATCCATACAGAGACTGACCAGAACTGGTCATTTGATCTATTGAAATGTGAGTCGCCCTTTGTCTTACCTTCAATAAATTGGAGTACATAAATATACTGCACTTAGTCTGGCGCCCCTGTTTTTTATGTGTACCTACAGATCTGCTTGCTTCACTCTAATGCCGCGTACACATGGACGGAATTTCCAACAACAAATGTTCAATGTGAGCTTGTTGTCAGAAAATCTGACCGTGTGTATACTCCATCAGACATTTGCAGTCGGGAATTTCGGGAAGAGCTGGCTCTGAATTTTTCCGGCAACAAAAGTTCTTGTCTGAAGAACGTCTGTAGCCAATTCCAAGGCACAAAAATCCTACGCATGCTCGGAATCAATTCGACGTATGCTCGGAATCTTTGAACTTTGGCTCGTCGTAGTGTTGTACATGACCGCGTTCTGTACGTTCAGGATTTCAGACATTTGTGTGACCGTATGTATGCAATACAAGTTTGAGTCAATAATTGGTCGTGAAAAAAATCCACATTTTTGGATGTCGGAATGTACGATCATGTGTATGCGGCATAAGGGTGCTGCCGCTGGTGCTGTTACAAACATCATCTGATACTATGGACTTGTTCATGTTGTTATGCTTTTATGATCAGCACTGTATGTCTTTTTATGCTAAAGCAAATATTACCAGGCTATTTTCTCTCCAGATTGGATGTTCTTAATTCATAACTATTGTGTGAATCACGAAAATTACGCTTAATGGTCCTTAGGTGAAGCTGATAATCAATGTACAGAAATACTAATTTATTATGATCGTCAGCTCCATCTATTGGCCAAAATGTAGTATTTTCCTGATTCATTATACTCTTATGAACAAAAAACATCTGACCTGGAGAGAGAATAGCCTAGTAACATTTGATTTTGCCACATTCACACGTACGTGCAGTTTAACCCTGCAGATAATTTTTATCATATATCATGTTTTATCATGTGTATCATGTATATAAAATTGTAGTAAAAAAAAGGGAAACACCTGCAAACTGGTAGCTTTTACTATTATTCAGACTTTAGTGTTCACAATGGAATTAATTTGCATTGTATGTTCACCCCCATGCTAGTGTGAGCTCCCTTTGAGGGGGCTCTGGCTCCTTTCTACCATCTAAAAACAACCTGACCAGATCCCTAGCATGTGTGTATCAGCAATCTTGATGAGCAGGGACTTGCATGAATGGGAAACTAAAAGGCTACATGATGCAAATGAAATGCATATATTATAATATAAATAGAGATTACATTGACTCTAACAGAGCTAAAACACTGTGCTGTGGCAATCGTTTATATATCGGTTCCCAAAAATGTCTGCCTCCACTCGCTGCCCTGGGTGCATTTTAAGGTGACATAAATCACAAAGACTTACTGTGAAAATATTTCTAACATCTGGAAAGCAGAAAATGGATCAACATTGTCTGGATCTATTCAGATTCAAGGGCAGAATGCATGATAAAATGTGCTTGTCATGGTGGCACAAGCCTGGGTCTGCTTGTCTACCTATCACACTGTGCTGTGTCTGTGGGCCTCTGCTAGCATCTTCAGGAAAAGCCAACATGAAAGGCAGCATTTAGTAAATAAGACTCCTGCTTTTCCTCTCCTCTTAAAGAGAAAAACAGATGCGCGCACACTCTCCCTTTTCGCAGATGAGCCTTTGGGGAACAGAATGAACTTTTGAACCAAAGATGTGGAGCTTGTACCTCCCCTGTTCTCACTTTAATAAACATTTTTTTTCCTTCAATTCATTAAGATTCAAGGAGGGAAAAAAAGTCAAGAGAGGATTAATTTGGCATGCATGGCACACACTGATCATACCTTTGGATGCTTATTAAATCTATGCATGATTGCGCTGGAGAAAATGAATCGCATTGTTTTTCTGCAGTGAGTAAGATGGGAAGCAGCAGAGTCAAAAACAAAAAAAAGGAGGAGAAGATGATGCAAGAGGTTGATGCCTGTAAGCGGCAAAAAAAACTACACAATAGGAAGGAAGGCTATATGTTCCTGACGGCAAAATATGGCAAAAATGTTGTTAGAATACAAGTATAAATACTAAGGTCATTCAACAAAATCCAGTTCTTCAAATATATATTAAAGACAAAATAAAGAAGCAGGAATTTAAAGCCATTTCAGAAAAATGTGCATGCAATGGTTTGCATTGTACCAAAGGCATTATCGTGCACTTACCATTCATTTCAAAGGGCCTGCCAGAAGGATACCTGTAGTGAGCTTATATGGGAGAATCTGGCCCAATCCGGCTTAAAGGGTCACTAAAGGAAAACATTTCTTGGGCTGAAATTACTGTTTACAGGGTATAGAGACATAATAGGTAACGGATTCCTTTTAAAAATGATTAAAAATAGATAAAATTCAATCATATAATCAACCTATAGTTCTAGTTTCGTTTTTGCTGTTGTTTCCTGTCTCTCTGATGTACAGAGCTAGAGAGCCAATGGAGGGCAGTGATGGTTTGTCTAAAACCCCTCAGCCCAATCTAGTTTCAGTTTACACCTCCTTGATTAGTGACCACAGTGAGAAAGCTCCCAGCACTGTGGTTATAAGGAAACAGACAACCAGGAAGTGTCCAGAACAGAGCAGGATTGCAGCAACATCAAAGCAAAAACGAACAATGAGGACATGAAAACAGCACTGCAGTAAGGTAAAGGAAGCTATTTAGCTAAAAAAAAAAAAAATCCTTTAGTGACCCTTTACAGTTTATGTAAACCCTACATCTATATTTCAGTATGTTTGGCATTATGACTGTTTTATAAAAAACTGAAATCCAGATAGATATAAAATACACAAATCCATGCCTCTCTGTAATCATTAATACATTATTTAAGATATTTTCTTTAAATGCATTTGACTTCTTGCAGGTACTGAACAGCAGAGCCCAGATTTGGTGAGGAAGTAGCAGCACAAACAGCCAAATATGTGTGCTACAATATATGGAGCATGTCTACAGGAGGAGTGAGCAGATTTACAGAGAGGTGAGCTCGTCAGTGTGCTGCTACTTCTTTCACTGTCCAGTCACAAGATAGTTAGTGTGAACAGCGGTAAAAAAAAGTCAGATCTGTGTAATGGACAGAAATCTGGATGGACAGAAATACATTTCTTTTGGCAAGTAAAATATGTATTTCAGCTGTATATATAGCCGTTGACTGGAGTTCAGGTATAAGCAAATTGTCTTAGCTAGAGATCCTGCCAGTGATGGCACTTCCTACTGCGGGCTAACTACTCTAAGTCATTGCCTGGCAATTAGCAGAAGCATTGTCAGCCTGCCATGGCAGCTCCTTCAGTTTGTTTTTGGGCTACTTACCTGATAAGAAGCTCAATGGCCAACTGAAACGGCACACATGACAATTTTTTTGCAAGGCAGTGACTTGGTGTTAACCGGCAATGGGAAACACTGTTACTGCCAGGATCTCCAGGTAAGAAACTTTGTAGTCGATTTACAAAACAATTTGATTAAAGTAGAACCGTAGCTAGCTTTTTCAACTTATAGTACAGTATTTGTATGCAACTAGCCATGATCCTTGTTCGCAACGCTTAACCATCTTGTAGTGATGTTAGTCTCTGGAAAACAATGGAACTTAGGCGCTGTCTTAGGGAAGTGGTTGTATATGATGATAACTTTTTCTCCACAATTCACATACTGTTTAATCCTCAGACATGATTTCCACATTTTGATTGCTGCTTTCCTACTGTAAACCATTTCGATATTGTTCTTTCAGGATTGTATTGTTAACTACATTGGAAAACTTCCTTTTGTATGCAACCGATAGTTGCACTTTTTTTTCCTTGTGTATTATACCACGCACCTTTATAAAAGTGAATTAGAAAAAATAAGTGGTACTAAAGTCTGCATTGTTATGCACAGCATACTTATATATTATGGAATGCCTAACTTTCAAAGCGTCCTCTTCCAGCAATGCAACATCTTGTGATCTCCCTCTGACACCACCACTGACATCTTTTCTGGGTCTATGTCCGAGTTTAGCCTCCCACATATGCAAATTGGAGTTAATTCATCTTAGGAACCAAACCATGTCAAGATTGAGAAAATTGCTAGTAGATGCTTTAAGGGCACAACAGTTATACATAGCCACTTCTTAAACATTCTCTATGCATGAAGGTAAAACATCTTCTGTGTGCAGGAGCACCCAGAACCCAGCCCCCCCCCATTACTTACCAGAGCCCCCTCTTGATCCACCAATGTCCACGTGAGCCTTGCCTCTCCAGGGACCTTGCAGTCCTGATTAGATTTTGTCAGCAGAGGGAGCCATTGGCTCCTGCTGCTGTCAATCAGTGAGCTACAACTGGTCCAGGTACTATTACTTTTGGCTCTGAGGAAGAGGGTTCGCCCTCGCAACGCGTAAGCCTTAGCTGTAATCTATGTCGTCTGGACTCTCCGCTGTTTGGTTCCAGTAGGAGACCTTTCGGAGGCATCTATCCCTTTGATGGAGTGATGTTTATGCTTGTTTATTTCCTTGGTTTGTGAGTATTCATGACTTTTTATACAATTTTAATTAAACCTATTGGTAATGCACTAGTTTGGTGCGTCCTTCTTTTCCCTTTACATTTTAATAAAAACCTTTGTAAAAGATATCAGTTTCACTTCAAGAAAACTGTGTACAGGGAAAATGTATGCCAAATACAATTAAGAATAGGGATGAATAAGAATTACACTTCTAGGTGCTTTATTCAACCACCAATAGTTCAGCTGCATCCATAATATCTCCATCGGTAGACCACCATCTCCTTAACCAGTTTGACCACAAATGGCTTGATCAGGACATTTGTGGTGAAACACGTTAAGAAGTTGGTGGTAGTGTTTTTTTCGGGTGGAGACATGCACGCAGCTGAAATATTGACGGTTGAAAAAAAAAAACCCGGAGCATTCCTAGGTATGTGACTCATTCATCCCAAATTTTTCATTGATAAGTAGAGATGGACTTCTTTGTGCCAGCACCCGATTTGTCCAGATATGGCACAAGGCACAGGTCTAGAGCAGTGCTGTGATCTTTGGATGTTTCCAATACTAAAAAGTCAGGGGGATAAATGTTCTACCCGAGTTTCAGCACATCCTTAAAAAAAATAGCTACTTATTTATGAACAGGATTTTCACTTGAACTGCATTTTCATACAGTAATATTCATTTTTTACTGCAGGAAAATGGGAAAGGGTAATTGCACTCATACAGTTCCCCCGGTGATTGCTCATTTTTGACTCACATGTGTACATTTATTCCTAAATCAGGAATGGTTTCTAAATAAATCATTTCAACTCAATAAAAAAGTACCAACCCAGGGACCACAAGTTTTCTACAATACAAAAGATCCCTTTACAGCAATCAGACGTTAAATGTGAAGAGAGAGTACATGAGAACAATAGTAGAGCATGGTATGAAAATTGATGGGATAGATTTTTCTAAACGTTTTTGACAAATTTCTGTTCTTTGGTAAGAATACAGATATATGAGGAGTTAATGAGATAATGTAATGACAGTGTATGTCTATTTCATATAAAACAAAAGATGTATGATCATCTAATGGAATCTATTCAACTGGCAACCACCAAATGTGTAACTACCAACCACATGTAAATGTAAACAAATGTATTTCTAATGCACCCATCTTCAAACAGCTTTTATATTGGTAGGCTTGGCTATGTTGGTAGCCTACATATGTTAGAAGGCTTAAGCAATGATAAGGAGTTCATGGAGGAAAGAGGCTCTATAAGATAATCATTACCGCAACATGCTCAGTTGGCAAATGCTCAGTTGGCTTAGACAGAAATTTCCTAAAGTTTACATGTTGCTGAAGTCAAGTGCTGCGATTGTGTCTTCCATGCTCATAAATCATGCAGTTATGTAGAAAAACAAACCATCCAGCAGTCAGATCTTCCAACAAACAACTGCAGTCTGATGAGTATTGCCAGCTTTATGGTCTTCAAGAGATACAGTGGAACAAATTATAGGAGAGAACTGTTAACATTGCTCGTAAAAACACATTCTCCCTGTCATTCTTCCATACTGCGCTAGAAACCTAACAAAGTGTCTGCAGATGTTCAGACCTAGAGAAGAAACACCTACAAAAGGCACACTTGCAGATTCTTAATTTTCATTTACAAGCCAAGGAGCATTCTAAAGCCTAGTACATACTATTGCCGCGTACACGCGGTCGGAATTTCCGACAAGAAAAGTTTGACATGTAGTCTCCATCTGACTTTTTCTGTCGGAATTTCCACCCACAAAAATGTGAAAGTTGGTTCTCAAATTTTCCGACAAGAAAAGTTCTTGTCGGAATGTCCGATCGTCTGTATGCAATTTCAACGCACAAAAAAAATCCGGCAAGGTGATCCGGCAAGTAACACCCTTGCTGTCTTAGGGGTTCTTCACTCTGGATGAAGGAGCAATGCAGACACCTTTGGGATCAGAACTGATTTCCTGTCCCAGTCCTCAAATAAAATATAATGTGGCAGAGCACTGATCTGCAATTCACAGGAAGCTTTGTATTCTATGAATACATTTAAAGCTTACTCTGATTGGCTGAGGTAAAGTTGTTCCTGTCATCTGTCCACCTCAGCCAATCATCGGAAGCTTTATATTCATTCATAGAATACAAATCTTCCAATAAACGAGTAGTGGTCAGTCCAAATTTTTGTCCCACTCCCGAAAAACACAGCACTGTATACTGTATGTATCCGAGGAGCACAGCATGCCCAGCAAGTGTACCTTTTAGTGCAGAAAATAGTTTAAGGGAACATTAAACACTGAGTTATGCCGCGTACACATGGTCGTTTTTTGTGATGAAATAAAACAAAGTTTTAAAAAACGTCATTTAAAATGATCGTGTGTGGGCTTTACGCCGTTTTTTGTCTTCGGAAAAACGACCAAAAAAAAAAAAAGATGCTCCCAAAGAGAAATCACATCTAAAAGGTATGCAGACCCTGCAACTTTGCTTATTAGAGCCCTGCAGGTGCAGCAGTTGACTGATAATTATAAATACACTCCCATATAGATTCATTCAGCACATGGAGACAGACTAACGAACAACTATTTCTCTAAGATACAAAAGGTAGGACTCTGCAACAAAGTTTGTTAACTCAGGGGGGAATGTTTTTTTCTCAACAAAAGTGGACTTACTCTTTAAAAAAAAAAAAGAAGAATGCAGGCATTACGTCTCAGGCCTTCTACACACGATCGGACATATCCGATGAAAACGGTCCGCGGACCGTTTCCATCGGATATGTCCGATCTGGAGTTTGGTCCGATGGCGTGTACACACCATCGGATCAAATTCCCCGCCGGTGTGGTGACGTGGCGGTGACGTTGACGCCGCCACGTCACCGCACCAGGAAGTAAAACACTTCCGCGCATGCGCCGAATCCATTCGGCGGCGGCGGTGCGGGACGACATGTCTGCTGGTAAGTGTACTAACCAGCAGACATGTCGGGCGGACACATTCCCACCCGATAGATTTCAAAGCATGCTTTGAAATCTGTCGGGTGGACAAATCTGTCCGCTAGCCCATACACACGATCGGAGATGTCTGCTGAAACGGTCCATCGGACCGTTTTCAGCGGACATATCCGCTCGTGTGTACGAGGCCTCAGAATTAATAAGCTGCAATATAATACATTTTTGCTTTTGAGTCTATTACCGCTCTAAGGTAAAAAAAAAATCCCCAAATAGGTCTAATTTTAGTATAACATATTGAATAACTTATGCGGAACTCAAATTAAGCAGAACTTTACAGGAAAGACAGACAATTAAGACCCAAAGGAGCCTACAATCTAATGTACCTAGGAGACACAAAGAAAATCTGGTTAATTTAGGTAGAAGTCAATTAACATACCATTATCTTTTTGGGCCTTTGTAAGAAACGTAAAAAAAAAGGGATTGCTTACTTTCTGCCACATCATCATCAAGAACCCGATATATAAACTACAAACACACTTGTGAGTCTAAAACTAAAAACAATGTGAATATGTGTAGTAGAGGGATATATAAAACACAATAGAATACACAAACAATTGTATATAAAAAAAGTGAATAGAATATATCAAAAATGTGCTATACAAATGATGGAAGGTAGAACTAATGCGTCCTAAAAAGTTTTCTGGCAATGACAGACAGTGCAGTCCTTGAAATCCAAAAAGAAGAAAAAGAAACACAGAAAAAAATTCTTCAATAAGATTCCACAGCTCCTTCACCAGGCAGATTGAATCACCCCAACCGTGCTCAGAAAAAGATTGCGCTTACCAGATGGACATGACCTCTTAACGAAAAGAAGGTCAATCTCGCTTTATGCAGGAGTATGCCTACATTCATTTGGGAGGGTTCTTCAACAAGCAAGAGGATTCACTCCATAGGGATGTACATAGAATAAATGGACAGAGAAAAAGCTCCCATAGTGCGATCAATTTAATTAAAACTGGAATAAAAAAACAAAACAGGCCAAGGGGCCACTTACCTAAAACAGTGCCCTATCCTACACTGTTTTATGTAAGTGGCCCCTTGGCCTGTTTTGTTTTTTATTCCAGTTTTAATTAAATTGATCGCACTATGGGAGCTTTTTCTCTGTCCATTTATTCTATGTACATCCCTATGGAGTGAATCCTCTTGCTTGTTGGTGAAGAACCCTCCCAAATGAATGTAGGCATACTCCTGCATAAAGCGAGATTGACCTTCTTTTCGTTAAGAGGTCATGTCCATTTGGTAAGCGCAATCTTTTTCTGAGCACGGTTGGGGTGATTCAATCTGCCTGGTGAAGGAGCTGTGGAATCTTATTGAAGAATTTTTTTCTGTGTTTCTTTTTCTTCTTTTTGGATTTCAAGGACTGCACTGTCTGTCATTGCCAGAAAACGTTTTAGGACGCATTAGTTCTACCTTCCATCATTTGTATAGCACATTTTTTATATATTCTATTCACTTTTTTTATATACAATTGTTTGTGTATTCTATTGTGTTTTATATATCCCTATACTACACATAATCACATTGTTTTTAGTTTTAGACTCACAAGTGTGTTTGTAGTTTATATATCAGGTATCTTACCAGAGCGCCCTCTATCACTTTCCTATCACATTGCATATTAGTTTACACTAATTTACACTCGAGGAGCAGCTTTATATATATATATGTGTGTTTTATCCCAATATATATATATATATATATACATATATATATATATATATATATATATATATATACACACCATATTTGCAAAAATTAATACTAATATTTTTCTCCACATTGAGCTATTGGCGCGGAAATTCCTTTTTTCATTTGCACATCATCAAGAACCCACCCGAGTCTAGAACCTTCTCCTTGTGATACCGAATGAATATAAGCACACTGGATGTTACAATGAAAAAATATTTGCCATTGTCTTTCCACCTGTCTGAGCTCTAATCATAGCTTAAAGTGATATTAAAGCTTCATTTTTTTCCCCCTTAAATAACTAACATGCTATACTTATAGCAAGAGGTGCAATCATCGCAAGAATACAATAAATGTGTGGAAAAATAAATAAATCGCCTCCCCAAATAAATGCAAGCTGAACACTTAAGGAAATTCACAAAATCCAAAAAGATACGTATTATAAAAGATTAGTGCAGCGCAGTTATACTTACCTGCTCTGTGCAACGGTTTTGCACACAACAGCCCTGATCCTCTTCTTTTCATGTCCATTGCTGGTGCTCCTGGCTCCTCCCGCTCGAGCAATGCCCCCAGAGAAAGCTGCTTGTCCTGGGGGCACAGCTGCGTGCCTGCTCCCATGCCACTGCTCCATAAGACACACAGAGCCATGGGCAGTGTTTTTTTTTGAGGGGGTGGCAAACAACTAACCCCCCCGCCCCCGAGGGGTCTCGTGGTCGGTCATTCAGTCCCGCACTTACCCCATCTAGGTTGCAGGTAGGCAGAGCTCCTACGGGCGGTGTCATCTCCTCCTCCTCCTCTGCAGCGTGGCGGCTTCCGCTGTGCGTCTCTTTCCTCCTCCTCCTAGGCGCCCAATAGGAACGCCTGTTCTTTCAGCCAATCAGGTGACGTGTCTCAAGACCCGATTTCTGATTGGCCGGGAGGAGAATCAACTGGGTAGCTCGGAGCGCAGTGCAGATGAAATTCTTATAGTGTACAAGACTAATGGCTATTCAAAAATACCTGCAGAATCCTAAGCTTCCTCAGCTCCCAACACCAATTTTTTAATCAGTGGAACCAGACATCACAACTTCAAAAACAATACAAGTCATTAAAAAACAGCTACTGAAAAATGCCCAGGCAGCTTCACCCTATCCTGTTAGGAAACTTTTCACGGTATCCTTGCCCACATTTCCATACGTACTGTACGTGAATTGTTAGGGAAAGAACTTCATATGAGACCAGAGTCTCTCTTGGCCCATATAAAATTTCTTCCCAAGGTATAAAAAAAGACAAAAGGGGGCAGCCCTGGGACTTTGAATGAGGTGAGAGAGGTTTAGCCAATGTTCACAACCAACAATGAGACAAAATCTATTTATTATTTTCAAAATGTTATGTAACGAAGTGGCAACAACGATTGTGAGTTACCCGGTATAATAGCCAATGTACACAGCACACATAAAAGTAAATATATAAAGATTTGCACGTTGGTCACTTTCTACTCACCTCTCCCACCTTCCTTCTCCCCCACTTTCTATTTATTATTCCCCGTTTGTCAAAGTTACGTCTTCTTTTTGTTTGGTGCACTGCACTTTGTGTGTGATTAGTAGGGTGCTGGTCCTCGGGCCTGCCCTGAACGTCTTGGGAGTAGGTGGACATGGCCTTCTGGCTTAGTTCGCCTGCTCTCATGGGGTCTCCCTTTGGGGGAGCCCCACTGAGGAGGGTTCTGTTTTGGCAGTCGCTCCAAGGATGTTGGCTCTGGCTGCATGGGCCTTTTTGGGTTCATGCGGCTTCGGCTACATGGACCACAGTTTACCCCAGTCCCTGTCAGGAGCCTAACGCCCCGGGGGATCAAGATTGGGCCCTTTTCGGAGGGCGTAGCACCCGTCACAGTTTGTTGTTGCACCTCTTTATGTGTGTGCACATTTTTCCTGCACCGGGTGAAGTTTTTGGGTTGTATTTTGCACGCCATAGGCTTTTCAATAGATAAAAAAACTGACGCCTATGCGTCACCGCCCGTACATGACGGCTGGAACATCGTTTCACAACTTGATGGTTGCATAGAGCAGTCACATCTTCAAGAACAAACTGAGGGACAACTTATATACTTTCCTTACCCCTATTGGGTATGTTACATTGTTCTTTTACACATGTAATATTTATATCTTTTTTACATTGTCCCGTAGTCTCCCTGCCCATACCAACTTTGTAACTATGTTGGTTTGCATTCATGTATATACCATATCTCAGATAGTCTTCATGTTAACATACTTTAGTAAGCATAATTTATTTACTTACATCCTTACATATAGATTATACTTCATTTAGTATAACCTTACACATTAAGCTAATTTTGCAACCATGATGCCTTCTGATACATGTGCATCCTTGCAAATACTTTCTAGACATTATCACAAGGGGCTTAGTGGAGACTGCAGTCAGAAACGCCTTCATCCAGACCATGCTGATCCTCTGGATGTTCCCCTGTTGTGGCTTTTGTTTGCTCAGTCTCCTCAGCTCCCAAGCTGGATGCACTACACGGCCGCTATCCTGATATCCAGTGTTTGGCAATTCATTTCAGCCCATGGGTAAGTATGAGGTCCCTCTTCAGACCTCTCTTGCCAATCATTCCGCCTGCCCCCCCATTTAACAACATACATCTATTGATTTTATCACATACATTGGAGATACAACATTTATGCATTCGCCCCTGAAGAAGCGAGCAGGGTCTCGCAAAACTAGTAGGGCTTTATCGATGCTTGTTTTATGCCTGTACATGTAGGATATTATTGATGTCTGTATTATGTCTACATACTTCTGTTTATATGTATGTACATTTTATTTGTTTATTGTATATGTGCATCCACTGGCCCTGCAACTTTCATGTTTTACTGTTGCTCATTGATGTATAACAATTGTAATAAATCTTCATATATTTACTTTCATGTGTGCTGTGTACATTGGCTATTATGCCGGGTAACTCACAATCATTGTTGTTGCCACTTCGTTACATAACATTTTGAAAAAATTAAATTGATTTTGTCTCATTGTTGGTTGTGAACATTGGCTAAACCTCTTTCAAAGTCCCAGGGCTGCCCCCTTTTGTCTTCTTGTGTACTAATAGGGATGGAGGTGTTAGCAGGGTCACACCAGACCTTTAATTTAATTTTCCCAAGGAATAAAAAGACTCATCTACCTGTGCCAGCTGTAGGCCTTCTTGCTACCAGATTACAACCTCTTCTTCCCAAATGGATCTCTAAAAAACAAGTTTATTTTGTGCCAGGAAGAGAGACCAGAGCCAAGGACCTCAGTGTCCTAAACCTTATACACACTAATCTAAACAGCTGAGGTCTCTAGTCTTAGCTTCTAGCTTTACTTAAGTTAGGATTTAATGTTGCTAAAAACAAATAGTTTTTAGTTTGAGTCCTGTTTCCTCCACATAATATCCACTTGCTCACCACTATCAAAATGCATGATGTTCATGTAGTGACCTACTGTATCCGATTGTTCTCTTTTTTACACCTATAGTACCACTTTAATGTCTCTTTTATGTGCAATGAAAGACCCAAACACAAGCAAAATAACTTGGCATATACAATCCAAAGTAGTGAGGAACATAAAGAACTGTGAATTAGGGAAAGCCGAGTACACACTACAGTTATTTTTTGGGAAACCCAGAGGGTTGCAAGAAAAAAAACTGTCAGCTTCGTTGGAGCCACTGTACTAACCATGCAATGTGTGTTCTGCCATTGGCTGAGAGCACTGATCCGGAGTCCATCGGCTGTTGGTTTTTCAGCATGCACGTCTGACAGAAGCCTGTCAGCCAGAAGGTCTGCTTCTGTCAGACAGCCTGACATACAGACAGGCAGAATGTTGGCTGTTTTTATTTTTTTGAACTGGCAAATGTTTCCCAACATTCTGCCCATGTGTACAGGGGCTTAACACTCAACAAATGCATAAGAGGGCAAACTGTGAAGTTCAGGCATTTTTTACTATTCTTTTCATTGTAATTTTCAAGTGTTTAGTACAATACAGAACCTATTGGGCATACCCAGGCTCGTCGGACAAACCAACATAGAAAACAAGAAACAAGTACACTCAGACCACAGTTGCAAGGGATTTTAAAGAGGCGATTATATGTGAAATCAGATTAATTAACTCTAAGTAGGATGAGGGAACTTTTGACACCACCTATCACCCACATACAAAGCAGTTTTTTTTACACAAATACAGCAGCAATTTTACAATTTTTGTTTTTAGCCATGTAGCCACAATAATTACAATATCCCCCAAGATTTAACAGCACCATGGTTATATAAGTTAGAACGCCTGCGACAATTAAAATCTGCCTTGACTTTTATGATTCCTTGACATTCTAGTTAAAGTGGCTAAAATTCAGGGGGTATGTTCCCTAAGCTCATTTGAACCAAGAAAGCAACAGATGAGTGGCGACACGTCTTATTACAAAACAAGGCCAGCTTAATATAACTAACTACTACTAGCTATACAAATACTATAGACCTCTAAAGAAGAACCTTAATGATATAATACTTCATGAGATCCAATTTGATCATCATTTAGTTATACTATATTGTATGGTTGTGGTAGAAGAACAGATGGTCCCGATTAAACCAAGAAAAGCAAACTACATTCAGTGTGCCTGGAGGGATTTGAATCCAAGTGCTCAGTGCTACAGGGACCAACCACTTGTCCACAATGTTGAACAATTAGAAGACATGCATACAATCAAAGCTCCAGTCTAAATTGATAGAAGAACTAGTAAAGCTATATACATGAAGGATGAAGATAGTGAAACAAAGAATATATTCTTCTACGAGAGGCTGCTTACCAGACACACAATGAAAAACATTGTGTATAAATGTGTTCAATTATGCCACAATGTGGACAGGTGCCTGAAATAATGCCACTGTGCTTTTGGTCTGACAAATCACCCATGTTTTACTTACAGAAACACATTGGCTATGGTGCCAACATCAGCCACCCACACAAAGGTCATTTTACGGGCAGCAGAACTGGCACGTTGTAGAGCTGGGGCACAGAGACTGATTTGTTGCAGAGTTACTCTATGAACTATCAGAAAAATGTGCTACGTATGGAAATGAAAAGTCATTACACAAACAGTATAAATAGCGCTTATTAGTTGCTTCCATTATGTTGGGTAAACTTCTCTTTTTTATAGTCTTGAAATGATGCGTTTGCCTACTGCACAGACAGACTATCAGGATGGGGGAAAATTTCTGTGGAAAATACCCGGAACCATGCAAAATATAATTTTACATGACAAAATTTATGGGGGAGATTCATAACTCCAAAGAGTGCATGTGTACAGTATGTCAATGATGTGGAAGGGCAAAGACTGTTTCCTGTACTACATCTTAACAGAATTCATATGATACACTTCTGTGTATAAAAAAACAATACTAGTACTAAGAGTACAGTTAGCATAACCATATGCAAAAGACACGTATCTACTAATACTTTACCACACAATACCTGCACTGACATGCTCATTTATACTGTACTGTACTGTGTGCTATGGCACCGCTCTAAAAAAATACATATTTCCTCTTTGGAAAAGGAACTTTTCTTGTAACTGAAATGTCCCAAGGTTATTTCATACCTTTTCACTTACTCTACAAACAGTCTAATTACACCAGTAAAAGTCAATGGATAGCTACTGCATATGGATATGTTTGCATTTAACTATATTATTTCTGTAATCAGAAATGTAGTTAATATAATTCATGAGAAATTTTACTTTACAATGTCACATTAATCTTAGTATCAATGACCACAAGTATTCTTTATACCTAGCCAGCATGATGGGCAGGTGCATTATAGAACAAGCAATATCTATATTGAACAGACCAGATATATTTGTTAGAAACATAATTTTTATTGCTTTAAGAGGGATTTTTTTAATTTTCTATCAAAAAAAGAAAATTCTCTTTGTATCAAGGAACTAAGCAATCACTGCAGATATTTATATGTGAACGTGCACGACCTGCCAGTCACCCAACTTTAAAAATTTTAGTCATTCTTCAATTAATTACTATATTGCAGATGGCATGCAAAATCTAAAGCCCCGTACACACGATCGAAGCTTTGTCCGACCAAAATCACATTGGAATTCCAACGTAGTAAACTCTGATAGAATTTAATCGCAATTTCCGATGGAATTACTCCGATGGGGCATACACACGGTGGGAATTTCCGATGGAAAAAGTTGGTCATTCCGATCGTGTGTATGGGGCTTTACAGCCAACAAAAGTAAAAATGTATTTAACTACTCTATGCCTTCCCTACTGCATGTACAGAGGTCATCCCTAGCTGGCCAGAGCAAGTTGTTTTTAAAGCTAACCTTCGAAAAGCTGATATCTGAAATACAAGTATACAAATTTAAATAAATAGTATAACAATATACAAATATCACTAGCCACCACCACAGTATATGCTGTTTGATGTCAATGGCTATAATAAGCATTTTAGTATTTTCATACATTTGATAAGCACCATCAACACAGGAATTTCCTATCAATTATGTTTGGAAGCATACCTAGCTTGGTGTTGGTCAATTTGGGCATAGCATTATTACTACCTTAAATAGGACCTTTAAAGTACTAAAACGTAAGGTCTGCTTATTATGTCATGCCCTAAGAAAAATGTTGTAATGTCTGCTTTTAGGAAATGTTGGAAGGATATTTTAAGACCATATTTTTGTAAAGCTACATTCTTAGCGATGCGAGAATAGAAATTAACTTTCAGGGTGCACAGAAAACAATTGCAGCCTTACGGACATAGGGTAAACAAGCCCAAGTGAACAAATTCATTTGGAAAAAAAAATAGCTTGTTGAAGTTTTCATTCTAAACACAGAAAATGCCCTAAGTCATGATGTGAATGCTTGGCCTTGATGGTAACTGCACGGCAGTAATCAAACTAGTCAAGGGCAGGCAATGATTTATTTAAAAATAAACCATTATGTTTTAAGTGGATTCTCTTATTCCCCTCCCCCCCTCAAGTTGTTTTTGTTATATATAAAAATAAAAGTATTTGTTTAAAAATAAACAGTTCATTCAAAGGTGGAGGTTTATTATTATATTATTGCCAGATTCTCAAAGGTTCCTGTTTTGTCACTCTGTTTTTGAATTCTACTTTCTTTGTTTCAAATTACATTATATTGTCACCATCTCTTATTTTTCGTTCAATAACTTTTTATTGTTTTCAATATAAACAGTTAGAGCCCATTCACACATGGGCAACTTGGGATCTGACTTAAAGTCGCCCCAAGTTGCACTGAAGTGAATGAGAGCCATCTTAAATGTACACTACTAAAGTCGCTTCGACTTCAGGAAAGGTTCCTGTACTACTTAAATCCGACTTCTAGGCGACTTGAATCCATTAATTTCAATGGAAGTTGCCTCAGAAGTCAGATCACTGTCTTTACTGCAGTGACTTTTCAGGAAGTGAAAATAGTTTTAGGGCAAACCCCTCCCTCCCCCTCCCTCCCACAGAGCTGATTCAAATTTGATTGGCCACTGGAAAGCCTCCTGTCCTGGAGGCGACTTGAAGTTGCCCTATTGTTGCGCTGTGGTGCGGGATCAGGTCGCTTCCAGGTCACCTCCAAAGAGTCGTGTTGCCCCTGTGTGAATGGGCTCTTAATGCACATGTGTCAAATACTAGGCCCACTGCCTGAATCCAGTCCACCAGACCATTTCATATGGCCCTTTCCCTTTTCTGCAGCTGTGGCACCCCCCCTCCTCTCTGCCCCCACCTTGTCTCAACAGTCAGCAGCAGAGAGAAGAGAAGAGAACTCCTCCAGATCTTGTGCTTTTCAGTGCAGCCACAGAGAGGTTCACCTCTGCCCCCCTTCACCTCAGCAGTTGGCAGAAGAGAGGAGCACTCCCCATACAGATCCTGTGCTTTCTGTGCAGCCGTTGTACCCCCTTGCCTATGCCTCCCCTGGTCTCAGCATTCAGCAGCCTCCGGTAGCTGACATTCTGTGGTCCTCCAGACCCTGCACTTTCTGCTTCCCAGCTCCAGCCCCAGCTTTTTTTCCCAGCAGCACAAGCTAAGGGGGTTACACTGTGATGTATAAGGAGGGTGGGTGGGGGACTCTTGATATCTGTTGTAAGGAGGGGTGGGGTTCTCTTTGAGAGAAACCATAATGGTGATGCGGCTCACAGTGAAATTGAGTTTGACGTCTCTGAGTTAATGCATGAGAAAAGATTTAAAGTACAGTGGGCTAGCTAAAATGACAAAGCAGGCTGGCACTGTAACATCCTACTTAACCATCTAATAAGGAAAAAGTCACTAAAATTAGTGATTCCGTTTTCTGTGTAAAATTCTCTGTGTAAAAATCTCTCTTTTGCAAGAGAGAAGTTACCATATAGAGATAAAAATGTAAAAAAAAAAAAAAAATAGCCTAAATATCCACTTGCTGTCTTAAAAAAAGACTGTAAAATAAAATACAAAATTTCACAACATTTTTCCCCTGGCTCAGTGAACCTGCTGGTAATGAGGGACCAAGCTTAGCCAGTAAGAGAGCCTCAGAGCATGCTAAATGCAACTTTTTCGCCAGCTCTGTCCCCCTAAGCTGGCTCGCCAGCAGAACAAAGCAGGACAGGCACTGGTGCAACAGTTCCCTCAAACAATATTGCACCTTCTGCTGTTCCATTGCTCTCCTGTGCCGCTGTCAGTTCTGCTTGTTGGCAGAAGTGTGTGCTATACGAAATTCATTAGGATGCAGTGGGCTCTCTAGTGAAGACAGTAAGACCACCACAGACCATAAGATAGGACCTGGAATGGCACAGAACCTGGGATTGCAAAGCTTCGGGCCCCTGTGAATGGGTGTCAGTCCTGACACAATGGGGATGTAAATTGCTGGGGTGGGGGGGGATATTTTTTATCCCATAATAATACTTACCTAGGTGGATGCAGCATCGGTCCTATGCTGCATCTGTCCCCTGCTGCCTCTTCACTGAGAACTGAGCCACCGAACACTGCCAATGGCTCGGTTCACTCCGTTACCCGAGCAGAGAGTTGCTGCCCGTCAGCTCTCCTGCTCTGCTCCTCCACGCTTATTGAAGCAGTAAGCTGTGGAGAGGAGGGGAGCATCCACCTCAGCGGCTCACCAAGAGGCTGAGACGCCTATTAGTCCAGGCACCTGGCAGATCCAAAACTTCCATTGTCTGGATAACATTGGAGAAACCCAGCCGAATGAGCTCAGGCTGGACTTCTCCTTTAAGGAAAAAGAAATTTCCACTACCTGTGGCCTCCCCCATCCCTAAAAACGTAGCTACTTCCTCTCATGATCCAGCGCTGTCCCAGCTTCAGCAGCGTGGCTCTCTTCCTGGTATCTCTGGAGACATAGGCTCCTGCTGCTGTCAGTTAAATCCTGCAAGGAGGGAGTGGGGAGCATGGCTGAGCTGGGCTGTGTGTCCATGGACGCACACAGCTCAACTCAGAAACCCTCAGGAAAGGAGATGTGGACAGCAACAGTGGGGGACTCCAGAAGAGGAGGTAAGAAATTGCTCTGTGCAATACCATTGCACAGCGTAGGTAAGTATAACATCTTTCTTTAATTTGAATTAAACAAAAAATTGCCTATACAATCATTTTAAGCATCTAGCACAGGGAATGTCCAGAGATTGCATCAATCTTTCTATAAGTGTCAAAACTGCCAATGTTCTAATTATTTGCATGCAACAGCACCAAGAATCTAAACAGCAAAAATATTCATTAGACTGTTACATTGCGCTTTACAACACTTGCATCCCACAACGTGTGACAAATTGAAGTCAGTGGTGCCACATTTTAAACATTTATATCTGAAAAACTCCTCTCTGCCTTCGGCCAGCAATAAAACATTTTGTTTAAAAGGGACAAAAGAAGAAGCATAAAGAAGGAATATTTTACTTTCAAGCGCAACAAGAACAAAACACTATTGTATGTATCCTGGTATGAACACATAACTTCTTTAACCTACCAGTTCCCACATAAAGTCTACGACTCCTGTGGGAGCATAGCATACTGGGAATTTTCTAGAGTTTCAATATCGAGCTACCCATATAAGAATTCTTCATTTTGACTGTAACAAACCTTGAAATTCCTACAGGAGGCTATTACACATGAGCTTGTCCATCACGTCAGAGCAACAAGCAAGAGGACAAGAGAAGATGGACAGACAAGCATCTCCCGCAGAAGGAGGTCAGCTCTGAAGACATGGTTTAACTAGCAGAGTTCAGACAGGTCAAAGTGTGACCGGCTCAGACCCGGGGTGAAAAGTTCACCCAGCTGAGAGAAAAACCAATACGTCCGGGCAAGGCTTGCTGTATCATTTATTTCAATTTACAACAAACCATGCATATAAAATCTAGATAAACTCTATTTTAATCTCCTGAAGCTGCAAAATTTATTCAAGCAGATGTCTGAGGTTCTTTGCCCCTATAGGTTGAAAAAGTCAATTCTGAAAGTTGAGTAGAGGTTCAATTATTAAATTAGGAGTGCTAGCTAATTGCATCAGTTTAAAAAAAATATATCTTTTGTAACTCATTTTAGATTGACATTCCTCTAATGAGAATGAAGTACAGCTTCAGTTACACCCTCTTTTTTCTTCTCTTTCATAGTATACAGATGGACAAGTTCAATGCAAAAATACTAACATAAATATACATAAGTACATCTAACAGGGCATGGCTAGAATAGTGCATAGCTAGGCTGCAGAATTGTTCAACCACAAGGTGGCCCTGTACAGCCCCAAGAGGGCCTTGCAGTTTTAATTTCTCCAGTATACTTGCAAAGCTGCCAACATGTTTAAATCACTGTACAAGGACAGAAGTGCACCTACTGTCTTGGAGGCCCACAGTGCATTACATTCCCATTATGGCATATGTAACATAATGGATCATAAATATAAAGCTAACCGCATATTCACTAACTCTGAATAAAAGCAATAAAAACCTTATAAAAACTGGGATGTCTTGTGATGTTCTTTAAATGTCAAGGTCAGAAACATTTCAGGGTCAAAATTCCAAAAATCAAAAAGGCTTGGACAGTTGATAGGCACATGTAACAACAATGAGGCGTCACTATATAATAACACTTGCTACAAAAGAGTGTCCCCAAAAAAATTGAACAAAGTATGGTCTAAATGGCTTCAGGATGACTCCACAGCACAAACATTGGATACTTCTCATTAAGTGATAACCCACTATATTTAATAATATTTCAGTTTTATGGGGGGGGGGGGTCGATTGAGGCCTTGTCGATCGGACAGAGGAGGAACTTTTTTCACCTGTTCTACTCTCAAATTTGAGCTTGAGCCGCACACACACATAGGCATGATCAGTGTTTTATACCATATTGTCTATTGTTGTTATGTACTGGCAGGATGTATGGCAGTTGGCAAGTGGTCTGTTTCAGTTCTGACCCCTGTGTGGGTTAAAAAAAACAAAAACAAACAATAAGGTGGACCTGTTTTCAGATGGCAGACCCATTTGACCTTTATTAGTAGTAGAGTCTTTGTGTATCTAAATAAAAATGTTTTCTATCAAACTAGAACATATATACATACACCCAGTACTACCAATGTGCTACACTTTTCTCACTGTTGCTTTATTAAATGTACATTACGCAGATATTACAACCGACACCCAGAATGAATTATATCACTTAAGAAAACAGCAGAGTATGGGGCTAGCGCCAGCTAGGTCCTCTGTGATAGCCAAGCCAAGCATAACAAACTTTTTAGACCTGTGTCAGAATGTGCATTCCTAAAGGTAAAAAAAGTCAGTTATTTTCTAGAAGCCCACCCAATAACGTTCAGAAAAAAAATCTGCTAATAATTTTAGAACAATCAAATAAAAAAAGTTTCCGCAGGACACTATAAGGCAAGAGAGAAGTTGCGCACCTATGAATTGCAAACAACGCTGTAGCAGATTGAAGAAGTGCCAGAAGTAACAGAAGTAAATTAAGAACAATAAAAAATAAAATACACTAAAAATAAAATGCATTACACTCAAGAATAGGACAGATTAGGTTAATAAAATATAAAAAAAAAAAAAAAAAAACATATTGACATCAAACCATTACCCCCAGTAATTATATCAATTCAAAAGGTAATTAAACCAAGTAGATCATATAATTAGATATTCAGCTAACGTGCAAAACATAATCAGTAGACACCTTTGGAGGCCAAATTTAATCTGTAAACAATTACAAATAAAAAAATTTACTATGAAGGTTTCAGAAAAATACAAAGAATAAGCACCAGAACTGGCTTAAATAACTGTGGGGGATTGTAACATGGCAAAGTAATTCCGACGTGAAGAATCAAATATAAACAAGAAAAAAAAATGCCAAGTTTCCAGTGTGCAATCACAAAAAGACTGATAGTAAACTTGACCTGCCAATGGTATGATCCAGTGGCCATTTTTTATCCCCTTTCACCAGCAGCCCTCCCCTCGGCATGTGCACGGTCAGGTCATGCACAGATTCGGGTGAAACTCGGTTCACATTTACATACAGGCGGAGTTTCACAAAGAAAGCCCATCTGTTCCCGTCACACAGTACAAATCGAGTGTCACCCAACTTGCTGCTAACAGCAGACTCCTTTCCCATTAGGAGGAGTAACGGAGAGATCTAGTTACAGAGCTGGTGATTTGGGTATAAATGCTGAAAACATTTTATTACAAGCCAGCGAGCCATAAAGCTTCTATATTTTTATTCTTCTAACAGCTCTTGCACCCTTTTCTTGTTTTGTAATTGTTGAAAAGGGAGCCACAAGGGCTAGACACCCTTAAAAAATATTTCCAGAGCAAGGCTAATGGGTAAACAATTGTATGTAGGAGGCTAAAAAATGCAGTATAAACACACCATGAACTCTGAACTTTAATTGCCCTATAGCTTTGTTAATGTACTTTCAGTTTTGTTGTGTGAACCTTTGTGAGAACACCATTTGGGAGAGGTTAAGGTAGGGGAAAGCAAAGTGTCAGGCAGTGAGTATATGGAAGCTGGTATACAGTTACTCCTCGTTCCCAAGTAGCTTGTTATGAGGCCTCTCTTCTTCCCACAGTTCACATACAAGTCCAATGTGGTCTTTAACTGATCCCTTGCAACACCTGGCACCAAAAAGGAACACACAATGCAAACAACTCTTCCGTGTTTGGGAGTCATTGCTGTATCTGCACAAAAAGCCCAAGTCCCATCTATCAAATCAAATGTGGTGAAAGATTTTGTTAAAAGAAGGACCAACATAATACAGTGCAGCTAGCAGGTGCTTGCCTGCTCCCCATCTGTCTCTAACTTTGGCGGCTCCCTCAATATTTCATCCCTCATAAAAATTTTAATCCACAAGCTAGATTTGTTTTTTTCCAATTCATCATGATCAAACTTTATCCTACAGCCTAATTACCATGACCAGAATAACTGCACGACATGCGTCACCCTCCATATACAGATCATTTGAATGTCAGAAAATTGGAATTAGAACATGTGCAACAAAGTAATACATCTATAAAATCGAAATAACTATTTTTATAGTAACTCTACATTCTGCATCATTATTCTGGTTTGCTATTAAACCTACAAACATTAATGCACTAACATCTTCATCAATGCTTTACTGATCGCTCATAATAAAGAACCAACACCACTAAGATGTGTAACCACTATGAAAAAGTTGCCATTAACATTCACAAATATGTATGTAAATGTTCCAATTTCTGTACATAAATTGAAATAACTGATATTAAAATTCACTTAGCAGACACTCTTAAGTTCTAAGCCATTTTAGGTAAAGGCTGTTTGGATGAAACAGCCTCCACTGTGGGACTAATGCATAACCCATTGACAAACTCATGATCCACACCTACATTTCCTCTTCTCCTTTGAAAAAAAAAAAAAAAAAGACAATGGAATACTGGATAAGAAGTCAGAGGTATACGTTTCCATATCCATAATTAAATATATAACCCAAAAGTACAACGGGTTGGGACTTTAAACATGCCACATATGAGTCCAACAACTCTATATTAAAATTGTACTTCACTTAAGTTGACCTTGACAATGAATAATATATAAATCTTAAAATGTATATGTAAGGGTATGGTATGCAAGAGGAAAAACGGGAGTAACTCATCAATAATCAATGGTTATTGATCAATTTGGAACTTTTTTACAAAAATTATACAGCCCAAGTTAATGAGTTTGGACTTTCAAGGTGCCACATACCGTACAGTAGAGTCCAACAACTTTGTTTTAAGATGATACAACTGTACTTACAAAAATACATGTAGAATTACAGGCATACCTCACTTTGACGTACACAATGGGGTTTAGCGCAAAATCAGGCTCACTTCTGCATAAAAAACAATGAGATTCCAGGTTTTATTACCAAAACTTAATTGAACAAGCTGGGGATATAAGCTCATTGGTTTCTATGCAGAAGTGAGCCTGATTTCGCGCTTTCCAGCTTTAGTAAAAATAAATAAAAAATTGGGGGTTATTTACTAAAGGCAAATCCACTTTGCACTACCAGTGCACTTGAAAGTGCAGTCGCTGTAGATCGCTGTAGATGGGAAGTTCTGAAATGATGGGAATGTCTGCTGGTTTTATCATCCAACTATGTGCAAGCAAAAATGCGTTTTTTTATTGTCCAACTCAGATCTACAGCGACTGCATTTCCAAGTGCACTTTCAGTGCAATTTCAAGTGCACTTGTAGTGCAAAGTGGGTTTGCATTTAGTAAATACCCCCCATTGTGTACAAAGTGGGGTACGCCTGTATTTAAGATAGTTCCAAATGGATCAAATAAACAGTAGATTTTGGGGAGTCACTCCGATTTTGCCTCTTAACAGTCACTTCTTAACATAAATGCTCCTACATACCATACCCATACATATACATTTTGGGAGTTGTATATTGTTCATTGTCAAAGTCCACTTCAGTGAAGTATAGTTTTAACCTCCCTGGCGGTATGATTCTGTCTGGAATTACGTACCAAAAGCGGTACAATTATTTGCATGGAAATTTGGCGTTTTATACTGTAGGCCTGCAATTCTTAGGAATAACTTGCTTAAATCTGTCCAAACAAGACATCCCGGGTATGATAAAGTTTGAAAAACAAAAACATATTTTTTTATATAATAAAAAACTATAAATTATAACAAATTATAATGTAATTATAATAAAAAATATTCAATAATGTAATCAACTCAAAAACACTGAAATTTGCTCAGTTGCAGAATTGTCGCTGTCATTATTTATTTATTTTTTATGACGAATTTCCCCACAAATCGCTATCGCTCAATTCTGCAAGTGATTAAAATTTATTATCGCTGTTTTCTAGCTGATCTAAAACCATTTTTGACATAAAGGGACACTTTTGGTTGCTATGGGCAATCTACAGTTTCCAGGCAGAAAGAACACTTTTTATTTTATAAAAGAACATGTAGGGCACTGGACAGACCACTAGGGACAAGGGGGGTGTGTATTTTTTACATACAGTACTGTAATCTATAAGATTACATTGTACTGTATGTAAAGTGTTTGTTTACATTTTTGAATTTGGCGCCTTCTCCGCTTCCGTGCGTCGTAACGTCGCAGGAAACGGAGATCGGCGGCACACGGGGACGCTGTGTGAATCGAGCGAGCACCCGCTCGCTCACACAGCGGGGATGCATCGCTGGATCCAGGAAGAAGGTAAGCCAGCGCTCGCTGCAGGCTCTGCATGGCTACCCCGTGCGTGACTCGGGGATACCGTTCTTAGCAGAAAAAACCCACCCCGAGTCACGCACGGGGATACCGCCAGGGAGGTTAATACAGAGTGGTTGGTCTCATATGTGGCACCTTAAAACCATTTGTTCCTTTGGGGTATTTTGTTCAATTATGGTGATGTAGGGATGTGATGCCTTGGTCACTCCTTATCCCACAAAAACGGAGATTTCCACATCCATACATAACTAGAGACATGTGGTACTACCCTAGCTCCTTATCAACCACTTAAGGCTACAATAGGCACAACAGGCTATATACCTTTAACAGTTTTTTTACTGGACTGGAAATTTACTGCATACAGAAGAATGTCTCAAGGACACAATCTTCATCTCAAATATCTTACATTCTAAAAGCTAATTGAACATTTACTAACATATCTATAAATGTCAACTTCATTTTGTATATAGCCCATGCTAGCTGTGATCTGCACGTGTCATCTCTTTAACACAATAAGAATGAAAAACACGTAAGAATCAACAACAGGGTGCCATAGAGATTTCCTACTTTGTGCAAAATGCTGCAAGAAACGTTTTTCCAAATTTCGTAATCACAAACTGTGCCAAGTCACTTGGTGGGAAAGTTGAAAGTAGGGAGATGAACAGGGACTGAACCTTGAACTCCATTTACCCCTTTGAACTCATTACTTTTAACTGGGCTCACTGTGCTTTGCCTTTAAACAAATTTCACAACAATCTGGAACCCTCTCGCTCACTGTGTTTAGAATAAGATGTATGGGTATGGGGTTGACCCAATTACCTGCAGCTTCCTTTCTCTACAAGGTGAAAGCTTCATATGTGAACATACTTTGAACTCTGAACTCTTTGCACCACGTCTTTTGGCTAGCGATCTCCTTTTCATTTTCAGACCCACTCTCCATTGTAATGCTTTTTTTTGCTGTTCCAGAACAAGTTTGTCCACCAGCAGACGAGAGAACAGGCTACTTATTAAAACATTTGCTTGAAAAACAGATTGCCGAATAGGTCTCTTTATTGCACTCTGAAAGCTTTATAGTGCAATGAAATAATGTATTTTCCTTTTCTCCTGACCTGGGTTAGTGATGGCTTGGGGCAAATCAGTTACAACGCTGCCAAACCTGCTGTTTGCATGCATACGCCGCTCTGTATCTATGTTCTTACACACCTCACAACCTGCTGCCCTCTTAGCTACAACACACCCTTACCTTGGCCCTGAAATTCACCAATCCTATTCTATGCTGTAACAAATAACTAATCAAAGAATTGCATTTTACGAACGCAGCAGACCATATTTTCAGCTTCATTAATTCTGCAACTGCCTCTAGGAAGGGCATTAAAATCATTCTAAATACTCATCAATGTTAATTAAAAAAAAAAAAACAACGGGGAGTGAGGAAACATCTTAAAAATACAAGTTTCTTTTTTTTTCTTCTTTAGTATGTTGTGACAGTTCAAACGAAGACATTAAAGCAAGAAACCAGAAACAAGCAAGATTTTACAATCTATACTTAACAAGGTATTTCTGAAACTGACCGAGTGTAGTAGTGAGGTTAATACGTATTTACTGGGAGTCAAATGGTTTCCTGGCTCATTAAATAATCTGCCTGCTACTTAAAAGATGAAATGGCCTTATTATTTCAGGCAAATCCCTTCAGGACTCTTAATAACACACAAGGGGACGGAACCATTTCACTGCATAAGGAAGAAAATAATGTTTTTTTCTCCTCAACATACCCAAGATTTCAAATAAGAAGGCAAAGCTTTCCTTTCAGATAAAGAGATGTGTGTGTTTAGGCCAGAATGTAATTTATGAGTCTGGTGACTGAAGAGGGCTGTTCCTCACTTAGATGCCTTTAAATCGGCAGCAGGAACAACCTTTAGCCAGCTGCTGAACCTAAAACTTTACAGGGGTGTTAATGTTTTCGAAAAATTTGTCAGAGCTCCAACTGATACAATCGGTCTGAGGGGCCCTTGTGTAGCAAAGGCTGAATAACGTTTCCTTTGCAGCCATTCATTTTCTTAATGAACAAGGTGCTATTAGCAAGAAAGGAGAGACCTGGCTTCAAGGATGGATTAAACACGCTGGCACAGATGCTCTGACTCTCGAGGATGTTTAAGAGGCAACAATACACAAATTCAAGAGTCAACAAAGAAATGACAGATACTTAAATCTAAACACACAGACTAACAGACAAGACTGCCATCGGCCAAAATTGCACAACTCTTAAATATAAAGTAATAAAACTAACATAGGAGCCTATCTGTATACAGTATGTATCATGCATTCAGTGTACTGATGGAGGCTTGTGGCTTTGCGGAAATCAACATTTTATAATAACACTGAAAAAGTAAGTTTTACTTCCTCTCCCGCTGCAGGTGTGTACTAAGCTGTAAGCTCCATGAGCTGCTGACTAGGAATAATATGCATATCAGACAAGATCTGAAGTGGAATATAACATGTAATCACGTATGTCTGTAATAATTATTTTTGAAAAAGCAGTCAAAATGTAGAGTTGCATCATCTTGTTCATGTGTTAATTTATGGTTAATGTACACGGGACGTTTTAAAACCTCCCCTGAACTATTTAACTTGACACATAGTAAACAATGTTAAAAAACGTCAGTTTTGCTGTGTTTACATGCAGAGCTTAAGAGCATTTAAAAATAAATAAATGAATATATACATATTTATTTTTTACTTTTTGCTATAATAAATATCCCCCAAAAATATATATAAAAAAAAAAAATTTTCCTCAGTTTAGGCCGATACATATTCTTCTACCTATTTTTGGTAAAAAATAATCGCAATAAGCGCTTATCGGTTGGTTTTCGCAAACTTTATAGCGTTTACAAAATAAGGGATAGTTTTATTGCATTTTTATGAATTTTTTTTTTTTTTACTACTAATAGCGGCGATCAGCGATTTTTTTCGTGACTGCGACATTATGGCGGACACTTCGGACAATTTTGACACATTTTTGGGACAATTGTCATTTGCATTTAAAGTGCATTGTTTACTGTGGAAATGACAGTTGCAGTTTGGGAGTTAACCACAGGGGGCGCTGTGACTTTTAATGTTCCCTGTGTGTGTGTTTACAACTGTAGGAGGGTGTGGCTGTAGGTGTGACGTCATCGATCGCGTCCCCCTATTACAGGGATGACGCGATCGATGCTGCGGCCACAGAGAAGCACGGGGAAGCCGTGTTTACACACGGCTCTTCCCGTTCTTCAGCTCCAGGGACGAATCCCGCGGTCCCGGTCCTGGAGCTTCGGACCGGGTCACGGGAGCGCGCCGTGGGCGCGCACCCGTGACCCACGGCTGGGTACTAAAATCAACGTAAATATACGTTGATGTGCCCAGCCGTGCCATTCTGCCGATGTATATGTGCAGTAGGCGGTCCTTAAGTGGTTAATAAACACATTTTTGGAAAAACGACTGTAACCAAAACAAGGCTAAACGCAAGTTACCGCGTTTACACACGTTTACAAGCTGTTACAGGCATTTGGTGTTTCAAAATGCCTCTAAGGGTTCCATGCACACTGGCTTTAAAAATGTTTTGTGTTCTGCCTGTAGAAGCAGCTCAATGTTATCCTATGGGTCCATACACATTAGAACGTTAAGAGGCATATTTTGAGTTTAGAGGCAGAAAAAAAACCTGGTTCACGTCTCTGAAAAAACAGAAAAAAACTAAAACTCTCCTAAACAGGTCTTAACTTTGTACAAAAAATGCGCTATATTAGCGTTTTTTTAATCCCAAGAGAACAGACGTTATTTTTTAAGCCCAGCTTGCATGGACATCTGTCTTGAACACATTTTTTTGCGTTCCAAAAAATGCTTCTAAACTGCCTAGAAATTACTATGAAGGACCCTGTGTACATGTACTGATAATATAACACAGAAGAGAGTTCAGGGGCAGCTGAAAAAATACCCAACTGCTCCTAAACGTCCATTTACCAGCAGCAGTGTACATGAAGCCGTAGGGCTCTTTCACACGTTCGTCCATTTTTTGGACGTCCGGTAACGGACCTCAATGCTTCCCTATGGGAGCGGATCCGTTAGCGGATGATGCATCCACTAACGTCCGCCAGATCCGCATCCGTTTTTCCGGACGGAAGAATGTCCTATTTTTCTTCCGTCCGGCCAAACGGATCGGATGCAAACGGACAGACGGTCCGTTCCCATCCGATTCCCGATAGGGGATAGCGGAGGAGAGATAGGGCGGTCCCCGCACAGTGTGTGGGGACCGCCCTGTCCGCCCGACAGCTCAGCGGAGACCCCCCCCCCGCTGAGCTGACAGACACACGTAGCGGACCGAAAAACGGAACGCACGTGTGAAAGAGCCCTTATTGTACTCTCTCTTATCCATTTGCAAATCATTTTGAATTAGTAACCTTTTTTCGAGATTTGGATTTTTAGGACACCATTTATGCTTCTTCCAGCAAGTATCTGTACTTTTCTTTCAGCTTTGACAATAAAAATAATATTGAGCATTAAGATCAGTCAAGAAAGAGTTCTATTTGAAAAAATCTGCCTTGGAAAATATAATTAAACTTGTAGGTAATCGCAATAATACTTTTTCTTTAACCACTTACAGACCGCCTGCCATCGTTACACGTTGGCACTTTGATGAGATATTTGATGAGATATCGTTGCTATGGTAGCAGCTAGCTACCATAACTCCGGTAGCCTCTTCTTCAGTGAGCGGTCCGCTTTCAGATAAAAGTGGTCTATGCAGCGGATTTGCCACGCACTCCGGTGCCCTCCGCCGCCGGCAGCTCTCCTATGTGGTATCTATACTTTTGCATGGCGGAAGCGACGTCAAAACGTCACTTCCGCCCATAACTCTTAACCGGTTAAGACCCGGACCATTATGCAGGTTAAGGACCTGGCCCCTTTTTGCGATTCGGCACTCCGTCGCTTTAACTGACAATTGAGTGGTCGTGCGACGTGGCTTCCAAACAAAATTGGCGTCCTTTTTTCCCCACAAATAGAGCTTTCTTTTGGTTGTATTTGATCACCTCTGCAGTTTTTATTTTTTGTGTTATAAACAAAAAAATCGCAATAAGCGCTTGATTGGTTTGCGCAAAAGTTATAGCGTTTACAAAATAGGGGATAGTTTTATGGCATTTTTGTTGATATTTTTTTTGTTTACTAGTAATGGTGGCGATCAGCGATTTTTTTGACTGCGACATTATGGCGGACACATCGGACAATTTTGACACATTATTGGGACCATTGTCATTTTTACAGCGAACAGTGCTATAAAAATGCACTGATTACTTTGCAAATGACAATGGCAGTGATGGGGTTAACCACTAGGGGGCGCTAAGGGGTTAAGTGTGACCTCATGTGTTTCTAACTGTAGGTGGGGTGGCTGTACGTGTGACGTCACTGATCGTGATTTCCTATGACAGGGAACAGACGATCACTGACACTGTCACAGAGAAGAACGGGAAAGGTTTGTTTACAAACACCTCTCCCCATTCTTCAGCTCCTGTGACCCGATCGCGGGACACCAGCGGCGAACAGGTCCGTGGGTCCCGCGGGCTAGGTCACAGAGCTTCGGATCGGGTCGTGAGCGTGCTCGCGACCCACGGCTGGGTTTATTAAAGGGGACATACATGTATGCCCTTTTGTCCAGCCGTGCCATTCTGTCGACGTATATCGCCGTGCGGCGGTCCTTAAGTGGTTAAAGAGACCATTTTTTGTGGGGGATTTTTTTTTTAAACAACACTTTTTTTTTTAATTATTGCATTTTAGTGTAAATATGAGATCTGAGATTTAAGAGGTCCTGTCATGCTTTTTTTCTATTACAAGGGATGTTTACACTCCTTGTGATAAAAAAAAATGGTGTCAATTTTATCTCTATCAAAAAGAACAGTGTAAAAATAAAAAGGTAAAATGTAAAAAAAAATACGCGATCCGTCCTGCCGAGCTTGCGTGCAGAAGCGAAGGCATATGTGAGCAGCGCCCGCATATGAAAATGGTGTTCAAACCACACATGTGAGGTATCACCGCGATCGGTAGAGCTTAATTCTAGCCCTAGACCTCCTCTAACTCAAAACATGCAACCTGTAGAATTTTTTAAATATCGCCTATGGAGATTTTTAAGGGTAAAGGTTTGTCTCTATTCCACGAGTGGGCGCAATTTTGAAGTGTGACATGTTGGGTATCAACTTACTTGGCGCAACATTATCTTTCACAATATAAAAAAAATTGGGCTAACTTTACTGTTGTGTTATTTTTTTATTAAAAAATCCCAAAAAAGTACACTTGTAAGACCGCTGCGCAAATACGGTGTGACAGAAAATATTGTAACGACCACCATTTCACGACCGTCTCTAGGGTGTTAGAAAAAACCCCAATATATAATACTTGGGAGTTTTAGGTAATTTTCTAGGAAAAAAAAAAACAGTTTTAAAATTGTAAAACACCAAATCTAAAAACGAGGCTCAGGGCTGGAGAGGCTAAACAATTAAATATATTTTTTAATGTTAAAAAAAAAACTTTTTTTCTTTCTTTGGACCATTACAGGTTTTTACCATCACTGACAGTTACTTCAAAATGGGTTCACTTAAGCCAATATTATCTGAAAAGAAAACATCATCACGCAACATATTGTGCTACCAGGGAAAAGTGGTAACCACTATGTTATTGTGCTATTCCTTTTATCAATTCACATGCCTTTATTTTTCAGATGCTTCGATTTTCAGAATTAAGTTTATCGAGCTAGCTGGAGCCGACAATACCACCCACTAGCGATTCCTGCTAAATCAGCTAATATTTCAGCCAAGATGGCCAGCATTATAAAACCACATGTTCACAGGGTTACAAAGCTACTGTGATTTCACTGCAGAAAAAATAGCATTGTCTCAATGCTAAATGAATGTAAAAATCAACAGATGTACTGGCAGGATCAAAAAACAAACAGACACATGTTACAGGAGCCGCTTAGATAAACAATACACATTGGAGTTGATTCATTAACAGCAAATATATTGTTCACCTTGAAAGGGTAGTTGTACTTTGCAAGAGATTTCAGAATGGGGAAGCTCTGCGGACTTCCATGATCCAATCATATGCAAGTAAAAATGCTTTTTTTTTTCTTTCTTTTTTTTTTTTTCACGCACGTGATTGTGTATTCTTTGCAAAGTTAAATAGTATGCTCTGGGGCAAATTCCCTTGCAAAGTGAACAGACTAGTTGCCTTTAATAAATCAACCCAATTGTGCTGTTGCTACTAACACATAACATCATATAGGCAATATATTTAACCATAGATTTACTTTAAAGGAGTTGTAAAGGAAAAAAAAAAATGCCTAAAATTAATGTCTGCAAGATAGACAGACAGAATAGTGTAATAATTCACGTTTAACAAACGATTAAATACCTATTAAATTCCTTCATCTATATCACCTCCGGCATTCTAGTTTCTGTTCTCTCATTCACTTCCTGGTTTACATCATTTGTAAATGTAAGAACTACATTTCCCAGTATGCATTGCGGCACGCCCAGTAATTCACACCTCCTTGAAGTCTCCAACACGTAGAGAGCGTCCTGCCACACAGATGTAGTTCAAATGAGGGGGTGAGCATGTTACTGACCACCGCAGTAAAGCCTCCCTTCACAATGGTGAGTAACAATCAGACAAGCAGGAAGTGAACAGAGAAGAAATAGAGCAACTTCAGAGCAAAAACTAACAATGAGGAAGTGAAAAGAGGAATGTCTGCAGGTAAAGGATGCTTATTATGAAAAAAAGTGTTTCCTTTAAGTCATGGGACAATTTCCCCACCTTTTTGATTTATTAGCTACAACATTGTTGCTCTTGACATGCTTGTTAGGACATTGCCTTTCACAGAATATTATATTTAAAATAATATTTCACACATATCGTATTTATTACATTTATTTACTCACGTACATCTGAAAGACATTACACTTGTAAAATTCTTATAAAATATAGAAGAAGTTGTAACAATGCTTTCATTCTACAAATGCACATTTATAAGACAGAAAGGGAAATAAACATGGATCTACAGCAAGAAAAATAACCATTACAGTTTTAATTATCACTATTTGTTCAATGTAGCAGTGGGTATGGAAAGCATTCATATCATTCATGTAAATTCTAACAGTAAGCTATTCGTCTGTATACACTTTTCATTTCTCTTTATTTGGAGTTACAAGATATGGAAAGCAATAAGAAGACTTCCAGATTTTCCAACACACTTTGCCTTTTGTTACAAAATGAACTGGTTTTTTAAATTGAATGCTTCTGCAGTGTAATATAAATTAGGTATGACACATGTATGTAATTAGAGAAGACATTTTTAGGCCTTTTTTATAATATGCAAACAGGTTGATTCACAAGCAAGCTATGTGCTTTTTAAATTACACATATGCTCTATGTGTATGTTATATACACTAATGTATCTAGCTGTGTATATCAGAGCTGTATACATTTCAGAGTATTCGCCATTTTAGGCTCAGGAAAAACAGTATTCTTCGTTGGGGATGCATGACAGGAAGCCATCTGTGTTCATAAAAGTATTTTCAACAATCACACCGTCTTAATTATGGTATTTTCTACTATGCTCCTGGAAACATTGAAATATGCACAGAAATACATAGAATGCATATATTCTATAAGCCTAATGCAAAGGATATATTTTTAATTCATTGATCTTTTACTATAGAGTTCTACTTATACCACACAGGTACATAGTAATCCTAGCTTTCATTATGGTGTACACATTGTATATGTTCTGTCTCCAGCAGGATATTCACTAAGTTGTTCTGCCTGCATTATCAGATTTGACCACAAGATGGAGCCTGTGGTAAATTTACTGTTTTTGCAGAATCTAAAAACTGTTCAGCTTTAATGAAAACTCCCATCATTCCTAAGTGTAGGAAGATGAAACAAGGTGCATCCTGGGAGCTCAGACTCTACCTTAGAGACTAGAGAGAAGGAACTAGCTATCAGAGCACACGTTGGATTGACACTTGCATCTCTTTACATCCGCTAATGGCAGCATCGCTAGTATGAATAATTTACTGCCATGCACAGCCTAATTGTCCATTTTCTGTATATTTCATACATACCTCCCAACTTTTCAACTTCAGAATGAGGGACAATTGTTGTTGAGCGGGAGGGGGGGGGGTTCCGAGGATCGGAGTTGTTGAGGGGGGGTTCAGCAGATCGGAGTTGTTGAGCAGGGGGGTTCCGCGGATCGGAGTTGTTGAGCGGGGGGTTCCGCAGATTGAAGTTGTTGAGCAGGGGGGGTTACGCGGATCAGGGTTGTTGAGCGGGGGGGTTACGCGGATCAGGGTTGTTGAGCGGGGGGGTTACGCGGATCAGGGTTGTTGAGCGGGGGGGTTACGCGGATCAGGGTTGTTGAGCAGGGGGGTTACGCGGATCAGGGTTGTTGAGCGGGGGGGTTACGCGGATCAGGGTTGTTGAGCGGGGGGGTTACGCGGATCAGGGTTGTTGAGCGGGGGGGTTTACCGCGGATTGCGGTTATCGCACGCGGGGGGGGGGGGGGCGCGGAAAATCCGGGACGGTTGAGAGGTAGGTTTCATATACTGATTATATGTGCTTTTATCCCAATAGTTTCACCAACCCTGCTTCAAAATTACACTCAGTCTGGTTTATTGCAGAACAGGAGGGTTTAGCTGCATGTTGAGTTGTGCACACAGGGAAAAGTGTAGCAAGGACAGAACAGTATACACACCTTAAGGCTGGCCATAAATAATACACATTTCTTGTATAGATTTCCTTTAGATTTACCAAAACCATATAATATGAGGTCAAATCTAAACACTTTCAATGTTTGTGTAATCAGGCAGGCCCCTTGTACTACACAGTTGAAGGAAAATCTAAAGGAAGCTGAATAAGAAAATTGTATGGTGTATGGCCAGCCATACTCTAAGGCTGCATTCACACCTAGGCGTTTTAACGCCTGAAGCTCGACGCTACAATACCCTGGAGGGATGAAATAACATTATTGTCTATGGTGACTGTTCACATCTTAACGCCGAACGCCGAAACGCCGGTCGCGTGAAGCTCAAACAAGTCCCAGACCTTTTTTTGTCGCGCATATCGGGCGGTTTGGGCGTATTTGAGCGTTTCCATTTCCCATAGAAAGTAATGGAAACGCTTGATTCAAGTGACTTGCGCGACAATGAGCGTTTGCTACGGGCGTTTTGTCGCTCTAATCAATAGAACTTTTCACCCAGGCAGAAGAATAAAAAAATCTACCAACATAGCAACAAGTGATGAAAAGATGATAATTTTTCCTATTGGCTAAAATAAAAAACGTCGAAGTACAAAAACGTCGGACGACGCTGTATGCAAACGCGCAAATAAGCCTCAGACTGCCTGATATTGGTTCACACTGCAGCAATCAGCCTTATCATTAACACTGCGGTTTATTTATGAAAGGCAAATCCACCTTACACTATAAAGTGAAAACTACAAGTGCACTTTGAAGTGCAGTGACTGTAGATCTGAGAGGGACATGCAAGGAAAATAAAAAAACAGCATTTTAGCCTGCACATTATTGGATAATAAAATCAGCAGAGCTTCCACTCATTTCAGATCTACCCCTCAGATTTACAGCAAGTGCACTTTCAGTGCAATTTAAAGTGCTCTTTGCACTTGTAGTTTGCACTTGTAGTGCAAAGTGGATTTGCCTTTCGTAAATAACCCCCATAGTGTACAGCTTATTAAAATGCAGACATGTCAGGGCTCTGTAATTGTTTCTGACTCCTATAAATAGTTAGAAATGGCTAATGAATAAATATGCCTCAATAATTGCAGGTCCTAAACATTTTGTTCAGTGTAACTTTCGAGCTGGAATGAAGCTTGCCAAAACTTCTCTACTGTTGGGTACCCTTCATGACTACAGAAAAGATATGAGAGTTTATTTTAAACTATGCTTTTAATTTTTTTATTTAATTAAGCATGATAATTTTTTTCAAGGAACATGGGGCTTCCCCTTGGTAACACATATAAATAGATTGGCTATTTGGCATTTAAACATAGAAGTTTTGGTACAGATGTTAAAGCGGAGCTCCACCCTAAAGTGGAACTCCTGCTGATCGGAACCCTCCACCCCTTCAATGTCACATTTTAAAGGTGGGGGTATTTGCACCAACTTAAGGCCAAACAGTCTCAGGCAGACTGCGGGCATGACGTCACCTCCCGACCCCCCCCCCCCCTGCTGTGTAGACAGATGGGACCGCCGCTACAGGTGAGCTCCAGGTAATTAATGTCCACTCAGAAACCAAACAGGTGCTGGCAATGCACTAGGCAGGCAAAAAAGAAACGTATATGGACAGCCGCACTCCAATAGGTATGAAAAAACATGCCCTTTATTGGGGTAAAAAAGAATGCACTACAAAAAAACAGCAAACAGTGGGAAATTAAACAGCTGACGCGTTTCGCTTTGATCCTCAATGCTTATTCATAGCTATAGCTTTTTTACCCCAATAAAGGGCACGTTTTTTCATACCTAATGGAGTGCGGCTGTTCATATACGTTTCTTTTTTCCCCCTGCTGTGTACTGGGAACTCTCGGCTCCCAGAGCACAGCGGGAGCCAATCGGCAGGCGTAGCGTGACTCGCGCATGCACCATAGGGAACCGGCCAGTGAAGCCAGAGCGCTTCACTTCCTGGTTCCCTCACCGAGGATGGCGGGGGGTCAGCAGAGTGACAAGCGATCGCTTGTCCTCTGCTGCGGATGGCGCTGGACTCCAGGACAGGTAAGTGTCCTAATATTAAAAGTCAGCAGCTGCAGTATTTGTAGATGCTGGCTTTTAATATTTTTTTTTCAGCGGACATCCACTTTAAGCAAACAGCTAATGGTGGGCTTAAAGAGAGCGCTAAACTACTGTGAAGCAAGGCAAAACCTTCATCAACAGGTGAATATATATTTAGGGATGTACTCACTTTTGTTGCCAGCGGTTTAGACATTAATGGCTGTGTGTTAAGTTATTTTGAGGGGACAGCAAATTTAGGCCTCATACACACAGACGTTTAAAAAAAATTGAGTTGTAAAGCTAGTACTGACGCCAAGAAAAAAGCGACATTAACCGCTTAACGCCCACTGCATGTATATGTAGGTCCACAGAATGGCACGTACAGGCAGAAGGGCGTACTAGTACGTCCCTGCCTTATTGCGGGTCGGGGGTCCGATCGGGACCCCCCCCTGCTAAATGCGGCGAGCGTCTTACCTCTGGGAGCGATCCGGGATGAGGGGGCGGCTGTTCGTTTTTGTCTGCCCCCCTCAACATCGGAAGAAGAACAGAGGGAAAAGACCCAGCAAAAGAGCGAGAAGACCCGGCAAAAGAGCTAGAAGACAGCGGAGAGAGGAGACCCGGCAGGGGGAGAAGACATTGCGGAGGAAGGAGATGAGACGTAGAGGGGAGAAGAAATCGGAAGTGACACCAGAGCTGATTTAATAAATTACTTAAAAACCTGTGTAGTTTTTATTTCTTATTGGAGTGAATGGGTAAAGGTTCAATGTACCCCATACTCATTCACCTTGGGTAGTGGGCCAAGATTTGGGGGCCCCCTTGTTAAGGAGGCTTACAGATTCCGATAAGCCACCGCCCGCAGACCCTGACAATCACCAGGCAAGGGTTGTCGGGAAGAGGCCCTTGTTCTCGTCAACATAGGGACAATGTGCTTTGGGGTAGGGGAGCACACCTGCCCCAAAGCACCCACCCCCATGTTGAGGGCATGTGGCCTGATATGGTCCAGGGGGGAGGCGCTCGCTCATCCCCTCTTTCCTGACCTTCCGGGCTGCGTGCTTGGATAAGGGTCTGGTAAGGATCTTGGGGGACCTCCACGCCATTTTTTGGCAAGATTCTCAGCACACAAGTCGCTTGTGTATACAGTGTTAGGGCTTATTAAACCACGTTTAACACCTTTTACTGGCGTTTGGCATTTTTACAGCTCCAGCGCTGGAGCCTCAGAATGAGCTGATTTTGCATGTTTTTTTGGAGCTTAAAAACGCCAATGCCTGTTACAGCTCAAAAATGCCATGGTGTGTATGAGGCCATTCAATAACACAGAGTGGCGTTTTTACGCTGCAAAAAAAGCTCAGCAGCTGGTTTATAGCACAGATATGAACCAATATGAAGCCAATCCAAAACTACACACATTAAGTTGTAAGGGGAGCACACAGAAACAACTGCTTCTATAGAAAGATTGTAGCAAACATAAAATACACTGATCAGCCATAACATTATGACCACCCACTATCCACTAGACCTCTGAAGGTATGCAAGGTATCTGCCGCCAAGTCTGCCATGTCATTGATAGCAGCTTATTTAACTAGTTCAATACTGGGCTCTTCCCCCCTTCCTGCCCAGGACAACTTTTAGTGCTGTCACACTTTGAATAACAATTTTTTACAAAATTGTTATCATTTTCTTCCCACAAATAGAGCTTTCTTTTGTCACGTATTTTATCACCACTGGGGTTTTTATTTTTTGCTAAACAGACTAAAAAAAGACCAAAAGTTTGGGGGTAAAAAAAAAGTTTTTCTTTGTTTCTGTTATAAAATGTAGTTTTCTCCGTCACTGATGGGCACTGAAGAGGAGGCACTAATATGCAGCACTGATAGGCGGGACTGATGGCCACTAACAGGCGGCACTTTTCGTTTCCCAAAGCCAAAGGTTTTCATTGTGCACGTTACAACATTCTAGCCGCAGGCGTCCTAACAACCAATGATGTTAACCGTTGATAAGGAGGACATCAGACACAGAATCCTTGTTTGACCCTCTCTGCCAGCACTGGGGTCCAATTAGTTGAATAAGGGAGAGAAACTGAGGGGGAAGAGGAACACTGTAACACAATTCAGTACCAGTGTGCAAAGGTGTATGTGCTTTGGAAGAAAAAAAAATCACCTCTAAACTTGGATATCTTACATGTGCGGATGTTGCTGAAATATACTGTAAAAAAAACATGTATTTTTTAACATTTTAGAAAGGAGTTCCTCCAGATTGTACATAATTTTAAAGAGTGCCACAACTGAAAAAAGGCCAACACTGCTCTAAATGTAAGAAATTATGTTTAAAGCAGTGTGTAATACCACATTTGACCACAGGGGGACACTGCATATCTCCGTTTATCTGTAAAATAAAGAAACCTGAACAGAAATTACAGTGTGTATATATATATATATATATATATATATATATATATATATCTATAGATATATATCTATAGATATATAGATATATATCTATATCTATATATCTATAGATATATATCTATAGATATATAGATATATATATATATATATATAGATATATAGATATATCTATATATCTATATATAGATATATAGATATATATATATATCTATATATACACACACGCATACACACTTTTTTTTTTAGTTCCAACAATTTGTTGTTAAAGTGTTGAACATAAACAAATGCACATCAGCTCCACAGGCAATATGCCTTTTAACTTGACATTTCTAAGTTATAAAAACCAAAGTCATTCACATCTCATTTGTAGCTGTATACTAAGCAACTTCAATTATAAGCTTGATGCTCGTAATTAAAGAATCACTTTTACTGAACAACATACTCCTGATAGATAAGTAATGAAAAGAAGCAGCTAAGCAGGCATGCGGGTGTCTGTGTGGCAAGGTCTTTTTTCACTGTCAACTATAAAATTAATCACTAGAAAGGGTTAAAATGTTATTCATTTGTCATTTCCTAATTAAAAAAAAAAAACTTAGCTACTTACCAGACAAAAACAACAACTATCAAACCCATTAAGACATGAAAAATAGAGAACAAAAACCAACATCGGACTGGTTTTATTGGACACAACTAAGTTGCTGTTGGTTGCAGTTGTTGCCCACTCTTTTTCAGATTGGTATTTGCCTGGCTGTAATACCTTTAAAAGGATTGTAAGATTGTGAACAGTGCTGTATCAAATATCAGGCCCATGTAGTCCAATAGGTGAGTCGGGTCCAATGATGACTTTTAAAGGTCAAGTATCCACTGGAATCTCTGGAGTCTGGACTGAGCGCTGGACATTAGCTGACAGGATTAGGAACTACTGATCCTTTAATGGGACATCTTCCAGCAATGTAATAGCAGCCAGACAGCAGAGAGTGGTATGGGTGACAGGTCCTCCGGTAGCGAGGGGGAGTTGGTATTCTGATTATTTCCCTAGCGGTTTCCCAAAAGCAGTAAGGACCAAACCCGCAGTATGGTGACCCCATGAAACTAGCTGCATGGTACAGGAGAGCTGAAGGAGGTAATATAGTGAACACATGAGGTCCACGCTTCGTGAATGGCAAGACCCCATTCTCCCCGGTGTGCAGACATGGCATTCAATTACACCCTAATCACCCTGACTACATCCACACACAAAAAAAGGCAAATTAGAAAAGATTGGCTTGGGTCAAGAAGTACAAACACACAATGCCTTTATTCAAGTAGAAAGCTGATACCACCTTAGGTAGGAAAGATTGCCTTTGATGCAGGAAAATCTTATCCTTATCAAGGACCAAAAAAGGAGGCTTGCAAGAGAGTTTTGGCAGGTCCAAAGTCATGGCTACTAAGAATGCCACTTGAGTGTTTGAGCCCTCTGAGGGCATTATTTGTAACACCAACAGTACATGGATAATGTCCCATGGCAATAATGAAGGCCTGACGATGTAGGGCTACGCGTGTAACCTCCTGAAAAGGGTTGGACAAGTGGCCATGATGTCAGAGGGCACTGAGATAAGACCGCAAACACTGACACTTTAATTGTGCTTAAAGCTGAGTTACACCCAGGAAAACAACATTTGCCCACCCAACTTAAAAAAATTAAATAAAAAAAAAACGTGAAAAAAATAAATAAAAATACTCACCCGAAATACCTGTTGCTATGCGGAAGTCCGTAATCTGCCTCTTCCACACTGCGGTGTCTTTTCTTCTGCTTCTTCTGCTTGGGAATGGCGCGCGCTGCTTTCTGGGAACTGTGTGTGTTCTCAGAGAGCAGCCGCCCATTCACAAGCCAGCGTGAGACTCACTCAGGCGCAGTAGGAAATGGGCAGTGAAGCTGTACGGCTTCACTGCCTGTTTCCCATAGTGTGGATGGCGGCGCGGGACCTGGATCGATCGTGGGACCGGCATCGGGGGGCCCATCAGCGCGGGCAAGTAGGACAAGGTAAGTGTCCTTATTTAAAGTCAGCAGCTACACTGTTAATAGCTGCTGACTTTAAAAAAAAAAAATTGCGGCTGGAACACCCCTTTAAGGCCAACCACTGCTCCACTTTGTGCCTAGCAGCAATAGGCTCACTGGTTTCAATCCCAACCACAATACTACCTGCAAGGAGTTTACATGTTCCTCCATGGGTTTCCTCTGGGTGCTCCGGGTTCCTTCCACACTCCAAAAGACATGCGGGTAGGCTAATTGGCTCCTGTCTAAATTGGCTCTGGTATGAGTATGTATAAATGTGAGTTAGGGCCCTTAGATTGTAAGCTCCTTGAGGGCAGGGACTGATTTAAAAAGTACAATATAGCTTATATTGTCAAAAGTATTGGGACACCTACCTTTACACACACAGTCTTCGTCTGTAGGGTTCGGTTTTGAGTTGGCCCACCCTGCTATAACATCTTCAACTATACTGGGAAGGCTGTCCACAAGGTTTAGGAGTGTGTCTAAGGGAATGTTTGACCATTCTCCCAGAAGCACATTTGTGAGGTCAAGCACTGATGTTAGACAAGAAGGCCTGGTTCGAAGTCTCAACTTTAATTCATTCCAAAGGTGTTCTATCGGGTTGAGGTCAGGACTCTGTGTAGGCCAGTCAAGTTTCTCCACCTCAAACTCACTCACTCATCCATGTATAGGACCTTGCTTTGTGCACTGGTGCGAAGTCATGTTAGAACAGGAAGGAGCCCTCCCCAAACTGACAGCCTTCCCAGAAGAGTTGAAGCTGTTATAGCAGCAAAGGGTGGGCCAAATCAATATTGAACCCTACGGACTAAGACTGGGATGTCATTAAAGTTTTGACAATATAGTGTATATGTAAAGCGCTGTGTGACTTTGACAGTGCTATATATAAGTACCTGTAATAAATAAATAAATATCCCACAACATGAATAACTCTAGAACGAAGCATAGGTGGAATTATGGACAAACCAAAAAAAAAGGCAAAATGATAAATGGTGAGGAAGTGGAAAGATGGATGTGCAAGTACAAAGCCACAATGTCCATGGAGACCAGAAATTCCCGAGGTAGAAAAAAGGCAATGACCGATCTGGCTGAATCCATGCAGAACTTTTAGACTCACAAGAACAAGTGACTGTTCAAATCTGGAATGTGCCGAGTGCCTCCATTTGCGGGACAGCAAACAAGTTCAAGTAGAAACCACAAAATTGTTCTTTGTTCAGAACTTTTCCTAGTATCAGGAGCCAAAAGTCTACCTGTTGGAGTGCAAGTCTTCTTTTTCTGGGGGAGAATATTCTTACCCCCAGTAATATCCTTAATGTAATTTCCCAAGGATGTATTCAATAAGCTGTATCTGTTGAAGGGCATCCTTTCAAGACACTTCTTGCTCAGGAATTCTGCTGATCATTGTTTGAGTCAGGGGTCCTCATGGGAACGCAAAAGAAACTCATCCTGGAAATCTCATGAAGGGTATCCCCCAAACCATCCATGCAGTAGGGTAGGGCCACTAATAAAAGCTCCAGGTGGTGGTTAAAGTGACAATAAATATCATCATTTTCCAAAAATAATCTATCCACATTCACTACTTAATGGCCCTGTAATCAATCTTTAATGAAATTGTTTCTTCTGACCCCTTATAAGGTTCTCTGTAAACGTAAGAACCTCTCCACTTTCATTTGATTGAAACAGGCAGTGCACGTTGGCTGCGGTCACATTCGCTGCTCTTTGTACACTACAAATCCCATAATCCATAGTTCAATGTCCCCTGTCCAGAGAAGGTGGCTACTTTCTTATATATAGTGGAACCTTGGAAAACAATCATAGTAGTGGTGGCCCATCCATTAGGGACGCCCAAGCGCCGCCCCCCTCTGTGTATAATGGATAGATTCATGCATTGCATGAATCTATTCATGGTTGCTAAAGCCAACCACTGTTCAAGCATCCAGGCCCCTTTTCGGATGTGGGGCATCTAAATTACACAGTTGGGGTTTTTTTTTTTGAAGTACCCGATTAGAGTCATAGCATTGAGCCCGGAGCCCACTCAGGTGTGTTAGAAAAGTGAATATTAATTTGCTTTTCTAACACTGAACTGCCTCTCAGCCATTCAGGAGGCATGGGTCGAATACCTGTCACCTGATTTTACTGAAGGCACAGGCGCTCCGATTGGATGTCTAGCAGGAAGGAAAAAGAGAGAAATGGAGGACACAGGAGCCACCACCTGAACTGCTGCCCTTCCCACCAACCCACAGCTCTCCGTCGTCACCCGCTGCCTGATCCCCCACCAAAATGGGGTAAGTGCCAGGCAGTCAGCGAGCGGGTTGTCACTGTGGCTGCATTTGACAGGTACTGGGGCAATGTGCTTAGTCCAGACAGCAAGCATATGGCATATGGCTATGGATGCAACGACAAATCGCATGACAAGACCTTCCAGAGAAAACTAGGCTGTAAATAAAAGGATTTTTAATAAACAGCTTACCTGTAAAATCCTTTTCTTGAAGTACATCACGGGACACAGAGCGCATAGCCATTACACTTGGGTTATATGGGTACCTTCAGGTGTGGACACTGGTGTAATCAATTTCACAGGAAGTTTCCTCCCTATATAACCCCCTCCCACTGGGAGTGCTTCAGTTTTGTAGCAAGCAATTCTCCCGAGGTTACACAATGTTCCCCAAAAGAGGGGTGGGAGCTCTGTGTCCCGTGATGTACTTCAAGAAAAGGATTTTACAGGTAAGCTGTTTATTAAAAATCCTTTTTTCTTTATCGTACATCACGGGACACAGAGCGCATAGCCATTACACTTGGGATGTCCTAAAGCAATGCTCTATGAAGGGAGGGAGACCGTAAGGCCAAGAATAGCCAAATAAAAACATTGTCAGGAGAAAACATGGCTCCACCAACAGAAAAACAAGGGGGCGTGAACCGGGCCAGAGGATACTATACTGCTGCCCGTAGGACCGCCTGCCCAAAAGCTGCGTCCGTACCCTTTGCAACGTCCAACTTATAAAATTTAGTAAACGTATGTACGGAAGACCAGGTTGCCGCCTTGCAAACCTGTGCCATAGAGATCTGATGGTGTGCCGCCCAGGAGGCACTCATGGCCCTCGTAGAATGGGCTTTAACTGATAAGGGAGGTGGAACGCGCTTCAGACCATAGGCCTGAAAAATCTGCTTAATCCACCTAGCCAAGGAAGACTTGGCAGCCGGCTGACCCTTCTTGGGGCCATCCGGAAGAACAAAAAGCACATCTGTTTTCCGAATCTTCTCTGTAGCCTTGAGATAGACCCTCATGGCTCAAACCACGTCCAAAGTATGAAGCAGTCTTTCCTCTCTGGACTGGGGAGTAGGAAAGAAGGATGGTAGGACTAGATCCTGATTCAAGTGAAAACTGGATATGACCTTAGGAAGGAAAGAAGGTTGAGGCCGCAGAACCACTCTGTCCTTATGCAGAATAAGGTATGGCTCCCTGCATGACAAGGCTGCCAGCTCGGAAACCCTTCTGGCCGAAGCCATAGCCACCAAGAAAACCAACTTTCGGGTTAGTAGCACAAGAGGGATTTCTGTCAGAGGTTCAAACGGCTGCCTTTGTAAAGCTGACAAGACCAGATTTAAATTCCAGGGGCAGAGGGGAGCTCTAATAGGGGGATTCACATGCAAGACCCCCTGCAAGAAGGTTTTTATAAGCGAATGGGTGGCCAAGGGTCTTTGAAACCATATTGATAAAGCCGACACCTGCCCCTTTAGAGTACTAAGAGCCAACCCTTTGTCAACGCCAACCTGGAGGAATCGCAAGATCCTGTCAATAAAAAACTTTCGAGGATGCCATTTTTGAGACTCGCACCACTCCACATAGGTTCTCCAGACTCTGTAATAAATATTTCTGGAGACCGGTTTCCTAGCCTGAATCAACGTAGATATGACCTGATCTGAGAGGCCTCTGCCCTTAAGAATTAGGGATTCAGCTGCCAAGCCGTCAAATTTAGCTGCTGTGAAGCAGGATGGCAGATTGGGCCCTGAGACAGCAGATCTGGGCGCAGGGGGAGCGGCCCCGGCGCCCCGACTGACATCTTCACGATGAGTGCGTACCAAGCCCTCCTGGGCCAGGCTGGGGCCACCAGGATCACAGGCCTGCGCTCCACCCGGATCCTCCGTAGAAGGCGGGGAATCATCTGCAGTGGAGGGAACGCATACAGAAGAGAAAACTGGTGCCAAGGGCAAACCAACGCATCGGTCCCGTAGGCCGAGGGATCCCTGGCTCGGGATATGAATTTGTCCAATTTTTTGTTGGATCTCGTTGCCATAATGTCCACATCTGGGACTCCGAATCTTTGGCAAATCTCTTGGAATACCTGGGGGTGAAGAGACCATTCCCCCGGGAGCAACTGTTGACGACTCAAAAAATCTGCTTGAGAATTGTCTATCCCTGGGATGAACACCGCCGAGATGCAGGGTACATGGGCTTCGGCCCATGAGAAAATCAGGTTTACTTCTCTTTGGGCTGCTGGGCTCTTCGTGCCCCCCTGGTGGTTTATGTATGCCACCGCAGTGGCGTTGTCGGACTGTATCCTTACTGGCAGACCCTGAAGGGGGAGAGTCCAGGCGATCAGGGCCAGTCGAGCAGCTCTGATCTCCAAGATATTGATGGGAAGCAGTTTTTCTGCCCCCGACCACAGCCCTTGCTGGGTCTGTTCTTCTAGAACTGCCCCCCAACCTAACAGGCTGGCATCCGTGGATACTATCTTCCACGTGATGGGGCAAAAGGATTTCCCTTTTGACAAATTTTGAGAGACCAGCCACCAAGACAGGCTGCGTCGGACCTTCGGGGAGAGCACTAACGGACGATCTAACGCCTGAATGGATTTGTTCCAAGCAGAGAAAATGGCTGCCTGAAGATATCTGGTATGGATCTGGGCGTAGGGCACAGCCTCGAAGGCGGCCACCATCTTCCCCAGCAGTCGCATACATAGGCGAATAGTCGGCCTCTTCTTGCCTAAGATCACTTGAACTGCTTGAGCTATTGATCTGATCTTTGCTTGAGGTAAACTTATCCTCTGGCAGTCTGTATCTAGCCGAAGGCCTAGATATTCCAACTGCTTTGTGGGTTTACAATCCACCCGAATTCCTCTAGATGCTGAACTGTGCGACCTACTGCCTGATTGAGGTTGGAAGCTGAGCTGTCGATAACCAGAAGATCGTCCAAGTATGCCAAGACTAAAATGCCTTCTGTCCTTAGGACGGCTAGCACCGGGGCTAACACCTTTGTGAATACCCGCGGAGCTGTTGCCAACCCGAAAGGGAGGACTACGAACTGGTAATGGCGGTGATCTATCATACAACTAAGAAACCTGTGATGTGCCGGGTAGATCGGCACGTGCAGATACGCATCTTTTATGTCTATAGATGCTAGAAAGTCGTCTTGATGTAGGCTGGCTGCCACCGAACGTATGGACTCCATACGAAAGGTCTGAATCTTTAGAAAGCGATTTAGGCGTTTGAGGTCCAAGATAGGCCTGACGTCGCCATTGGGCTTTGGTATTATGAAAAGGTTGGAGTAGAATCCCAGACTCCATTCCTGGGTTGGTACTTCTACAATTACTCCTTGGAGCCAGAGACGATCCAATGCTTTTACAAGAGAGGCCCTCTTTAATGGGTCGCTTGGAAGACTTGACCCCTGAAGATGAGGAGGGGGGACTTCCCGAAACTCTAGCTTGTAGTCCGTGGTTACCACGGATCTTACCCAAGAGTCGGGAATTCTGGCCTTCCACACTTCGGAGAAAAACCGAAGCCTTCCCCCCACCCAAGAGAGTGGGGGCGCCCCTTCATGAATCTGACTTGAGGACTGGTTTAACCGGCTTGCGAGGCCATGGCCTCTTGCCTGTCGTGGCTTGTCCTTGTGGGCGGCTATTAAATGCTGAACGCCCGGGAGGCCGTCGATACTGACGGGAAGTTGAAGAGGCCGAGCCTGCGAAGGCCTGTCGCTTAAATGCGGGCCCACGCGATCTTTTCTTGATAGGCAAGAAAGAACTTTTACCACTTGATATGGTCTGGATATATTTATCTAGGTTTTCACCGAATAGTCTCCCACCATGAAAGGGAAATCCTGCTAAAAGCTTTTTGCAGGGTGCCTCTGCTGACCAGTTTTTTAGCCACAAAAGGCGACGCATATGAACCAACAGCAGAGATAAACGGGACGCCTGTTGAACGGAGTCCTTAATAGCATCTACTGCAAAGCAGAGAGCTCTTGGGAGGTCAGCCAATTCACGAGCTTGCTGAGCCGGTATGTCCCTTAATATCGGTTTAGTCTGATCCTTTAAAGCCTGACAAACGCCAATGGCTGCCACTGCTGGCTGAACCACGGCACCTACTGTGGTAAAAGAAGCCTTCAGTAGGGTCTCCAATTTTTTGTCGACTGGATCTTTAAACACCTGGACATTTTCCACCGGACAGGTCAGGAATTTATTTACGCAGGAAATGGCTGCGTCCACGGTAGGGAGTGCCCATTTCTTTGCAAATTCTTCTTCCATAGGATAGAAAATGGTGACCCTTTTAGGAGGGATAAAAATCCTATGGGGTCGAGCCCAATCCTGAAAAATCACGCTCTCCAGAAGGGGGTGAACCGGGAAAGACGCACCACTCAATGGTGCCTTCAAGGAACCTAAAGAGGATACCGCGGGGGCTAATTGTTCTGACATTGGAAGTTTAAAAGCAGTGCGAACCATATCTGTCAGAGACTGGATCCACAGACTCTCTGCTTGAGAAGCCGAAAAAAAATTCATCTATAGTGGAATCTTCAATGTCTGACCCGTCAGGACTCAGGTCCGCTTGATCCCCCTGTGGGTCCAATTCCTCCGAAGAGAGGACCTCTGCATCCGAACACACCGTTCTAGGTGACGGGGATCTAGCCCGTTTGCCACCCGGCAAAGAGCAGTTAATTAAAGCAGTTAACCTTTTCTCTAGCCCACCCAGGGTGGATTCTAGCATTTCTTCCGTAACATAAACGGGAATGGGTTGATTGGGGGCCGCCTCTGCCCCTAGCACCCTCAATGGCTCCTGCATGATGCTGTTCGGTGGTCTATCTGGTGAGGGTGGGACCACTGGAGCCTGGCCCAAATCCTCTGACCCCGTTGGAGACCCCTTTACTTTTTTGGCACCTTTTGCAGCCTTAGCTGGTCCTGATCCCTTGGGAGCCATTGCACAACCTTGAGACACCCCTACAGCCAACACCCAACTGTTGTAGCTAGAAGTGAAACATTAATAAGGACAGGCTATAGTAAAAAAAAAAAAAATTATTATTTTTTTTTAATTTTCATACGCCTGAGAAGGCGGCAATACCGAGGAGAGTCCTGTGAGTATTGCCACACCAATGCCCGTTAGCTGGAGTCCAAGGTTGCACCGACTCAGATGCTGCCAGATCTAAGGCTGAGTCCCTTTAAGAAAAAAATCTTTTTTTTTTTTTTTTTTTCTGGTCAGTGTGGACCATGGGTCCTCAAACTACGGCCCTCCAGATGTTCAGGAACTACAATTCCCATCATGCCCTAGTCATGTCTGTGAATGTCAGAGTTTTACAATGCCTCATGGGACTTGTAGTTCCGACACAGTTGGAGGGCCGTAGTTTGAGGATCCCTGGTGTGGACTAAGTCCAGACCTGAAGATCCACAAACCACCACTGGGTGTCACTGTTAGCCAGAAATGGCTCAGCTGCGCGCTCTGTGTCCTCACTCTCCACTGCTCTCAGGAGGGAATGACCAGCCAGGAAATGCTTTTTTTTTTTTTTTATCTGAGACCTGACGCTGCTGGCCCGCCCCCCCCCCCCACGCTGAAACCAACATGGAGGAAGCAGAGAGCAGAGGAGAAGCCTGGACCAGCGCTAGTAACACAGACACCCGGTAAGCCACTAATCTTTGTAGTGCACACATAGAGGAAGCTGTCCCCCTAGGCTTCCTAGGAAACAGGAGTTTTGTCAGCACTTCCTCTCTATACACGTGGGGCTGCAGTATCATGCTAACTGGCAAATCTGGGGGGAGTAGCAAAATACATATCTTTAAAAGCATATATATATCTACATGTTATCTGGGTAAACATTAGTACATCCCATCCTGCCTCAAAAGACATAGTGGAGATAGTGGCTGATGCACAAGCATACCATTAGCCAACCCAGAACCCCCAGGGGGATACCTACTGTCGAACCAAGTCCCGCAGGTTCCCTCTTACCTGCTCCACGCCGCAGGGTATTGCAAAATGCAAGAGGCCCAACCTTCCCCCATCTCCGTGGGTATTGTCTTGGACCTTCAGGGACCGGGGTCCTGTGTTAAGGAACCCACACCCCTGGACCTATATAGCATCCTGGCATCAGTAGCGTTTAGTTCTTGGAAGAGACTAAGGCACTGGAGCCCAGAATCCAGCCCTCCAAGGAGAGGCATTATAGGCAAAACCCCACTCCAGCAGGGCCCGGGTACCGTACACCTTGGCTTTGAAGCACTTCGGACGGATCCGGCTAGCTATCCTGGGTCCCGAGACTTGCGAGGGACAGCTAGACGTGACCAACACCTAAGACACTGGCGAAAAAACTGAAGCACTCCCAGTGGGAGGGGGTTATATAGGGAGGAAACTTCCTGTGAAATTGATTACACCAGTGTCCACACCTGAAGGTACCCATATAACCCAAGTGTAATGGCTATGCGCTCTGTGTCCCGTGATGTACGATAAAGAAAAGGGTTTTCATCAATAAGACTGATGTCTTTATCAAGTTCCATCTCAGCTTCGCACTCTATGATGGGCATGCCAATACAGGAGGGTAAACTGTTGATGAACCACGCCACGGCCTTGGACCTGTACAGCACCCTGCAGCTAACTCAACACAAAGTGCTACATGCCAATGTGAGCAACCACGATGGATCAGATGGAACAGTGTCCAAAGAAACAATACAGGTGGTCCTGCATCTTCTTTCAAAGGTTCAGAGAAGGAGCCCCTGTGGCTACAGAGCAGCTAGGAAAACTGATGAGAGTTCTGAGAAAAAAAATGATATTAAAAGAGGCAAGACTCTTTCATTAGGTAGAAGATTTCTATCACCTAAGGACACTGGCAAAAAACAAAGGCCTACTGGGGGTGGGCTGGATTATTTAGGGGATGCCCTTGCATCTTCTTTTGTGTTCAATCATTTGAAGACAGATGCATATAACCCAAGCTAAGATCATGTGTGCTGTACTGTAAGATAAAGAAATAAAATCGCACCGTACTATAGCGCACAGTCAAATGCGTTGTTGTGCGCTGCATTGCTAAAAAGTGCAGGTAACACTCAGGAGCACTGACAGACCAATCAAAAAGGATGAACTGGACTGACACATTATTTACTTATTACAGGTATAGCGGCATCAATTTACACAGCACTTTACATATAGGTGTCCTTTTATAAAAGTGAGATCAGCGGTGATCCCGAGTCTCACCGCTGATCTCACCGCTGATCTCAGGTCATACACAGTTTATGAAGCTGAGGTAATCAGTGGAGAACATGTTCTCCACTGATTATCTCAGCACAGTGAGAATCTGTAACTGACTGTCACAGAAACGGCCAGTTTATGAAGGTGCGATCTCGGCACCTTACTGGCGATCTGTGACAGAATCTCACTTTTGATTCACCATCTCAGAGGTGGAGAATCAGAGAGAGAAACACAAAGCTAGCCAAGTATTGTGGAGGAAGAAGGAAGTCTTTTGACTTTCATCCTTCACACAGGAGCAGCCATACAGTCAGAACACATCTTCCCCACCATTACACACCCCAAAATGAGCAGGTTAGGAATTTATAGTGTATATATATACGTGTGTGTGTTTATTTGCCATGGTTGGGATTTGATCCAACGATCCTAGTGTGACTAAGCAGAAGGAGAAGTGCCAACCACATAGCCACGGTGCACCCCAATGCTTGTGTAATGCATGCAAGTGCATGGAATGGGTGCATTGTGCTGCTTTACTAAAAAATAGTGCAGGAGAGTTTAAAAAGTGTACATTGACTCTTAGGAAAGCCATTTCTTAAAAACATACCATTCATTGCATCACCATAATGCCAATTGCTAATTACATGTAAACAATTTTTCAATCTTTCCTTTTTAGCATGTCTGCTCTTGCTAAGTTGTGCCGAGTATAAGTAGGATTTAGTGGAATGGCAAGTCGAAACACAGCTTAAAATCTGGCGGGTCCTGTTCGATACCTTATACAGTAAAACCTTGGATTGCGAGCATAATTCGTTCCAGAAACATGCTTGTAATCCAAAGCACTTGTATATCAAAGCAAATTTCCGCATAAGAAATAATGGAAACTCAAATGATTCATTCCACAACCATTTATTCATAAGTCCTTCAGTTTATAGCAATGTGACCAGGTTGTGTAACCATAAGATGTCCATCCACAAATGGAAGCCTCCACAAGAGGATTAGAAGCAAAATCCAGCAGGAGCTACAGAGTATTAAAGGCGAAGAGAGACGCCTCTAAGTCCACGTACACACGATCAAAATTTCCAACTGACTTTTTCCATTGGAAATTCCGACCGTGTGTATGCTCCATCGGAGAAATTCAATCGGAAATTTCGATGAATTCCATCAGAGATTACATAGAGAACATGTTCTCTTTTCCTCCGATGGAATTCCATTGTGAATTTGGTCGCACAAAGGTCCGATCGTGTGTACTGGGCATAAATGTAGCAAAATGTTGCTAAATGTTGTATCGTCATTGAATATAACCATATTGCTACACTTAGAGGCGCATGTTTTCTCTTTTTAAGTCAAAATGTATTAAAAAAAAATTTGCTTGTCCTGCAAAATGCTCTCAAACCAAGTAACTCTCAAACCAAGGTTTTACTGTATTATAAAATCACAAATTGTAAAATATCAGAAGTTCAAGTTCTTTTTGTAAAATCACTAACAAAACAGACACATCAAGCTTAAAACCTTGAACTTACCATCATCCACATAGTCTGATGTAAGTGAGACTTCATCAGATGCCAAAGAAGTCCCATGGCTCAGGCTATGGTTATCATCATAACTGTCTTGTCCTGTTGCTGCAACATTAGTGTCACCACCTAAGAAAAAAAAAGCAAACAATTTCGAAAATGTTGGTAAAGCACCTGAAAGGTGTAATCATTTTTACTTGGATTTGTAACACTAAGGTCCCTGGGTTTCTATTTAAAAAATATCCTCCTTCCTCTCTCACCCTGATGCTCTAATGCCTTGTACACACGAGCGGAATTTCCGATGGAAAAAGTCAGAAGGAAGCTTTTCATCGGATATTCCGTCCGTGTGAATGCCCCATCGGACTTTTTGCATCGGAAATTCCAACGGAATTAGATAGAGAACAGGTTCTCAATTTTTCCAATGAAAAAAATTGGAATTTCCATTTCTCTGGATGCAATTCTGACAGAATAAAAACCATGCATGCTCAGAATCAAGTCGACGCATGCTCGAAAGCATTAAACTTCATTTTTCTCTGCTCGTCGTAGTGTTTGTACGTCACCGGGTTCTTGATAGTCGGAATTTGGTGTGACCATGTGTATGCAAGATAGCTTAAGCGGAATTCCGTCTGAGTTTATTCTGACGGGAAAACCAGTCGTGTGTACAGGGAATTGGACCAGTGTGACGTTGACCTGCTCTCGATGTTACTTGAGTCTATGAATTGTATTTGTATCAGTAACATGTGCATACGGCAAAACAAAAAACCCTGTTGTGTTTTTCACAACCAATCGGTGCCACTGGATTTGGTTGGCAGCACTAATCTGTGTATTCTGACGCCAGGAAGGTTTTCCCGCTTTTCGAATACATTAACTCAGCTGGAAGGATTGCCCTATCCATATCAAGTGTGTGAATGGGGAAATTGGGTTAATTTTTTTGTTCAACCAACAGGTTGAAATAAAAACAATGACTAAACACCTTACAGGTTTACAAACCTACTGTTTGTCATGAAAGTTAAAGCAGAACTAAACACTCCTATCCTTTTCAGCCAAGGAAGCTGCCATCTTGGCCTCTGTTTGAACTGGAACTGTCATGATGCTGCACATGTGATCAGTTATGACACCAGATGGTTTGCCAGTTTTGTTGTGAGCAAATGTGATAAGATTCCTATGTAACAGATTCCCCGCTGACAGCAAAATGTAAACAAAAGAGTCAACATAAAAAAGAAAAATCAAAAGAGAAATGGAGTGCAGGTGTAGGTGCTCGGAAAGGGTCGGGTATGGACCTTGGGGGGAGCCCATGCCATTTTGTATTTTGTTGTGGGGTACTCCTTAAAATCCATACCAGGCCTTATTACCAGGCACACATAATTTTTGTCTTTTTGGTGTGCGGTCTCTGAAGGGCCTGGTATGGATTTTTGAGGGCCATGAAGGCCTTTTTTCTTCTTTAAATCGGCTCTTTTGAGCTGGCTCCTTATCAGTGACTCATTCCTGCTGGCTGACGTCACGGATGAGTTACAGTAGTAACACGTATTAAAAAAAAAAAAGCACCAAGTCGCACTGCAGAATCGCATTAAAAATCAAATCAAAATCGCACTGCATTAGCCTGAACCTAGCCTTATGGTATCTCTGCTAGTCTGAAGACCCAAGGTGAGCTACGAGAGAACTGTATTTCCTACTTCATACTCTAGGTGTAAAGCCTGGTACATGCTAATAGTATTTTCTTGCTCAATCCCCCAGTGGGTTGATCGAAAAAAACAAAAAAAAACGAATAGTCCGACGTTTGTACAGAGATCTCCCTTGCTGTGCTATTGTGTTCTAAAAGGGGGACAAGATGAGATGGGGCCAGAACACCCTGGTCAGCACATTTAGCTATTGGCTTAGAGCACTGATCGGAAGCCAGCCGGCTTCTGGTTTTCCAGCACGCTTGTTCGATTGAAGCGGGCTTCTATCAGACCAGCTGACATACGCATGGGCCGAATTTGTGTATTAGTCCTAACACTGCAATGATAAGCAAAGCACACCACTGTAAGTGGTGGACTTATACTGGGCCATATGATGTTCCAGTTCTCGAAAAGGTAGCAACTCTTCTCACAAGATGGTGGTTGTGGTGCTGATGTAAGTGTCAGCGAGCCCTGGGACAGCTGTTGGCTTGACTTTCCCATAGAGCTGATAACGTGTACAATGGGCCCACTACCATGCAGCACAATGATGAGACAGTGAGTGAAGCTAGGTAGCGTGTATGGCTTAGATTGTACCATAATTCCATGATTGTACTGAATTCACTCTGCGCTGTTGTCATCCTCCTAGAGATCAGCACTGCTAGCAGTCAGCGAAATCTGACTGTTTGCAGAGCAGACAGACAGACAGATATCTTGTCTCTAATAGCAACACATTTAATCTTAGTGAAATAAGTCATCTTTAAAGCTAATAGGTTCACTCACCATATATTCCCTGCCATTCATTCAGTAACAGAGACTATCACACCAGCTTGATCTCAACCACAGCTCCCAATCATGACTGGTTTGCCGACGCCCTCACAGGCGGCTTTATTAAAAACCCAGCAGGAAGTGATGTCACATGTGACCTCCTACATAGGAAGTGAGCTCACAGGGTGTGAGCTCCACCCAGCAGATGCCCATATATGGATTTGGCAACACAGGATGTGATAATACAGTATAACCCTTCTAACAGGGACAATTAGATACATATAATACATGAATGCAATATAATACAACAGCACCCTGATACGATACAGTAAAAATACAACAATACCACGATACGATACAGTAATAAAAATATAACCAATGAACACAGTTCCTGTTGAGGGGAGCCTATATGCAGCTGTATGCTCATGCCAACATATTTATGTTGATCAGACACAGAGACGACAAAAGCACACATCCGCTAAACCGATAGTGTGCCTGAAGAGTGGACGCATCGCACAGGCGAGTATCTGTGCATGACACGGGGGCCCTTTAGCACGTCGACACCCCCACTCCACAAACACCATTCTCCAAATTTAGGAAGTGTATCTCAACCAGCCTCAGACTGCCCCAGTCAGCTCTGTTTAGAGCGGGTTGCGGAAGTACTAAGACTGGGTGCCATTATGACAATACATATTAAATAGATCTTCAAATTTTCACAACAATGTAAATAGGGGAAACTTTTTCCCTGCAGACCAGAGCTTTCCTCCATTATTTGTACTGTCTGTACATTGCTATACATAGACTTTTGAGCAGGTGGGCAACTTGCCTGGTTATGGGGGCCTTACAGAAAAAATTGTAGCAGCTGAGAAAAGGGTGTTTCGCAGTAAATTTGGGGTAGGGAAAGTGCAACTTCTCAGTGATTTTTTGTAAATGTTTGAAATTAAAATGACCAATTATTTCAAATGGACAATTATATTTATTTCTGTCAAAGTGCAGCCCACAGATGAAGATGTGACAACTTTTACGGCCCTCCTCAGACTTGAGTTTGAGACACAGTACCCATTGTAGATCAGCTATGCAAGGTTACAGAAGACATGTTTATTTTTCCAATTAGGTCTTAACAGGCATATATTTTTCACCCTATTTTAACTGTATAAGAATAACATGTATCGTAGGGAATGTCCAGCCAAAACTTTCCCCAGTTTGAATCAGGTAGGGGAGGTTAAAACGCCTGTAATGATGTTACTCCTATTTAGAGCTTTGTTATAGAGATTTCCCATCATTTACTGTCCTGGTAACAACAGTTTTACAGACAGGAAATGAGGAAAACACCACCACACAGAAAAATTAAACTGCTTTTTTTTTTAGAGAGAGAGAGAATATGGAAAGGCTACAACTTGTCAGCAATTTTATTCTTTCTCTGCCCTTTTTGTAGATCTCTCACTTTCTGTATGGTGAAAGTGAGGGGAAAACTCACTGGACTGCAGTATTAACCCATCAGGAATTTTTATTCTTTCCCACTTAGTCCAAAAGTTGCAAAACGTTTTGTTTTGGCTGCATATACACACTTTAACCCCATCCTGCTTAGCATTCCTTTTATAGGTTCCTTACACCTGGAAGGGTGGGAAGGACCGGTCAATCACGTGACCACTATGATTCCCTGTCATAGTGGTCATATGATCGGTAGCCAGCCCTGCCATTTCCAGATCATTAGTAGAGGCCAGGAGCTATATTCGACAGCTCAGTCACTGTCAGTGGAGGCTGGCGCTCAAAAACGTGTTTAGTCATTTTTTTTGCCACTAGGGGGTCCACGGCCGGCAGTGAAATGTCTCTGCTGGCCATCCATTTTACAAAAGACCAGCTCTCGTATATTCTGGTCACTTGCCGAGGGGAAAAAGCAAGAGGCGGAGCCGGCTGGGTGGCTGCCAATAGAAATTGAGCTGCCGCCAACCCCTGCCCCTCGGCCTTCCCACCTGTTGTGGCAAAGGGTGTGAGGCAGGGGTTGGCAGCAGCTTAATTTATTTTGGCAGCCATCCGGCCAGCTCCGCCTCTTGCTTGTTCCCCTCTGCAAGTGAGACCTGTGTTACACGAGGCTGGTCTACTGTAATGGCGGTGGAGACTCCACTGCTGGGACACCTGATGTAAGGGAGAGCTCCACTGGGGGGATACCTGACGTAAGGGAGGGCTCCACTGGGGGACACCTGATGTATGGGAGGGCTCCACTGGGGGACACCAGATATAAGGGGGGACACCTGATGTAAGGGGGGGGGGAGGACACCACTGAGGGACAAGCTTTATTCTACTGATCATAATACGCCCAATATGAATTTAAGGCCTTTCTTAACATGCTTTTCACATCATTTATCTGGATCAAAGCCCCTAAAACTGTATATTAATCTATGAAACTATAGTAACTATGATCTATAGTAATGTGATCATGAATATCTGTTTACTGTAGAAAAAAACATAACCAATTCAATGTGAGAGGAACATTATCCTGGGCACGTCTCATACATCCAGCCTGGGATGACAGCTAGGAACATGCTCAAGTGATCAAGTTCTCACCGCAGCACAAACCTTGGGTGACAGGTCTGGCAAGCAGTGCCTCAGTAATTAGGAGGAGAGTGACACTGAGCAAGCCAATATAAAGGCATGCAGAACAGTCCATTGGGGACACGGTCAGTCTTAGCCCCAGTCACAGACTTACTAGACAACAAGAATAATTCATTCATTAATTAGCTGCCTTACTCCCGAAGTCCAAAGAGATCTATATCTTACAGGAAAAACAATATAATTAGCTGAGCACTTTAGACCAATAATCTATTCCATTCTGCTGGCTTCTCAACTTGCAGCAGCATTATAATCTCTAGACTAGATATGGATTTAGCACACACTGAAAGACCAGCATTTTCCAATTGTGCATGCTCAATGTAACTCATAAAATAAATCCTTACAATAAGCTGCAAAAGGCCAATTGAATTTAAATGAGTATAAGAACATATAGACAGAGGCGAAATGCAAATTAGCATTTTATCCACTTTATAAATGCATGAATTCAGTTGTGAAAATTACTATAAAAAACAAAAACTTTTTTCCCCAAATCTTCATATACTAATACTGTAACGCTACACGTATACAATTTTTAGAATGAAATACTGTAGCCAAGAACGCAAAACCCAGCGCTATCTTAGGCAATAGACCTGTAACCTTTTTAACTTGTAGTAAATTAGAAAAAGCTTTTATTATTTATTACTAACAGTAAAAAGCAAATGGTGAGTACGTTTTTATTTCCATGTAGGATGAAAAGGGCTAGAAGGAAACAATTCTTGACAATGGCTTACCAGTTATCTGTGAAAATTCAACCTAGCCAATCAATTCTTTCCTCCAGATCGGGTACCTAGGGGTATTTACAAATAAAGCACTCATATACACGAGATGATTTCCCTGAATGTAACCAGTGGGGCCAAGAGATGTTCATCTTATGTTAATGAGCGCCTTCATCTTCCCTACTTGCATAACAGATGGTATTTCCTTTTCAGATTTACTATTTATAGATAAGCAAAAAAGGGTCTGATTTACCTGCAAAAAGAAAAAGTGTTCTGTATTTCTGCACCCAGGAGTCATCAGTGCTTGCATGTGCCATTGCCAGCAGCCTGTACAAATGACAGCCCGTCAGCAGTGGTAATTACGTAGTCGAAAACATTTTCACCATCAGTTTCGTCAGCGGTATGTTGCCAATGCCGAAAACTAAATGAAAATTACTCCACATTTTCATCAGTTAACAACAACTAATGACGAAAATTAGAATTGATTTTCAACAACGAACTAAAACTGAACTAAAATGTGAGGGGGATGCTTATCTACATTTGCTTTCGGTTTCATCAGAGCTCCAGCTGTAAAGCCAGTGAGTGTTTACCCTCCCAGTAAGCAAGGTAGCGACCCTAGAGTGCTTAATGGTGTGGAGTGCTTAGCACTGTGTAGCATTACAGACCTTTTTAGATGACTGTCCAGAGAACTGTGTGCATTAGCCTTCTCAGACCACTGTGCAGCATCTTCAGGCCTCCCATCCGTCCAGAGCCCTGTGTGCATTACTGGCCTCCTCATACCACCTTCCAGAGCACTGTGCATTACAGGCTCTCTCAGTCCACCGTCCAGAGCACTGTGCATTACAGGCCTCCTCAGTCCACCATCCAGAGAACTGTGCATTACAGGCCTCCTCAGACTACTGTCCAGAACACTGTGCACAGCCCTCAAAATTTCCACTCGCCTACTAGCATTTGGCGAGTGGATTTAAGCTGGGGGCGAGTGATGACAGGGCTGCATGACCAATCTCCCTGCAATCTGTGCCTACACTTAGAGTCCCGATGAGATTGGCGGCCGAAGAGGAAAGGTGCATGCTCGGGAAAAGTAGTCTGGTGAGCCGCACACAAGCAGAGCAGTACGCAGATGCTCTCCTTACAATCCTCATAAAGCCATTGGACCTAACAGTATGACCTCTCTGAGCCTGCCCCCCTCCCCCCGACCAATGTAGCTGGAGAGCAGGGAGCAGGAAGTAATAAGTGAGGTGGAGGATTGCGAAAATTACCACTCTGGTGCAGCGCTCACTGAAAGTTGCCCTGATGAGAGCGGCAGCCTTCCAGTTTGTGCAGTTTTCTTCTCCTTGTGCTCTATGTAAGTGTCCAACAGTTCAGCCTGAGCACTGCAAACAGACTGGTCTCAATGTGTGCTGTGCGGTGTCGGTGTGCGCTGTGCTATCGTGTCAATGGCTGTGCAGTTGTGTGGATCTAGGCGCTGGATTGTACTCCCTCCCGCTGTGCTGCAGCTCCTCTCCTCACTGCCAGCCTGAATAAAAGGGAAAAGTGGGGACATGCAAGCGTGGAGCCGCACACACAGGCTCCTGATGATGAGGTGAATAGGAGAAGGAGAGAGAGAGAGGGAGAGGGAGAATGGATGGGAGTTGCAGAGGAGACAGCAAGAGAATGGGGAAGAGACCCAGTTCTATTGCCCTGTCCCTCTGGTCTGCCCCCAGTGCCCTGTTCCATTTTGTTAAAGTTGTTGTTGGTAATATTTAGTGGTGTAACTTGATTCTGCCTAAAACATTTAACAGTGTCATTCTATGAGATAATCTACGAGGGCGTGTTTACAGGTGAAATTAGGCACAGGGCAGTGTATGAATTAGGTGGGGCAACTGGTGGTGAGTAACTCTTGAGGCCTGGCTAGTAGCTCAGGACTTTAAATTTTGAGCCCTGCTGTGCATTACTGCCCTCTTAAGAGCACTGTGCAGAGAACTGTGCATTACAGGCCTCCACAGACCACTGTCCAGAACACTGTGCATTACAGCCCTCTTAAGACCACTGTGCAGAGCACTGTGCATTACAGCTCTCTTCAGACCACTGTGCATTACAGCCCTCCTCAGACCACCATCCAAAACACTGTGTGCATTACAAGCCCCCTTAGACTACCCAGAGCACTGTGCAGCATTTATAGGCCTCCTCATGCCATGGTCCAGAGTGTCTGTGTAGTTTGTTTAAACCTTAATACCATGAATAACAGTGGGGATAATATTTATTTGATCCACTGCAGAATTTGTAAGTTTTTCCACTTCAAAGAAACTAAGGGTCTAGAATTTTTATAATAGGTATATTTTAAATAATAGAGACAGAATATCAACCAAAAATTTTGAAAAAAACATGATACAAATGTTATACATTTTATTGTAATTCAGCGAGTAAAATAAGTATTTGATTCCCTACCAACCAACAATAATTCCGTCTCCCACAGACTTGCTACAATATGTACTCATGTGGTACACAGATTAGTCCTGTCAATTTTAGGAGGTGCGCCTAATGACAACTTGTTATGTGTATAAAAGACACCTGTTCACAGAATCTCTTTTTTCTATTTAAACTTCACCTTCATTGGACAAGACCAAAGAGCTGTCAAAGTAAATCAGGGACAAGACTGTAGACCTGCACAGGCCTGGGATGGGCTACAAGACTATCAGCAAAAATCTATGTGAGGAGGAGACAACTGTTGGAGCAATTATTTGCAAATGGAAGATAACAAACTAACCATCAAACGCCCTCGGTCTGGATCTCCATGCAAGATTTTGCCTCATGGGGGAAGTATGATCTTGAGAAAAGTGAGGGATCAGACCAGAACTACATGGGAGGAGCTTGTGAATGATCTCAAGACAGTTGGGACCACTGTCACCAAACCATTGGTAACACAATACGCCCCAATGGATTGAAATCCTGCAGTGCCTGCAAGGTCCCCCTCCTCAAGAAGGCACATGTACAGGACCATCAGTGGTTTGCCAAAGAACATCTAATGCCTTGTTTCCACTGAGAGGATCGGTTCGGGTCACTTAGAATGGAACAGGTTAGAATGGTCCGGTCTATTCTGCTGAGCATTTCCACTGCAAATCGGACCATCCAGGACCATACAAGGTTTAGAAAAAAAGCCTAGCACGTCCACCAATCAGTGAGATGTATTTGTAGGTCCGCCCTAATGGAACCGTTCCATTTTCTATGGCCCCACATCTGAAGCAGGACCCAGAATGGTCCAGTACGGTTCGCTTTTATGGCACGCTTTCATAATGGAAACACCCAAAATAGCGTACCGTACCGAACCGCTCAGTGGAAACGAGGCATAAATGACTCGGAGAAGGATTATGAAAAAATGCTATGGTCAGATGAGACCAAAAAGCTAGTTAGACTTACCGGTAACTCCTTTTCTGAGAGTCTTCCAGGACAGCCCATGAGACCTAGGGCTCATCCTACCAGAACAGGAAACACACTACCCCCACCAGATAAAAGGGCGGTCCTCCAGGCCCCATGTCAGTCTTCTCGAGAAACGTAGGACTTCCCTGAAAAACATGCATAATACATAACTTCCAGACAAAACCAGGTGGGAATCCGGCTGTCCTGGACGACTCTCAGACAATAAGTTACCGGTAAGTCTAACTCATCTTTTCTCTCAAGCGTCTTCCTGGACAGCCCATGGGACGATGAACCAGAACTTACCAGTCTAGGGTAGGACAACTGCCTGAAGGACCTTTCGACCAAACGCCTGCTCCTGAGCAGATAGGAGATCCAGGGCGATAATAGTTAATGAAGGTCGAATAACTGGACCATGTGGCAGCTCTGCAAATTTTTTCCGGTGATGCACCAGCCCACTGCGCAGTGACAAAAGGTGGAGGAACTTCTCTAATTTTGTAAGCTTCAGAGATGGTTTGCTTTATCCATCTAGCCAACCTTTATCCAGATGCACCCTTACCCCTGTGCGTACCTGAAAAAAGGACAAACAAGGTGTCTGTTTTCCCAAAGGTCTTGGTGACCTCAAGATAGACGAGGAGAATCCTTCTCACATCTAAAAAATAAAAAACTTTCTTTCTTGGTCGCCCTGTGGCGACCTACAAAAGGTTGGCAGTACAATGTCCTGAGATCTGTGGAATGTACTGGCCACCTTAGGCAAAAAAACTAAAATCAGCCCTTAAAACAAGACGATTCTCAAAAATCGTGAGGGACGGCTCCCTCACGGATAAGGCCTGTAACTCGCTAACCATCTTGTCCCCTGCATACACCAGCCATGCTGTCTGCAAGGAGAGAACCGCCATGCGGCTCACAGACCGGAGCACAGATGTACGCCGTGGTGCTGGCATTCCCCATGCACTGAGAAGCAGGGACAGCCACAACAACCCTACTCCTCCGGGGGATGTTCCACTCTAGTATAAGAGAAGGTAGGACAAACTCCACAAAAAAAACCCATCAGGAGCCATGCTCATAAGACCTAGGGGAACCAGTTCCAGAAAACATGTTACTCCCCCGTCCTGAGGAAACACTAATACTGACATGGGGCCTGGAGGACTGCTCTTTTATCCGGTGGGAGTAACGTGTTTCCTGTCCTGGTAGGAGGAGCCCCAAGTCTCATGGGCTGTCCTGGAAGACGCTTGAGAGAAATTGAGCTCTTTGGCATTAACTTGACTCGTCATGTTTGGCTGACTATGACCCTAAAAACACCATCCCTACAGTCAAGTACTGAGGTGGAAACATAATGCTTACAGGCGGACTTTGCCGCATTGAGGGGCCAATGAACAGGGCCATGTCTTGTAAAATCGTGGATGAGAACCTTCTTCCCTCAGTCAGATCTCTGAAGATAGGTCATGGATAGGTCTTCCACCTAATCCTATAGTATATGTATAGAGGGAGCTGAAACTTCAAGTTGCCAAGCGACAGCCAAGAAACCTTAAAGGGGTTGTAAAGACAAAAATATTTTCCTCTTAAATTAAAGTCTGACAGTAGCTGATAAAGTAAAAAGTAATGTTTTGCATTATAACTAGTTATAACTACAGTTTCCATTAGGCTTAGTCTCCATGCCTGTGAGGGATAAGAGAGCATCTTCACGCAGGGCTGTAGTCATAGGGAGGGGGTGAGCACATTCTGCTTTCCACCATGCAGGTGCTGGTGGAAAGCAAGAAGAGGAGAGACAGGAAATGGCATTTTCAAACCTGGATTACTGTATTTTGGAAGTCAAAAGGAAAAACGAGGTAAGTGATATTTAAATGCTCTAGCTTACAGCAATCAATTGATCTAATAAAAAACGAACTTTTAGTGTTCCTTTAACCACTTAAGGACCTCCGCACGCACATTTACGGCCACAGAATGGCACGGATGGGCACAAGGGCGTAAATTTACGTCCTCGTCCAGTAGCGGGTCGGGGGTCCGATCGGGACCCCCTCCGCGGCGTGCGGAGGTCCCCGTGTCTCCGGGAGCGATCCGGGACGAGCGGGCGGATGTCGGTGTTTACCCGCCCCCCCGCGATCGCTCCCAGCCAAGCGCTGCGCTCCCCCTTTGTGTCACTTCCTCCTCCTGTGTAAACACAGGAAGGGGGAAGTGATGTAATCTCTCATCGCAGCGGTATTTCCAACCGCTGCGATGAGAGGAACACCTCACAGTAAGTGTGCACCAACATTACACTGACACACACACACATAGGCATACTTAACCCCTTGCGATCTGCCCCCCCTGTCACAGTGTCACTGAATGCAGTGATCTAATCACTGCATTTAGTGTCAGTGTGACAGGCAGTGTAAAATCAGTTAGTGTTAGGTTCAGGATAGCCCCCCCACCCCCCCTAATAAAGTTTTAACCCCCTGATCACCGCCCTAGTTAACCCTTTCACTCCCTATTGCCAGCGTCACTAAGCGATCATTTTTCTGATCGCTGTATTAGTGTCGCTGTTCCCGCTAGGTAGCTATTTTTTTTATTGCGATTTTTTTTTTTTTTACTAAAGACATGTGGCTAAATAAATTTTGGTCTAAATGTTTGACTAAAATTTAGTTTATTTGATTTTTTTTTAACAAAAAGTTAAAAATAGTGTTTTTTTTTCAAAAATGTCGCTCTATTTTTGTATATAGCGCAAAAAATAAAAATCGCAGAGGTGATCAAATACCACCAAAAGAAAGCTCTATTTGTGGGAAGAAAAGGACGCAAATTTTGTTTGGGAGCCACGTCGCACGACCGTGCAATTGTCTGTTAAAGCGACGCAGTGCCGAATCGCAAAAACACCTTGGGTCATTTACCAGCGTATTGGTCCGGGTCTTAAGTGGTTAAAAAATGATGTGTGCAAACCTGGTAACCAACTACAAGAAACCTCTTTATTCTGTGCTTGACGACAAGGGATTCTCCACCAAGTACTAGGTCACGTTTTGCTTGGGGATCAAATACTTATTTTACTCACTGAACTTAATTCATAAAATTTGTATCATGTGTTTTTTTTTGAGGATTTTTGGTTGATATTTTGTCTCTGGCATTTAAAATATAACTATGATAAAAAAAAAATATATAGATCCTTAATTTCTTTCTAAGTAGGCAAACCTACAAAATCTGCAGGGGATCAAATAATTATTTTCCCCACTGTATTCGTTTTTTTTACTTCAGGATTATATAATGAGCTTGGAAGTTCTACAAAAATGCATTAAAATTTAACCACTTCAGGCCGAGGCCAATTCTGACACTTGCTCCTACACGTAAAAATATTATTATTTTTTGCTAGAAAATTACATAGAGCCCCCAAACACTATATATGTTTTTTTGTAGCAGAGACCTAGAGAATACAATGGCGGTCATTGCAACTTTTTTTCCTTGCACGGTATTTGCGCAGCAATTTTATAAACGCTTTTTTTTCGGGGGAAAAAAACAGTAACATTAGCCCAATTTTTTTGCATAATGGGAAAGATGAATGTCACGCTTCAAAATTGCACATGCTTGTGGAATGGCACCAAACTTCTGTACTTAAAAATCCCCATAGGCGACACTTTAATTTTTTTTTACTGGTTACATGTTTTGAGGTACAGAGGAGGTGTAGGGCTAGAATTGTTGCTCTAGCTCCAACATTCACGGTGACACCTCACATGTGTACTTTGAACACCGTTTTCATATGTGAGCGGGACTTGCGTATGCTTCTGCGTGCTGATCATAAATCTCTATAATCAGCATCCGGGGCCGGCGGATCCATTCTCCGACTCACTGATCATACCGATCTTTATGTAGAGGAGGGAAAATGGCTAATGGGGCCCAATTTAGACATTTTCACTTAGGACGTACTCAATTTTGGAAAATAAGGAGAACTTCCACGCTGTCTAAAACAATCTAACTCTAGGAGGCACTGCTGCAAAGACATCTGAGAATCCAATTCAAAACAAACAAGTGATATCATAAAGAGGAAATGGTGTCTGCACTGTAAAGGGGGTCGGCACATTTACACTGTTATACAAGCTGTACACTCACTGCTTTACATTGTAACAAAGTGTCATTTCTTCAGTGTTATCACATGTAAAGATATAATAAAATATTTACAAAAATTTAAGGGTGTACTCACTTTTGTGAGATACTGTATATGTATATATTTTCAATTTTCATTTTTACTTTTTTCTATTTGCTACTATCACCAGGGTGCAGGGTACGGATGAGATACTACTTTTGTTATACTGGTCTGCTACTTCCTCTCAATCCTCCTGTAGCCTACTGTGAGCATGAGCCGGGAGACTCAGGGGGTATGTGACCTTGAGCCAGTTGCAGCCCAGTCCATCCTCACCACTAGGGGCTATGGTGAACACCTGCTGGCTCTTAGACTCCGCGCCCTGGGGAATATTATGCTCTACTCTTTGGGCCTTCTCGTCTGATCAAATAGAAGGGGGCAGATCCACTTTTGTTTTTTTAACCGATCAGATTGGAAATAGGCAGGTGTAAATGGACACAAGTCTGTTTACCATCTGCCGCTCCATAGAGGTGAATGGAGGGTCCGATTGGGTCAGACAGATCATGGTAATGGAGCCTAAGGCTACTTTTACTATGATGTTCTGCGGTCTACCCACATTGTGGATGCAGCTCAGTGCACCTGTGGCTATCCTGCAGGATAGCTGTACTTTGCAATAGAATTATATTATACCCTGCAGGTGTGGTGCACTTTCTGAAAGTGCACCAAACCCACAGGTAAAACCAGAAGTCTATGGCTCAGTGCAGGTAACTTGCAGGTGCACTGCACTATACCTGCGGATCAGTTTTAAAGCAGCCCAATAACCACTGCAGAACAGATATGTCCATATATACTGTGATTTTAGTAACAAACTTGCTGTCCCAGGCAGAGTGCATTTGGTATCACTCCACCTATGACATGAGCCGGTGCTATACAGGAAGCATTGGCTTATGCGGCTCTGCTCCACAGCTGCTTGCTTTCTCTACCGCTGGCTTCATTCATAACACTGATGCTCTGGCATTGCGGATAGGCAACTCGCAATCTGGGCTTCCCACCCGCCACCCCAGAACAGGAGGCCACGGGCCACATCAGATGGCTCCGCGGGCCACATGTGGCCCCCGGGCCACTGGTTGGGCACCCCTGTATTAAGATAAAAAAATGTTTTCCTTTACAAACCCTTTAACCACCCAGAGTTCTATCCGCAGCAGTCAGCCGTAGGGACCACTACCTTAGCGGTGCACTCCTGACCCCAACAGTGTGCATCTGTCACCTGGCCTAAGATAACCTGACATACAGGAGCGGTAACATGTTATATGTTCCACACTAAAAACAGATGTAACATGTTCCAAAAGGTGAACTTACAGCATCCTTTTTGCCATAGCGTTGATGCCAGTGAAAGGGTTAACAAAGACCCCCAAGATTTGATTAGCATGGATACTGATCCAATCCTAAAACTTCCCCACAGCAATCCACAGCTCCCTCCTAGAGATCAGAGCAATCTCCAGAGAGTGCTGCAGCGTTAATATTCCAAATATCTCATATAATCGGTGAAGGGCTGGCTGCTTATGACAAGGGGTGCCATTTAGGCAGCTCATTTTACAGCAGCACAAGCTCCATATTCACAATAATAGAAAATTATCGCAAGGCAGCTGCTACGGTGATACTGCAGAATTACTGTCTTGGAAGATATTTATTGCTGCGACTATGAGATCACTAGCATTCTCCAAGTAAAAAACATTTGATTGTATTATTACAGGTACTTATATAAACGCGACACTTTACGCAGGGTGTACATTTTATATACTATTCACTCACATCACACCTCACAAAGATTGCCTTGCCCTTTATAAGAGCAGGCAAAGACACTTCACCACTACTAATGTTAATATAAAAATATATTTCACAGTGGTTGCTGAATATATGTAAAGTAATTATGATAGTAAAAGTCCCTGTCCCTGTTACAAGAAAAAGTCCCTGTGAAAAATTGATTTCTATTTGAGAAATTTTACATTCAACAGTAGGGGGAGCTCTCTGAGCAGCAGTATTAGTAAAGAACACGTTCAGCGTGCCTTATGAATAGTCTCTGCCAATTTGTTAACTGAAGTAAATTATTATACACAAATGAATACATTTAATACTGTCATTTATCCTTTGGGACTTCTATATTATTTAGGTGCAGTCAAAATACAGAATCCGCCGTCATTTGCCAGCAAAATATGCTGAGATTATTAGCAGCAAGGTTTCCTAAGCTTGCCAGACACCAGTATAATTTTGTTTGAACGTTTGTAGAGAAACGCAGAAAATTGTACGTCAGAGCAATCGATAGAACCATTGTGGATTTAACAAGTTTTAAATGAAAACCCAGGAAAATTTGTATTTTCTTGCCATGCAATGTTTCAAATTTTGGAATGCACATGCGCATTACAACAAGCACGGTTTTACCCAAGTGTTCGTTCACAATTGAGAATTTAGAACCACATTCACAGTTAGAATTTCATTTGTTCAGAAAAAAAAAATCCTTGTCATTAAGGTCAAAACAATTGTCGATTTGATCCCATTAACTATTAGAAAATCAAATGAACGTTCCACATTTTTTTGAATGAAGTTCTACTGGTGAATTCTTTACTGCTTTACCCTGTGTTTTATCTTTACTTTGATAATTCAGTATATCTGACTATGAGTAGTTAAGTGGAACTAAAATCAAATATGAGCATGTCTTTCAGTGTGAAAAACTATGTACTGAGTGAGTGGCTGTTTCATCCCAGTGTTCATCTTGTGCTGACTGTCCTGCTAGATATATCTGTATTGTTGACAGAATTCTCTTTATCAGATTAGCGGAGGACACGTGAACTAGTGTATAACCCGTACTGCTTATTGAAGCTGCACTGAAACATAGAATCATGTGGCCTGAAGATGATGTACCACCTGAAAGCACATAGAACACCTAGTTTAACCACTGGCCGACAAAGCTTTTTTCTGGCACTTTTTATTTACAAGTTGTACTGCAGCAGGTTGGCTCTACTGGGCGAATTGCCGTCATTCTACGTCGGGCACACAGATACCTAGAGGGGGAACGCGCGGGCACCCGCGGTAATGCGATTCATTCCAGAAGCAATTGGTCTCCAGGCCCAGATTAATGATTTCCTGGCTTGGACCTGGTGATCGGTTCTAGCGAATGAGACTGTCCACTACCTGTGTAATGTAAACACGGGCAGAGGAAGTGATATCACCTCTCCTTGTGGAGCCCTTTTCGGTTCCAGAGAGAGGAGAGAGGACATCCAACTGAGTTGCACCAACAGTACACATAGAAACTCTTTTCACCCCCCCCCCCGATCCCCCCCAGTTAACCCTTTCACTCCTTGTCACGGTGTCACCACGTGCAGTTTTCAGATTTTTCACTGATCACTGTACTGGTGTCGCTTGTGACACTAATCAGTGTTAGCTCGATTAGTAGTAGGCCCAGGTAGGTTTAGGGTACTCCCCATTAACCCCCTAATACAGGTTTAACCCTCTGATCACCCCCCAGTCAACCCTTTCACTCCCTGTCACCAGTGTCACTAATATAGCACACAGATCTCTTTTCTGATCACTGTATTTAGTGTCACGGGTGATGCTAGTTATCCAGTTAGCTAGTTACTGTCACCGTCTGCTTTTTATAGCGTGAGGGTACCCGTCATATATTACCTAATAAAGGTTTAACCCCTGATTGCCCCCCAGGACAGGTTTTAGTGTCAGGGTCAGCGTCAATCTCAGGCAGCGTCAGATTAGTGGCAGTAGCGCCAACACCCACCATACACCTCACTTACTAGTATAGTGTATGAATGGATCAATATCTTTGATTTGATCAGAACTATATTAGTGTCCCCAGTAGTATAGTGTTCCCAAAAATGCAGGATCAGCCCAGATACCCGCTAGCACCTGCGTTTAACCTCTCCACACAGCCCAGCCTACCTAAGCGCAGTAAATCACTGTCACTTAGAAAACACAACACACAAAACTGCAGCGTTAGCTCATCAAGAACCTCACCAGAGGAACAAGTATGTTTTTTGCCTGAACTCAGGAAGACCAAGAATATTTAACTCAAACTTGGGCTCAGCAGCAAACTGTTTAATCATTTCAATACCAGGCACTTTTACCCCTATCCTGCCCAGGCCAATTTTAAAGGAGTTGTAAAGGCAAGAGGTTTTTTAACTAAAGGCATTCTATGCATTAAAATAAATTCTGTGTGTTGCAGCCACCCCAGCACCCCCCAATTACTTGCCTGAGCCTTTTCTCTCTCCAGTGAAATCCATTAGTGTCTAAGCCATCTGGGATACTCCTAATTAGCTGAGACAGAGCAGCAGCGCCATTGGCTCCTGCGGCTGACAAAGTCAGTCAATCAGGGGAGAGAGGGGGCGGGGCTGGGTCGAGGTCCGTGCCTGAATGGCTACAGTAAGCTCTGACTCGGCTCAGGAGCCCCCATAAAAAGTTGCTGCTGAAACTCGATAGGAGGGAGGGGCCAGGAGCAGCAAAGAGGGACCCGAGAAGAGGAGGATCTGGGCTGGTCTGTGCAAAACCAACTGCACAGAGGAGGCAGGTATAACATGTTAGTTATTTTATTTTTAACTACTTCAATACCGGGCTTTTATACCCACCTCAAGGAGGAGGTCTAGTGCGAGAATTTTGCTGGCACTCTGACGCACGAGGCGATACCTCACATATGTGGTTTGAACAGCGTTTACGTATGTGGGCGGGACTTACGTGTGCGTTCGCTTCTGCACGAGAGCTACCGGGGACAGGGGCATTTACTTTTTATTTTATTTTAATTATTTTACACTTTTTTTTTTTTTTTTAATTACTTTTATTCTTTTTACAAGGAATGTAAACATCCCTTGTAATAGGAAATATGTGTGACAGGTCCTCTTTATGGAGAGATGCGGGGTCAATAAGACCCTGCATCTCTCCTCCAGACTGGAAAGCATGAGTTTGTGAAAAAAATGTCACCGATTTCACGCTTAGTATTGCTTACTAGCCACAATCGCGGCTTTGTTTACGTCTAGGTACCCGGGCGTGACGTCATCACACTGGTAGGTAGCATTGATGGGCACCGGGCCTCCGACGGTTATATACGAGACGCATCTGGTCACCAGTCATCTCTATGCTTCCTAGCCTGCACCGGACGATTCTTTCTCTGGGCCCCCGATGGTACGGGAGAGCCCGGAGAAACACCGGATGTTGGCAGGAGGGGGGCTGTCCACTCATGCCGCCTATAAGAACGATCAAGCGGCGGAACTGCTGCTATGATCATTCTTATGGTGCACAGAATCGCCGCCACTAAAGAATGATATCGGAATGATGCCTCTAGCTGCATGCATCATTCAGATATCACTGCACAAAGCCCAGGACGTCATATGACATCCACTCAGGATGGGAGATCCCATCTGTGGAAGTCAAATGAAAATGGGCCAGTAGTGAAGTGGTTAAACAAGACTTTCACCACTGTCGCCTTTTGAATGACAATAGCGTGGTCATGCAACACTGTACCGAAACAAAATTTTTATCATTTTGCTCACACAACTAGATCTTACTTTTGGTGGTATTTAATCACCGCTATTTTTGTTATTTTTTTTTTTTTTGGTAAATAAATGAAAAAAGACTGAAAATTTTGAAACGATAAAGTTTTTGTTAATTTCTGTTATAAAATGTTACAAATAATTATTCTTCACAAATTTAGGCCAAAATTAATTCTGCTACAATTCATTAGTGAAAATAAACCAAATTAGTGCATATTTAGACCACCTTATTTTGCATGAGCAGTCTTACTCTAAACTGGAGTCCAACCTTCACTATTCAGAATTCCTTGCAGACTCTTTCACGTCATCAGGAATACCTGGGGTTAGTATTGAATACCACTCAGACAAAAGTGTTCCTTCCAGTAAAAATAATTCAAAAAGTACAACTTTAGTTCCAACATTGCATGCACTGGGTCAGCAGTAACTAAACATAACACTACACCTTGCAGCACAATATGCTATTGTAGTGCAACAAGTCTCCTCTGTCACCGGGAGTAAGATCAAGGTAAGCTACCTTATTAAGTCATCTTTAGTTTAGATTAGTTCTATACTTATCTATCTATCAAATATTAATATTATGCATTTTCACGGTGTATTGTTTTGTATTGCATTTTATTTATTTCATGTATTTTTTTAAATATGCAGTTTTTTAAATTATGCCGTTCAGACTGGGACTGAGGCTGTGGTAATTGCCAAATTCTTTCACCTGCTGATGGCCTAATTGACAGGCACATATAAACCAGTACATTAAGTGACTAGGCACGCTTCCTGAAGACGTGTCAAACGAAACGGATGTAGAGGCGTCACCTGGTCACGTACCGAGGTCACTTCCGGTTCCCTTGGGCTCACTGCAGTGCAGGGTGGAACGCACGCCAGCGCACATGAGTTGGGACCATCTCCACCAATTTGATTCTATGCCATCCAGCCTCAGTGTCAGGCCTTGGGCACTCCTAAAGTAAGCAGCCATTTGGCTTTTTATTTGAACATTTTTAAGTATAACAAACGGGATTACACTATTTTGGACCTTATCTTCCCTTTTGCATATGCCAACCTGAGTCTCCATGGGCTAAGACGTTGTTTCATTATCTGCTTATGCATCTGTTAATAGCAAAGTTCAACTTGCTATGAAGCACTTTTTTCAGTAAAAGGGTAAACTACTTGTGGTAAGCTGCCATCTTTTGAGCACTTTTGTGGGAGTCCTTATTAGAGTCGGTGAAGGTGGATTATTAACAGCTTCTATCACTGGATATTATTTCACTGGATGTTCGTGGCAATTGTGGATCTAGCAGTACGCTACAATTCTATGGACTCATTAGCAGCACATGAATTTATTTAATCTATGTTATTGTGATTATTTATGGAATATTGTCATTAAATTCATTTATTTTTCACCTAATGACCACAAATTATCAAGTTTAACTATTAGGCACCTGTCACGTTGGGGACTAGATGTTAGCGTTTTTTTTGCAATATTTAGGTTACATTAGGTAGCCTGGTGTTTCACTTGCTATTCATTTATTTATTTTCAATTATAGTTATTACTTTTATTTAATAGCTACTAGTGCACTCATTCGTTTTTTGAATACACATACATCCACACCTGAGGAAGCGAGCCACGTCTCAGGAAACATGTCAGTTTCTGATGCCTCATACTACTGTATATCTATATGTACCAATGTTACTTTTATCATTTTCAATATTTTATTGGCTATGTTCCTGTCTACATCATGCATGTATATTATTCTTTGGATAATTGATATTACTGTATGTACTCTTGTTATCGTGGCCAAACTGTGCTCACCCAATTTAAAGCCCCAGGGCGACTGTGTATTTGATGGACCCTGATATGCGACACTGATGGATGCTGATAGGCGGCATTGATGGGCACTGAAAGGCGGCACTGGTAGGTAGCATTGATGGGCACTGATAGGTAGGACTAATAGGCAGCATTGATGGGCACTGGTAGGTGGTACTGATAGGTTGTACTGATAGGTGGCACTGAAATGTAGCACTGATCGGCGTCACTGATAGTTAGCATTGATGAGCACTGTAAGAGAGTGTTCCTAATCTCAGCTTGTCTCAGCTTGTTACCTGTATAGAAGACACTTGGGAGCCAGAAATCTTGCTGATTGATAGGGGATCAAATACAAATTTCATTCATTAAATACAAATCAATTTATTATAACTTTTTGAAATGCATTTTTCTGGATATTTGTGTTATTCTGTCTCTTCTGTTATAATAAATCTACCATTAAAATTATAGACTGATCATTTCTTTGTTAGTGGGCAAACGTACAAAATCACCAGGGGATCAAATCATTTTTTCCCTCACTGTATCTCACACTGGATCAGGCAAACTGTTATCCATATTTATGAAATCAAGCATCAATAAACACAGCTTTCGGTTATAACACGTCAACACTAAAGCTGGCCACAGTCGATTTGCACCTCTGCTGAACCGGTAAAGATTTGAACCATGAATGGGCAGACAGAATGTACCCAATTTGATCGAACTATTAACTTGGTACAACCAGCCAAATTTTACATGCGATTATTGCTAGCGGCTATTATGGGCACCTGTCCGCTGGGGGAACACAATGGCTCCATGGGAGGGATTCCCCAATCAACACTTACCAAGTTGATGGGGTAATTGGGCTTTCCCACATTAAGCATCAGTTTTTCAGGTTTGCAAGGTGACCACGTGGTCCTCCATTCACACATTCACTAGGTTTAACAAGGTGGCTGTGGCAAAATTGGCCAATGCCAGTTATGGGCCTCAAGGGCATTGTAAAGTCTTGTGTTTTTGTATGAAAATAACAAATCTGTCATACTTACCTGCTCTGTAAAGTGGTTTTGCACAGAGCAGCCCAGATTCTCCTCTTTTCGGGACTGTCTTCGGTGCTCCTGGCCCTTCCCTCCTATCGAGTGCCCCCACAGCAAGCAGCTTGCTATGGGGGCACCCGACCCAATCTATAGCTCTGTGTGTCCATTCAGATATGGAGCTGGGATTCGCCCCATCCCATCTCTTTCCTGATTGGCTAACTGACTTTGATTGACAGCAGCGTGAGGCAATGGCACCGCTGCGGTGTCTCAGCTAGAGATGGGGTAATAGGGGGGCTGCTGCACACAGAAGGTTTTTTATCTTAATGCATAGAATGCATTAAGATAAAAACCTTTTGACTTTACAACCACACCCTGGGTCAATTTCATTAGAGAAGATTAGTCTGTTTTTTTAAGTTTAGTTTTTTTCACCCTGTTAGGATACTGCTTTAGGATCTCCCAGTAGATGTTGATCTAAAGCAGAAGCGGTGCCCTACAAAGAACGAAAATAAAAACAGGATTTTTTGGCTCGCCAAGGATCTTTTTCTCTGTGTCCAATAGAGCACAAAGCACCCACCCTCCGGCCTCCTGCTGCCTGTATGTAGATATACTTTGTTTTGGTGTACACTGCTATATTACAGGCATACCCCGCTTTAAGAACACTCACTTTACATACACTCGCGAGTATGGACATACCCGTGAGTGTATGTAAAGTGCCTTACAAGTACTGTACAGACATTTTGCAGCCGCAGTAGAAGGAGCTGAAGCTCGCAGAGTATAGCCCGCCCTGTTCCAATGTGCCCCTGACACCCCCACTACAGCCCCTGAGACCTCAAATACAGCTCCTATCACCCCCAATACAATACATTTTCATTTTACATACATGCTCTGGTCCCATTGTGTACTTAAAAGTGGGGTATGCCTGTATTTAACTGACCTTGCTTGCAGTTTTGGATTGCTTTTAGTCATCAGGGGGTATACCCCTGGGTTGTCTTTTTATTTTTTGGTTGTGCAGGTGACACTATACCGAGTCAGTGATGATCTAAGCAAAAGCTGTGTTCTACAATGAACATGGAAAAAACTATTTTACATCAAATACAACACATTTTTCTGTTAAAAAAAAAAAAGGAATCAGTGGAGCTGAGTGAGTGAGTAACTTGTATAGGGCAACAAATGCAAACTTAATCGCCTCAAGGCGCTTTGCTTCCAGTGTCGTCCTGGTCCTTCAGAAGAGATGGGTCTTTTGTTTTTTCCTAAAAGCCTGGTGGTTTTCTTCCAGGCGGATGGTCGTGGGTAGAGCATCCCTTCTTTCGCCCATTAACCATTCCACATCCAATATTATGATGTACTGTTTATACTGCTGATTATATCGTTCTCTCACTTTTTTTCAATCAGTGGACATTCTGGAGTTTAAGGTTTTATTTAGGTTTACTCATTGTATGGTTCATTTTTATGGTCATTCTCAGACCACATACACAGGTTTTTTTCAATTCTCTTCCTTTTTTTTCTTATGATACACTTAATATTGATACACACTTGCACACCAGGATTGGATCACAGATTCTATTTCACAATTTTCGCCAATTGTGCACTTATTTCTACTGGCCTTAGGCATTACAACTAGCACGGATTGATTAGGGCTGATATTCAATATTATCCTCATCAACTAACACAGAGATATTCCATGTGCCAAACACAGCTCCAGAACCCATTTACAGGGGTCTGGAATTTATTAATAGGGTCATCTACTGAAAACAATTCGGGGGCCCTCTGTATGAGCCCACCGTACAGAGGTATCTGACATTTTTTTTCTTTCTTATACACCCTCACCCTATTTGGAGTGTTAGCTGACAATAATTTTGGTGATAGAAAACCCAGCCACCACCCTTAGGCTGCGCCACCACCCCTACATTACATCACTTCTCTTTTAAATGCTCATTTGCCTAAGGTATTATGCTATGTGTCTCTTCTGTTTAACGCTTCTCCTATACATCGGGTCATGGTTTGACCATCTGAGAGTTACCATCTTAAAGCATTAGACATCTTCCCTTTGATTGGTGGTCTGGCTGCTTCTTGTCGTTTGGAGATTTGGTTCCATGCTGCTACATCCCTTTGCAAAAACACGAAAGAAGCTTGGACAGCCGCACTCCAAAAATGTTGCTTTAATTAAAAATGATCACAAAATAAACATGCCACAGCAAAAATTGGGACAAAAGCTAATGTTTCGCACTGTACTTGCTATGACTAAGCACTGAAGCTACAGTGCGAAACGTTGGCTTTTGTCCCAATTTTTGCTGTGGCATGTTTATTTTGTGATCATTTTTAATTAAAGCAACATTTTTGGAGTGCGGCTGTCCAAGCTTCTTCTGTATTTTTGCATTGCTATTGCATTGCCGACACCCGTGGTTTGGTTTTGGTAAACTACTTTGACTACTACTAACTACTTTCTTCTGCTACATCCCTTGTATATACTGTACTGAGCTTTGTTGACCCTCTGGACTTAGGTTTACTAGGGTTCAATTTATCTGGTAATCCTCTGCTTTACTGGTGGCAGGCATTTCACATGTGTGCATCACGTTCAAGTGGGAATCACTGTTGATCTGGGATTATTCATCCAGTCCTATTTCATCTATCACGTTTTCACCATATTATACATTATTTGGACTTTTTCTTATATCATATATATTTTTTACACATCTGTCACTTGGTGTTTTGATATAGACATTCGGATGTCCGTTTATGAAGCAGTGAACAGCGGTGATCCCAAGGATCACCACTGATCACAGCCCATAAACAGTTTATGAAACAGAGATAATCGGGGGGAGAAGTGTTTGAATTTGTTCTCCCACCAATTATCTCCACACAGAGAATTCTCATAGACTGACACAGTAACGGCCAGTTTATGGAGCTGTGATCTGAGAGCTTCACTGGTGATCTGTGTCAGAATTCACACTTCCCGATTCACCATCTCAGGTGGTGGTGAAGCGGGGAGTGAAGAGGGAATCCCGGGGGATCTTAGGAGGAAGGAGGAAGATTTTTAACTTCTTGTTCTGACCCCCCAACACTGTAACCATGTTCCCCTGTCATATTTATGTGTATACATATATATATATATATATATATATATATATAATATGTGTACATGTACAGTGCCTTGTGAAAGTATTTGGCCCCCTTGAACTTTGCGACCTTTTGCCACATTTCAGGCTTCAAACAAAGATATAAAAATGTAATTTTTTGTGAAGAATCAACAAGTGGGACACAATCATGAAGTGGAATGAAATTTATTGGATATTTCAAACTTTAACAAATAAAAAACTGAAAAATTGGGCGTGCAAAATTATTCAGCCCCCTTAAGTTAATACTTTGTAGCGCCACCTTTTGCTGCAATTACAGCTGTAAGTCGCTTGGGGTATGTCTCTATCAGTTTTGCATATCAAGAGACTGAAATGTTTGCCCATCCCTCCTTGCAAAGCAGCTCGAGCTCAGTGAGGTTGGATGGAGAGCGTTTGTGAACAGCAGTTTTCAGTTCTTTCCACAGATTCTCGATTGGATTCAGGTCTGGACTTTGACTTGGCCATTCTAACACCTGGATATGTTTATTTGTGAACCATTCCATTGTAGATTTTGCTTTATGTTTTGGATCATTGTCTTGTTGGAAGACAAATCTCCGTCCCAGTCTCAGGTCTTTTGCAGACTCCATCAGGTTTTCTTCCAGAATGGTCCTGTATTTGGCTCCATCCATCTTCCCATCAATTTTAACCATCTTCCCTGTCCCTGCTGAAGAAAAGCAGGCCCAAACCATGATGCTGCCACCACCATGTTTCATAGTGGGGATGGTGTGTTCAGGGTGATGAGCTGTGTTTCTTTTACGCCAAACATAACATTTTGCATTGTTGCCAAAAAGTTCGATTTTGGTTTCATCTGACCAGAGCACCTTCTTCCACATGTTTGGTGTGTCTCCCAGGTGACTTGTTGCAAACTTTAAACAACACTTTTTATGGATATCTTTAAGAAATGGCTTTCTTCTTGCCACTCTTCCATAAAGGCCAGATTTGCGCAGTATACGACTGATTGTTGTCCTATGGACAGAGTCTTCCACCTCAGCTGTAGATCTCTGCAGTTCATCCAGAGTGATTTAATGGGCCTCTTGGCTGCATCTCTGATCAGTCTTCTCCTTGTATGAGCTGAAAGTTTAGAGGGACGGCCAGGTCTTCGTAGATTTGTTGTGGTCTGATACTCCTTCCATTTCAATATTATCGCTTGCACAGTGCTCCTTGGGATGTTGAAAGCTTGGGAAATCTTTTTGTATCCAAATCCGGCTTTAAACTTCTCCACAACAGTATCTCGGACCTGCCTGGTGTGTTCCTTGTTCTTCATGATGCTCTCTGCGCTTTAAACAGACCTCTGAGGCCGCGTACACACGATGAGATATGTCCGATCAAACTTGTCCGCTGGACAGTTTAGAGCGGACATGTCTCATCGGATTTTGGTCCGATGGCGTGTACACACCATCGGATCAAAATCCCCGCCGGCAGACAACGCGGTGACGTTGGCGCCGCCACGTCACCGCACCAGGAAGAAAAATACTTCCGCGCATGCGTCAAATCCATTCGACGCATGTGCGGGAAGATATGTCCGCTGGTGAGTGTACTGACCAGCGGACATATCCGACAGACATGTCTCCGGCAGACAAATTTTAAAGCATGTTTTATATCTTTATGTTTGAAGCCTGAAATGTGGCAAAAGGTCGCAAAGTTTAAGGGGGCCGAATACTTTCGCAAGGCACTGTGTGTGTGTGTATATATATATATATATATATATATATATATATATATATATATATATATATATGTATTGTAAGGGATTAGCTCGGTAGCAGGGGGGTGTGACCTCCTGGATGGGTTCACTACACACTGAACTATACAGAGAGGCAGCCGAAGACGGTTGAAAACAAAGAGTTTGGTTTATTCTTCCATATTGCTGGAAACAAGTGCAAGCATCCAAACAGCATAAACAAAACAAAACATAAAATAAACCCTGACCACCTGGGGTGTCTACCTTCACCACACAGGAACCTATCTATAGAGTCTGGCACAGCCTACTGCTGGGCAGACACTGCTGGTCATACAGCAGAGAAACAATAGTCTTTTTGATTTTTATCACACAGAAAAATCAACAACCACCTCGCCTCTTAAGAAGTCTATCTCACTGCTCTCCTTAACTCAAAAAGCCCCAGGATGCAGCAATCAGTAGTCATCCTTTGGATGACTTATAGAGGCCTTAACTCATTCTGAACAGCTGAAGTTTTCCAACGCCCTAAACCTTTCTGGCTATTTCTGTAGCCGACACCTAATAGTAATTGGTGAATTGTCTAAACAAGACAGAAATGTATCTCCTGTCTGTGACAACACCCACAGATTTACCTGACTTCCTGTCACTATATATATATATATATATATATATATATATATATATATATATATATATATATATATATATATATATATATATATAATATGTGTGTGTGTGTGTATACAGTACAGACCAAAAGTTTGGACACATCTTCTCATTCAAAGAGTTTTCTTTATTTTCATGACTATGAAAATTGTAGATTCACACTGAAGGCATCAAAACTATGAATTAACATTCTAGGTTCTTCAAAGTAGCCACCTTTTGCTTTGATTACTGCTTTGCACACTCTTGGCATTCTCTTGATGGGCTTCAAGAGGTAGTCACCTGAAATGGTCCTCCAACAGTCTTGAAGGAGTTCCCAGAGATGCTTAGCACTTGTTGGCCCTTTTGCCTTCACATTGCGGTCCAGCTCACCCCAAACCATCTTGATTGGGTTCAGCACCCCATCACTCTCCTTCTTGGTCAAATAGCCCTTACCCAGCCTGGAGGTGTGTTTGGGGTCATTGTCCTGTTGAAAAATAAATGATGGTCCAACTAAACGCAAACCGGATGGAATAGCATGTCGCTGCAAGATGCTGTGGTAGCCATGCTGGTTCAGTATGCCTGTCAACAGTAAAGCACCCCCACACCATCACACCTCTTCCTCCATGCTTTACGGTGGGAACCAGGCATGTAGAGTCCATCCGTTCACCTTTTCTTCGTCGCACAAAGACACGGTGGTTGGAACCAAAGATCTCAAGTTTGGACTCATCAGACCAAAGCACAGATTTCCACCGGTCTAATGTCCATTCATTGTGTTCTTTAGCCCAAACAAGTCTCTTCTGCTTGTTGCCTTTCTTTAGTAGTGGTTTCCTAGCAGATATTCTACCATGAAGGCCTGATTCACAGACTCCTCTTAACAGTTGTTCTAGAGATGTGTCTGCTGCAAAAGGTGGCTACTTTGAAGAACCTAGAATATGAGATTTTCAGTTGTTTCACACTTTTTTGTTATGTATATAATTCCACGTGTGTTAATTCATAGTTTTGATGCCTTCAGTGTGAATCTACAATTTTCATAGTCATGAAAATAAAGAAAACTCTTTGAATGAGAAGGTGTGTCCAAACTTTTGGTCTGTACTGTACATATAATGTGTGTGTGTGTATACATATATATATTATGTAGGGGGACTCGTTATTTTAATTACATTAACCATGTGGTCTGTCAGTGTACTGAGCGGTGATAATTTATCACTGCTCAATAAACTGACATCTCTGTGTTTCTGTGAATTTCTGGTACTGTAATCTCGTAAAGTCTCATGAGATTCCAGTATCAGGGGCCGTTCTCCAGTGTTAGAAGCGTTGGTAGATCACTTCACTCCTCCAAGTGTGAAGCGATTTTCTCCGCTTCATAAACAGGCACACAGAGGAGAAAAATCTTCACTGTGAATGCCGGAGAACGAAGCAGTGAACAGATTTCACTGCTTCATAAAAGGACACCTCAGTGTTTATTTTATTATCACGTCACTTAGCGCTACAATTTGTATGTTTTGTTTGTTATCTTCCTTTGTTCCCAGTTTTTTTGTAGCTGCTCACTTATTGGATAGCGCAGATTTATTTTGTTTTGAAGGTGTCCCTTAGACTCTGCGTAGAAACAATGATGAAACCCTATGTGTATTCATATTCGGCTGGTATGATAACTCAGCAGAAAAGGGGCACGATGTAACATTTACACAGTATGGTCGATCTCCTCCGCTTAGTGCTGTAGAGTTAGCCTTGAACCGAGGACACCACCTGTGTTTAGTTGCCCACCTGTGTTTATGTCACTTACACATGCTGTTAAGCATGCTGTTATATGCAGTGTCTTGGTTTTAAAATATGCAAGACAGGTAAACAGAATTTGCTTATTTTAGCAAGCAAAAACGGCATTTCTGAGCTGGACCGTCAAGGGGGAACAAGGAGAGGTAGGTAAAGTGTAAATTGCTTTCACCTTTTTCCAATCAATCCTCCTGCCATTCTCTGTGAAAGACTTATTTTGGGAATACAACTATTGGAGATAAATATGCAGGCTCCAGATATCAATAGGATGTTATAGCAAAGGGTTAGAATATGGAAAACAAAAATCAGTGATTTACACCCTAAGCTCACCATTTATTTTCTTTACAGCTGTCGTTTTACAGTATAATGCATTGAAAATAAAAAGTGAAAGCAATGATGGCCATAGATCGCCTGAACATTAAGTGACCCGTAGTTTTTTTTTTTAGCACCACTTGATGTTTTTAGGCTGCTTCTAAACTCATAAAGGAGCTATAGCGAGCTAGTCATGCAATCAAAAGCACACATTTTTGCAAAGAAAATTGGACAGCTTGCTAGAAAATCACACAAGGCACACTTCCCATCCAATCTGACAGAGCTTGAGCTATTTTGCAAAGAAGAATGGGCAAAAATGTCACTTTCTAGATGTGCAAAGATGGTAGATACATACCCAAAAAGACTTGCAGCTGTAGTTGCAGTGAAACAAATGCACACCACATTTTTAACATATTTTTTTGTAAAAACAATTGAAAATCATTTATCATCTTCCTTGCACTTCACAATAACGTGCCACTTTGTTTTGGTCTATCACATAAAATCCCCCCAAATTTTGGGTTATAACATGACAAAATGTGGAAAATGTCATGGGGTATGAATACTTTTTTAAGGCACTGTAGCTATTCCAGTCCAGATCATAAAGAGAAAAAGTTCTAAAGTCTATATCAGCCATTTTAACCAAGGTTCCATCGAACCCTAGGGTTCATCAAGAGGTTGCAAGGGGTTCCTTGAGTTTTGACTGATTGACCTCTAATTGTGATGGTGCCTGCATAGTTCCAGGGCCAATGCTACTTGGAAAGACCAACAGCATCACTCCAGTGATATTTTTAGATGTGTGTAAGGGGGGAAATTCTTCCCACTGCCCCCCAATGAGTTGGTTTTAGCAGGATTTCCCAAACATCTAAAAATTATTTCAGTGGTTCCTCTAGAGAAAAAAGGTTAAGAAAAGCTAGTCTATATTTTTCAAAGATATCAGCTCTAGCAGTTTTTTTTTAAATTCTTTATTTTTGTTTTTCAAGCAGATAGCCAACAACATTCGGCCGATTCATAAATCAAAAAGAGTTTGCACATGCAGTTACACACCATAACAATTCCTTACAATTATATCAGCCAAACTTACATCTCTAATCTGACAATCTATAATCCCGTGGGATTACACAAACAGCTACACAGTATATCGTTTTTTACGGTAATCTCGACCTTGTTATTCTTAACCACCTGTCCGTTTTCCTGGTCGCATTTTTACCATCTATGACATTATTATGTATTCCCTTCTTCCCCCCTGAACATCCCTATCCTTACCACCCCTCCCCCCCCCCCCCCCCAAAAAAAGGGAAATTCTCCCTCTGCTCCCCAGGTGTCCCCCCTCCCCCCTCAGGACTCCTGCTCTCTATATTTTATATATGGGTTCCAAATATGTCTATACTTCTCCTCCTGTTCTCTTATTCCCATCGTTAGCTTCTCCATCAGCTGAATGTCCGTAACTCTGGTTAACCATTGTTGTTTAGTAGGCGTCTCTGAGCTTTTCCATAAGATTGGAATACAGGACCTTGCCGCTGTTAGGAGATGTCTAAGCAATGAGTTTCTGAATTTTACCGTTGAGATTGGGAGATCTAATAGTAGATACGTAGCGGGGTTTACTCCTAATTCTACCTCTGTAATTTCTTTTACCGTGCTCGTGATCATTTCCCAAAATTCTTTTATTTTTACGCACTGCCAAAAAATATGTAGTATTGTGCCCTCCTCGTCTCCACACCGCCAACACCGATCTGATACTTCTGGAAAACAGCGTTTTAGGACGGAGGGAGTTTTATACCATCTGGTTAGAGTCTTATAGCCCCCTTCCTGATATCTGGTGGCTAACGAGGCCTTATGTGTAAAGGTGAAGATTTTTGTTTTCTGGGTCTCCGAGAATTTCATCCCCAAATCTCTTTCCCAAGCTTGTATGTATGGTAAATCTTTGGGGGCTTCTAGAACTATCAAGAGACTATACATTAAGGACAGGCCATGTCTCAATGGGTTGCCCTCCAAACATCTTTTCTCAAACCCTGAGAGCTCTCTAGATGAGTTCCCTTGTGGGGACAATGCTCTGATTGCTGCTCTCAGCTGGAGTCGTCTCAGTGGATCCAATTCTCCGCTATTCGCCCTTCGGTTGTTGATTTCAAAATGTATTAACCTGCTCTTTCCTGCACGTCTTAAGTTGTTGAAACATACGTCTGTAAGACCTAGTTGAAACCTCGGGTTTCCCAGCACTGGAATGAGTGGACTTGGATATTGTGACAGCTTCGTCTTATTAAACTTCCTTTTTGTAACTCGTAATGTAGCACCTATTGTGGGGTGATGTTTCACCTCTTGAGGGATATCTATCTCTCGGATCCACACCAATCCCTCCAACGGAATCTTTGTAGTATTTTGTTCCATAAAAATCCAGGGTTTGGTCTTCTGGTGTTCGCACCATTCGACCACTCTTGCTAGGTGAGCTGCGTCATAGTACCCCAATGGGTCAGGAAGACCCACTCCTCCCTTGTTCTCTAGCAGTTTTCAATAGATCACAATGACTTATTATACAGGTATCACACAAAAATTAACAGCACTGTTAGACCACTGACACTGATTTTCTCATCAAGCTGTGAGGCTAAAGAAGAACATCGGAGTCTACAAATGAGCTGAATCAAAATGTCAACTGCAGAAAAGAAAATCCTTGTTTTACAGTGTCATTAGAACTTGACGCCTCTTTGATTTTTGCTACATCTTCCTCCGATTCAAACATAGATTTGATCAAAATAAAAGCAAAGGACTTTATTACATTTCAAACTGTGTGGACTTCTCTTGATTAACAATGTGGTTTCTCACTTTAAGTGAGGCTTGCAACATGTCGTCGCTGTGTTCTTGATATAAAATTTTAAAATGAAGAACTAAAGTCTTTGGGCCAGATTCACAGAGCGACTACGCCTGCGCAACAGGAGATGCGCGTGCGTAAGTCTAAATGTGCGCGTGCGTTTCGATGCACGGCATCCCCAAAACGAGATACGCAAGAAATCTACTTTTTTTTGTCCAGCGTAATTTTCGTTAGACAGGCGCATCCGTCCGCGCAAAACTGCGCTAGACAGACCATTGATTTGCTAGTCAAATATGCTAATGAGGGACTTACGGGGATCCACAAAAGAACGTTGGGGCAGCGCAGGCTACGCAGTGTGCGCAACAGCAAAATGTCCTGTCTAAAATTAGACCATATAAAAGCTGGTCTAAAAAGAGAAAAAACCTCTACATGTCAGATAAAGCAACACTGTTAGTGAGGAGCTCAGCAGTCACACGTGTTGCACAACAATCTGTATGCCAACATGCCAGGGGCATCGTCGCGCATAGCTATACTACTGACTTTAGATGAACAAAGAAGGATGAGGGCACGCAGGATGGCACGGGAGAGGATATACCGCACACGCATAGACCTGTTTGGCATGAGTGATTCTGAGGTGTATCGCATCTTCAGATTCACCCCTCATGCCATCATGGAATTAACCACAACCCTGCAGGAGGACATCACCAGCCCAACACAACGCTCACATGCAGTGCAGCCACTGGTCAAGGTCATGGCAACACTCCATGTCCTTGCCAGTGGCTCTTTTCAGCGTACAAGTGGAGTGGTGGCTGGGATGTCACAATCCTCCATGAGCAGATGTGTGCACCAGATTGTCCCTGCAATCCTCAGACGCATGGCCAACCAAATCATCAAACCCACCACTGAGGACCTGCGGCTGAAGGCAATGACAGATTTCTACAGAATTGCCAGATTCCCACGCACCATCGGGGCCATTGATTGCACACATGTGGCACTCCAGCCCCCCCATGAGACAGAGCACATGTACCGCAATCGGAAGCATTGGCATTCCATCAACGTACAGGTGATAGTCGATGCCCAAGGCCTCATATGGCACGTCCGTGCCAAACACCCCAGGTCCAGCCATGACAGCTACATCTACAATCAAAGCCACATCCGAATGGAATTCGATGAGAACGTGTATGGGGCCACCTGGCTGGTTGGTGAGTGACATGGGTGGCAGGCATGACTGTCGTCCCCCCCCCATGATGCACACATCACAAGCGGCACATGCATGACTAACATCCTCCTGTCTTTTCCCTTGCAGGTGACTCTGCATATCCACTGGGACCCCATCTCATGACTCCTATCCGGAACCCCCAAACCCCAGGAGAGGAAAGATACAATCAAGCACATGCCCAAACACGTGCAGTGGTGGAGCGCACCTTTGGCCTCCTGAAGACACGTTTCCGATGCCTGGATAAGTCTGGGGGTACCCTCTTGTATTCCCCAAACTTTGTGTGCCATATCATCGGTGCATGTTGCATGCTGCACAACTTCGCAGTAAGAAAGGGCCTGCAGATTGACCTACGTGATGACCTGACCCCTGAACCAGACAATCCCCCCCTAACCGATGGTCCCCCGTCTTCTGAGGGAAGAGCAGCCAGGAGACAGCTCACATTGGGCATCTTTGCACGTTAAACACACACATTAATCATGGCACAATGAGAATGCATGCATGCACACCACTGTGGTCCCTAGCACCGACACATCACATCCTCATCACATTGGATTGGCACCAGTCCACCATGCAGGACTTGTGAGCAGCAACGCCACGCCAAGGCTCCAATTATGTCACTGTACATTCATACACCATTCACACGGACCTGGGGATCACTTCTCCCTGGTCCTGGGGAACCCTTCTCCACCAAAATTGAGGGTGACAGCCCTTTTCCGGCAGTAATGTCACCCCCACATTCAAACAGCATTCACAACCCAAAAAATAAAAAATAAAAAAATAAAAACATTACCAGCAAAATCAAAAAATTTCCAGCAAAAAAGAAAAAGGGCAAAAAAAAAAGGGAAAAACAAATTAGTGCCCTTGACGTGAGCCACGCCTGGGGCGCCCCCGGCCACGGCCCCGGCTCCTCAGGGGAGACTCATGGGGAGGGGGAAAACCGGGGAAGGAGGAGCAGCCCCTGATCTCTGCCCACCTGGCGGCCTGCCCTCCAAGGCCACGGCTATTCTGTCCAGGGCACCACCTAGTGTTGCCGTGTTGGCCTGGATAGCCTGGGTGAGGGCCCTCACATCCTGCCCAACGCCTGCTGATGTAGTCTGCAGGTCGTTAAGGCAGTTTGTGAAAGCCCGGGAGTGGCAGTCCAGGTTCCCCAGCGTATCCTTGATGGAGGACAGGCTCTCCTCCATCCGCACCAATGTCTGGCTGACCTGTCCCAGATGGCGGGTCTGGAGGAACCGGTCCCTTCTCAGAGTGGCGGGCAGGAGATCGGCCACCCCCCTGGTTATCTGGGTCGCCTTCCTGCCTCCAGCTGATGCTTGTGGCCGGGGAGAAGGGGAGGACCTTGGGAGGGGAGCCATGTTGGGGGAGGAGGGGGGGGGCTCCCCCTTAGGGAGGGCTGGCTGTTGCCAGCCAGAGGGGAACGGTCCTCCAACAACAATAGGCCAGTGCCTGACATGGACTCCTCCTCCTCCTCAACCTCCTCCTCCTCAACCTCCTCCTCCTCAACCTCCTCCTCCTCAACCTCCTCCTCCTCAACCTCCTCCTCCTCAACCTCCTCCTCTTCAACCTCCTCCTCTTCAACCTCCTCCTCTTCAACCTCCTCCTCTTCAACCTCCTCTGCGGACTCCGGCCTTGTCGGGGGGGCCTCATTAGACTGCTGTCCTGGGGATAATGCGGTCAGGCCAGATGGCCCTGCACCCTCCTGCACATCTGTGGATGACACAAAACATTCACAGGTTGGAGGATCCACACACTTGCCACATATTCCCTTTCACCCCCTCCCCCACACATGCTACACACCCGATATCAAAAAAAAACTTACCTGGCACCACAGGCTCCGGACTTGAGTCAAAGCCGGGCAGGCCCTCCACTTCATGCTGATGAAAGGTCAGGGCCACCGCACGCTCCTCCGCTGTCAGCCTAACACGGCATGGTGGGCCCCCTCCTGTGCCCCTGGCATGGGCAAGCATTTTGGCCAGCTTCTTTTTGACCAGACGCCGGAGGTCATTAATCTTTTTATCAATCCCAGACCGGTTCCGTGTCTCCCCCCTCCCCCGCTGAATTCACCTGGTCAGTGATGATGTCCAAAATCTCTCTCCTCCTGGCCGGGGTGGTGTTGGCACTGTCCGGGCCGTGGAAGAAACGCCCATAATCGCTAATGGCCCGGGCAAGAATTTGTTTCTCCCCCAAAGTGAAATTTAGTTTTCTCTTTCTCTCTGTCATACTCATACAAAAACTCACTCCCAGTCAACAAAAATCAGTCACAAAAACAAGCACAACCAATCAAGCAAGAACACACACAAAGAGAAAACTAACAGCCAAAAAATCACACAAGCACTCAGCAAAAATCAGTCACAAAAACAAACAGCAACAATTAAGCAAGAAAACAAACGACCAGAAATATATCAAACAAACAGTCTCTCAAACACTTATCAAAAAACACTTTCAAAGATCTACTAACAAACACTTGATCACACAGTACACTAATCTGACAAATACAAAACACAACGCAACTAACAACGGGACAAAAGCACTTTGTTAAATGGGAAGGGACAAAGGGATGTACTTTTGCAATTCAAGTGCGTTTGTGTCTGTCTATTTATGCTGTCTGCGTAGTCCTTAGTCCATTTCCAATTTCACTGATTGCGCCGTTCCAGAGTTGTGAGCATGCGCAGAGAGGTGCTGACCATGGTCTCCTTCAAGCGCGCATGCGCGAGCCAGCCAGCCCTTCATTTGCATGGGGTCACGGCTCATTTCAATGTAACACGCCCACATCCTTCCCAATTTGTATTACTCCGCCTTACGCCTCTGAAATAACGTTACGCATGCGCAATTTTCTGCGCAAAAGCTAGGAGAATAGGGCGATTACGCGGCTACATTGCGCAAGTCTAACGTAAAGGCGGTGCACTACGCCGGTCCAATAATGCGCAGATGTACCTGAATCTGGCCCTTTTTTTTTTCATTTGGATAGGGAGGATGTTTAAGACCCTTTTTTTGGGGGGTCGGGGGGTGTTGCAATCTGATTTCCCGCGATTTCCTGTTCTTCAGATACAACAGAAAGAGAGAGGAAATGCCTTCAAAGTGAGCAAATACCTAGTTACCACCAGAACTAGTGTCCATATTGGAGATTGCCTCTCTATTCCTGTTTTGGTGACAATACCCCAAAATTGGGGATTTTATTTCACTTTAACTGTCAGTGATAAAAGTCACCAGGACAAACAAATATAGTGAACCTCTCTAACAAGAGAACAGACAACAATATCCCTCTCTTTTCTGTCCTAAACTTAAAGCGGAGGTCTGCAGACAATACAATTTTTTTACTTTAAACAATTTAGACCGTTACATATGGTCAATGTTACACGCACATGTTCGGTGGATATTCGTTACCAATGTCTGGTTTGGTAGCAAAAACGTAGTTTTAAAATCTGTAGCTGGCAGGTTTCATCTTGCTTGTGGGCATGTGAAGCCCACAAGCTACATGCTACCAGCATTCACCGCTCGTTTGAACAGCGCGGATCGCCGTAAACTTCTACGTTGCCATCACAACGGGTAGCGTCATCGGAAGTTCCCGCCCCGTTGTGATGGCAACGAAGAACACACACAGACAGCCCTCCAAACGTGACTGTCATCGTCACGTCACTTCCGGGTTCCGAATCTCGCGGGAATTCGCAGCGGGCATCCGCACGGACTCCTGGGAATAATGAAACAGAGCTCCCAGGAGACAGTACGGCACCAGATATTACGGCGATCCCCTACCATACCCGCCCACACCCACAGGGGTCATAGACAGGAGACGACCAAGAAAGCACAGATATACAGGTACAACCTCTTAAAAAAATAAAAAAAATCTTCCATTTAACAATGTAAGCAATGCAATAATGCAATGGAACTAAACTTAGAAATTTGTGTGGACCCCCGCTTTCAGGGGAGGGCTGGGCCGGGGGGCAGGGTGGCAATCGCCTCCCAGGCCACTCTAACTTATATTCAAAATGGCCGGCAGCCGCTGCCCGCTACCATTTTCTTTTTTATTCTGGTCTAGGAAGTCGGGCCGGGGGCAGGGCCACAGCGGCTGACCATTTGCTGTTGCATTCCTGGGAGTTGTAGTCCAGGCTCAAGCTCCCGGTGGGTGGAAAACAGAGCAGCGCAGAGGAAACGATAACTCCCTGGGACCAGATCCTTGGAAGCAGGCAGAGGCAGTGCGTGCCAGGGAGTCGGTATGCAGGGCTGGGCGACGGCTGCAACTTGACCCCAGGACCAGGAGCATTACCCCCCAGGAAGCCGTGGCGTGCAAGGACCTGCTGAGCTGAGATCACTGAGGTGAGAGACCCTGACCCGCCTAGCTGACCCCCCATCCCCCCATACACCTCATGTAACCTGCCCCAGTGATCAGGCTGCATTTATGGGCACTGGAGTTGGCTACACTGATGGGCACTGGTGAGGCTGCATTAAAAAAAACAGGTGGGCCATGCATGGTGAGCTCATTCAATGGGCCACTTGACAGGCCTTGCCCCCCAGGCCTAAGACTGCCAGCCCTCCCCTGCCCGCTTTAAACAAGTTTTGCATTTAGTTATATTTTAATTTCTTCCAAAGGTTTATCTCTCACCTCTAGATGATTTCTTTCAAAATGTATTTTCAAGAAAGTGTTTTTTCACTGTGTTATTTCTGTATTTCTGTTCATATAGTAACCAAACTAGGGTTTGGTTTGCCTCTCTATCATGAAAACAAAAGGTCATATTTCCTTGTTGATATCACATTTTTTAATAGGCTCTGGAGAGGACTGTCCTGTGAAAGATGTGGATGGCTTGTGAATGGTCACCCCCACAGTCCCTAATGGGTCTGTCACTTTGAGGTAATTGTGGCTTATGCTCAAGATTTCCTTATCTTGAGCCACCCGATCGATTTTATGGGGCTCTCAAAGTGCGCTCGGTTTGATAAGTGAGAGCGGGAGGAACTCGGAGAACATCTGTCCTCCGATCCCCCCTGTGACTAATGACCCCGGAAGCGGTAAGTATTACATCACTTCCGAGGTCACAGCTGTCATTCCTCGACATGCAGATTTTAACGCGTGCAAAAAAATGTAAAAGTCGCCTTCTTAGACGAGTGGTTAAAAAAGTGTTTGTTTTTTTTGTGTACCAAAGCGTCAGTAAGATCCATGGCAACCAGGCACGATCCAAATAAAGCCCCACACATATTGCTTATTTATTAAAACCACGGACAGCTTTTGCATTCATAATTTAATGTGTCCATAATATGATATATTATAAAGAACACTGTACCCCAATCATATTATGACTATTGCACCAGTTCAATTTGAATTCTGAGAAGCTGATTGATACATAAACCAGAACTATCCTAGATCACTCAATACTCATCAGTCTAGTGCTTGTTCTTGCCATTTTATTTTTAGTTTTTATTATAATCTTTCATACCAGTTCTAGACTGTAATACCAAAATAGCTTTCCCTTTAACCGTCGTGTTTGCTACCATCTGCCTTCATCTGTTTGCACTTCTAGCACCACTCATGTTCAACTGGATTCATTAAGGGCAGATGCCTAACAAGAAAGCAGATACTGCTATCTGCAGAACACTGCACTGTTTACTGCACCTGCATGCTACGTGTGCAGCCTCTCTTGTATTAGACATCACAGTCATGGGAGTTTAGCAGGTCATGTCTTTGGGTTCTCCTCCTCCCGACACTCTTCTTCCACCCATTCATAAAAACGAATGGGGCTTTGCTTGCTTCCTAGTTCGCAAGCAAGGAGCTTGCTTGTTTGTAAACAAATAGCAAAGCTGCTGCTTTTAAAATATTTTTTTTTCTTTTTTGTCGCACATAGGGCAGGCTATTCAAGTGAATGGGCTGCCCTATCCGTGATGAGCATTAACACTTGAAAAACATTCAATAAGTGAGAATGCATGATAATGCTTCACGCAAATATGAATGCAGCCTAAGGGTATTTCCACACTGCTCTGTAGCAAAATTGTAGTAAAAACACATTTCAGATGCATTTGATGTGCGTTTCTGACGCGTTTTTGAGTTGCCTGGTAACTCAGGCGGACCAAAAACACATTCATTTCAATGGGAAGGCGAGTCTTTGGTGCGGTTTTGAAAACTGTACCAAAGATGCAACATGCAGGACTATTCAAACCGCACCGCACCTGATGTGAAAAGTCCCATAGGATTTAAAGGGAAACATTTTTCTTGCAAAGAAAAAACGCAGGAAAAACATATCAGTTTGAAAGGGCCCTAAGTAATGATCCGCCTCTGTATGCTCCGTATGCTCAGCGGGATCGCTCCGTTGATCCCCGCTGAGCCGGCGGATGACAGGGCGGTCTCCACACACTGTGCAGGGACCGCCCTGTCTTTTCTCCGCTCTCCCCTATGGGGGATCGAAGGAACACAGGCCATATGTCCATGTTCATCCGATCCGATGACGGAAGGAAAAATAGGCTTTTCTTCCGTCTGCAGAATTGGATCATTGCGGAGACGGACGAGATCGGGTGTCAGTGGATGTTACATTGTTTCCTCCAAATTATACAGTCACCTGCCCTTATATTGTGTTCACCTACTCTGCTTTGGAAAATTTAAGAACGTGAATGTTCTTGAATCCATTTTTTATAAGACAGACCTATAGGTGTCCCAAAACTGGAACACACTTGTAAATGGAATAACATTTAAATTCAGAACATTCATTTACAAGCATAATGCCAATACATTTGACATTTCCTTAGAGAGCACCATCAGTATCAAAGATGCTTGAGCACACGTGCACATAGTCACAGTGAGTCTACAAGAATAGACATTACTAGCAGGAATTCCGGCTCACAGCGCTATTAAATAACACATACAGGGATTACAGTTTCCAGCCAAGCATACATTAATTATATAGCACATTCATGTAAGCCTCTACATCCTGTTCACTCCACACAGCCTACTGAAAGCTCAGTGTTCTATGAAATGAAATAAAAATTATTCGCAAGGCACACAGCACAATGTCAGCTTACTAGGAGTGACAGTGAAATAAAATAAAAAGGGGGATAAAAAGCAACTTGAAAGGTCTATAGATTAGTTGATGTTACTGAACATCAGTGGCGGCATGCAGTTCTGAAAAGCACCAGTAGGGTGAGCTGCAGCACAGTGTTTACAATTCAGCTTGATCTGTACTTTGCAGCAAAGATTCTATTTAAAGCAGGGGTCTCAAACTCAAATTACCTGAGGGCCGCAAGACAAGTTTTCATATCCCATGGGGGGCCGCATGCAAACTTAAAAACTTCAAAAACAGTACTGGTGTCAGCGAACGTATTATTAACCCCCAGCACTGGTGTCAGCAAACGCATTATTAACCCTGACCACTGCACTGCACACGGACCACTGCACACGGACCACTGCACATGGACCACAGCACACGGACCACAGCACACGGACCACAGCACACGGACCACAGCACACGGACCACAGCACACTGACCACAGCACACTGACCACAGCACACTGCCGACAGACCACTACACTGCCAACAGACCACTACACTACACACTGACCACTACACTACACACTGACCACTCACCATCATGGCACAGCACATCAAGGCTTAGAGCCCAGCAAATTAGGGCACAGCACATCAGGGCACAGCACATCAGGGTACAGGGCACAGCACATCAGGGTACAGCACATCAAGGCACAGAGCCCAGCAAATAAGGGCACAGGGCACAGCACATCAGGGCACAGGGCACAGCACATCAGGGCACAGGGCACAGCACATCAGGGCACAGGGCACAGCACATCAGGGTACAGGGTACAGGGCACAGCGCACATGAGGGAACAGCGCACATCAGGGCACAGCGCACATCAGGGCACAGCGCACATCAGGGCACAGCGCACAGCACATCAGGGTACAGGGCACAGCACATCAGAGCACAACAGGGTACAGGGCACATCAGAGCACAGCACATAGGGGTACAGCACAACAGGCCACATCAGGGTACAGAGCACGGCACATCAGGACAGGACATATCAGGACAAGGCACGTGGCACATCAGGGTACAGGACATGGCACATCAGGGTACAGGGCACATGAAACGGCACATTAGGGTACAAAGCCCAGCAAATCAGTGTACATGGCACTCATCAGGGCATATCAGGGCACATCAGGCACAGCACATCAGTACAGGGCACATGGCACATCAGGGTAGAGGGCACAGGGTACCCTGATGTACAGAGCCCAGCACATCAGGGACACATCAGGGTACATGAGGCACATCAGGGTACATGGGGCACATGGCACATCAGAGCACATCAGGATACCTGGGGCACATGGCATATCAGGGTATATGGGGTACATTAGGGCACAATCAGAGCACATCAGGCATACCTCCCAACTTTTCAACTTCAGAATGAGGGACAAATGAGCATACCTCCCAACAAAGTTGTTGAGCCGGAGGGGGGTCCGCAGATCATAGTTGTTGAGCGGGGGGGGGTGCGCGGATCTGAGTTGTTGAGCGGGGGAGGTTCCGCGGATCTGAGTTGTTGAGCGGGGGGCTGTGCGGATCTGCGTTGTTGAGCGGGGGGGTCCACGGCTCGGAGTTGTTGAGGGGGGGTACCCAGATCAAAGTTGTTGAGCTCGGAGTTGTTGAGCGGAGATTTACCGCGATTCGCGGGGATTTATCACAAATCGCGGGGATTTACCGCGAATCGCGGGAGAGGGGGGGGCCTGCCTGCGGGCCATTTATTACCGGTCCGCGGGCCGGTACTTTGAGACCCCTGATTTAAAGGAAACCTGCTATAGAAGAAATGTAGGCTGCCACTAATAACTTTCTTCTGAAAATGCTACTTGACTGGCCATAACATTATTAGTCAATGATGCAGAAAATGAAGGAAATTAGAGGTTGTTGTTATTATTCATTTACAGCAACTCCGATGGCAAAACGCTATATAGTTATACAGTAGAATGCACTACTAACAGGAAACAATAAAAGAAAGGCTCCTGCAAGCAGAAGATTCCAGGTATAGGATATGTACACAAGAGGTAGAGGAATTAGTATTTGAGGTGGCAGGGGGTGTTGGATGTGAAGGAAGCAGTAGTCCAGTGATTAACCTTTTTGCTGCTTTTTTTGTTGTTACTTGAATTCCAAAAACAGTATACATTTTCTGAAAGCAGAGACCCTGGAGAATAAAACGATAGTTGTTGCAATTTTAAACGTCATATGATATCAGTACAAAGACTTATCAAACCCTTACAGTATCTTGAAAAATTATTCATACCCCTTAAAATGTTTCCACATTTTGTCATGTTACAACTAAAAACATAAATGTATTATATTGGGATTTTATGTGATAGACCAACACAAAGCGGCACATTGTTAAAGGGCTTGTAAAGGTAAAAATGTTTTAACCTATAATTGATCTCTGTTATACACAGATCTCGAAATTTTTTATCACTTACATCATTTTTTTTTTAATTACCTCTGAAAATAGTAGGTGTTTATCGTCCTCCTGCTTTCCTCTATCATTTCTATGCTGTATTTCCGGGTTTGCAGTGCACGTGCATTACATCGACATCACAGCAACCACGGAACTACATTTCCCATTATGCTTAGCGGGATCGCGCATGCGCATTGCCGTTTTTTATTAATCTCGCCTAACGAGAAACGTTCTCGTCCACACGCCGCCCACTAGTAAACGCCCATTCCCGCCTCCCCAGCCTACGCCGCACCAACTTAAATGTGAACAAAGTTATATCGTTTTTCTACTTTGAAGGCAGCAAGGGGGCGGAGTTGAAGCGGGGTGGTAAAGTGCAAAAGAAAACCAATGCACAGGAGGCGGAGCTACCGCATCGTAGACACGCCCATATATCCCCTGCCTCCGTGCCTGTGAAACGTACACAGCGTGTTCACGCAGGGCTGTAGTCCAAGGGAGGGGGCGAGCACAATCGCTTTCCACCAAGCATAACGGCTCGGATGCTGGTGGAAATCTCAAGGAAGAGAAACAGGAAATTACTTTTTTAAAGAAGGATTAATGACATTTTCAGGGGAAATCGAAGGAACAGGTAAGTGAAATAGCAATGTACTAGCTTATAGCAAGCTACTGTATTTAGCCATTAAAAAATTTACCTTTACAATAGGGGTGCAACGGACCAAAAAACTCACGGTTCGGATCGTTCCTCGGATCAGGAGTCACGGATCGGATCATTTTCGGATCGGCAAAAAATATAAAAAATTCTCCCCCGCTGAAATATCCACATCTCTCCCCCACTGCAGTGGCTTCACTAGGGTTGGTGTCACCCAGGGCAGAAAAAAAAATGATGTCACCGCCCCTTCCTCAGGCAAGAGACCCCTCTCCTTCCTAGGCAAGAGGAAGGAGCATAAACACTGCATAGTAGAGTTTAGAAACTAGTCAGTTATGTTCATGGAATAGAAAACAAAACTGAATGCTAAGCAGGAACACTGATCTCTGTCTTCATCCACTCAGACCATCCCCCCAGGGCCGGACTTACCATTGGGCTTGACTGGGCTCAAGCCCATGGGCCCCGCCCAATAGGGGGCCCCTCTAAAAAAAAAAAAAAAAAAAAATGTTTTTCTTTTTTTTTTTTAGGGGTCCGGAGGCCCCCAGGGCCCCGGACAGCAACCCCTACTTTTTTAATTTTTTATATATAATTTTTTTTTAGGTATATTTATTTTTAGATATATATAATTATTATTATTATAGGGCCCAGAGGTCTCCAGGGCCCCTGGATGGCAACCCCCCCCCTTTTTTTTATAAAAAAATTTACATTTTTTTTTATATTAAAGGGCTCAGAGGTCCCCAGGGCCCCATGTGGCCACACCCCTTTTTTTATTTATTTTTATAAATGTTTATTTTTCTATTTTTGTTTCTATTTTTTTATTTTTTATTAAAAGGCCCAGAGGTCCCCAGGGCCCCCGGATGGCAACCTCCCTTTTTTATGTATTTTTTATAAATGTTTATTTTTTTCTATTTTATTTTTAGGGGTCTGGAGGTCCCCAGGGCCCCGGACAGCAACCCCCACTTTTTTTATTTAATTTTTTCTAAAAAAAAATATGTTTTTATATACGCAGTCCCATGAAAGGGTTAATTTTCCCACACTGCAATAGGAGGCAGCACAGAAGCAGGAGGAACCGTGGAGGACTGTGGCTGCTGAAGGGAAGAAAGCCGACAGCCGGGCTAATGACAGGTGAACAACTGCAAAACCCCAGGAGGAACCGGAGCGGTGTGGGGAGGTCTGCTGAAGGGAAGAGAGCCGACACATTCCGTGCACAGATGAGAGTAACCCCCCCCGCTCAACAACTTTAATGCGCCCCCCCGCTCAACAACTTTAATGCCCCCCCGCTCAACAACTTCAATTGGCCCCCCCGCTCAACAACTTAAATGCGCACCCCCCCCGCTCAACAACCTCAATTCGCCCCCCCCCCTCCGCTCAACAACTTTAATGCTTTAATGTGCACCCCCCACCCCGCCGCTCAACAACTATGATCCCCAGGGGGCCCCTTCAACACTCAAGCAGCCCAGGGGCCCCCACCACCCTAAGTCCTGCCCTGCATCCCCCACACAGTTTTTTGTAAAAATGCAAAACCCACCATTTTATTCTCTAGGGCTTCTGCTTTAAAAATAAATATATAATGTTTGGGTTCTAACTAATTTTCTAGCAAAGAATACTGATTTTTACATAAAATAAAAGGCCTGGAGGTCAAGTGGTTAATTTACAGTCCACTGTCTGATGCTCTCATAATTTTTGACTGTGCTTTGATATGTTATATTACAAGCAGTACTCTTTCTTAGTTTCTTAGCTTCTTTATGTCTCGGTAAACTTGAAACTGTAGGACCGTCTTGGTCCACAGTTGAGGACAGGATTATGGTATCAAAACTCTGAAGACATGGGTTCGGTTTCCTACATGAACACTTTTATATGAAGTTCACTAAAGCATGTGGAGAAGTTAAACATCTTTCACCCAAAATACTGTGCTGTGTGTATGAATTTTGATAGGGACTGTAAAGGAATGGATCAGTGTAAATGAGTATTTATATTTGTATAGTACTGCTAAATATGTTGGCTTTCTGTGGAATAAGTTACACATAAAAATGGATTACTCCTGCAGATCAGCATTTCCCCCCTCCCAGGCAGTACAGACGCTTCCAGCGTGTGTCCCACGAGTGCGGCTCCTCCTCTTCTGTGGATGTAAACAGAGGAGGAGGGCCGCCGCCGGGTGTACCAAGATGGCTGCGGCTCCGGAGCTAGGCCGAAGCTGCGGCCTTTCCTAACGTTATGGCCGTGGCTCCGGAGGTAGGCAATCCGCGGATCACAGTGTGTTCCGATCCGAAGGGGGTGACCTGTTCGGATCACGGATCAACTGTGATCCGTTGCACCCCTACTTTACAACCCCTTTAAGTGGAAGGAAAATGATAAATGGTAGAGTTGTCCCGATACCACTTTTTTAGGACCGAGTACAAGTACCGATACTTTTTTTCATGTACTTGCCGATACCGAATACCGATACTTTTTTTAAATGTCATGTGACAGTTTTCAAACCACAATACAGACTAAGGATATTTTCTTTAGAATTATGAAGAACTCTAACTCAAGACATTATAAAAGAATAAAAATGAGTAAACATGAATAAAAAAAAATTATTTTCTTGTCACGCAGTAGTAAAAAACTCAAAGAATTTTGATAAATACAAAAAAAGTATTCTATTTAGGTATCGGGAGCATTTGCGCGAGTACAAGTACTCCCGCAAATACTTGGTATCGGTCCCGATACCGATACTAGTATCGGTATCTGGACAACCCTAATAAATGGTTTTCAAACTTTTTTACAAATCAATATCTGAAAAGGGTGGGGTGGAGTCAATACTTTGTAGAACCACCTTTCGCTGCAATTACAGCTGCAAGTCTTTTTGGGGATGTCTCTACCAGCTTTGCACATCTAGAAAGACATTTTTGCCCATTCTTCTCTGCAAAATAGCTCAAGCTCCGTCAGATTGGATGGAGAGCATCTATGTACAGCAATTTTCAAGTCTTGCCACAGATTGTCAATTGGATTTAGGTCTGGACTTTGACTGGCCCATTCTAACACATGAATATGCTTTGAGCTAAACCATTCCATTGTAGCTCTGGCTGTATGTTTAGGGTCGTTTTCTTGCTCGAAGGTGAACCTCCGCCCCAGTCTCAAGTCTTTTGCAAATTCTAACAGGTTTTCTTCTAAGATTGCCCTGTATTTAGCTCCATCCATCGTCCCATCAACTCAATGCTACCACCACCATGTTTCACAGTGGGGGTGGTGCGTTCAGTGTGATATGCACTGTTAGTTTTCCACCACACACATCGTTTTGCTTTTAGGTCAAAAAGTTAAATTTTGGTCTCATCTGACCAGAGAACTTTCCACATGTTTGCTGTGTCCCCCACATGACTTCTCACAAACTACAAACAGGACTTCTTTTGGCTTTCTTTCAACAATAGCTTTCTTCTTGCCACTCTTCCATAAAGGCCAGATTTGTAAAGTGCACGACAAATAGTTGTCCTGCGGACAGATTTTCCCACCTGCGCTGTGGATCTCTTTTTCCCTAAAAAGCTTCCTTTACCTTAGTGCAGTCCTCCATCACTTACCTCATCCTTTGATTTTGCTTTTAAATGTCCTTATTTCTTATGAGAAATCCTCACTTCCTGTTCTTCTGTCTGTAACTCCACACAGAAATGCAAGGATTTCTCTCTGGAGAAAGCCTCTTGAGGGGGAAGGGGGCGAGCAGGAGTGTCAGGACGCCCACTAACACACAGCTCTTTTCTCTATATGCAAAGTAGAGAGTGTCCTGACTTGCCTGCTCGCCCCCTCAAGAGGCATTAGTGTATGTAGTTACAGACAGAAGAACAGGAAGTGACGATTTCTCACAAGAAATTAGGACATTTAAAAGCAAAATCGAAGGATGAGGAGGACTGCACTAAGGTAAAGGAAGCCATTTTTTTTTACCTTTACAACCCCTTTAATGCTCTCCTTGCCCAGCCTGTCAGTTTAGGTGGACAGCCATGTCTTAGTAGGTTTGCAGATGTGCCATAATCTTTTTGGATAATGGATTGAACAGTGCTCCGGGAATTGCTTAAAGTTTTGGATTTTTTTTATTTTTATAACCTAACCCTAATTTAAAACTTCTCCACAATGTTATTCCTGACCTGTCTGGTGTGTTCCTTGGCCTCCATGATGCTGTTGTTCTCTAACAAACCTCTGAAGGCTTCACAGAACAGCTGTATTTATACTGAGAATACATTACACATAGGTGGACTCTATTTACTAATTAGGTGCCTTCTGAAGGCAATTGGTTTCACTAAATTTTAGTTTGGGGCATCACAGTAAAGGGGGCTGAATACAAATGCACACCACACTTTTCAGAGATTTGTAAAAAATAAATTAAAACCATTTATCATACTTCACAATTATGTGCCACTTTGTGTTGGTCTATCACATAAAATCCTAATAAAATACATTTACGTTTTTGGTTAAAACATGACAAAATGTGGAAAATTTCAAGGGGTATGAATAGTTTTTCAAGATACTGTATGGGTTTGATAAGCATTTGCACTAATATCATATGACGTTTAAACTTGCAACAACTATGTATGTGTATGTATATATATATATATATATATATATATATATATATATATATATATATATATATATATATGTATAATGTTTGGGGGTTTTGTAGCAAAAATATTTTAACTTGAAACCAACAAATGTCAGAAAAAGGTTTAGTGTTAAACTTTCCTCATTTACAGTGTATTCCTTTGAACTAAAGGACAAATTGTTGCAATGTTTAGACTTGGTTCCACTGCTAAAGAATGTTGTGATACTTGGCAGACTTGGTTGTTTTCTTCCTTTCTTTTGACGGCTGTGGCTTTAGCAGAACAGAGAGAATTCTCTGCATAGAAAGATCAGGAAATACTTTGTCAAGATCGCAACGGGGGTAAAAAATTGCGATAACGATTAATCGTGCAGCTCTATGGGGTATGAATACTTTTTCAAGGCACTGTATTTCAGTACAAAATAGTTAATTTTTGTGCAGACAAAAACAATATACAGTGGGTACAGAAAGAATACCCCCCCCCCACCCTTAAAAATAATCACACATTTTGATGTTTTGTAGTCTGAAATTAAGACTTTTTGTTTTATCCAGCTGTATATACTGAAATATATAATACATGTCAGGGAAAAACAAAAATACGAAAATAATCACCGAGTTGGAAAAAAGGTCACCCCCTTATGTCAGTATTTTGTTGAAACACCTTTTGCTTCAATTACAGCCTTTAGTCTGTTGGGATATGTCTCTGCTAACGTTGCAATAAATTCCCACTCTTCTTTAGGCTCCATTCACATCTAGGCGTTTTGTCGCCTTACGCCCGACGCTGAAGCAGCCCTAGATACGCTGGAGGGGCGAATTAACATTGTCGGCTATGGAGATGGTTCACATCTCCACGCCGAACGCCCAAACGCCCATACGCCTGAAGCTCAAACAAGTCCCGGACCCTTTTTTTCAGGCGTATCGGGCATAGCCGGAAATGTTAATTCACCTCTTCTGCAAAAAATCAATAGGCGTTTTGTCGCCGCAAATCGCGGGGACAAAACGCCTATTGATTTGTCGCCGCAATACGCCGCTACAGCGTACGCCTAGATGTGAATGGAGCCTTACAGAAGTTCAGTTAAATTTGATGGTGACCATTTGTGGACTGCAGTCTTCAAGTCATTCCACATATTTTCAATGGGGTTTAAGTCTGGACTCTGACTAGGTCATGCAAGGACATTCACCTTTTTTTTCTTCAACCACTGTGTGGTTCTGGCAGAGGGCAGCAGATTTTCCTCAAGAATTTGATGGTATTTTTCCCAATCCATTTTTCCTTCCATCCTGACAAGTGCCCCAGTCCCTTCTGCAGATAAACATAGCTTTACTGTAGGAATTGTGTTATTTGGATGGATTTCTGCAAGAAATATAATTTTGTGTTGAGGCCAAATAATTTAAATTGTGTCTTATCTGACCAGAAGTCCTTTTTCATGTGGCCTCAGAATCTTCAAGGTGCGTTTTGGCAAAGCTCAGTCATGACTGCATATGACCTTTCTTGAGGAGTGGCTTTTTTTTTGTTGTTGCAACCCCCGCATACAAACCACATTTGTGGGAGATTTGTGATATTGTCACATGCACACAATGACAAGGACCACTCTCATAAATTCCTGCAACTGCATCAGGGTTGCTGTAGGCCTCTTGGTCGCCTCTCTGACCAGTTTCCTCCCGGCTCTTTCAGATTGGAGGGACGTCCCATCCAGGGAGGGTCTATGTTGTACTAAATACATTCCACTTCTTAAAAATAGACTTCAGTTTGCTTCTAGGCATTGATAAGCTTTTTAATGGTTTTTGTATCGGTTTCCTGACTTGTACCTGTCCACAACTTTATCCTATCTTTTGACAGTGTCCTGCCACTCATAGCTGATTTTTTGCTTCAGTTGCACTACCAGGGACTGAAATACTCCATGAAAAGCTTTTCATACTGAGCTAATCAAAATGACCACAGCTGATCAAGGTTGAAAGACAAATGATTTTTATGCTCCTTTTCAAAACAATAAACATATTGAAACAAAAAGTCAAATGCTTTCTTTGCCATTGAGAAGGTGATTAGCTATACCCGATTGAGGCTGGGTTCACACCTATGCGAATTAAATGCGGGAAAATCCTCATCCAATTATGGAGCCGATTCACATACTTCCATTGTGGCTGCAGAGCGGCTTGCATAGGAACGTGCATCTTTGGCTCTGTTTCAGGGCCAAATATAGACAAAAATTCGGCCTTGATTTGTCCCTGAAACAGGGGCGTGGTCCTTTTTCCAACTCAGAGATTCTGTTTTTAAATTTTTTATAAAAATAAAAAAAATCTGACAAGTTGATGTTATATCTTTCACTTGGATGTTATCGATTGCTTTGTTTTTTATACCCGCTGTATTATCCACATTTTTGGGTAAAATAAAATAAGAGATTAAGTTGAGTAATTAGATACCAAACATGGTAGGAATTAAAATTACACACCTGTGAAACAGCGACAAACTGCGGTATCCAAATTGTCCCTAGGCAATGCTAGTGATTCTAAACATAGTTTTTTTTTCTTTAACCAATTCAGCACCGGAAGATTTTCCCCCTTAATGACCAGGTCATTTTTTGCAATACGGCACTGCGTCGCTTTAACTGACAATTGCGCGGTCGTGCAATGTTGTACCCAAACAAGGATGACGTCCTTTTTTTCCCACAAATAGAGATTTTTTTATGGTATTTAATCACCTCTTAGTTTTGTTCTTTTTTGCACTATAAACAAAAAAATTGCGAGAATTTTGAAAAATAATATATTTTTTACTTTTTGCTATAATAAATATCGCTAATGTTAAAAAAAACAATTCTTCATCTGTTTAGGCTAGTATGTATTCTTCTACTTATTTTTGGTAAAAAAATATAATAAAAAGAAAAATCGCAATAAGTGTATATTTATTAGTTTGCGCAAAAGTTATAGCGTCTACGAATCAGGGGATAGATTTATGGCATTTTTATGATTTATGTTTTTTTTTTTACTATGAATGGCGGTGATGTGAGACTTTTAGTGGGACTGGGACATTGCGGCAGACAGACTTTTAGTGGGACTGGGACATTGAGGCAGACAGATTGGACACTTTTGACACTTTTTTGGCACCATTGACATTAATATAGTGATCAGTGCTATAAATTGCACTGATTACTGTGTAAATGTCACTGGTAGAAAAGGGGTTAACACTAGGGGGCGATCAAGGGGTAAATGTGTTCCCTCGTGAGTGTTTCTAACTGTGGGGGTGGGACTGACTGGAGGAGGAGACATATCGCTGTTCGTAATTACTACGAACAGCAGATCTGTCTCTACCCTCCTATCAGAATGGGCATTTGACTTTACATACACAAATCCCCGTTCTAGCTCTCGTGCCTACAATCTCGCCCGCCGGTCATGCACATCGGCTCCCCGGTGCCTGCTATGAATCTTAAACGAGCAGAAGTACCGTTATGCCGATTCGTGGGAACGAGCAACTTTGCTGACGTATATGTTTGTGAGCTAGTCGGCAAGTGGTTAAAATAACCAACATTACATACTTGACTGTTCTGTGCAAAGGTTTTGCACAGAGTAGCCTTGATTCTTAATTTTCTGGGTCCCCCGCTGGCACTCCTGCCATATGTAAAACACCTTCTGCCTTTATAATCACTTTAACCACTTGCTGACCGGGCCAAAGCCGAATGGCGCCTACAACGCAGTCGGATAATTCTGGAAGCGTCCTCCCAAAAGCGCGCTCCCGCACACCCCTGGTTATGTCTGTGACTGTCGGGTTTTCCAGACAGTACGCCTTTAGAAGCTGTCCATTCCATAAACTACACCTAAGAGTAATAACTTATTATATTTATATATATATATATATATATATATATATATATATATATATATATATATATATACACACACACACAGTACAGACCAAAAGTTTGGACACACCTTCTCATTCCAAGAGTTTTCTTTATTTTCATGTCTATGAAAATTGTAGAGTCACACTTAAGGCATCAAAACTATGAATTAACACATGTGGAATTATATACATAACAAAAAAGTGTGAAACAACTGAAAATATATGTCATATTCTAGGTTCTTTAAAGTAGCCACCTTTTGCAGCAGACACATCTCTAGAACAACTGTTAAGAGGAGACTGTGTGAATCAGGCCTTCATGGTAGAATATCTGCTAGGAAACCACTGCTAAAGAAAGGCAACAAGCAGAAGAGACTTGTTTGAACTAAAGAACACAAGGAATGGACATTAGACCAGTGGAAATCTGTGCTTTGGTCTGATGAATCCAAATGTGAGATCTTTGGTTCCAACCACCGTGTCTTTGTGCGACGCAGAAAAGGTGAACGGATGCACTCTACATGCCTGGTTCCCACCGTGAAGCATGGAGGAGGAGGTGTGATGATGTGGGGGTGCTTTGCTGGTGACACTGTTCGGGATTTATTGAAAATTTAAGGCATACTGAACCTGCATGGCTACCACAGCATCTTGCGGCGGCATGCTATTCCATCTGGTTTGCGTTTAGTTGGACCATCATTTATTTTTCAACAGGACAGTGACCCCAAACACACCTCTAGGCTGTGTAAGGGCTATTTGACCAAGAAGGAGAGTAATGGGGTTTCTTGCGCCAGATGACCTATCCTCCACAGTCACCGGACCTGAACCCAATCGAGATGGTTTGGGTTGAGCTGGACCGTAGAGTGAAGGCAAAAGGGCCAACAAGTGCTAAGCATCTCTGGGAACTCCTTCAAGACTGTTGGAAGACCATTTCAGGTGACTACCTCTTGAAGCTCATCAAGAGAATGCCAAGAGTGTGCAAAGCAGTAATCAAAGCAAAAGGTGGCTACTTTGAAGAACCTAGAATATGACATATTTTCAGTTGTTTCACACTTTTTTGTTATGTATACAATTCCACATGTGTTAATTCATAGTTTTGATGCATTTAGTGTGACTCTACAATATTCATAGTCATGAAAATAAGGAAAACTCTTGGAATGAGAAGGTGTGTCCAAACTTTTGGTCTGTATATATATAGTAAAAAAAAATCATATTTTTCAACTCAAAAATAAGGTGATCGAGATCCCATCAATCCCACAAATCCCCAAAAAGGGGTAAATGGGGACTTATCTGCTATACACAAAAAGCAGAGATAAAAATGAAACTTAGTATAACACTAATAATACTGACAGAATCCAGGGCACTGACAATTTTCAGTAAGGATTTATTATTGTGCCCTATATTATTATTATTGGAGTTACTACAACAGTTAGGGACCCCTTCTAAAGAAATTCTCTTTCAAATTGAAAATGTTGTTTACATCATCAGCAGGAAGCCATGATTATAAGGACAGTACCTAGTCCTCAAAGATAAATCATTCTAGAACAGAGGAAATATGTGAAGACCTTTGCATAAACACAAGTTCTTAAAGATCCTTTGCCTGGTGGATGGCATCAAGTGTATTTGAATATCTTTTAGCACATTTTTCCATAATTTGCACACAAACTGACACAAACTCAGAAATGGATAAGGGAGACCCTTATCCATTTTATTTTAGTGTTAAAAATTGGTAAAATAAATACAAATAAATACGAAAACAAAAAAAATAAAATTTTAAATCACCCCTTCACGACGAGCTCGCGCGCAGAAGCGAACGCATACGCGAGTAGCGCCCGCATATGAAAACGGTGTTCAAACCACACAAGTGAGGTATCGCCGCGATCGTTAGAGCGAGAGCAATAATTCTAGCCCTAGAACTCCTCTGTATCTCAAAAAATGCAACCTGTAGAATTTTTTAAACATCGCATATCGAGATTTTTAAGGGTAAAAGTTTGACGCCATGCCACGAGCGGGCGCAATTTTTAAGCGTGACATGTTGGGTATCATTTTACTCGGCGTAACATTATCTTTCACAATATGTAAAAAAATTGGGCCAAATTTATTGTTGTCTTATTTTTTAATTTAAAAAAGTGAATTTTTTCCAAAAAAAGTGCGCTTGTAAGACCGCTGCGCAAATACGGTGTAACAAAAAGTATTGCAATGACTGCCATTTTATTCTCTAGAGTGTTAGAAAAAAATATATATATAATGTTTGGGGGTTTTAAGTAATTTTATAGCAAAAAAAAATGTTTTAGTCTCGTAAACACCGAATCTCAAAAACAGGCCCGGGGCTAAAGTGGTTAAGCGATCTTTAAAAACTCTATTATTCAGGGTTGACTACTTCACCGCCACCTGAAAACTATACCTTGGCCCCCTCAATCAGAACATCCCTTGCAGTTATTACCTTTTGTAGCATCTCTCCCTTCCTTTAGATTGCAAGCTCCATGAGCAGAGGCCTCCTATTAATAACTAATTCAAAGTGAGACCTGCATACTCACAAAGCAAGTCAGTAAAGACAGGTAAGAGTTGTAGACAGCCTGAAGTGAACAGATCAATGTAGGCAGAAGGAAGTGTAAAAAATAAACAGATAGGATAATCCACAATGTGCTTTAAACGGAAGCAGGCGGAAAATGCTGCCTTCTGAGTCAAAGGAACAGAAAGGTACAAAAGAGTATGCACACACAACACTGTCCCTTGCAGATATCATCAGCACCAAGTTCCTTCTGGCTGAACCATTATCTCAGTTCAAAAGAAAAAGGATGCCCAATTGTGACATGCAAAAAAGTAAAATGGTGCAGTCACTGAAAGGTGACATAAGCTAGAGTCCAGTGCATTGAGGTAACATATTAAGAGACGTTAAATGCAAAACAGAGTTTTACACTCTGTACTGAGGGATCAAAGATTGGCTGGTTTATGGGCGTGGCCCTGCCAGTTCCGTTGAACAGATATGCTGGAAAACTTTTATCAATCAGCAGCTGTAGCCACTGATCAGAATATTCTGACAGCAGAAAGTTAGAATACAATGTGCTGGCAGGAGAGATTCCACCATCTACCTCGCTTGTGTAAAAGGAGGAATCTGTTTTGTTTTTTTTGTTTAGCCCACTGGCTGAAAGAAAAAAACGAATAGTTGTACAGGACACGGGAATGTGTCCTGGATGGCAGAAACATTCCACCGATATTTGAGTGGTGGTCCCTTTAAGTGGGACAGTTGCAGAGCTTTTGTGGTACTCAGGGGTTCTCACCCACGCAGGGTGAGGTGTCCTGGTTTGGCTGGAGAGGATTGACTTCCAAGATTGTTTCTGGATTGCTAAATTTCTATGAGGGATCTGGGATTTTGAGGTGAGGATAGCCTGAAAGGCAGCAGAGGGAAATCAGCAGGTGTCAAGGAAGTGAGTAGAAGAGAGAGACTCACAAGCTGTGTAACAAGTGTGAGCTCTCAGACAGACTAAGATGGGCTGATAACCCCCCTGTGTGGCCTGCCTGGCACCCTTACTTTGGAGGAGCCTAACCCCTGTATGGGACTAAAGACTAGCGGTGAGCCTATTTAAATCACCAATACCAGGATTCGGACTGTTTATTTACTTTGGCTGAAGTAAAGTGTATTTTTGTTTTTCCGTGATTAAAATAAATGAAACGTTTGCTTTCACCAAACTGGCTGGCGATTATTCCAGAGCCTACCCCCAGCATACATTTGGTGGAGTGTGGGGCATAGTGTAGCCGCAAAAGTGGTTTGGAAGCATTTAAAGGACCAGTACCCACATTTACATGTCCTGGGTCACGACAGCACAAGCTCTAAAAACCTCACAAGGTGACATGGAGGTGATAAAAGCCCGGCCCAGTGCATGATAGCTCAGCAGCAGGCCACTGCAGAAGCCAACCGTCGCCATTAGGAGGCAATGGGCTAGCAACAGGAAACCACTCGCTTGCTAGTCGTCCAGTTCGAACAGTCCAGCAAAAAACTACTCAAGCACAGGTAGCTGCCTTACAGGAAGCAGTGCAGAATCTTGCAGGGACAATAACAAGCCATTGTTGCCTCTAGCAACCAGGCAGCCATAAGGGCCAGCCACTATCTGTTGACACACAGTGATGATGTGGAGGCATTTATGGTTACTTTTGAAAGAACACCAGAAAGAGAAGAGTGGCCCCCAGACCAGTGGGCTAGTTTTATTGCTCTTTTCCTCACTGGGGATCCCCAGAAGGCCTATTTCGATTTGTCAACTGCTGATGTCAAGGATTAAAAATGGCTAAAGGCAGAAATCCTGGCCTGCCTAGGGGTGGCTACTGCTATGTGGGCCCAAAGGGTACACCATTGGAGGTACCGACTGGACTCAGATGCATCAGCTAGTCAAAAAATGGCTGCAGATGGTGGAGCTGGACGTGTCAGACCGATACCTGAGGTCGCTGCCAAATGACCTTTGGCGCTGGGTGATTAATGGGGACCCCAATACGGCAGATAAACTAGTGGAAATAGTTGAGATATGCTGTGGTGGAGGATCTACTGGGACTTATCAAACCTTGAGGACTCTTACCAGTGAGGAGAGCAAAGCCATCTAAAAACCAGGGAGTCAGCATTCAGGAGAGTCTAGGAGCAACCACCCCAGTGTCCCAGAGCTCTGCTCCGGCACAAAAGAATGAGGGCGTGCTGTGCTGATGATGTCACTTCCATGGCCATATCCAGACCCACTGTCCCCCACAGGAGGAACCCATGGAGTGTGGCGCTCTACAGAGGATGTCCTTTTATGCCCAGAAGGTCTGTGCTGCCCACCTGGACCTGACTGAGGGGTGGTTTGAATGTGACCTTTGGGTGAACCAGTTTCACGCCCGAGCGCGTTGGACTCCAGAAGTATGGTAACACTTGTGGATAACGAGGTAGCTGGGGAGGTGGGTCTGGTAGCAAGAACCCTGAGGGTGGTGTGCATACATGGGGACATCAAGGAATACCCACTGGTGTCAGTGACAATCACCACGGCTTGTGGCACAATTGACCAGGAGGTTGGGGTATTGGGTTTAGTACCCAACCTCATCCATGAAGTTATTATAGGAAGGGACTGCCCTTTATTTGTTAAACTTTGGGACCATGTGACCAAGGGGCTGGACACCAACACTTTAGAGAACACTAATAAAGTTGCAACTGGGGCAGATGGTCCACCGGCTAAGGGGATCCCTGAGGGCGGAGAACCCACTCTTAAGTCGGTCATGGCTGGGGAGAACATAGAGGAAGCCTCCCCTCTGCAGGTTTTGATTGAGGAGGATGAGGGGAAAAAGCTCCTCTCGTCTTGCCCACCCTGCTCTCGAGGTGTCACTGTGTGCATTTTCTTTTGCCCAAAAGAGGGATACCACACTAAAAAATGCCTGGCAACAGGTTATCCTCATTAACGGGGTTTCACAAATGCCTGAGGCCAAAAAAAAGTTACCCCCGCTTTGTGGTCATTGGTAAGCTGCTATATCGGTTTACCAAGGTTAGGGGAAAATAAGTTGACCAGTTACTGGTTCCCCAGTCCTTCAGAAGTACAGTGCTTGAACTAGCCCACAATGATGCATTTGGGGGGGGTCACCTGGGGGCTGACAAGACCGAGGCGTGAATAACGGACCGGTTCTACTGGCCGGGAGTGAAAACAGAGGTGAGACGTTATTGCAGTTAATGTCCCACCTGCCAGCTGACTACACCAACATCCTACTTGATGAACCCATTGGTGCTGCTGCCCATCATCGATGTACCATTTGAGCACCCTGCGATAGGATTTAGTGGGCCCTTTGGTGAAATCAGCTCGGGCCACCAAGAAATCCTTGTGATACTCGATTATGCCACCAGGTTTCCAGAGGCATTTCCCCTAAGGCAGACTACTTTAAAAGCAATTGCCAAGTAAATGTTTAATTTTTTCTCAAGGACAGGATTCCCAAAGGAGATCTTGACAGACCAGGAAACCCCATTCATTCATTCATTCATGTCATATCTGTGCAAGTTGTTTCAAATCAAACAGCTGCACACATCGGTCTATCATCCACAGACAGATGGACCAGTATAGCGGTTTAATAAAACTCTCAAGTCAATGCTTAAAAGGATTGTGCAACAAGATTAAGAAGACAAAGAGTGGGACTGTCTCAGGAATCCACAGGTTTTTTCCCCATTCGAATTGGTTTACGAGTGAAGACCACAGGGATTGCTTGACATCCCTGAGGCACATAGGAAAGCATTGTCAAAGGAAGCCTGGAAAATGCTTGAACATGATATCATTGAGGAATCGCAGAGAGAGTGGTCGAGCCCCATTTTGTTGGTACCGAAGCCCAACAGGACGCTGCGATTTTGTAATGATTTTAGAAAAACTTAATGAGGTATCGAAGTTCGATGCTTACAAAATGCCGTGAGTAGATAAACTGATAGAGGGGTTAGGACCAGTCCGATACATTACTACCCGAGACCTCAAAGGCTACTGGCAAAGCCCGAGAAAAGATTGCCTTTTCTACCCCAGATGGTCATTTCCAATACAAAAGAATGCAGTTCGGCTTGCATTCTCCTCCAGCTACCTTACAGAGAACTATGGATAAAACCTTACGCCCACATCGAAAATACACTTCAGTCATCTTTACTAACGACTGGGAATCCCATCTTCCCCGAGTGCAGGCAGTCTCAGACTCTCTAAAGAAGGAAGAATTTACTGTGATCCATAAAAGTGTGCCATTGTGATGGAAGAGACCAAGTACTTGGGGTACATTGTGGGTAGAGGGTTGGTAAATTCACAGATAAACAAAGTAGAGGCGTTCCAGGATTGCCCCGCCCAGTCACAAAGAAACATATGCAAACCTTTTTGGGCATTGTAGGGTACTACGGCAGGTTTGTCCCCAACTTTACCACTATTGCTGCACCTCTCGAAGACCTGACAAAGGAAAAAAAGTTGTGGTGAAATGACATGACAAGTAGAGCTGCACAATTCTGGGAAAAATGAGTATCGCAAATTTTTTTGCATAAAAGGAAGATCACGATTCTCAAAAATGTATTTACAGTTATTTTCAACACAAAACTGAGCTTATGTGCTTAAATACAGTATATGTAAATCTGACGGACTGTTTACATGTTACATTTTAAAAGCCACAGCAAACCTGCTGACCTTACATGCTTGCTAATGTGAAAGAACAGTTCTGATTTTCACATTTAACTAAATGTGAAAATCAGAGCTGTTCTGTCACATTAGCAAGCATGTAAGGTTTGCTGCGGCTTTTAAAATTTAACATGTAAACAGTCCGTCAGATTTACACATACTGTATTTAAGCACATGAGCTCCATTTTGTGTTGAAAATAACTGAAAGCTAAAACTCTGTTGGGTGTAACAAGATGTCCGCGTGCTCCCTTCTCACTAACATTACTGTGCAGGAGTGTGGGGTGGAGCAAGATGGCGGTGACGAAATATCACTTCCTGACGAGACAGCCGCCGCCGGGTGTACCAAGATGGCCACCGCTCCGGAGCTAGGCCGAAGCCGGGGACTTTCCTATGGCCGCACCCGAGTAGCAGTACCGCTGGATCGGCCCCATTTGCATTCCACGCTGGATTCGAAAATCGCGGGTAATCCAGCCTGGAGATGGCGTGCGCGGGGGGGGCATATGAATCAAGATCACGATTTTCTTACGATTAATCGTGCAGCTCTAATGACAAGGCTTTCCAGGAGCTTAAAACAGCCTTGTGTCAGTATCCACTACTGGTCGCTCCTGACTTTTCAAGAGAATTTTTTGTTCAAACAGATGCCTCAAATGAAGGCGTGGGAGCTGTTCTGTTCCAAGAGGTTAATGGGGAGGAACACCCCATAGATTTTCTGAGTAGAAAATTGACAGCTGCTAAGAGAAACTACGCTGTGGTGGAGCGGGAGTGCCTGGCCATTAAGTGGGCTCTGGACTCACTACACTATTTTCTCCTTGATAGGAAGTTTAGCCTGGTGTCAGACCATGCCCCAATGGCCTGGATGAGATGGAATAAACACACAAATGCCAGAGTTACCAGGTGGTTTTTGGCATTGCAAGAGTTCAAATTTGTAGTTGAACACAAACCAGGAAAGCAACACCAGAACACAGATGCCCTATACAGGGTACACTGTAGGGTGTCCCACATTGTCTTGGACACCTCCATGTTGAGGCGGGGGGGGGGGTATGTACAGGACACTGGGAATGTGTCCTGGATGGCAGGTACATTACCATGATGTTTAAACTTTGGTCCCTTTAAGGGGTACAGTTGCAGAGATTTTGTGGTACTGAGGTGCCCCGGGTTAAGTTTGGCTGGAGAAGACCGACTTCCAGGACTCTCTGGATTGCTAAATTTATATTAGGGACCCAGGATTTGGAAGGTTCAAAGAGACTTGGGGCTGGGGGCTAAAGCACATAGTACACAAGTGTATTGCCTAGTGCCCAAAGGTCCATTAATAGGCTTATATCACAGTATTTCAGAAGTTTACTCACAAGATAAGTGTTCAGAGTTGTGTCATCATTTCAGACCTGGGAGGCACATTGCGGTTCACTAGCATCGTACACAAGGTGGTTTACATACGCTTGGAATCAGAGACTGAATTTATAACCAGGGACTGTACCACTGCAGAGATTTATGAGGACTCATATATGCAGCTAACTGATACGGTACAAACAAAGCTGAAGTTCTCAAACATCACATACCAAGCCATCTTCTCCACTTTCAGAAGCATATTTACACCGGGAGTCACCAGAGGCTGTACCACTTTTCTGGAACTAGAGAGCCCTCTGATGCTGACACAGTACACGGGGGTTTGGTCACATTCCAGTTTATGTCTGTCCCATCCATGAACCTATACTTTAGACTGGGTCATGGCTGTGGACCAGAGAAGCACCCTGTAGCTGACTAACACAGTATACCAAGGCCAGATGCACACTGTATTCTCTATGACACCTTTTCGCCTAGAGGAGTTTAGCAGCAGATAAACACTGTAAAAGGCTGCATTTTTGCATACGTATTTTTAACTACTTCCCACCCGGCCACTTGGGAGCTTCCTCCTGAGTGGACGTTCAGGAACGAGGGGGATTGCGCTCGTTCCAGCGCAGCAGTGCATCTTCGATCAGCAGTAGGGCTCTGTGATTGGCCATCCTGATCACATGATGGCTGTGTCCAATCAAAGCCGTCATATGATGTAAATAGAGAGTCGGTTGCTAGGCAATTGGCTCTCCTCTCCTCAAACAGAAGTTGTCAGTGAGGAGAGGAGTGCAGATCTCTGCAGCCGGCCGGTGATCAGTGAGTATGAGCTGTTTTTTACAGCTTTATACACACAGATCACCGGATTAGTGTCCCCACACATGATCCATCATGTAAACACACAAAGTCCCCAAAATAGTGCCCCCAAAACACATGTCCCCACATAGTAAAAACACCTGTCCCCCACATATGTAACAGTAAAATCATATGTCCCAATGATCATTTGCACATATATGTCCGTGATCACCTGCGCACATCTGTACATGATCATCTGCGTACATCTATTCGTGATCACACAAACCAATTATTATACACTTAACGGGATTTGTTTTACCAAAGACATGTAGCAGAACACATTTTGGCTTAAATTTATGCCAAAATTAGATTTTATTGGATTTCTTTTAAAAGAGAAAGAATAAAATATTGTTTTTTTTTCCCCAAATTTCTGCTTCTTTTTCACTTATATCGCAAAAAAAATAAAAAACAAAGTCGTGAATAAATACCACCAAAAGAAAGCTCTATTTGTGTAAACAAAATTATAAAAATGTATTTGGGTAAAGCGTAGCATGACCACGCAATTGTCATTGAAAGTGTGAGACCGCTGAAAGCTAAAAATTGGTCTGGGAAGGAAGGGGGTGAAAGTGCCCAGTATTGAAGTAGTTAGGTGTCTAGCCTTAATGCAGTCCATTGGCAATAATGTAAGTTTATTCTGTCCATTATAATGCATAATGTGCAAGCATGCATAAACACACCTAGGGTTAATACACATTAGGTGTTTTTGAGCATTTTTTTATGCTCAAAAGCTCCTTATCTGAAAAGGACTTTGGTGGGGTTTTTCGCTGCTTTTAAATGTCCCTGCCTCCAAACTACTGTAAAGACCTATAGTGGGCATGGACACATAGGCTAACATTAAGGGGCATTTACAGGCAGAGAAAAAAAACTTGGAAAAAAACAAGCTTCCAGAAGCAGCATTTTTGAGCTCAAGTGTCCATGAGCCCTAAGGTCTGGAATCCGTCACAAACAAACCCCAGTGACTAAGGGCCAAATTTTAGCAATGCCTCAAGATCTTTGGTCTAGTGGGTTCCAGGTCCGTTCTTCAAAGCAATCGCTGAGGATACACTGATCAGGGTAGCTATTGTGTAGAGCCAAGCTCAAGCATAGTAATAAAGTTCTTGATTTAAGGGAAAAACATTCATGAAGTACCAAGAATGTTGATAGAAGAAAAAACAGTAAAAATATGGAGATCTTGTCTCAGTACAGCTCTAACCTGATATACTAGAAAAAAAAAAAACGAAAGCATGGTAGTTAGGGGGGTTGGTTCGTTTGGGGCTGGCCATCAATGTTTTTTTCTCTGGGTGCCAATGTCTACCTCCTGAAGGCAACTGCATGTAATCAATGTGACCAAGAATTGCTACATTCTAGTGTCCCCCAATAAAGAAATTCGCATTTTAGACATTGGTCACCTCATTAGAAGATTTACCCTTACCACTTATACTGGTGACAACTGAAAACTTTTGGATTTCCAATTACTTTTTGTCTTGGTAACAATGGTCACTAGGACAAATAGAGAGCATAAATCTACCTAGCCAGGATTATTATTAGTATACAGGATTTATATGGCGCCAACAGGTTGTGCAGCACTTTACAAAATGAGGGCAGACAGTACAGTTACAATACAATTCAATACAGGAGGAATCAGAGGGCCCTGCTCATTAAAGCTTCCAAACTAGGTGGGAAAATCAAGCGATACAAAAGGTAATAACTGTGGGGCCTTAGTTGATGGAGAAAAGTACAGTTGTTAGTTAAATGCAGGATAGGCAGTGCCGATCCTGACCTCCCTGGGGTCCTAAGCAAAATGACATGTCACTTTAAAGTTGAGAAGTGGGGGGGGGGGGCTGCCAAAAATGACATGTCAGATTAAAGTTGAGAAGCGGGGGGACGGGGGATGCTGCCGACAGTGACATGTCACATTTAAGATTAATGATGTGAAGTGGGGAGAGGGGGTGTTCTGCTGTCGGAAATGACATCTTACATTAAAGAGAGAAGCGGGGGGTGCGGACTTCTTACCTCTTCTCCCATGCAGCCAGCGAGTTAAGAAGCCTCTAGTAATTTGGGGGGCCCTCTGCAGCTTTGCGGGGCGCTAAGCGGCTTGCTTAATGAGCCTATAGGGCGGATCGGCCCTGAGGATAGGCTTCTGAGGTTTTCAGGGATTGTCTAAAAGCAAACAGAGTAGGATATATTTGGACAGGGTTCCATAGGATGGGTGAGGCTCAGGAAAATTCCTGGAGGCGAGCATGGGAGGAGTAGAGCAGGAGGTCTTGGGAAGAACAAAGAGAAATATTAGGGTGGTATTTTGAGACTAGGTTAGTGATGTAGCTGGGAGCAGAGTCGTGGATGGCTTTGTAAGTAGTTAGTATTTTGATTTTAATTTGTTGGGTGAGCGGGAGCCAATGGAGGGATTGACACAGAGGAGTAACAAAAGCTGAGTGGTTGGTAAGGTGGATGATCCTGGCATTAGCATTCATAACAGACTGAAGGAAGGATAGCCTACATAAAGGTAAGCCAAGGATAGACAGGTCTTGAGTTTTGGTCACTTTAAAAGAGCCATGGTATATTCAAACTGCTCCTTTTTCACTCTAGCTTTGAATTGTAGGAATGGTAGGCTCATTGTTCTCACTATGTAACCCAGTACTTATAAAAAGCTTGCAATGACAAACCATTTGACACAAAGAATATCTGATGGCTTCAATGCACAAGGCTTTCTTTGTGCCTGTATGTACTTTCAGAGAAAATGCATTATGGTAACAAAGTACCCATGGGTAGGAGTGGGAATCATGGAAGCAAAAATTAACTCATGGGAAGAAGTTTAAGTGGTTGTAACAGGTAAAGGTTTTTACCTTCATGCATTTTATGCATTAGGTAAAAAAGCCTGTGCGGAGCTCCCCCGCAGCCCTCCCTAATACTTACCTGAGCTCCATCTTAAAGGGTTTGTAAAGGATTTTTTTGTTATCTTAATGGCTTCCTTTACCTTAATGCAGTGCTGTTTTCATGTCCTCATTGTTCGTTTTTGCTCTCAAGTTGCTGTAATTCTTCTCTGATCTCCACACTTCCTGGTTGTCTGTTTCCTGATAACAAACAGTGCTGTGAGCCTTCTCTCTGTGGTCAAGGAGGTGTGATAACTGTGTGTCTAAAACCCCTCAGCACCAATCAGTTTTGTTTTCCAAACATTTACTGCCTTGTATTGGCTCTGTGGCTCTGTACAGCAGAAAGGCAGGAAACAACATGCAAAAACGAAACTAGAGGTACATTATATGATTGATCTTTTATCTATTTTTAATCGTTTTTAAAAGGAATCAGTTAACCATTATGTCTCTATACCCTGTAAACAGTAATTTCAGCATAACATTTTTTTTATTTACAACTCCTTTAATCTAGCGATGTGCATGAAAGCAGCAGCTCTACTGGGTCTCTCTATCCTCACTGGCTGAGACATAGCAGCAGGAGCCATTGGCTTCTGCTGCTGTCAATCTCAGCCAATGAAGAGGGAGCAGAGGCAGGACTAAGCCTGTGTGCCCAATACACACAGACACAAAGGTGGCTTGGAAGAGAGCTTGCACAAATGCCCCCAGAGGTGGCAGCTTGCTCTGGGGGGACTTGGCAAAGGGGATCAGAAACAACAATAGAATACCCAAGAAGAGGAGGATCAGGGCTAATCTATGCAGCAAAACCAATACACAGAGCAAGCATTATTATTATTATTTATGTACTTATATAGCCCTGTCAATTTACGCAGTGCTTTACATATACATTGTACATTCACATCGGTCCCTACCCTCAAGGAGCTTACAATCTAAGGTCCCTGTAACGGAATGCACCGTGACAGACTGAGATATTCCTATGTCTAGGGTCACCTTATGTCCACTAGGGCCATAGGGTGACAAAGAATCATAATTCATATATTACAGATGGGACATTATTAATACTTCATTTTAGGACTGAGATATCACAAGGAGTTCATGATGACATGACCAGGTGAACCAGACAGTGAGTCATACCTTTGTATAATAGGCTATTGAAATATCTTAAGGTGCTGGCTATTCACTGTAAAGACATTCCGTTGAAGGTGTTGATTGCACCCACTCTCACAAGACTCTGCCATTGTGTGATAAAGCTGTCTAGATAACTTATTCAACTAGATGTCTGTTATTATTCAAGGTTAATTGAACCCTATTGATGATACGATGCCGTCATGTCTAGCTACCAATTAAAGAATTATCCTCAGTGAGTGAATAGGGGGGTGGAGATTACATTGTCCTGTGACTAACTGCATTATGCTTGAGACTGTATAAGAAGCTGAGAAAATACCAATTAATTGTCATATCTTTGGAAGCAAGTGCAGAGCTTGAGTCTCGTCTTGTTTATGGGAATTGATATGGATCGTGTATGCAATATTGTCGGAGTGTGTCGGATAAGCTTGTCGTGGATGGATGGAAGGTCGTAAGCGGTGGTGACCGTTTTATTTGGTGGCACAGCAGTGGGATGATTCCATCATCAGAAGGACAGCTTTATCACACAATGGCAGAGTCTTGTGAGAGTGGGTGCAATCAACACCTTCAACGGAATGTCTTTACAGTGAATAGCCAACACCTTAAGATATTTCAATAGCCTATTATACAAAAGGTATGACTCACTGTCTGGTTCACCTGGTCATGTCATCATGAACTCCTTGTGATATCTCAGTCCTAAAATGAAGTATTAATAATGTCCCATCTGTAATATATGAATTATGATTCTTTGTCACCCTATGGCCTTAATGGACATAAGGTGACCCTAGACATAGGAATATCTCAGTCTGTCACGGTGCATTCCGTTACAGTCCCTAACTCACATTCATATACTAGGGACAATTTTTAGACAGAAGCCAATTAGGAAACCTGCGCAGGCACAGGGAAAACATGTAAACTCTAGGCCGGTAGTGTCATGGTTGGGATTCGAACCAGCGACCCATTTTACTGATATGCAAGTATGATGTGTTTATTATGTTTTGGCTTCTGTGATATTGTATAGTAGCAATGAAGTAATGTGCAGTGGAACGTGTAGGATTTAATATGGCACACAAAATCAGCTGCTATCAGTCTTTTCACTTTAACCACTTCAGCCCCGGAAGGATTTACCCCCTTCCTGACCAGAGCACTTTTTGTGATTCAGCACTGCGTCGCTTTAACTGACAATTGCGCGGTCGTGCGATGTGGCTCCCAAACAAAATTGGCGTCCTTTTTTTCCAACAAATAGAGCTTTCTTTTGGTGGTATTTAATCATCTCTGCGGTTTTTATTTTTTGCGCTATAAACAAAAATAGAGCCACGATTTTGAAAAAAAATCAATATTTTTTACATTTTGCTATAATAAATATCCCCCAAAAATATCTAAAAAAACTTTTTTTTTCCTCAGTTTAGGCCGATACGTATTCATCTACATATTTTTCGTTAAAAAAAAAAAATCGCAATTAGCATTTATTGATTGGTTTGCGCAAAATTTATAGTGTTTACAAAAAAAGGGGTAGTTTTATGGCATTTTTATTAATTTTTTTTTTTTACTAGTAATGGCAGCGATCAGCATTTTTTTACGGTACTGCGATATTATGGTGGACACATCGGACAATTTTGACACATTTTTGGGACCATTGGCATTTTTATAGCGATCAATGCTATAAAAATGCATTGGATTACTATAAAAATGCCATTGGCAGTGAAGGGGTTAACACTAGGGGGCAGGGAAGGGGTTAAGTGTGTTCCTGGTGTGTTCTAACTGTATGGGGGGGGTGGCCTCACTAGGGGAAATCACTGATCTTCTGTCCATACATTGTATGAACAGGAGATCAGCGTTTCCCCGCTGACAGGACCGAGAGCTATGTGTTTACACACATAGCTCCCGGTCCCCGCTCTGTAACGAACGAGCGCGCGTGCACGGAGGCGATCGCGCCCGCCGGGCGCGCGCGGGACTCGGGGGGCGCGCACGCGCCCCCTAGCGGCCGCAGAAGATAGGACGTAGAGCTACGTGCTCTCGCGTAGCAGTGCCGACCTGCCGCAGTAATATGACGGCGGCTGGTCGGCAAGTAGTTAAAGAAGAAAATGCTCATAAATATTGAAAGCTTGTAAGAAAAAAGTAACGAATAGGCAGTCTATAGCTTGTTTTGTATGGTTTTTTTTGCATATTCCTAGCTTAGCTTGTACAAATAATAAAATATTGTACAAATAATAAAATATTGAGAGTATACAGGATTATCCTACCAAAACCTACATGAAGACAAAAAAAATCTATATATTTTTTTTCAACAATGTGGCTTATTTTCTATAGTTCCTTGGAATTTGGTTCAGATCTTGTTATATGTAGGCTTGCCAAAATGATGGGCTCCTTCCGTTATAGTCGGGTGACTTGCTCTTATAGGGGAATTTTACATATTCTGCATGTTGGAGCGTTGCGCACAATAAGCAAGGTGTGAAAAACTCTACTAACATTTGATGGATCAAGACAGAAATATGAACCTTAAAACAAAAATTAAGCTGGCCACACAAAGAGCCTCCCTTCACCCAACATGGACATGAGCTTCATATGGCGAGGCTTCTCCCCAAGTAACGCTTGGAGGACAGGAGAGGGAATGCTTAGTTTAGTATCTTTATTCATCTTAATGATTTCTCAGAAGAATAAAATACCAGACAAAAATAATGACATGTCTGATTGCTAAACTTGTTAAAGCTAGTCTCCTGGATTCTCCCTATGTTGTTGTTCATGTTCCTTACAGTATATGCAGAGATTATAAAAACATTTCCTTTGACGGTCTTTACCTGTTTATGACAAGCTTTATGGAATCCTGTACTATGAATATTTGTCAGATGCCAATGATTATCTCCTTTTGGAAAGCTGGCTGTCTTGCTATTTTGCTAATTTAAGGTTACTGTACAGTGACACATAATAGGAGACTAGCAACAGCCAGACAACCAGCATTTTCGGAATGACAGCCTCCATATTTTTTATATATATATATATATATATATATATATATATATATATATATATATATATATATAGTACTTCATATCATTTGATAGAAAAAAATACATTCAAAATGTATATATATTTATCTGTATGCATACCCACAATCCTAAAAGGAAGCATGGTACTATCAGGGAATTCAATAAAGCATTAAGAACCACTTTTCTGGCACTGATATGGACCTTTAAAAAGTTATGTGCCAGATTCATGCGACTTTACAAAGTTGTGTTATTACTGTTCCAAACAAATAAATACAAATAATAAGATAGCTAGATGGATATAAGATACATAGTAAAACTGGGGTTACGCAAGATCAACTCTACGTTGGCATACAGAGACAGGTAGTGTGCCCGTCTCTGTGCGCTGCTGTGTAGAAGAGTAGTTTGTTTGCCATTGACACCTCCTCCTCCCCATCTCTCACTGGTTGTCAAGAACTCCAAGCAAGTAGTGATACACTGACAGTAAGCAGAGCCTTAGGGGAAGATGAGACACTAGTATCCCATCAGGTACAAAGCATGAACTACAAATGAATATCATACAGTACCTTGAAAAAGTATTCACACCCCTTGAAATGTTACACATTTTCTCACATTACAACAAAAAACGTAAATGTATTTTACTGGGATTTTATGTGATAGACCAACACAGTGGCACATAATTGTGAAGTGAAAGGAAAATGATAAATGGTTTTCCAAATTTTTTACAAATACATTTTTAAAAAGTGTGGCGTACATTTGTATTCAGCCCCCCTGTGCCAATACTTTGCAGAACCCCCTTTCACTGCAATTACAACTGCAAGTCTTTTCTGGAGGTCTCTACCAGATTTGCACATCTAGAGAGAGAGTGACAATTTCGCCCATTCTTCTTTGCAAAATAGCTCAAGCTCTGTCAGATTGGATGGAGAGCATCTGAACAGAAATTTTCAAGTCTCGCCACAGATTCTCAATTGGATTTAGGTATGGATTTTGACTGAGCCATTCTAACACATGAATATGCTTTAAGCTAAACCATTACATTGTAGCTCTGGCTGTATGTTTAGGGTCATTGTCTTGGTGAACCTCCGCCCTAGTCTCAAGTCTTTTCTTCTAACATTGCCCTGTATTTGGCTCCATCCACCTTTCCATCAACTCTGACCAGCTTCCCTGTCCCTGCTGAAGAAAGGCATCCCTGCAACATCATGCTGCCACCACCATGTTTCACAGTGGGGATGGTGTTTTCAGGGTGATGTGCTGTGTCAGTTTTCCGTTCAAAGTTCAAATTTGGTCTCATCTGACCAGAGCTTCTCGCAAACAAAAAACAAAAGTTCTGCTGGCTTTTTTTTTCCGAGAATGGCTTTCTTCTTGCCACTCTTCCATAAAGGCCAGATTTTTGGAAGGCACGCCTAATAGTTGTCCTGTGGACAGATTCTCCCACCTGAGCTGTGGATGTCTGCAACTCCTCCAGCGTTATCATGGGCCTTTTGTCTGCTTCTCTGATTAATGCTCTCCTTGCCCAGCCTGTCAGTTTAGGTGGACAGCCATGTCTTTGTAGGTTTACAGTTGTGCTACACTCTTTCCATTTTCGGATGATCGATTGAACAGTGCACTGTGAGATGTTCAAAGATTGGGATATATTTTTATAACCTAACTCTGCTTTAAACTTTTCCACAAAATTAACCCTGACCTGTCTGGTGTGTTCCTTGGCCTTCGTGATGCAGTTTTCTCACTAAGGTTCTCTAACAAACATCTGAGGGCTTCACAGAACAGATAAAATCCCAATAAAATACATTTACGTTTTGGTTGTAACATGACATGTGGCAAATTTCAAGGGGTATGAATACTTTTTCAAAGCAATGTACTTCTTCTATATACATTGTGTTTAAAAAAAGAATGATCCCATTTTAAAACCTTATATCTGTTCAACCATACACCACCAATGAATGAAACTTGTACTACTTGAACGGGCATGGCCTAGAATTTCAAATGACAGCCGCTACCATGGCCATCTTGACGCCAACCTCACTCGTTAACAAGATGGCATTTTGTGTTCTCCAATTTAGCAAAACCGTGTCCGTAATAACAGTGCAGTGTGTGTTTCGACAGCTTTTAGGGATTGATCCACCAGTGGCAAAGAACAGTTGTCGCTGGTTTAAATAATTTGAAGAATCAGGGTGACCACGCACTCCCAAGGAAAATGTGCACCTAAATTCAAGAGGCTTTTAGCGAAGCCTGCACAAGTCTGCTCGTCGTGCTAGCAGAGAACTTGCAATTTTTCATATGACTGGCATGTGTTAAGACAACGTTTGCTTCTGAGGCCATACCGATTGTAACTGGTGCAAGCTCTTTGTGTAAGTGACAGAAGAGAATGTTTAGATTTCTATCATATGCTCTTCGACCACATGGAGGACGACAGATTCTTACCACAGTTGATTTGTTAGTCACTTGGCCCCCAAGATCTTCAGACATTACACCCTGTGACATTTTGTTGTGGGGATATGTAAAACAACGCTGACTTGGATGAGCTCAAAAACAGAATCAAGGCTGCAGTAACTTCTGTGGGAGAAGGCACTCTCAGACGCGTTGGGGACAAATTAAACTATGGTCTTGAATGTATTTGTTTAGCAGGTGGAGGGAAGGTAGAGCATTTATAGCACGGTAAGTGAAACTTGAGGACTAACTTAAATGGGTTGCAATTTGTTATGCAACTGTAAGACATTTTTATTTTGAAATAGAACAAACTTTTTAAAACACACTGTATTATCAGAGATGTGTAGTTGCATCTTAGACTAATTTGAACAGGTTGGTTTTGAATTAGCCAAAGCTTTGAACAAACATCACTATCAAAATCATTATCAATTTAACCACTTCTATACTGGGCCTATTCGGGCACTCCTCTTCTACAGGTAAAAAAAAAAGATCTTTCTTTCCAGCGGAGTTCTGGGCTTCGTTTAGATCCGCCGGCCGGACGTGACGTTATAATGTCACGCCCGGGCCTCCGAAAGTCATAAAGATGACTGGGGACCATATGGTCAACAGGCGACGGGTTATTTCTTTGTTTCGCCGATTGTACAAGCACCAGAGAAGCACCAGAGGGTGGCGGGGGGGGGGGGGGGTGTCCATTCCCGCCATCTGTAAAAACGATCAAGCGACTGAACTGCCGCTATCCTTGTTCTTACAGTGCACACAATTGCCAGGTGTAAACGTTGATATCTGAATGATGCATAAGGCATCATTCATATGTCCCCACTCAAAGTCAATGACGACATATGATGTGCTTGGGCCCCCCCAGTGTCCTCAGAGAAAGTCACTTGCCCTGGGGGAATCGCTGCATGCTTGCTCCCAAGCCGTTGATCTATGCAGCTCTAAGACACATAGACAAACAAAGATTTGGGGGGGACACTCTAAAAGATGCATTAAAGATGGTGCAGCTATAAGACCATAACACGGAACAAAATGTTATGTTTTATGGTCTTTTGGCTGCACAATCTTTAATGCATCATTTAGGGTGTTTTCCCCTTCAAGTCTTTGTCTATTGTATGGATTCTGACCAAATCCTTTTGGGCAGGAACACCCCACTCCCCCATCATTGCCTCTCTTTAGCGTCCACCTGTGTTATAGGAGGAGTCCTTTTGTTCTCCCATATAGAGGAGTGCATTTCTCACATGTTCAGAGAAGCAGGATCTTCCATTCTATGGATAGCACAGGACTCACTAATAATGGGGTACTTTGTCGCAGTAAGTGGGCTTAAGCACCATATAGCAATATGGTGTGACCAAATTAGAGGTCGATCGATATGGGTTTTTCTCTGGCCAATGCCGATATTTAGAAATTGGCCGATATATGATGCGGATTTATTTGGGCCGATATGTTAGGTCGATTTAAAAAAAAACATTCCCCTTCATCTCATAAAATCTAACAGTTGGACCCCTTTCACACTGGGGTGTTTTTCAGGCGCATTTGGGCTAAAAATAGCACCTGTAAAGTGCTTGCAAAACGGCTCCCCTGCAGTCTCAGTGTGAACGCCCGAGTGCTTTCACACTGAGGCCGCTTGCTGGCAGGACTTAAAGAAAAAAGTCCTGCAAGCAGCATCTTTGGAGCGGTGTATACCGCACCTCTACCACTCTTGCCCATTGAAATGAATGGGCACTGCTGCCGAAGCACCTGCAAAAGCCTGCACCTGCGCTTCTGCAGCGGTGCTACACGGGTGCATTTAACCTCTTCATTGGCCGCTAGCTGGGTTATAAGCTATATGGTCACTTACCTGTTCTGGGCGCCCGCGATGTCGGCACCTAAAGCTGATCTCTCCCTCTGCTCTCAGGTGCTGCCCTGGCCATCTTCAGTAAGGGAATCAGGAAGCAGGCACAAAAACAGGTAATCAAAACTTTTGAACGAAGGAAAAAAAATATATAATGTTTGGGGGCTCTAAGTGATTTTCTAGCACAAAATACAGGACTTTTAATTCTAAGCAACAAGTGCCAGAAAAGATCTAGGCCCAGATTCACAAAGCGCTGACGTATAGCACATTACGGCGACGTAAGAGCAAAAAAACTGGCCACCCTACGCCGACGTAGCTTGCACACGCCGGCGTAGCGTGTGCGCACATATGGGCTGGACGCATGTTGCTGCTCCCTTTGATTAGGCATTCAAACATGCAAATGAGGGAAATACGGCAATTCACGAACGTGAGTGCGCCCGATGCATGCTACACGAGGTGCGCATAAGCTGTACGTCCGGCGTAAAGTTATTCCCCATAGATGAGGTGCAAACCGGCAACAGACATGCAAAGGTCTGCCCCAGGGAACACAAGCCGGCATATTGTGCGTTGGACGTGTCTGGCTGGGCGTACGTTAAGTTCACTGCGTATGTGGTGATCCGGCGTAGCTTAGGCAGTTGTGCCGGCGTGGTTGCATAAGGGTGCTGTGCATGCGTCCACGTCACAGCGCATGCGCAGTTCGTGATACGCCGGGAGTAAAACACTGCACCATGCTCGGACCATCATTTGCATGGGGTCACACCCATTTACGCCTATGCCGGCCTGCGCCTTCGAAATCCACGCCATGCTGGCGCAGCGTTGGGAGCACTGGCTTGCTGAATGCTATGCTTGCCTCTCCGCGATACGCTGGCAAGGCGTACAGCATTTGCACTACGGCGGCATAATGTGCGCCCATCTCTCTGTGAATCTGGGCCCTAGTCTTTAAAATGGTTAAACTGAAAACTTCTACACAGGAGTTCAGTTCATTGATAAGTAGAAACATTGTATCTTTTCTTACACTTGACAGGCTGCCCAGAGACAAGCCGCTCCACACTTCAGGCAACTTACAATGACTTCTGTATCATAGAAGTCAATGCAAGTCACACTGAAGTAAATCTGCTTTTTTTTTTTTTTAAAACAATGGGCTGATGCGATTAATTAAAAAGTGCCAAAAATCGGTCGATATATCAGTCGACCTCTAGACCAAATTCTCTTATTTTTTTTAAATGTTCAGGTGTTTTAAATAGCCTTGCAGGAGTTAAATGTAATATTTTGTTCTATAAGACACATAGAGCCCTGATGCCCCCCCCAATGGGATCCTGCTGCTGTCTCAGCCAATGAGGAGGGAGAGTCCCAGGACAGCCAGGGCTAGTGTGAACATCGCTGGATTGGAGGGAGGTCAGATAAGGATTGGGGGGGGGGGGGGCTGCACACAGGTTTTTTTTTTACCTTTATGCATAGAACTTATGAAGGTAAAAATCTTTAGCCTTTAGAACCACTTTAATACTCAAATAATTACTGACTCCCCATATTCGTATTCATCTCTGCATATAAGCTAGGACATTTTATAACTGTGTGCTGCAGATATAGGAATTTTGAGTTGTCACATTTTCAAGAACTGCGGTCCAAGATTGAGATTTGGATAAGTAAAATCATATAAGGAACCAGGTTGGGACTTTACATCTTGGTGAATCAGCCAAAACATTTGATAACTAGTTTGAAGCAAGCTTTGGTCAATCAGACCTTGCTATGAGGACATCCGAATTAGATTTATGTAATATTTTTGGTATATTGGTGTTAAAATCCTTACACCAGTGATGTTAAAGTGGATGTAAAGCCACTCTCATCCTTTCTAAACTACTGCCATAGTGCTGATCTATAAGGATATAGATGCCTCCTGGATGTATCTTACCTGTCAAATGTCTAGTGCATGAGATATGTAAATAACAGCAAGGGGGAAGAACGGACAAAAGTTTTCTCCTGTTTGTCCGTTTATCTCACTAAAAGAAGTAAAGAGGATTGCTCAGAGCTGGATTAACTCTTTGTGGTAAGACTGGGCACAGATGATAGGAAATCTTATACTATACATTGTGACAAAAAAAAAAGTCAAATCTTATACATGACTGGTCACCATTACAAAAAAAAGTTCCTGGGACCCGTCGTGTTTGGGATGAAAAAATGTAATGTTTCGGTATGCTGTCCTATGTGCATGAGGTGAGTAGCATGTCTTCCAACTTTCTGAAATGCTAAAGAGGGACACCTTTTACAATACAGTATTTAGGCAAAGGACAGGTCCCTGCCAAAGCCCCAGTTAACCGTCTCAGGTTCTCAGCAGCTCGCTGAGAGGCTGAGCCGGTGCCAGTCCAGGCATGTGGGTGAATCCTGACTTCATTGTCGCAACCTTGCTCGAGCCTAGAATGGCTCTGTGACATAAGCTGACAGTGGGCTTCAGCCCGCTGTCTGCTGAGAACGGGTAACAGGAGTTCAGAACGGACTGCATTTCTGTGACCCATAGAAGTACAGCCTAACAAGCTTTGGTTGAACTTCTTTAACAGAAGCAAAAAAAACAGTAAGTAAATCATTGCTCTCTCTCCCATTGCTGGATGGTGCTCTCTCCCTCTCGCTCTCATATCCCCTGCAACCAGGGAGCTTTGGTCAAATTAACAGGATTCCAGGAGAAGCAAGACAATAGAGAGGGAACTCCAAGTACTATTGACTTTCTGTGCGGTGTTTACATTTTTAACACATCATAAATTTCAACCTGGTTACGTTGTCATTACAGCTCTTAGAAGTACTCTCCAACTGCTGGCACGAAGGCAGGAGGATTCTGTAAATAATAGTTAGTGAAATCACTTTGCACTCCATTAATTCATAAAACACTCTCTATCTACTTCAAAAGCAATCTCTTTGTCACCACACAAAATGGTGTTTTCTATTTTAACGATTTGCTACTTGTACTTGTCATAACTACATGAGGCAAGTATGTTATTGTAAGCGGCATTCTCACAGTAAAGTAACATAGCTCTCTATCATTCTCCTACCTACACACTACCCTTCAGCTACAAGTTTCAGGCTGCTAGTAATCCCCTCATAAATCAAGGGCATAATCCGTATTCCAACAGAAGTATGCGGCAGGAAGCAAATACCTAAGGGAGACAAGATCGTGCTGTCAAATTGCACAGTAAAAAACAAGGATCTAACAATGATGATGAATGTAAACTGGAAGACTGTGCAGATCTTGTCCGTCTTGACATAGGAAGGAAAAACGAACGTGACTACCACAATATTTGCACTATGCAAATTTGTAAAAAAAAAAAGAAGAAAAGACTTGATTTAAAAAACACTTGTCGGCCGCCCTATAGCAGATTAACTACTATAGGGCAGTCGTTCTGTGCAGAATCATGTATATATACATGATTCGTAACTTCCGGGTATGCAGCCGCTTCTGCTGGGATTAGTCACAGCAGAAGCCGATCAGTGGGTGCTACCCCACGGATGTCTACCGGCAACCGCTGATCACCAAGGAGACACACTGGACGGAGCTCTTTATATGTAAACAAACAACGCAGAGCTCTGTCCTGTCAGCGAGGTTGTGCTAGATTTTGTTTCCTGCAAAGCAGAGAATAAAATCCAGCACACCCTTAGTAAAAGCAGCACACTGTGTACACAAAAACACTGGTTAGGCACACATTTAACTCTTTAATCACCCTATATCTTTAACCCCTTCACAGTCCGTGTCATTAGTACATTAGTACCTATTTTTAGCACTGATCACTGTATTAGTGTTGCTGGTTCCCTCAAAGTGTCAGTTAGTGTCAGATTGTCACTATCGCAGTCCCACTATAAGTCGCCAATTTGCGACATTACTAGTATAAAAAAAAATTAAAAAATTCCAGTATATATACACACCAGTTTGTAGACGCTATAACTTTTGTGCAAACCACTACTAATCAATATACTTAAGCAGAATACATATTGGCCTAAATTTATGAAGAAATTCGATTTTTTTTATCGGATATGTTTTATTGTTATAGCAAAAAATGTAAAAAATAGTTTTAAAAAAAAAAAAAGTTGTTGGTTTATAGCGCAAAAAATAAAAAACCCAGTGTTGATCAAATATCACCAATAGAAAACTCTACTTGTGGGAAAAAAAATAAACTTCATTCATGTACAGTATTGCATGTTCGCACATTTGTCAGTTAAAATAAAGCAATAGCGTATATCGGAAAATAGCCCGGTCAGAAAGGAGGGGGGGTAAATCTTCGGAAGGTCAAGGCAACTTTTTTTTTCCATTTTGGATGGATTGGAGAGGGATTAACACCTGTCGAGTTTTTAATACCATCTATACCACTTTGGGTTGTCAACAGAACAGGAATAAAGAAGACATCTTCCAGTGACAACCAGAAATGTTTTACTGTGGAGGGATTTCCTCTCACTTCCTGTTTTGGTTATGGAACAGTAAGTGAAGGGAAATCTCCCCTCCCTTAGTTCTACTTTCATACATAGAATCATTTGACGTGTATAATGGTAAAGCTCTATATTTTTTACTACCATGCTGAGACCTCCATTTGTACTTACAGTTCTACTCTGCTGGACAACAAAAACCTCTACCTATCATCTCCAGAACATAAGGGATAGGTGTTCTGTAATCCAGTAGAAAAGAGCTTAGGCAGGTCTGACAATCCAGCTCTGAGCAATCCTATTTTATTGTTCAGTGAGATAAAACACTAACAGAGAAAAACCTTGGTCCGTTCCGCCCCCTTGCTGTGAGTGACAGGTTATTTACATATCTCATGCACTAGCCTGGAGACAGGCAATATTTTTTAATTTCCACCCCCACTCCTTTTCTAAAGTCATGTGGTTACTTTTCTGGATTTTGACTGGATGTTAGTGATCATAGCAGAATTTAGTGTAAGGAATACACAGTAAAAAATGCATGTTAACAAGGGGAGTGTAGAGGAGATCGGGGAGTTCACTGACATCACGACTCCACCCACAGAGCCACCCACATAATCTGCAGTTTTTCAATTCTTATATCAGACAGAGGGGAAACATTCGACAGTTAAGGATACATGCAGGAGGCATGTAAATCCTTATACTGTAGATCAGAACTATGGCAGTAGTTTAGAAAGGATGAGGGTGGGTTTACATCCACTTTAAGATCCAAAAGTCTATTGATCCCACAAATATTGTACAACAAAGTAAATAATATAAAGCAATTGGCCTGAATGTGTAGATTGGACAATATTCAACTTGTGCAATTCATATGAACAGAATATTTATAAGATCCTTTTTAACCACATGACGACTTGGCGATAGCAGAAAGACGGCTGCAGCGCAGTCAGCTTATTCTTGGAGGGCGTCCATGGATCCCCAGCGCATCACAGATCACTGTGATTATGCCCATTTACCACGTGATCGCTCCATCAAATGACGGAGTGATCACTTAGGCCGTGTACACACGGCAGAGAACCTCGACGGGCAGAACACATCGTTCCGCCCGTCGAGGTTCTCTGCCGGCCGTCGAAATCGGCGACCCGCCCGTCGGGAATGGCAACCAGCCATTCATCCAGGCGGGCCTTCGAGCAAAAAGAGAGCGTGCTCTCTTTTTGCTCGACGGGATTCCCGACGGGCGGGGTGAGCGCTCTGTGTACACACGGCCAAGGTCCTCGCTGGAATGCAGCTTCCAGCGAGAACCTCGGTCGTGTGTACGCCGCCTCAGAAACAAACCGTCATAACGCCGTTTCCTCTCTCCCCAGTACAGTTTGAGAGGAGAGGGGGAGAGATCCTTTGCAGCAGCGCTGTGGACTGGATCTGTAGCACACACAGCGCTGCTCAGTGCCCATACTCATCCATACTCGGCAATACCCTGCCAATACTCTTAATACTATGCCATACTCATCCGTCCATCCATACTCTGCAATACTCATCCATACACTACAATACTCATTCATCCATCCATACTCTGCAATACTCATCCATCTATACCCAGTTATACTCAGCTATCCCACCCACACTCAGCCATACCCAACCATCCTATCCATACCCAGCCATCCCCATCCACACACAGCCATCCCCATCCATGGCTCATTCATGCCACATCAGTTTGCATCCATGCCACTACAGTGCCTCAAGGTATTATTAGATAGTCAAATTAGAGTTGAAATGTATGCCCCTAGAATGCCTGCTGGTGCTCCCTGCTTGTTGGGCCTTTGTATGTGGCCACGCTGTGTAAAAGTCTCACACATGTGGTATCACCATACTCAGGAGGAGTAGCAGAATTTATTTTGGGGTGTAATTTGTGGTATGCATATGCTGTGTGTGAGAAATAACCTGATAATGCCAATTTTGTGGGAAAAAAAGAAAAAAATCTTGATTTTGTAAAGAATTGTGGAAAAAATATATACAACTTCAAAAACCTAACCTCTTTCTAAATACCTTGGAATGTCTACATTCCAAAAAGGGGTCATTTGGGGGGTTATACCAAAGATATGTAGCAGTATACATTTTGGACAAAATTTACGAAGACAAATTACTAGTTTGCTACATTTTAACAAAAACAATTTTTTTTGTTTTTACAGAATTTTCTGTATTTTTTGATTTATAGCGCAAAAAAAAAAGTCAGTGATTTGAGCATCAAAAGCTGAAAATTGGTCTAGTTAGGAAGGGGGTTTAAGTGGCCAGTGGTCAAGTGGTTAATCAGTTCAACTGTACCATAGACATGCAGTCATAATGCACACCTGGTTCAGTCTCAGATTCAATCTCTTGAGCTAGAAATACAAAAATAAATTGTTACAGGATACATCCATATGTAAATTTCCTATGTGCTAGGTACAAACTATGGCAGTACAGAAACCTGGAGGTCTGTAAAATTTTGGACAAAACCCAATTCTTTCTTCTGGGGAGAACTACCAGTTACTACTAATGCACAGCTAAGCCTAGAGTCCATTTGCAATGAGTACCACCATTGTTCATGTACATAAGAGCTATTTTAGTGCAACGTGCAACATGCTTCACCCCCCCCCCCCCTACATGTAAGCCACTGAGAAGACAGTGTGATACTGCAATCATCGAAAAAATGATGTAAAGTGTAAACCGCACTCAAACATATGACAACTATGTATGAAAGGCACAACTGTAATAATTTAATGTAGTCTACACCACAGGCTTGAACAGTGGTATAAGTACCCGGGGAGTTTCTCTGCCTTACATTAAATTCATTAAAACAGTGTTAAGTTTTAGAAAATAATAAATCACATATAAAACAGTTATCAATGAGTAATTTGGGTGATTTATAAGCATGTTGGATTATTTGAAAACGTTTACGACCAGTTTAGGGATATGAATATTAAATATGCCAATGCCAAGAGGTACTTGAAATTAGGTGACACACTTCAAAAGGCATATGGTAAATTACCCTTACTAATGCATTACTCCAGACAGGCACAAAGACAACATCATTATAGACAACCTTATAGCCATGCAAACAAAAAAAAAGGCAAATGAAGGGCAAAGGTCCAATCAAAAGCATTGCCTCAATGCTCCCTGCAGCTGACCTTCCCCCCCCCCCCCCCAAAGCTGACTTTGAATACCTCATCCATGCGGTTTCCCTGTGTGGAGGCAGCCATCTTATTAATGATGTTGGACTTGCTCCCCAAAAAATAGTGAATTGATAAATGGGGGCTTAGGGCATTCACGTTTAAGGAACTGTACTTACAGCTCACAAATAATTAAAAATAGTATGATTTTTTAAAAACAGCTTACCTGTAAAATCATTTTCTTTGAGTACACCACGGGACACAGAGTCATTACATAGTGGGTTGTATAGTCACCAGAGGTGATTGGACACTGTCACAACCGATGAGAACAAGTTCCCCTCCATATAACCCCTCCCATACAGGAAGTACCTTATTTTTTTGTAGCAAAGCAGTAAGGATCCCATAGAAGGGGGGGACCTCTGTGTCCCGTGGTGTACTCAAAGAAAAGGATTTTACAGGTAAGCTGTTATTAAAAAACCCTACTTTCTTTATCGTACACCACAGGACACAGAGCCTTAGTCATTACATAGTGGGACGTCCCAGAGCAATGTGGGAGACAGATCAAGCAGGCCACCAAGGATAAGAAGCCCTAGACCGCTGCCTGTAGCACACTATGCCCAAAGGCAGAATCCTCATGTTCTCTATCTATTTGATAAAATTTGGTAAATGTATGGACTGAAGACCAAGTTGCAGCTTTACAGATTAGAGCAATTGAAGCCTGGTGATGCACTGCCCATGAAGCACTTAATGCCCTGGTCGAGAGTGCCTTAATAGAAAAAGGAGGAACCTCATTCACTAAACCATAAGCTTGAGCAATTACTTGGATTTCGATGCCGGCTGGCCCTTCTTGATTTAAATGAAATGCCGACACCACATTTGGAAGAAAGGTAGGATGATACCCTTCTATCAGAAGAGATGGCAATCAGAAAGGCCAACATCTTGCTTAAAATAATCAAAGGAATATGGCGAATAGGTTCTAAAGGTTGTTTTTGACTGATTTGACTGGCGGATTTATCCGTAGTACTCCATGAATGAATGCCCGGACTAGGGAATGAGATGCCAATGGTTTCTGAAAAAAGACCGATAGAGCCGATATATGACCCTTGATAGTACTCAGGGCCAAATTTCATATCCACTTCTAATTGGCAAAAGGCAAGAATCCTACTTATAGCATACTTTTCAGGATTCCATCCTCTGGATTCACACCAGGAAACATACACCTTCCAGACTCTGTAGTAGATTAGCCTGGAGGCCGGCTTTCTAGCATTAATGAGTGTAGAAAGAACTGGACCAAGGGGTCCCCGTCTCTTCAAAATGTAGGTCTCAGTAGCCAGGCCGACAAATTTAGCTTCTGTAAGGAAGGGTGGAACACTGGACCCAGTAACAGCAGTTCATGAAGTAGTGGAAGCACCCATGGTCTTCCTACCTCCATTTTTATGATCTTGGCATACCAGGGCCTCCTGGGCCAATTTGGGGCCACTAGGAGTACCGGTATTCCCTCCTTCTTGATCCTGCCCAGCAATCTCTGTAAGAGAGGGATTGGGGGAACTGCATAGAACAGTGAAAACTGATTCCAAGGAATTGTCAGAGCATCCGTTCCGTAAGCCAGCGGATCTCTCGTCCTGGACACAAAGTTGTCCAACTTCCTGTTGAACCTGGAAGCTAGCAGGTTTACATCCGGGGACCCCTATCTCTGGCATATTGCCTGAAACACATCAGGGTGGAGAGACCACTCTCCTGGTGACAGCTGCTGGCGACTTAGATAGTCCGCTTGCCAGTTTTCTACCCCCGGAATGAAGATTGCAGAAAGACCAGGAACATGTTTGTCTGCCCATATCAAAATCCGATTTACCTATTTTTGAGCATCCCGGCTCCGGGTGCCTCCTTGGTGATTAATATAAGCTACTGCAGTAGCATTGTCAGATTGAATCCGAACTGGGTGCCCCTATAAGCTGTATGTCCAAGTTCTGAGGGCTAAGTATACTGCCCCAATTTTCAGAATATTGATGGGCAGGCTCTCCTCGGTTTTGGCCCAGGTATCCTGGGCTGAAGCTTCTTCTGATACTGCTTCCTAGCCCAACAGACTGGCATCTGTTGACACTACCTTTTTCAGGTGACTGGAAGAAACTACCTTCCTTTCTGCAAGTTTTTGGTTTTCAACCACCAACTGAAGCTTTGGCGCACCAGTGGAGACAGGTGCATGGGTAAATCCAGAGCTTGGCTTTTCCTGTTCCAGGCAGCCAGACTGCCGCCCTCCAGTAGTCTTGAATGAATCTGGGCGTAGGGAACAGCCTCAAAGGAGGCCATCATCTTCCCTAATAGCCTCATCCAAAGGCAAACTGATGGTCCCTTCTTAGTTCTGACCTGGTGGATCAATTCTCTTAGGGACTTGATCTTTGGCTCTGGCAGGAATACCCTGCTTTGGGCTGTGTCTATGATCATGCCCAAATACTCTACCCTTTTTAGGGCTTGTAGAGAGGATTTCTGCAGGTTTATGATCCATCCTAAATGCTCCAGGTATCTCACTGTATTGAGCACTGCGTGATATAGTCCTGCCACTGACTGATCTATCACAAGTAGATCGTCTAGATCAGGGATCTCCAAACTACGGCCCTCCAGCTGCTGTGGAACTACACTTCCCATGAGGCATTGTAAAACTCTGACATTCGTAGACATGACTAGGTATGATGGGAATTGTAGTTCCTGAACACCTGGAGGGCCGTAGTTTGGGACTCCTGGTCTTTTTGGATTGGCCACTGCCCCCCGGGTATTTACAAAAGCTCTGGCTCCACTGTTGGCAAACTTGAGAGCACAGGACAAGTCCTTGAGAGCACAGGACATTCTGTCCTGTGCTCTCAAGTTTGCCAACAGTGGAGCCAGAGCTTTTGTAAATATCCGGGGGGCAGTGGCCAAACCAAAAGGTAGGGCCACAAACTGTGATGCTCTACCGCGAACCATAGGAACCTTTGGTGAGTGGGATAAATAGGCACATGCAAATAGACGCCAAATACTCCCCGCATTGTAGGGTGGTGACCACGGACCGAATGGTTTCCATTCGGAAATGGCGAATGTCCAGAAACTGGTTTAGATCCTTTAGGTCCAGAATAGGTCTGACGTCTCCATTTGGTTTTGGAACCACAAAGAGGTTAGAATAGAACCCTGCACCTCGCTCTCAGAGGGACTTCCTTGATTACCCCCAGACAGCAAATGATCCATACCTCGAAAGAAAGAATCCTTTGTTGGATCTTTGGAGACCCCTGAACTTCTGAACCGACAGGGTGGGGTCTCTCAAAATTACCGCTTATACGTCAGGGATACAGCAGAATCCACATATTTGTCCTGGATCTCGGTCTGCCAAGCTGCTGAAAACTGCCTCTTTGCCCCCACTGCTTCCTGTTTTTATGGGCCTGGCCTTGGTCTTTAGCCTTTGTGGCTGTCAGAGTGCTGTCGCCACTGCCAGATGTTGCAGGAGCTGGGGAGAGAGAATGTTTTTCACTGGCAGCAGAGTAGTCTTGCTGCTTGATATCTTTTGGAGAAATTTTTCCAAATCATCCCCAAAGATGACTATGGAAGAAAAAGCTGGTCAACAGCTTTTTGCATGGGGCTTCCGCTGACCAGTGCTTCAGCCAAAGAATTGTGCACCAGTTGGAGCCTAAAGGCGAGATGCTTGTTGAATAGAATTTCTGATGGCATCTATTGTGAAACATAAGACCCTGGGCATATTCTTCCAAAATTTGAGGCAGGTCTTTCAGCCCCTGTTTCACCTGATCCTTTAAGACCTGACGCATACCCACTGCGCCCGCCAGGAGAAAGGAAGACTTCAGAAGAGAATCCAACTTTTTCTCTGAAGGATCTTTAAATACCTGGGCATTGTCCACAGGACAGTTTAAAGGAACACTAAAAGGCAATTTTTTTTTTTTTTTTAAATAACAAACATGTTATACTTACCTCCACTGTGCAGCTAGTTTTGCACAGAGTGTCCCCGAATCCTGTCTTTTGGGGTCCCTTGGTGGCTGTGTCGGCTCCTCCTCACAAAAGCTTTCCACCTTCATGCGAGTTTGCATGGTGGAAAGCTTTTGCGGGCACGCTCCCGTGATACAGCGGCGGGCATAGCCGTCGACTATATCACTCGCCACCGCCCCTCCCGGCGCACCGCATCATCGGATGTGATGGACAGCAGCACTAGCCAATGGCTGCGCTATCAATCCTTCCAGCCTAGCCAATCAACGGTCAGGCTGGGAGCCGAAGAGGATCACGAGGACGCGCGCTGGACTTTCGAGGGGTGAGGTAAGTAAAACGGGGGTTCGGGGGGGTGGTACCGTCAGATGTTTTTTCACCTTAATGCATAGGATGCATTAAGGTGAAAACACATTTACCTTTACAACCCCTTTAAGCTTTTATTTACACAGGAAAAAGGCGCATCCACTGAAGGCAGACTCCACTTCTTGGTAAACTTCTCCTCCATTGGATAACTTCAGACTTCCTAGGAGGAGAAATCTGGATGCTTCCAGTCTGCGTATATCAGATTCTCCAATAAAGGATGAACCAGAAAGGAACATGCAACCTGTGGGAATTTTTAATGAACCCAGAGAGGAGACAGGTGAATCGGTTAACTCTGAAGAAGGTAATTTAAATGCAGAACGTACTGTTTCCATATAATTTTGCACCTGCATTTTTAGAACCTGGGAAGCAGAAAAAGGTTCTTTTGAACTCCCAGATCCTTCTGACTCCTCATCCTTATCCTCTGATGGCACTATGTCCTCCTCATCCTCATCATCTTCAGACCTTTTTGAAGAGAGAACTGAAGGACCTCTGCTTCACTTTTTGTCCTTTTGCAAGGACTTTGCAATTAACAAAGCGATTCTTCCTTCTAAACTGTTAGGCCTTGTACACACGAGGGAATAAATCCGCTGAACATGGTCCGACGGACCATTTCAGCCGAAAAATCCGCTCGTGTGTAGGGGTAAACGGACCGTTCTGGCCGGATTCCTCCGGCGGAAAAATTTCAAAGCATGCTTTGGAATTTTTCCGCCGGATAGCTGCCCGTCAGATATGTCCGCTGGTTAGTACGGCAAACCAGCGGACATATCTGCCCGCACATGCGTCGTATCCTGTGAATGGATCCGACGCATGCGCGCGGAAGTGTTTACTTCCTGGTGCGGTGACGTGGCGGCGTCAACGTCACTGCCGCGTCACCGCGCTGTCCGCCGACGGGGAATTTGATCCGATGGTGTGTACAGCCATCGTATCAAAACATACCGGCGTAAATATGCGCTGTAAGCGGTCCGGGGACCATTTACAGCGGATACATCCCATCGTGTGTACAAGGCCTTAAGGGCTACCGCCTAAGAGTCCTCAGTGACATAAGCAGGCCCAGGCACTACAGGAGAGGCTGTTGCTCCTGAAGGAGTCAATGGCTCATTCTGTACAGGTGCGTTATATTACCGGAAAGGAAAGTACCAAGCGGGCCTGGCTAGAGGCTGTCTGGCAATGCTTTTTTGTCTTTTTTAGCCCTTGTATTTTTTCTTTGGGAAGACATATTACCAAGCAACAAAGCCAAGGTACTATCAACAGCATATATTCCTGTACTAGTTAAGTCTTTTACATACAGTATGCAACCAGTTTCATGCCCAGTGGGTGTCCTCTGTTGGGGGTGCCCAGATAACCAAACACATAGAGACCTTATGTGCCCTTTACAAGTCGCTGTGTCCCTGATCAGGGGAGAGCTGCAGGTTTGAGAGGCTTTTACATGCTTCTGCCTGCTTTCAAAATGCAGTGGATGACGTGCCCGGAACATGGGCGTGTGCCTGCTTGCGATCCGCCCCTTTCCTCCTTGCCCCTTAAAGCGTGCGTGCGCGACCCAGGGGTTCTGGCGTCTCAGAGGAATCATGGCAGTGAGGAAAGGACCTGATCGCTCAATGGCAGAGCTCTGCTGTCTGAACCAACCTGACACTGTCTGGAGCTTGGTGAGTAAAACTCGACTCTTTACGCCCTGTAGTGGCGGAAAAAGAGAAGACACCCACTCACAAGAAAAGCGTTTTTAAGGTAAATGCTTAATACTATTTTTCCTGCTTACCTCATCCCCGCTGTAGGTTTGTTGAAAATCAGACAAAAAACAATCTTCACCCATTACAGCAGGTATTGTGTGCCAATCTTCAGGGATATGGGTTCCTTTAAAGGATGCCTCTTCCCTGGGCCTTGTAAAACACTCTGCCAGGACTTTTAGCATTCGTAAAAACCCTAGAGCCCAGTCCTCTAAGGAGAGACATTACAGGCGACACCTCGTGTGCGAGGCCTGGATACCATCCAATTGTGGTGTAATAATTTAAGTGTCTTGGATGGACCCGAAGTATAGCTCTTTTGCCCCAGGGGCCTCTGTGGCAGAGCTTCCCTTAGCACTATCATCGCGTCAAATCTTCTTAGACACTGGCGAAAAAACCAAGGTACTTCCTATATGGGAGGGGAACTTGTTTTCATTGGCTGTGCCAGTGTCCAATCACCTCTGGTGATCATACAACCCACTATATCAGTGGTTCTCAACCTGGGGGTCAAAAGATAATTTGCCAGGGGTCACCAAATCCTGGGCTGTTCTTGAAGCATGCACCACTCTCCCTGCTTTTTTGCGGCCGCCCAACAGGGCTGTCCCTTAAGTCTGTGGCTGCCCAGCTGGGCTGATCCTGGAGCCCATGGTCGCCCACTCAGCCTCTTCACAGCCGCCCAGTTTATGGTATGGCTAGAGGACAGAGACTAGAGGTCAGTTGAATGGTGAGGAATGTGAAGTGGGAGGGGCTGTAGGAGATCCAATCTTTTGATTTTGGCATAGGTGCTACTACTACGAGACACCACAAAGTCGGAGACACAGTGAGTAACACTACCTGTGATTATAGTTGCCATTAAAAGTCCCCACAAAGTTCTCAGATCAGCAGGTGACCTTGATCAAAAGCACCTAATCCACTCATCCCACCCAAGGAGTAAGAGAAGAAATAAAAATAGAGAATACATGGAAGGGAGAGGAAAAGAGGGGGAGAAACAAAGAAAAAGGGAGAGAAAGAACAAGAAAGATGGCTAGAGAGGGATAGGGGAAAACAAAAACAAGAAATTAGGATAGAGATAGATAAAAAGGGAAAGAAAGCAGAACAAAGAGAAAGATTGGTACATCCCAAAATGTACCATAAGGGGTTTTAATACTGTATGAGTGGAAGGGACTCGTGGGGGTGTTAAATGTCAGTGGGTTAGGGGTGCAAATTACTTGTCTTGCCTTGGGTGGCGACAACCCATGCTACAATTTTTATTTTCTAAATAGGTTCCTTAGGGGGAAAGCAGTGAGTTTTAGTGATTTGTATTTTTATATATAGCGGGGTCATCCTATCAGAGACTATTGATAGGCTTGAATCCCCACAGGAGCTCTGCCACACCTGTATATAGGTTAAGATGTCTTTAAGAAGCTATGCATTGTGGGTCCAGAAGTGCCGGGAGATATGGACTCCATTGACACTTAGTAGAAACAGACTACACTTCCCACAATGCCGTGCCCAATTGGAACATGTGACACCTCCGCACAGACTTATGGGGAAGGTTACTTAAGGACAGGGAGGGGCTGTTTCTCGCTCTCTCTGGACCTGCCTCTTCTCCTCTGCGGAGCTGTGTAAAGCGGCACAGCCAAGCTGTTAGGCCTGAATTCATCGGGAGGCAAACCATCCTAGAGAAGCAAGACCAAGAGTGTCCAGCTCATGTTCCAGGAGACCGGAGAAGCTGCCAGCTGACAATTGAAACAGTGGAAAGCCTGATACCGGAGATCGTGTGCTACGGAGCAGTGATTAACCGACAAGCTTTTGAGAAGAATTCAGGCAGATCGGGCCTGCTCGGGTGAGAGGGCACATGCCCACCTTTCGAACCCCCCTACTTTGACAGATAATTTAGTGTCACTCCATAGTTCGGAGACACGTGTTAATCTTTGACTGAACCGGAGAGTTCTATTAAGTTGAGTTATTCCACAGAATTGGCTGACACTGGTTAGCGATCAGTCTATCATCATTTGTATTCATCGTTATCCTATTGACTGAGTTTATTTCATCCCCTACCCCCTTTTACTTGGATTACAAAGTTAAGAAGTGCACCAACGGCCGCAATGTAGACTGTGTTTTAAGGATCCTTAGGAGCTGTTGAACCAGGCCTGGTTAGAAAATCTTTTTCATTAACTGTTCTGCAGGATTGCCCGTTAGAGGGAGCTCGCGAGCATAGACTGCCTATAGTAACTGTAGATAAATAGTATTACCTTTAGCTTAGACCCCTTTTTGTTTACTTGCCGACTCTCGCAAGGGCCCCTGCAGAGTTTTTGTGTTAATACCTGTGTGTTATCATTGATCATTCAAACCCCTTACATCTCTTTACCATATTCACAGTAAAGTTATTCTCTTGGTTTGAATATATATATTGTGAGACGTGTGTTTATTCCTGGGAGCCGCCAACAAAGGAATAGGTAACAACATTATTGTATCACCATTGCATGTCTTATGTATGCTATTGTGGCTCCAGCTAAGTAGGGGCCACAATACTATTGTACCCATCCGGTGTGCCAAGGGAGGGTTCGAGCCAGTTAAAGGGGACGAATTTTTGAGAGTAGATCCCAAAATCTAATCAGCGGCTCCTGAATGGGGTAGCGCTACATATAACTTTTGAGAGTAGATCCCAAAATCTAATCAGCGGTTCCTGAATGGGGTAGCGCTACATATAGTTTTTATTTTGGTTGCTTATGTTGACCATTGTAGGCGTCTATAAATTCTCAAATGTGTCTTATATTCATGAACCCTGCATAACTGGAAAAGATCGCTATTACCTGACAGTATTTGAATTCTTGTGTCCCTCAATAGACTCCAAAAAAGGATTTGATTAAAAATCGAAAATATCCACCTCTTCAGCACTCTGGTTTCCATATTTCACCATTCTGCGGAAGGATAAAATAATTTCCATCATCCTCTTCACTCTGGATTGGCCAATTAGACTTTGGTGCTCAGGTCTAATTTGTCTGTTATTGCTGTGGAGGGTGCTGGATAGGCCAAACTTGCTATCCCAATGTTCAGTCATGCCTCTCAAATGTAACAGCATAGTTGTTAAAGCCTAAGAGCTGAGAGACAAGAGGTTTACCACTTCACATGGAAAGTGCAAGTTGCATAATTTCAGGCCTCTGTTTTCCATGAGTAGGATACTGTCCTTTCTCCAGATGGAGTAAACCAGCATTTCACGCTGAGCAGAATCAAAGGACAGGTTTCAAACGTGTCTATTTTCCCATGGTTTCTGGCTAACCATTCCTTGGTTCATGCCCTTTTTAAGGAGGTGACTCACATTGTTCCCCTTTGAGGGTATCCCCTCTGGGTTGTGAAACAGATGCCGTTTTTTATAGAGATCTCTTTGTCCTCTATTCCTAGATTTGGCTAGAGCTGTAAAAGTGTACTTAAAACCCACTGATTCTTTTGGAAAGCCAGTTATTTGTCATTCCAGTTCATTCCTGTAAGGGTGCCTCCACTTTTAGTGCGATCATCTTCCATTGAATTCACCAGACCCTTTTTAGACTTAACCTGAGGAATAGGCATTCACCTTCCCACCTCATTACTCCCTCTACCACAACAGCGGTAAGTGTAACCTGGGTCTTCCGTCATCAGGCTTGAGTCTCCCAGGTTTGTAAATCTGCAGCCTGTTTTCCTGTCTACTCGTTTGCGAATTTCCCTATGGTGGATGTGGCTGCATTGGTAGATCCTAGCATCCGCCATAAGATGCAGCAGTTGGCTGTGGGATCATACCTTATTTCTGGACTACAAGTTTGCACCTTTTGGTTGTTTGGATATCCTTGCCCATCCCTCACTTTGGGACTACTACAGTTTTTATACAAAATAGGCAAGAAATAATTTTTTGGGGTAGGTGTGAACTGGAACACTGCCTGTAACCTGTAACCACCACCTCCCATACCCAAACATCTGAGATGTTGCCAAAAAGTCAGAAATAAATGTAAAAGACAATAGATATAGGGCAAGCCTTTGTGTAAAGGAGACCTTGGACTATGGTGTCTTTGCTGGACCTCAATGATTTAAACCAGCCAAAGGTGGCCATTTGGGGGGTACCCGTGACCTTAAGATTCCTTGTGAACAAATTAACTTCTTGTGCATAGAAAAAGACAGCACACTGTTCCATAGAGGATGAGTGCTCTTTTACCCCTGTGGCATTCCTGATGATCCAAGGTAGCTTCCAATTGAATGGAAATTCAGTGAAGGCCGTCCTAGATGTAAATTTGAATTTGAGTCGTAGAACCCGCCAGATAATCACAGGTCTTTCTAATGTTGAACACCAGACAGCTGGAATCTAGTGGTGCATCACACAAGTATTTGAGTACCTGAACCTTCTGCTCTGTCAATTCAATGAGATGTTTTGGTGCATGAAAAATCGGACACCATCTAAGACAACTTAGCAGAGGTCACAAATGAAGCCCACTGGGGGTAAGGGGGGATGTAGCCCACTTTTTGATGAAGTATTTGACAAAGAAATAAAGGACAGACCTTTAGAAAGGTAAAAGATGGGTAATTTCTGCTCTTTGCACATAAAAGAAAAGGGAAACACACAGGTTTTGTAGGAGCCCAGAGCAGCCGCCTTGCTGGAGAAAGGGTCTGACTGGTCCCAGTTACAGCCTGTATGAGATCTTAAACTGTAATTTATTGTGACAAGGAAACTACCAACTGCTCATCCTCAAACAAAAAGCTGAGAACCACAGGCATTTAGAACACTGGCAAGTCTTCAAAGCCATATCTTTTATAGTGATTTCACTGATCCTGGCATCGCCCCCCCAGTATTTCTTAGCCTAGTTAATGGTTACCAAAGCCAACCATTACACTGAAGAAATAATAATATTCTTTGGAAACGGGAGTGGGTGTAATCAGTTGTAACTTTTACAGGAAAGTACACGATAGCACAATAAATATGACTCTAACTGCCTATATCTCAGAATCTACTCCTCATTTTTTAACATGAAGTAAAAAAAAAAAAAAACACTTCTGCATTTTCAACATATGTTTAGTTCAAACTACTCAAGATTGTGACAAGTTTATTTTAAAAAAATGCAACTAATCAATCAGCATATTAAAAATGTTCACGGTAAGCATCCCATTGTTACAAGACATGGAATTGCTACAACATAGTCAGCCCAGAAAAATAATTCTAAATAATTCCTACCAGTACTTAACCACTCCAAACCTTCTCCAAACATGTGAGGTTTGGTGCTCAGCAAAACCAGACAAAAAAAACAGCAATCTGTAACCTCTGTAGGGCTAATTTATTCGAAGAAAAGGTAAAAAAAAGTGTTCTATCACCTAATCATTTTGATTAAAGGGGTTGTAAAGGATTTTTTTTTCATAATAAGCATCCTTTACCTGCAGACATTCCTCTTTTCACTTCCTCATTGTTCGTTTTTGCTCAGAAGTTGCTCTATTTCTTCTCTGTTCTGTTCACTTCCTGCTTGTCTGATTTTACTGACCACCGTGAAGGGAGACTTTACTGCGGTGGCCAGTAACGTTCTCGCCCCCTCCTGGGAACTACATCTGTGTGGCAGGTTGTTCTCTACATGTAAGACACTCCAAGGAGGTGTGAATTACTGGGCGTGCCGCAATTCATACTGGGAAATGCAGTTCTTACATGAACAAGTGATGCAAACCAGGAAGTAAATGAGAGAACAGAAACTAGAATGCTGGAGGTGATATAGATGAAGGAATTTAATAGATATTTACTAATTTGTTAACAGAATCATTACACTATTCTGTCTGTCTACCTTGCAGACATTAATTTTAGGCAAAAAACTATTTTCCTTTACAACTCCTTTAAGTTTTCTAAACAGCATTATGACAATGAAAACTAAAATGTTACTGGCTGCTTTGGCCAACAGTTTCACATTCTGGTTCTCCACTTCAACAAACCAGTCTTTAAAAGGCAGCATACTGTTTCCATAGCAAGAGAATACTGTGCTCTCTGGGAACTGCACAGCTGCACTACATCTCACACATTTACATGTTATGGAGACATTTACAAGGAGAAATTATACTGTTATAAAATTTGTCACTGTCAGACACAAGACGATCATTTCATTTAGGAAGAAGAGAAACGTCACGACGGGCCCAGAATAAATTAGCTAATCTATAAATGCTACCTTGTTTGGCGAAGAACTTTAAATAAAGATGTTTTTGAGCTACATTTTTTTATTTTTATTTTTTAACACTGTTAAACTCAAAAACACAACGAAACATAAAAATAAATATTTAAAGGGGCATTTGTTCTAATTCAAGAAAATGTCCTTGAAGAGAGTCTAAACAGGTCATGGCATAAAACTCGTAGGTTTCAATCTCTGATCTCTTTGGGAAATGTTAGTTTGTCATAATATCTCCTGGTTTCAAAACCACCAATTCGGCACAAAAATACACCCAGTGAAGCCAAAACTCCCTAACTGTATACTTGTTCAAGGTCAATGTCAGAGGAGCAGTACATTACATCAGTCTTTAAACTATCATTTTCCTTTTACCAAATTTCTTTGATTGTTTATATACTCTATACACATACTATCATTTATTTATAGGGCAACAATATTTGCATCTATTTTACATATAAACTATAAGATTTCTGCTTAAAAAAAAAGTATGGGATTTTTTTTTTTCTTTTTTAACCACTTGCCCACCGGGTTTGTTTTTCAGATTCGGTGTTTACGAGACTAAAACTGTTTTTTTTGCTAGAAAATTACTTAAACCCCCCAAACATTATATATATTTTTTTTTTCTAACACCCTAGAGAATAAAATGGCAGTCATTGCAATACTTTTTGTCACACCGTATTTGCGCAGCGGTCTTACAAGCGCACTTTTTTTGAAAAAAAAACACTTTTTTGAATAAAAAAATAAGACAACAATAAATTTGGCCCAATTTTTTTATATATTGTGATAGATAATGTTACGCCGAGTAAAATGATACCCAACATGTCACACTTAAAAATTGCGCCCGCTCGTGGCATGGCGTCAAACTTTTACCCTTAAAAATCTCGATAGGCAACGTTTAAAAAATTCTACAGGTTGCATTTTTTGAGATACAGAGGAGGTCTAGGGCTAGAATTATTGCTCTCGCTCTAACGATCGCGGCGATATCTCACTTGTGTGGTTTGAACACCGTTTTCATATGCGGGCGCTACTCGCGTATGCGTTCGCTTCTGCGCGCGAGCTCGTCGGGACGGGGCGTTTTACATTTTTTTTTTTTTGTTTTCTTATTTATTTTTAATTAGTTTATAATTTTATACATCGAAATAAATTAAAAAAAAAAAATTATCACTTTTATTCCTATTACAAGGAATGTAAACATCCCTTGTAATAGAAAAAAGCATGACAGGTCCTCTTAAATATGAGATCTGGGGTCAAAAAGACCTCAGATCTCATATTTAGGCTTAAATGCAAAAAAAGAAAAAAAAAAAAAAAAATGTCATTTTTCAAATTTCAGAAAAAAAAAATGTTTCTTTAAGACGCTGAGCGGAAGTGACGTTTTGACGTCACTTCCGCCCAGCAGAGCTGTGGGGGACGGGTGGGGGCGATTTTTCCCTCACTCGTATCCCAACACAGCCAGCAAGAGGACCCGATCGCCTCCGCCGTTACCGACGGCTCCGGTAAGCGGCGGAGAGCGCGGGAGAGCGGCGGGAGGGGGGGGGGGCCCTCTCCCGCCACCGATAACGGCGATCTTGCGGCGAATCCGCCGCTGGGACCGCCATTATCGTGTACAGCACTGCCCATGGAAAAGATGGATATCTCGGTTGTGGCAGCAGCTGCTGCCGTTACCGAGATATCCATCTTTAAAGTCATGACGTATTTTGACTATGACACCATGGGCAAGTGGTTAAATCATACTTACCTAGCTGGATGCAGCATCGGTTTGATAGTGCATCTGTCCCTCACTGACAGCACCCAGGCGTCAGCGGCAAAACGCCGCTAGTTTTAGAATCGCTTTACCGTAATTTTTGGGGCGCTTTTTGGGCGCCAGCGGGGGAATTTTAACCCCCACTAGCGGCTAAATAAAGTGTTAAAAATGCCGCTGCCGAGGCGTTAACCATTGATTTCCATGGTCAGGGGCGCTTTAGGAGCAGTGTATTTACTGCAAAGAAGCTTCTTGCAGGACTTTTTTGATGTCCTGCCAGCGCAGTGCCCCAGTGTGAAAGCACTTCCTTTCACACTGGGATTGCAGATGAGGCTTTTTTTTTAGGCACTTTACAACCGCTATTAGCCCTAAAGCGCCTGAAAAACGCCTCCAGTGTGAAAGGCCAGATTAGGCTTTCAGCAGCTTGCTGAGAGGCGGAGCTGGGTGCCGGTCCAGGCATGTGGGCGGATCTTGACCATATGGTCACAATCTTTCCTGAGCCTGGACTAGCTCTGTGACATCAGCCCACTGTCTGCTGAAAATGGGTCACAGGAGTGCAGAACAAACTGCATGCCTGCGATCCACAGGAGAAGTACATTCAGATGAGCTTTGGCTGTACTTCTTTAATAGTGCTGCATGATGATTGTACTTTATTGCTGCTTTTATCATAACCAATCATTGACGTAATATCACACTGGATAAACTACAATCTTTAGTGCGATAATTTTAGCAGATTTGTCACCAACGCAAGGATTAAAAAAAAAAGCTGCTGTGGCTACAATACTTGCCTCATCCTAGGCTCTGTCCCCCAAAACCATTCCATTCTGCCACTAGATGTCCTCAGTCTTTAAAGGTTGAATGACTTTTTAGCTGGGGTGTCACCACAATGCCCTGCCCTGCACAGCAGTGGAGGTCCACCACCCACCACCAAGAGGGAAAAAGACCCTGCACATCACACAGGGGGATATTGTAGGGGAACTGTGGCATTAGGAATCAGTAGCTATAAGCAGGGCCAATTTAATAGCATCATGGGCCCCTGAGCAAAGTAATGCTTTGGGGCCCCTACAATGGAAACAGTGCAGGTAAACAGACATCAAGTAGGTGGAAGGCAGACAAGCAGAGCTTCCCCTTTTGGGTGGAGCTCCGTATTACCGACATGAACAATCATTCTGTACAGTGGGAAAGATATTCCCCCAGCACACTGACCCCTCTACACCCCTGATGTCCCCCCAGCACGCTGACCCCTCTACACCCCTGATGTCCCCCCAGCACTCTGACCCCTCTACACCCCAGGGGTCCCCCCACAGCACTCTGACCCCTCTACACCCCAAATATCCCCCCTAGCACCCTGACCCCTCTACATGTCAGATTTCGCCCAGCACACTGACCCCTCTACACCCCTGATGTCCCTCCGACCGCACTCTAACCCCTCTACACACTAGATATTCCCCCCAGCACTGTAACCATATACCATAAGACACCCCTTGTATTGTGACACCACTACATGCCTGATAGACCCTACACTGTGGCCTCTCTACATCCCTTCCTTTGAGTCCCGGGCATTCAAGCTGCATGGGGCGGGGTAAGAGCATCCCTGGCGCTCCGGCCCTGCCCCTCCCTGCTGGCTGTGAAATAATAGGTATCATTCTGTACAGCACGGTGCACTGCTGCCAGCCTGCCTCCCCTGTGTATCTATCACTCTCAGGCCGCGTACACACGATCAGTCCAAACCAATGAAAACGGACTAAAGTTCAGTTTCATCGGTCCAAACCGACCGTGTGTACGCCCCCATCAGTCTGTTGTCCTTCAGTCTAAAAATTTAGAACTAGCTTTAAAATCGGACCGATGGACGCCTACCGATCGGTCAAAACCGATGGTTAGTACGCAAAAGCATTGGTTCAAAACCCGCGCATGCTCAGAATAAAGTCGACGCATGCTTGGAAGCATTGAACTTCATTTTTTGCTGCACATCGTTGTGTTTTACGTCACTGCGTTCTGACACGATTGGTTTTTGAACTGATGGTGTGTACGCACATCAGATTATCAGTCTGTGAACCGATGAAATTGAACTTCAGTCCGTTTTCATCAGTTTGGACTGATCGTGTGTACAGGGCCTGAGTGTCAACATGGGGCCCCCAATTTTGGGGCATCGTGGGCTCAAGGACCAGCTGCTTTGGGCAAAGTGCAGGGGCAGTGCCCAGGTTGTGCCCTCTCATTAAGACAAATCTACATATCTGCATACTGGATATCATTACAAGTTTGGCAAAGCAAGTAAAATGAAAAAGTGATGTGAAAAATTACTTTCAAATTAATTTAGCAAAAGTGTATTCACTGAGCATACACTACAATCTTTATATGGAACCTGGAGCACAGAATGACAATTCTGTCCTCGTTGCTTTTATAAAGACATTTTTTAATTTTTCCAATGCTAATCCATACACAGACTAAGTGCATTGTTGACTAAGAAGAAAGCTCTAATTAAAACTATTTTGTGCCTGTTCTTTTTGTTTGCAGCTCGAAAACATCTGGCTATTGTATTTTCTCAAATAAAGCCAGATGTTAAGTGCATCTGGTAATGGCACCTAAACAAAGGTTTTAATGCAATTAGGAAGACCAGACTGCTGTGAGGCCTGTATGAAAATGTGATAACAATTCTGCTGGGATCTCTGGAGCAGTCACACAGGCACTACGTGCTCAAGTGCCACATGACCAAAGAGAGAAGAAAATCAGCATCTTGTAATTTGTTCCCAGACACAATAAATGATTAGATAGAGCAATTACAGATCTGTCAGATGTGGTTCTTGAAACATTCCATGAAATAAGTGTAAGTGGCTATCAAAATAGCCAACAGACCTACAATAAAAAGGAGGTAAAAAACAGCTACCATATAACAGATATGGAAGAATAAAATAGCATTGGGCTGCGTTACGAATACTGCAACACAGAAAGGAGGACGTGCTGCCAAAACAACCACATTTCTTGCTTCACATCACAACTTTGGTTAGAAAAACTAACAATTAACCCCTAAAATAGTTACTATAAGCATGAGCACTCTAACTGGCTCCAGTTTACATATGCCTCGTTTCCACTGAGCGGATCGGTTCGGTACGGTTCGCTATTTTGGGTGTTTCCATTATGAAAGCGTGCCATAAAAGCGAACCGTACCGCACCAGCAAGGGTCCTGCTTTTCATGTGAGTCCAGAGAAAGTGGAACGGTTCCATTAGGGCGGACCTACAAATACATCTCACTGATTGGTGGACGCGCTAGGATTTTTTTCTAAAACCTGAATGGTCCCTGACGGTCCGATTTGCAGTGGAAACACTCACGAGAATAGACCAGTCCCACCCTAACCGCTCCAAATTTACTGACCCGAACCGTTCCGTGCAGTGGAAACAAGGCATTAGATCACCCTTTGTGTAATACATATCATGTGGTCATACAAGCTTTAGAAACAACAATCCCATCTGAGCATTCAATCAATCAGTTGTAGACAATGATAGTTCAATCTAGCATACACCAGGAATTGGTTTGCATGAATCCACTCCCTGTCAATGACTGAATTATCAGATCAGAAATGGCAAATAATGCTTCTTTTGAGTTGGAATAAATCAGAGATAATCTAGTAGCAGATGATCTTGTTGATGATCCATTTGTTTCCAAATTCAATGCCATGGAATTGGTTAAAGGGGACTGAAATAGAAGTGAAACACAATTGCTATTTGCTAAATATGGTAGTAGTTTATAGTTTTTATTGTAGGAAGCACAACAGTGATGCGTGCCCCTGCCATGCCTCAAATTAAAGGGGATGTACCTGTACACCTATTTGCCCACCGCTGCCATTGTGCTGAAGTATATCGGCGTGCAGCGGTCGGGCAAGTGGTTAATTTCGCCAAAACTGTGGTTTTGAAAAGAGAGAGAGACTTATAAATATTGCATAAGACGCCACTGAAATTAGATATATTATATATCTCATTTTAGAGGCGTCTTATGTAATATTCATAAGTCTCCCGAGAAAGCCAAAGTTTTGGCAAAACATGTAGTACTGAAGTTACTGCACATGCATTCATGCCGCATGGATACTCTGTGATGGTTTTATGTAGACATGTGCAATTTGTTTAGTCCCAATTTCAGAAATTCAGAATTTTGAAAATTCGTCAGTTCGGAAATTCAAATTTCAGAAAATTGAAATCTCGGAAATTCGAAAATTAACACCAACAGCAAAATTTGAAAGGAAATTCCAATACCTATAATTTAATAGTTATTATTTAATATTTCAAATTTTACAGATTATGATCAATACTGTAAAAAGTATTGTTTTTAACAATGTTCATATTGTAATAAAATTGTAGGTACGTGCCATTCTGACGACGTTTATGTGCAATAGGCGGTCCTTAAGTGGTTAAAAATCCCCCATTGTTATGTTCTTTCCAAACTGTTAATGCAAAAATCGATAAAATGAAAAAAACAGACTTAGACAAAGTTGTTAAAAAACGGAAAAAATAAGTTTTTAAATGTAACTTTTTTTTTTTTTTTTAACTACTTAAGCCCCGGACCATTTTTGGCTGGCCAAAAGACCAGGCCACTTTTTGCGATTCGGCACTACGCCGATTTAACTGACAATTGTGCGGTCGTGCGACATGGCTCCCAAACAAAATTGATGTCCTTTTTTCCCCACAAATAGAGCTTTTTTTTGGTGGTATTTGATCGCCCCCATTTTTGGTAAAAAATAAATAAAAAATCGCAATGAGCGTATATTGATTGGTTTGAGCAAAAGTTATAGCGTCTACAAAATAGGGATAGATTTATTGCATTTTTATTTATTACATTTTTTTTACTAGTAATGGCGGCGATCTGCGATTTTTATTGTGACCGTGACATTGTGACAGGCATATCGGACACTTTTGACACTATTTTGGGACCATTCACATTTATACAGCGATTATTGCTATAAAACTGCAGATTACTGTATAAATGTGACTGGCAGGGAAGGGGTTAACACTAGTAATGCTGGCTATTGTCAATTGCAGAAATGTCAAATGTTCTCTGGTCCATAAAGAGTATATCGGTGCGAGAGCTGAATCGGTTATAATCTGGGCTACCTCAAAAATCAAGCATTGCACATTTCAAAAATGAGAGAATCAAACATTAAAATAATGGGTGCTGCAACATCCTAAGGACCCCCCTCATTGTGATCATTGTAAAGTATGTACCTATATACTGCCGGTAATACAGTCTGGCTTCAGATGCCCACACTTAAGATGGCCACGGTCTAATGCTAGTTTATAAACTTTCAAAATGCTGTAATAACAAAACGGACCTTAGCTTACAGACTAACTTTACTAGAATACATTAAAGAGGAGTTCCACCCAAAAATGGAACTTCCTCTTAATCCACTCCTCACCCCCATACATGCCACATTTGGCATGTAATTTTTTTGGGGGGGGAGTGGGGGCTTCAGTAGGAGTGGGACTTCCTGTCCCACTTCCTGCTTCCGCCGAGGGGCTGATAAGGCGAGAGGCGTAATCGCCTTATTTCAGCCCCTCCCTGTAGGCGATGGCCTAGGACACTGACAGGTCCTAGGCAATCGCCTGTCCAATCAGCGACGAGCCGCGCCGCGCGCGCATGCGCAGTGCGGCTCGCGCATGCGCAGTGGGTGCCCGGCCGTGAAGCCGAAGGCTGTCACGGCTGGGTGCCCACAGTCGGGATGGAGACGCAGACTGGGGAGGGAGGGAGAGGAGCGGAGCCCCGGTCGGCGCATCGCTGGAACGCAGGAGCAGGTAAGTGAGTGTTTATTAAAAGCCAGCAGCTACACTTTTTGTAGCTGCTGACTTTTAATAAACACATTTGTTGGCTGGAACACCCCTTTAAGCTTATGTATTATAGGGGTATTTTTATAAGTGTAATTTGTGGCCGGAACACCACTTTAAAGGGGTGGTTCCCCTAAAAAAACATTGCATTTCTCTTCTTAATTACATGTAGAATCGGCTGGTAGTTTTAAAAAAATCCGTCCGTACATACCATTTTCTTCATGCAGCCTCACCGCAGCTTCCGGGTATGATGGTTGGGGACAGGCATCCGATCGACGCATACAGCGCGTCACGAGATGCCGAAAGAAGCCGAACGTTGGTGCGGCTCTATACGGCGCATGCGCACCAACGTTCGGCTTCTTTCGGCATCTCGTGATGTATGTGTCGATCGGATGCCTGTCAATCAAGTAGGCACGCCCTACCCCGTCCGTCAGACCCGGAAGCGGCGGTGAGACTACATGCCGAAAATGGTATGTACGGACGTTTTTTTTTTTTAAATACCAGCCGATTCTACATGTAATTAAGAAGAGAAATGCAATGTTAAAAGTTTCTTTTTAGGGGAACCACCCCTTTAAGGAATTTCTCAACCCTAAAGATAGTAAATTAAATTGAAGAGGTATATTTCTTCAACTGCAGTTCAGCGAGATTTATTTAACTAGAACATTTTCCTAATAGTTTTTATATGTAAGCAAGACCTACTACATCACATTACATAAAAGAAAAACACGGTGAACAAGTGGGAAAAGCACAGCTGAGTCTATACGTTGAAAATGTATTACCTAGAAGTTCATAATAAACTGGGCCTTAGAGAGGGGGATCTAGATCACCAGCATATATATATATATATATATATATATATATATATATATATATATATATATATATATATATATATATATATATATATATATATATATATATCTCAAGAAAACAAGGTTTCTGTTCCTCCATGATGGCAGCCCTGAGCTTGTATGTGTGACCCCTACAACAAACATTTCTTCACCCATCCTCGGACTCTCCTCTATTCACATGCCCCCGAGCCTTGGACTTTATTTTAACCAATTAACTTATACTGTACAAACTTATCTTTATTATTACTAATTTTAAGTTTAATATTACTTGTACTGCTGAGGAACCTGTGTTTTTCAC